>JAKCOX010000004.1:74795180-75395180 GCA_022605575.1 Laterallus jamaicensis coturniculus | reverse complement strand
TAACTCAGTGGAGCTGTCATGTTAAACAGTGTTAGGATATGGTTGGTCAGAGGTAAGAGAACTGCTGAGGACAGCTAGAAGCCAACCAGAGTACCTATTTAAACAGCTGAATCAAAAACTCCATGTACAAACATCTCAGCTGGAGATGAGGGGGGATGTAAATGCAGCACAACCAGGGCTGTGCTTTCTAGGGTGATCCACAGGAGGGTGCTAGCTTCCTTACATGTGTGTCCTCCGGTGCCCTGAAATCTTTCTGAGGATTTGTAGAGAAGATCAGCTATGGCATGCTTAGCTCAGCAGGGTTCCTAAGCACCCACAGAATAAATGTCTAGAACTTTATAGACCTGGGGAAATAAAAACTGTTCTGTAAGCTTGAGCCAGGGGGCTCTGATTTCTGCACCAGTTCCCAGTAAGAGTAAGCAAAAGACCTTGTGAAAACAAGAGGAGAGTGTCTGTTGTAGGGGGGGCCCATCCATATTGCATGAGCTGATTATCTACCAGACTTGAATAGACTGTAGTGAGTCATTATTTGTCTTGCTACTACAGGCTGAAGGTACCAAGGTGCTTGGTTTGGTGCTGGGGATGTTTCCTTTGTGCACCCATGTGTCTCTCTTGTTTTGGAATGCTTTACCTTGCTCTTTGTTTTGGTAGTTTGACATCTCAGACCTGGTGCGCACGATGCGTCTGCAGAGACACGGGATGGTTCAGACAGAGGTGAGTCTGGCCACCCCAGGTGTAGCCAAGGGAAAGACACTGATGTGCCAGGAAACTTCCTGGGATGCAGCAGTGATGGTCTTTGTGCCTTCTCATGTCTTTTGTTGTGAGACATAAATCAGATGCATGCCAGGTGGGTAGCAATACAAGGGGTCTGCTGGCACCCAGTTTCACCTGAGATGGAGGAAATGCCTTCCAGTCCCTGAAAGGTGCCTGTAGGAAGCTGGGGAAGAACTGTTCCCAGGGCATGGAGTGATGGGATGAGGGGTGATGGGTTTAAACTGGAAAAGGGGTGATTTAGGTTGGGTATTAGGAAGAAGTTCTTCACTCTGAGGATGGTGGATCGCTGGCCCAGGGTGCCCAGAGAGGTGGTGGAGGCCCCATCCCTGGAGACATTCAAGCTCAGGCTGGATGGGGCTCTGAGCATCCTGCTCTAGTGAAGATGGCCCTGCTCATTGCAAGGGGATTGGACTTGATGACCTCTAAAGGTCCCTTCCAACTTTACACATTCTATGATTCTATATTTTACATTAACAAATGCATGCAATTTATTAAATAGTCTAAAGGTCCCTTCCAACTTTACACATTCTATGATTCTGTATTTTACAGTAACAAATACATGCAATTTATGAAATAGCCTGGGCTGTTTTGATCTGGATTTTAAAGGGAAAAATGTTGGGAGTTTTCTTCTTTGAAAGTCTGTGTTTTAGGGAAAATCAGCTGAGCCTTTTTGGCTAAAAAGTACATTATAAACTGAAGAGAAAGCCTTACTATAGCTGCTGAGTCTGATACTACCAGAGATGTCTTAATGTCCTTTGGGGAGATGTCTTAATCTCCTTTGTTTTAGGAATAATCTAGATCCAGAGCCAGTTAACTTCACCTTAGAGATGGGCATCACAAGGTCTGGTTGAATCCTGCACTTTTTCTTTGAGTCTTGTCAAATCATAGTTTAAAAACACCCAAAACAACATCAACCACCAAAAAATACCATCAAAACACCACCAAACCCCCTACAACTTCAATGACAAAATTTACCAGCCCCACCTTGCACCCTAAAACATGCATGAGCCCCCTAAAACATGCATGAGCCCCCAAACCTCTCTCCTTGAGAGTAAGAGTAGTTGCACTGTATGGGATGGAGTTGGCATCGATGCCAGACCCTGACATTCACTTTGATATTCCTCTGATGTACTTGCTCTGCTCAAGGAGGTTTTGGTGTGAGAGGAGGATAAATGTCCCATATACAAGGTACATCTTCAGGGGCAGGGGAGCACCTGGGAGTTTTTAACTTGAGGTTCTCCATTTCTGCATTGTGGGGGGGGGTGGGTTTTATTCCATTTGGGGGGTTTGGGGATGGGTTTTTTTTAACTCAGTTGTAGAAATAGCATTGAAATCAGGCTCTGTGCCCCCTGTGAAGCACAGGCAAGTGGGAATTGCTTAGGTGGTGCCAGTGTTTTTCCCATTCTCATGGTTTGCTTTCCCTTGTAGGATCAGTACATCTTCTGCTATCAAGTTGTCCTTTATGTCCTGAATCATCTCCAACATGAAGAACAACAGAGAGGCAAATAAATCCCATGGGTAGAAGTGTTTTCAAGACAAGGAAGTCTAGAGGCTCTCCCATGTTTTCTCTCTCTGCCAACAGTTTCCCAACCCCTTTCTTCAATCAAATATCTTCTCTAGAAATCCTCTCCATTGTTCCAAAGAAGTTCTATGGTTACAAGGAACAGGGATAGCTCATGATACCACTGATGTCTCCAGCCCCATGGACACACACAGGAGATGATTTATTTTGTATACTGGTAAATAATATTTAATAAAGCTGCAATTTTTGGGCAGCTTCTTTAATATGTGATAAAATACTGAAATAAAAATATTTTAATTTTAAAAAAAACCCACAACACCAAAAAGGCAAAGAAGGAAAAAAAGAATCTTCTAATACTTCCTGCTGTTTTAGGATATTTGTTTCTTAAAGGGGTAGGGGAGTGGGAGGGATGAAGCAGTATTTTTATCAAGGCAAACTTTATTGCAAAGACATTTTACTAGCCTCTTTTAAAAGCTTGTTTATGGCACAGATATTCTCCCCCCTCTCCCCCCCCCTTTTAATACAGTTTAGAGCTATTTTATAGAGGGTATCTTGAAACCAGCATTAAAGCTTTAAGAGGTGCCTGATAGCTTAAGGATAGTAGCAAATGTTTACTGTACCACAGTTAATAATGTTTACTTCCTAGAGTTTCCTGTATATATTTATATACTTTTACACACAAAAAAAGCTGAATTATCAGGTGTCTGACCTTATAAATGGTTAGGCATCTCCACTCTGTAAATAAAAAGTATACTTAAAGTACACTGAGGAGTGGGTCTGGGTATTTTTGTGTGCTTGTGGGTGATTTCTCCTGGCCTTATGTGGCATCCTTCATGGGGGTTGCTGTACTTTAAAGAGTCACAACAAAAGGGCTGTGCCCATTTTAGATTGTCAGTGTTGTTCTGTTCCTCAGTGAGCAAACAGAATCTTGGAGAGCTGCAGGTTGCTTTCTGGAGAGTCTCCATGCCATGGTATGAAGGATGCTTTCTCCTCCCACTTTGGTTTTTGGGTGTAGCTGGGTGATGAGACCTGTACCCCGTGGATTTGGGGGTGTGTTTGGAATTGGATGCTATTGCAGTGATCTCCCAACTGCTTAAAGCAGCTGGGGTTGAGGTGGGAGGCAGGATATCAGGTTCTGATATCAGTGGTATAGTGTAAACAGTCAGAACTGCTCTGAAGGGAACTCTCCATCTTCTCCTGTATGGGAACCTTGGATAAGGAATAACTGCCATCAGCCTGTTGAGGGTTTGAGCAACACCCCAGCAATCCTTACCAGAACTGAAGTTAGTGACTTGCACTGTTGGGAAGGGTATAGGAGCACTGAATTGACAGCATTCTGCATTGTAACAGTGGAAATCAGCTGAGAGGCCTGTGATTATCCAAGGTTTCCACTCCTCAGAATAGTAGCCCAAAGTGTTTGGGTGTCCCAAAACTGAAACAGTCACTGTTTTGCTTGTTCAATGCTATTCTAGCTAGCAATAGCATGACTTAAAAAAGGAAAATACCTGGTTTTTTTCATTTGTCACAGTAATACTATGATTTTATTCCCTCCAGGACACCAAAAATTGTGCCTTTTTCAAAGCAGTGTAGTTCAAGGAAGGAAAATTAATTCTGTGTAGATAAAAGCAGAGGCAAATTGACTAGCCACATGGACAGTGTGCTTCTAGGAAGGAGCTTTCAAGTGGAGATGGAAGTTTTTCAGGCCTACAGTTGTCACCAAGCAAAGTAAGTAAGCACAGCTAGTTGATACATTGCTGCTACTGTTGAGCTCAGGGGATTTGGGTATCCCTGGTTTTTAGAAACAAACCTGGTTATGGCAACTAGACAGTACAGTTAGGGCAGTTGAATTCTTCCTTTAGGTGTTTTCTTTCTGATATGTGCCAAAATATTTAGAGAGGAACTGATTTTTCATAGTGGGCATCCTGGACAATGTTCCAGCTGCTTGTCCTCACAAATGCAGAGCTCTATGATGTGGTACCTTGTATCAGATTTCCTTCTAATGATGAGCACATAGAAAAGCAGAGGATAATTAACTTGGCCTAACCTTCCCATCCTCAGAAAAGGAAACACCCCCACTGTGCCCCTCTCCAGTCCTTTCAGTTTCCCAGATAATACTCTTGGAAGGTGAGCACATGGTTAGTGAATGAATAGACCTGTCTGTTTGCCCTGCTGATGTTTTGGTGTTGTATTGGAAACACAGCTATGTCCACTCACTATTCTAATATCTTTTAGGAAATTAAGGATCTTGCAGAGCAAAGCATCCTTGTCTAAACCAAGAAAGATCACAGAATCCCTAGTCTGGAAAAGACCTTTGAGTCCAACCATACCTGTCCTGTGCTCAACCAAAAGTGAAGTCACAAGCTCTGACTTTTTAAGTGGAGGGAGCTGAGTTCATCCCTGGTTCATTCATCAGTTTTGCAGGTCATTGTGAGAAGAATTTAGATTTGCAGAATCCCAGACTCACCAGGTTGGAAAAGACCCTAAAGATCATCGAGTCCTGTGCTGACCCAGATCTCTCAGCACCTCATCTCCCCTCTGTTAAACACCCCCAGGGGTGGGGACTCAGCCCCCTCCCTGGGCAGCCTGTGCCACAGCCCCACAACTCTGCCAGGGAAGAACTTTGCCCTCCCAGCTGAGCTGCCCCTGCCCTGGCACAGCTTGAGCCCATTGCCCCTCGTCCCATCTCCTGTCCCCTGGCTGAAGAGACCATCCCCCACCTCTCTGCACCCTCCTGGCAGGGCAGGGGAGGTGGGGAGAAGGGCTCCCCTCAGCCTCCTCTTCTCCAGGCTCAACACCCCCAGCTCCCTCAGCTGCTCCTCAGAGGATTTGCCCTCCAGCCCCTTCCCCAGCCTGGTTGCCCTTCTCTGGACACACTCCAGCACCTCCATGTCCTTCTTGCAGTGAGGGGCCCAGAACTGGACCCAGCACTCGAGCTGCAGCCTCACCAATGCTGAGTACAGGGCACGGTAAATGTGACCCTACATCTGCCTTCAATCTGTTTGATTTGGCTTTTTCCATCTGAAATCATCCTCCCAGTGCCATTGGTATGTAGCTGGAAGTAAGGAATAGTACAGAGTTAAGCACTGGCCAGATACCCAGTTACCCTGACAGGATGCTAAAGCAGATGGTCCCCAAGAGGAGGTACTCCTAATGTTCCTATTAAGTCATGCATGTATGGTGAGAGGTGGCATTGGCCTCTTTTGGGAAGTGATCTGAGTTTCTTTGGGTCTTCAACTCAACCACGAAGAATTGGGGAGCTTATAAACATGGAGCACTCCCTAGTTTAACTCTTGTTGACACTGGGAGGGGGTCTGTTTTCTGCTGAGCAGGTGGAGCTTGTCATCTGTGACACGTGGTGTGGCCAATTTGGTTGAAATAGACCCCCCCAGCTCAAAACTTATCACAAGAAAACGGACATACTTAAGTGGTGTGATGGCTGAAGCTTGGTTTCCATGGGGAACCTGGCTGGAAATCTGCACCACTGCTCAGATTTTTCTCCATGGGATTAGGCCACCTCAAGTCCTTACAGTCCCTTCAAAGAAATGAGAACAAAAATGAACAAGAAGCTAGTTTCTTGAATGAAAAAAATACTGTGTGCTCTCTTAGTCTGCTGACTGGGTAATTTTTGGGGAGGGTGTGGATCTTGGGTGGCTTCTAATTTTTTTCTTTCTCTTTTTTCAATTTTTTCTTTTTTTTTCCCCTTTCTTTTTCTCTTTTTTCCCTTTTTTAATCTTAGAGCATCTTGCTGAGTGAAGCAGTCAGGATGTGCTCCAGCTGAAAGGGATTTTCCTTTTTGTAGGTGTCTGATTTTCAGTGGGAAGTTTACAAGCCTAGGGAGAAAAAGGGAGATATATATATAGATAGATAGATAGATATAGATATAGATATAATAGAATCATAGAATGGCAAGGGTTGGAAGGGACCCCAAGGATCATAAAGCTCCAACCCCCCTGCCACAGGCAGGGACACCAACCTCAGGCCTGGATCTATCTATATATATATTTATTTATTTTCTGTCTGGAAGTGAAAGAGCAGCATCCTTCGTCTCTTGGGTTAACACACAAAGACAGCTTTTTAAGCAGAACCATGATGGGATATATACACACACACAGAATTAGCTGCTGTGGATCAGCCCTGTGCCATTTGTAGTTCACTGTAGCTGTGTTTTTCTTGCTGGTCTTTGCCCCTGCAAGAGAAGGGCAACAGCCTGCAAAGGAGGAATCCCACTTGCTCCTTGGGGACTATGTTGAAGGCTCGTTACTGCTGCTCTTCAGATGCTTCTGAGCAGCATCTTCCTTTTCAGCTTGCACAGAATCATTAAGGCTGGAAAAGCCCTCCAAGGTCATCCAGTCCAACTGTCCCACCAGAACCTCTATCACTAACCCATGTCCCTGAGGACCTCATCCAGCCTTTCCTTGGATGGTGACTCCCTGGGCAGCCCATTCCAATGCCCAACTGCTCTTTGGGAGAAGAAATGTCTCCTCCTTTCAGCCTGCCCTGGTGCACCTTGCAGCCATTCCCTCTTGCCCTATTGCTACTTCTACAATTCCCTATCTGAGGAAAAGAAGAACTTGTGAATAACTGAAGAGTTTGCTCTGTGCAGGGAATGGTTATCACGTGTCTGGTGCTAGGAGGATCCTGAGAGGTGGAAGGGGAAGATTTTAGTCTCCTTCAAGTACATGGAAGCACACTTGTGACCAGGGTGTGAGCCTGTATTTCTGTTGAAGCACCTCTATGTCATGGTGCAAGCCAAGAAACCTGTTCTCTTGGGTCTTCAGGTGGTTGGGAAGCTGCAAAAAGTCTTCTGTCTGTATGATAAGGTGGGACTTAGGAGGATTGTTAAAGATGTCATGGCAGAAATCTTGGGAGGTGGACAGCTCTGTGAGGTGAACTACATCCTAGTGTAGGTGTTCTGCAGTGACCCTGTGTGTGGCAGAAGCTGAAGCAGCACCCATCCCTGTGGGCCTCTTAAATGAAGGCACCAGATAACAGTTGGGCCAGGATAAGTATGATTACTGGTGCAGAAAAACATTCTAAGCTTTGAATGTTCAAAACCAGCTGCCTGCAGGTGGTAAAACACTTAAAGTGCTTCTGATTCCCTTCATTTTAAAATAATAAAGCCAAACACAACCAAAAAAATTACCCAATTCCTTTCCCAGCTGGGAAAACCAAAGCAGCTTGGCCCCTTCTGCATGCTCACAGCTTGCTCCTGGTCCATGTCTTCTCAGAACTTCTCACCTAAGTGCTGCTGCTTTTTAATAACCATGATTTCAGTGATGTCTTCTCTACAGCATCCAGAGCTACAGAAACCTAGGAGCTGAGGGCCACATTTTGTTGGGGGGGGAGGGTGGGGAGGCACCTTGCTGACATTCAAGAACATGAGCTGCCATCGAGATGCAAGTTTGAATTGATTACATCCCCTGATGTAAAGCCAGTCAAAGGCAAAGCCAGGGGCAAATTCCCAGCAGTTTTTGGCTGTTAGCTTGGCTGAAGGGCAGAATCTGTCCTGTGCCACCATCCTTGTGCAGTTGATCTCAGCCAACTGAAGGGTAAACTCAGGGAAATGTTATTCATCATGTAAGTAGCTTTGAGAGGACAGTGTGGCAATGGCACAGCGAGTTCTGGGGGGTTTCATAGAATCAGGGTGCTTTGGGTTGGAGGGGACCTCAAAGATCATCTAGTTCCAACCCCCTGCCATGGGCAGGGACACCCTCACTAGAGGTATATTCTCATTCCTGTGGTATATTCTCATTTTCTCTGTGATTTAAGTGTCCCTGGTGTAATCTACCAGTTATTTTCACATGAAGTGTGTGTACCTGTTGATGGAAAGGGAAAGGGAAGGAAAGAAAGAAGCATCACAGTGAAACAGAAGAAAACTTGATGCACAGCTGGGTACAGTCCACTTCAAGTGCTGAATTTGCACCTTCTGCCTAGAAGCTGAAAGAGAAAACCAGTGTGTTCCTCCCTGGAATACTTCAAAATTCAAGTCAGTGCAAAGAAATTTAGCAACAACCAGAAGAGGCAACCAGAAGAGGTCTGTGTTTGTCTGAAGGTAAGTCAAAGGTGCTGTCAGATAGAAGGTCTGTATTAAAAAAAAAACAACACATCTTTTCATTCATGGATGATCTCCTAGAAGCTTGTTTAGATCCTCCTGAGGAGTCCCAGAGCAGAAGTGGTGCAGAGTTCAAACAGGGCTGGGCACCTGCTCAGCGACAGCGCGGCGCTGGTTGGGCTGGGCAAGAGGATGGGGAAACAGGTTATTGGGCTGGGGCTCTGAAACAGATGATTTCATTCTGGGGAAAGCATCTCTTCTTCCAGGAGCAGGAGAGGGCTCACTACCTTCAATAAGAAATACAAGGAAGATTTTGACCTGTTGGAGAGGGGTCAGAGGAGCCATGAAGATGATCAGGGGTCTGGAGCAGCTCCCCTCTGGAGAGAGGCTGAGGGAGCTGGGCTGGGTCAGCCTGGAGCAGAGAAGGCTGTGGGGGGACCTCATTGCAGCCTGCCAGTCCCTGAAGGGAGCAGAGACACAGGAGGGGAATCAGCTTGTTCAAGGGCAGAGACTGGCAGGACAAGGGGGATGGATTAAAGCTAAAGGAGGGAAGGGTTAGATTGGATATTAGGGAGAAGTTTTTTTAACAGAGAGAGTGGTGAGGGGCTGGAACAGGCTGCCCAGAGAGGGGTGGATGCCCCATCCCTGGGGGTGTTGAAGGCCAGGTTGGCTGGGGCCCTGGGCAACCTTGTGTAGCTCCAGGCCTGAGGTTGGTGTCCCTGCCTGTGGCAGGGGGTTGGAGCTCTGTGATCCTTGGGGTCACTCCCAACCCAGACCAGTCTGGGATTCTATGATTCAACCAGCTCTTTGTAGGGCAAAAACCAGCTGTGTGCTATGACAGCATTGCTGTTCTCCATGGTGAGGGGGTGACTCGCCTTGAAGTGTGGGGTAGGGGTAAGGAAACCCCTACAATAGCAACAGTACCCCAAACAATAGCAGAACACCTGCAGCTGGCATGCAAACCTGGATGTCAACATCTCCCATGCTTCACTCCTGCTCCTTTGTGTCAGCCAGCCAGGCAGGTGCTGTGAGCACCTTTGTTTCTCACCGAGATGTCAGGGAAGGAGTGGCTGGGTTTGTTTCAATGAAGTGCTGGAAAGGTCTTGCTGGGGAAGAGAACGTGATCTGCAGGGTGAATCACTGGGCTGGGTGCAGGGTTAATTGCCAACGTCCTCACGCAGCTCCCCGGAAGTGGATTGCATCTTCCTTCTGGGACAGCCACAGCCTCCGTAACAATGTTTAACTCTGGTTGGGCTCTTCAGTATAACACCCAGGTCTCTGAACAACTAAACTTGGTCACAGAAGCTGCCTCATGTTCAGTGACAAGGAGCTTTTGATAGATTAATTTGGCTTCTCCGCTCTCTTGAAAGCCAGATTGGCTATTTCTGCCCTATCCTCAAGAACAGATATGCTGGATGTCCCATAAAAAGCTAGGTGGCTGGTCCTACAGCTGTCTCTTCCTGTGTTCCCTTAATTCCTTTGAATCATGTATGTGCTTTTTTATTGCTTTGGGGAGGGGTACAGGTGCAGCCCCACGTTTTGCTATCATTGGGTTCTCACCCACAGGCTATAAACCCTTTATTGCTCTTTGGGGAACTTCAGGTGAAGGCTCTGCTCTGGAAAATACATCAGTGTGCTTATTTTCACAGAATCACACAGAATTACAAGGTTGGAGAAGACCTAAACCATATCCCTGAGCACCTCATCTCCCCTCTGGTAAACACCCCCAGGGGTGGGGACTCAGCCTCCTCCCTGGGCAGCCTGTGCCACAGCCCCACAACTCTGCCAGGGAAGAACTTTGCCCTCCCAGCTGAGCTGCCCCTGCCCTGGCACAGCTTGAGCCCATTGCCCCTCGTCCCATCTCCTGTCCCCTGGCTGAAGAGACCATCCCCCACCTCTCTGCACTCTCCTTTTTTGGGTCTTTCCTTCCTAAAGAAGTTGCTGTGTAATCTCTGGTGTCACATCTCCAGTAACGGTTTTGGTATTGTCAGTCAGAATTACAGTGGTTGATAGATCCCTAAGGAAGGCTGGGACAGACACTGTAGCTCATTTGTTTAGGCCATCACCAATGGCCCGGTGAAGGCCGAGCACAACAACCATCTCAGGCAGTGTCTTCTTTTAGCATTAAGATAATTGACAAGGTTTCAGTGTTACCTCAGACCACACTTACTCCTGAATTTCCATTTTTTAAATTCTATTTTGTTCAGATGACCTCAAGTCAGTCTGAGTTTCACTGCTCTTTTCATCTGCCTCCAACAGCTGCTCCCCAATTCCCCTTGAAATCCATTGTTCTTCTGGACAGCTTGACAAAATGCAGTAGCTTCACTTCACTTTGCACATTATGTGCATGGGCTGGCACTGCAAAGTGAAGTCCCTCATGGTTCCAGGCAGGGTGTGTGTTAATTGGTTTTACACCTGGCAAACTGCAGTAAAGAAGCAAACAAGCCTCCATACATGAATTGCCTGTGCAGTAGTGCTGTAGGCAACAAATATACCTTGGGTGTCCTGCTGGAGAAAAGCACTATGGAGAAGGACCTGGGGGTGCGGGTGGGTGACAGGGTGGCCATGAGCCAGCAGTGTGCCCTGGGGCTGAGAGAGACAATGGGATCCTGGGGGGCATCAGGAGGAGTGTGGGCAGCAGGTCACAGGAGGGGATCCTCCCCCTCTGCTCTGCCCTGGTCAGGCCCCACCTGGAGTGTTGTGTCCAGTGCTGGGCTCCCTGGTGTAAAAAGGACAGGGATCTCCTGGAGAGAGTCCAGAGAAGGGCTAGGAAGATGATGAAGGGCCTGGAGCATCTATCCTGTGAGGAAAGGCTGAGAGAGCTGGGGCTGTTCAGCCTGGAGAAAAGAAGACTGAGGGGGGACCTGATCAATGTTTATCAATATCTTAAGCAGGGGATGCAGGGGGAATTGGCCAGCCCCTTCTCTGTGTCTGTGGGGACAGGACAAGGGGCAATGGCTGCAAACTGGAGCACAGGAAGTTCCACACCAACATGGGGAGGAACTTTTCCCCAGTGAGGGTGAGGGAGCCCTGGGACAGGCTGCCCAGGGGGTGTGGAGTCTCCTTCTCTGGAGAGATTCCAGCCCCATCTGGATGCCTGTCTGTGCAGTATGAGCTGGGGAGCTGCTTTGGCAGGGGGGTTGGACCCCAGGAGCTCTCGAGGTCCCTTCCAACCCCTACAACTCTGTGACTCTGTGACCTCTCTGTGCCAGGTGGCAAACCAGAGAAGCGGTTAAAGGAAATCTGCCGGGGGGCTGGCGCTGCAGAGTGAAGTCCCCCCCGGCTGCAGGCAGGGTGTCTGTGCAGCCCAGCCTGCCCTGGGCTGCTCCAGGCCTGTCAAGCGCAGAGCCTGCTGGGATCACTCCCAGCATCCCTTGCTGTGGTGCAGGTGCTCTGTGACGTGCCCGCCCGGTGTCCCAGCAGCGCGCAGAGCGCTCAGACTCTCAGTGTGTGTCCCTCAGCCGCGGCTAACGCAGCCCCCCCAAGGCTGCTGTTAGGCCTGTGCCTGGGAGACAGCCCCATTCCTCCTCCCGCGCTTACCTGCTCACCTGCTCTGGCTGCAGCTCGCCGTTCGAGCACCGCATCGTCCCTCCGGCAGCGGGCGCTGCCCCCTCCGCGGGGTGAGCCGATCGGCCTCGGCTCCAGCCTGGCCGTTGCCTTGGAGTCTCTCCGGAGGGAACTGGAGGCTCCGGCCAAGGTGCCCGATTCCAGCTCCACCTCGACAGTGCCGAGCATTCAGGCCAAGCCCGCGGAAGCCGGAGCCGCCTGCGTGCAGCGAGCTGCCTGTGCCAGTTCTGCGTCCCCTTGAGGTGAGGGAGCCGGCTCTGGTGTGTGCAGGAAGCTGGCAGGAGGCTCTTGGAAGCTGGAGGGGGTTAGAGGATGAAGCGCTTGACTCTGCTCAGTCATAGAGTCATAGAACGGCATGGGTTGGGAGGGATGGTTGGGAGGGATCCCAAGGGGCACAGAGCTCCAACCCCCTGCCACAGGCAGGGACACCAACCTCTGGCCTGGAGCTACACAAGGTTGCCCAGGGCCCCAGCCAACCTGGGCCAAAAAAGTTCCTCCTGATGTTCCCATGTTCCCTCCTCTGCTCCAGCTGCACCCGCTGCCCCTTGTCCTGTGGCTGCCACCCCTGAGCAGAGCCTGGCTCCAGCTCCTGACTCTCCCCCTGCACATACTGACAGACATCAGTAAGGTCCCCAGACATTAATAAGGTCTCTAGCCTCATGGATGTACTAGGAAAAATGTTTACCTTGTTTACCTGAAGATCATTTACCTTCTTAGCCCCAAAATCACCCCCTTTCTCTTTATGCTGTCAAGGTTCCCTCATGAGAGGGACATCATGTATGTGTCTGTGACTGGTGACTTGATGGCTCACAGCACCTGGGGACACTGCAGTTTTAAGAACAGCTTTGTTGGCTTTTTCAGCCTGCCTTGGCTGGCAGGGCAGGGCAGGTGGGGAGAAGGGCTCCCCTCAGCCTCCTCCAGGCTCAACACCCCCAGCTCCCTCAGCTGCTCCTCAGAGGATTTGCCCTCCAGCCCCTTCCCCAGCCTGGTTGCCCTTCTCTGGACACACTCCAGCACCTCCATGTCCTTCTTGCAGTGAGGGGCCCAGAACTGGACCCAGCACTCGAGCTGCAGCCTCCCCAGTGCCCAGCCCAGGGGCACAATCCTCTCCCTAGGCCTACTGGACACACTATTTTTGATACAAGACCCACTTTGCCTCCTGCCTTACTTGTTTGGGTTTTTTTTTTTTAAATTACCTGATCCTAAACATGCTACCAAGAGAAGAATGAACACACTTTTCTATCCCAACTTCAATCTCCCCTGTATATTTTCCGGATACATAAAAAGAAACCTGACTTTTAGGCTTGATGAAAGGCTGAAAGAGCCCATGAAAATCTTTTCCTCCTAAATCTGGCAGTCTTGCAGCAGGCTCTTTTGAGGCAGAACTCTTAGGTTACAGTGGGGAGAACAGGACGACGTGGAAAATTGCATGAAAGACAGCAGGAGAGTTTTCTTCAGCTCCTTAAGTTGAAATCCAGTTACTTCCCTGTCCTTTCCTGGCACCAGCTTCTATAGAGCATTCAGAGAAATGGTTCTAAATGGAAAAAATTAGTTCAGAGTTGGGTTTTTTTTTTAGTTTCCAAGTAATAAAACATCTGCTTTTCACTTGTCACGTGTGTGGGGCTTTTTCCCCAGACACCTGCTGCTCCTTTGCACTTGGAAACTCTACCTACAATAAGGTAGGGGCCTAGTTAGGCCCCACCTGGAGTGTTGTGCCCAGTGCTGGGCTCCCTGGGACAAACCAGCCAGGGATCTCCTGGAGAGAGTCCAGAGGAGGCTGAGGAGGGGATGAAGGGCCTGGAGCATCTCCCCTGCCAGGAAAGGCTGAGGGAGCTGGGGCTGTTCAGCCTGGAGAAAAGAGACTGAGGGGGGATCTGATCACTGGGGATCAATAGCTGAAGGCTGGGACACAGGGGGCCATGGGCAGCCTCTTCTCAGTGTCTGTGGGGACAGGACAAGGGGCCATGGCCTCAAGTTGGAGCACAGGGAGTTCCACCCCAATCTGCAGATTGGTGTATTTGCCTGCTTGTGTTTCTTGGAAATACAGTAAGACTGTGACCTGTCCCCAGAACAGCATCAGAAGTTGTAAAAAACACCCACAAGTTCAGCTGTATCCAAATATTCCTCTTCTAGGCAGTTTGGGAGATGCTCATAGGCTTAGCTTTACAGTACCATCCCCTCCACAGGCAGTATCTTTGGGTACAATACAGAGTGTAAGGGACACCAACGTGGGGGCTCTTGGCTGTTCTTCTGCCACTCCTGATTTTCTCTTCTTTCCTTCTAGGAGAGAAAAGTGCTGCTGCAGCTTTAACTTCCAATTCTTTGCTGGATGCTGAGAATTGTTTCCTCCGCAAGAAGTCGCCTCATCATACAAATCATAGGTAAGGCCATTTTGATGGAATTATTATTGATATTATTAATTACTTATTTATATTAACAATATCAATGTCAAGCAGAGAGGCTGGGCTTCCAGGAGCACTTGCTGCTGATTCAGCTTCCAGCTTCAGTCTTTGAGGAACAGGCTAGCCAAGGAGTCGCTCACGGTTGAGTGTGCTGGGTGATGGGCAGTGCTGGGAAAGCCAATGTTCTGTGTGTGTGAGGTCTCCCTGTTAGGGGAAGGGCTGACAAAAAGGGATTTCCAGGGGTGTGACTTTTGGCAGCAAGAACATGTCTCCACCTTAAAACTGTCCCTTTAACCTGCATTGCCAGCTTGGAAGCATCCTGCACTCTGAGCAAGGCCGGCCACGTTCAACACCCAGCAGAGCAGAAAACCAAAGCTGAGCGCAAAGGATAGTGTGTGGTTAGGAAGTAGTACTGCTGTTGGGGCAGTTACTGAGTCTAAAAATAGCTTTTTAAGGATTTCACAGAATCACAGACTCATAGGGGTTGGAAGGGACCCCCAGAGCCCATGGGGTCCTACCCCCTGCCAAAGCAGGGTCCCTAGGACAGGGCAGGGCTGGAATCTCTCCAGAGAAGGAGACTCCACACCCCCTGGGCAGCCTGTCCCAGGGCTCCCTCACCCTCACTGGGAAGAAGTTCTGCCCCACATTGGGGTGGAACTCCCTGGGCTCCCAACTTGAGGCCATGGCCCCTTGTCCTGTCCCCACAGACACTGAGAAGAGGCTGCCCATGTCCCCCTGTGACTTGCAGAGTCACAGCCTGGTTTGGATTGGAAGGGGCCTCAAAGCCCATCTAATCCCACCCCTGCCATGGGCTGGGACCCTCTCCACCCTGTCAGGATGTAAGTAAAGTTGGGAAAAGCAGCTTTAAGACCCTGACTAGCACTGAATCCACATTTTAACTCAAATGAGTCCAAATTTAGACCTGGAACATCCCAGGACACCCAGATGTTACTAAATGAATTACTTTCCTTGCTCTTCCATACATTCCTAACCCATAGCTGCCACTAAAATACCCACTGCTGCTCAGCAGTTACTTCTGCCTCTGAAATTACTGACTCTGTTGAAGCAAAGGTTGTGTTTGGTGGTGTCTTCATGGCTGTGAGACCTCACAGCAGTGTTGTTCTATCATATGTCCTGAAGGTTGCTGTTTGCTCCTAAAAGATGGCAAGAACCAAGTGCCCAGGTGCTGCTCAGCACCTTCATCGAGCGCTTTTCAGCTTGAGGTGGGATTCCTGCACGCTCCATGGTGGGATATATTTCACATATGGTCTAGGTATTGGCATGACTGGTTCAGTAAGTCAAAGAGGACCCACAGGAGAGCAGGGTTGAAGCAGAGCCTCTTGTAAAAATGGGTTTCTCTGGTGAGGTTTCTCTCCCCTGCACAGAAGTGTGAGTGCCTGAAGATCCAACTGAGGGATCTGGCACAGGTCTTAGGAACATCTCTCAGCCTGCATGTGTGCTTGTGTGGACGCTGAGGGAGTTCTCTCATAGTCTGACATGACTCACACAGTGAAAATGGTTTATTTGCTTGTTAAGGGGGGGTGGAGAAAAAAAGGAAGATAGTGATTTTTATGGCCAAGAGGCTTCTTAGTCAGCTCTCCCAGTGTTTCTGTTGCTACTGTTTTGCTTCCTACTCCAAGGAGCTCCTTAGGAACACATGGCATGTTTGAAGATAAGATCCTCCTCGTTTGCTTCTGGAGCCTGAGGAGAAACACAAGGCAAGAACTGACAAGTCTTGCATGCATACTTGGGTGATGATAGGAAAGCCCATCTTTGATTCATTAACTTCCCTTGCAGTTTGCTTGCCTCTTAAGAAGATTTACTGGCTAATTGGATGAAAAGAAAAGTTTATTTAGGTGGAGTTGTCGTGCAAGAGCCTTAAATGTAGGTGTTGGGTGGTCCTTAGGCAGAGGAGTCTCTGGGCATCCTGCAGCGCTCGTGTTCCACAGGGAATCAACTTTTTAAAAGGGTAGATAATGGCAGGACAAGGGGGAATGGGCTAAAGCTAAAGGAGGGAAGGGTTAGATGAGACCTTAGGGGGAAGTTCTTTGCAGAGAGAGTGGTGTAGAATTAAACAAAAGATGCAAGGAAATTGGGACAACTTCTTCCAGTACGTGCTTCCTACTTCTCCCACCTTGGTTTATTTTAAAATTCAAGTGGGCACCTTGTTCTTTCAAGGCTGTTTATTTACCAGCAGAGGTTATGGATGATTTCAGATCTCCAAGCTTGGTATCTGTGGCTGAACCTCCCAGCTGCAGGTCAAGGTGGGTGCCTGGCAGGATTCCCCTCCTCAGTGGCAGGACGGTTATCTGATTGCACCTGGGATTAAAGCCATGACCTAGAGGTCAGCTGCTTCATCTAATCATCAAAGCATGTGTGCTCCTGTTTAACAGCAGCTGCATGAGTGTTGTTTGTGAGGCTCCATGGTGCATGATGCTTGTCCAGCTGCAGTTTAGCTGCCTTGGTTGTGGACTGAAGGGCTCAGCAGTGATGGACACGGATGCTGGCTTAGGTAGCTGCTAGTCTTGTGAACAGCCTGTGTGAGAGCCAACGTCACAGGGTGGCTGCTGCTGTCTTGCTGTTCCACACAGGTGATTAACCACGTGTAGTTTGTTGTCCCCAGACAGTGAAGGCCTGTTTCGGTGGACACTCATCACGATACAGCAGGTGCGGCTCTCACAGGCCTCTCTGAAACCAAAAGAAGGGTTCAGCAGAGCATTCCTGGCATTTACAAGCTTTTCCAGGACTCTGTTTCTTGAACTGTGTGTAGGATCATAGAATCACAGACTGGTCTGAGTTGGAAAGGACCCCACACGCAGGGACACCAACCTCAGGCCTGGAGCTTCACAAGGTTGCCCAGGGCCCCATCCAACCTGGCCTTCAACACCCCCAGGGATGGGTGTGAGGGTTGTGGAGAAAGCTGTTGGACAGCAAAAATTCAGATTATTTACTGGCTCAGGTTCTCTAGGCTCCATCTTTGGGACACAACACCCATGGCAGCACTCCAGGCTGGGGCAGAGCGGCTGGAGAGCTGCTGGGGAGAAGGACCTGGGGGTGTTGGGTGACTGGGACTGAACCCGAGCCAGCAGTGTGCCCGGGGGGCCAAGAAGGCCAAGGGCATCCTGGCTTGTGTCAGAGCCAGCGTGGCCAGCAGCTCTGGGGAGGGGATTGTGCCCTTGGGCTGGGCACTGGGGAGGCTGCAGCTCGAGTGCTGGGTCCAGTTCTGGGCCCCTCAGTGCAAGAAGGACATGGAGGTGCTGGAGTGTGTCCAGAGAAGGGCAACCAGGCTGGGGAAGGGGCTGGAGGGCAAATCCTCTGAGGAGCAGCTGAGGGAGCTGGGGGTGTTGAGCCTGGAGAAGAGGAGGCTGAGGGGAGACCTTCTCCCCATCCACCTTCCCTGCCCTGCCAGGAGGGTGCAGAGAGGTGGGGGATGGTCTCTTCAGCCAGGGGCCAGGAGATGGGACGAGGGGCAATGGGCTCAAGCTGTGCCAGGGCAGGGGCAGCTCAGCTGGGAGGGCAAAGTTCTTCCCTGGCAGAGTTGTGGGGCTGTGGCACAGGCTGCCCAGGGAGGGGGCTGAGCCCCCACCCCTGGGGGTGTTTAACAGAGGGGAGATGAGGTGCTCAGGGATATGGGTCAGCACAGGACAGGGATGGTTGGACTTGATGATCTCAAAGGCCTTTTCCAGCCTGGTGATTCTTTTGGATCGTGTTCCACACCAGCATCCTAAGCATAATCAACAGATGATTTAGCCTGCAGGGAGAACAGAGGGATTCCCACAACCCTGGAAATACCTGGAGCTGAGTGGTGTGTGTCTTGATTTTCTCAGTGGAAAGCAATTTTTGCAGACTGAATTTAACATGGAGATTTCCAACACAACATGGATACAACCCAAACACACAGGGACACGTGGGCAAAGGGAAAAAAAAGAGAATTAAGTTTTTTGTTCACAATCATGCAGGATATCTCTGGACCATGGTGACTTGCTGCTTTGGGAACTGAAGAGTTTTCATGTTTGATTACTTGAGTGTCCCTTTTTTCCCCCTCCTGCTGACTCTGAAGGTGGATGTTCCTGGGTCTGTCTTTCTTTGTGGCTGTAGGAGCAAAGCTTTGGAGGCATCAACAGAGCTCAATGTGCTGCTCTGTTGTAAGAGAGATGGTGAATATCTGCTTTTTCTCTTCCAGATTAGCTGACTCAAGTGGAGGCTTCATAATGGAACCTGAGGACAACAAGAGCAACAACAACAGCAACAACAACAACAGCAACAACAACAACAGCAACAACAACAACAACAACAACAACGGGTAGGAATTAATTTGATGTGATCCTGGCTTCCCAGGGGCTGTGACAGGTTTTGAGAGATGTTGAAAAAACTAATCCCCCTCCCCAAATGCAAGAATCATTGGGATTCTCCTGGGTGGGAGAGGAGGAGTTTGGGATCTTTTCCCAAGGGATTGATGCCTTTTGTAACATGGATCAGCCGTGAAGGGGACGGTATTTGACACTGGGTCTCAGTGGGACCCTTGGGCTGGCGTGGCACTTAGGGACTTGTGTTAGTGGTGGGCTTGACAGTGTCTGGATAACAGCTGGACTCAGTCTGAAAGGTCTTTTTCCAACCTGAACACTTCTCTGATTCTCCCTGGCTGAGAGTGGTCCCTTGGGAACTCTACTTGTCCTGTGGAGCCGAGGCGTTTGCTGACATCACGCCTTGCTCTCCAGTGTACCAGCCCTATTGCTTCATCTCCTGCCCCGTTCAGAGCAGCAGTGAGCTGTGTGAGGCAACCCAGCCCTCAAAGCAAACATCTCAGCACTCCAAGAGTGTTCAGATCCAGAAGGGCAATGCTGACCTGACTGAGGGCTCACATCTCCAGAGGGTTTGGGCAGCGAAGGTTTTAAACTTGGACACCTAACATGCAAACTTGATTCCCCCCCAGCCCCCTCTACCAAGGATGGGGGCTTTCTGCAGCTCCCATTTCTCTAGCATTTAGCTCTTTACAACTGCTAGGATCCCTCATCCTTGTATGGCAGTCTAGTTTGGCCAGCCTGAAAGGACAGCTGCACCATCCCATGAAGATGGGAGGAGATGCTGCAGAGACATCCAAACTCCTTACTGCACCTCCCCTGTTACCACTCCCCAAAATACAGCTAACTCCACAGTATTTCTTTCCTGTGTGACCTGTCCTAGGGACCCTGCTTTGGCAGGGGGGTTGGACTTGATGATCTCCTGAGTTCCCTTCCAACCCCCAACGACTCTGTGATTCTCTGATTCTGTGGTTCCTTGTTTTTCCCCTGCAAGGAATGGATCTTAAAAAAAAAACACCCAACCCCTTAATCCTTTTTCTGGCTGGCTTCTGTCTGGGAAGCTGTGCATAGCAGCCTGAGTGAAAAGCAACCCAAAATCCTGGGCATTTACTCTCTCAGTGTCCTACATACCTCTCTGTCTCATCCAGGGATTGGGTATCACCACAGAATGAATCTGACAGCTGTAGTGAATCCGAAGGGTACATTGTGTTCCGTACATTGATGTTATCTTGATTCATCTGGAATAGAAATGGGGATATTTAACACTCTTCCCAGTGTGGTTTCTGACAGCTCCGGTGCCAAAGCCAACAAGGGCTCTAAACTCTTGTGTTTTTAACTGTGTGTGAAAGTCCTGACTGGTTAGGGAAGGTTTAAAAGGCGCTGAGCGATGAGTGAGTAATGCCAAAGATGATGATGGAAATTGCTCCTGATGGCTGCCAAAAGCTGGTAGGGTGCAGCCTCTGGTGCAGTCTCTGGTTCCTCAGAGAAGATGGTTTCTGTTTTAAAGCTGCTTCCTTCAATTTTAAGTATGGAAGGATGAAGGGTTGTTTGCCTCTCCTCAGAAATGTTTGATTCTCAGCATCTGTGGAGTGATTTATTGGCTGCAGCCAACTTGTGTCTTGTGCTGTTCAAATCACAATGTCCTTCTGGTTATATTCTTCCCTGCTCTTGTAATGTTTTTCTTCTGGGACTATACTCAGCTCAGGTTCTTTCCTCTGCCCTGCTGCTCCTCTGGTCTCCCTGTAGCTGTGCTGGGTGGGTTGGATCTGGCAAAATTGGGTTGGATCTGGTGAAATCAAAGGGCTGGAGCAGCTCTGCTGTGAAGCCAGGCTGAGAGAGTTGGGCTGGCTCAGCCTGGAGAAGAGAAGGCTCCAGGGACACCTTATAGCCCCTTCCAGTCCCTGTAGCAAGCTGAGGAAGAACTGTTCCCAAGGGCATGGAGCAATAGGATGAGGGGTGATGGGTTTAAACTAGAAAAGGGGAGATTTAGGTTGGGTATTAGGAAAAGGTTCTTCCCTCTGAGGGTGATGGATCACTGGAACAGGTTACCCAGAGAGGTGGTGGAGGCCCCATCCCTGGAGACATTCAAGGTCAGGCTGGATGGGGCTCTGAGCACCCTGCTCTAGTGAAGATGTCCCTGCTCACTGCAGGGTGGGACTAGATGGCCTCTAAATGACCCTTCCAACCCAACCCATCCTATGATTTTATGAAATTGGGTTGGAACTGGCAAAGTTGTGTTGGATCCAATGAAATCCAAGTGCTTTTCACAATCTGCCCTGTGAGGATGCCCAGCAGCCAGCTTTGGTTGTGAGAAATGCCGAGTGTAAGAAGCTATGATAAAGTAAATGAGCCTGTGGAGAAGGGCTCTGCTGAATCAGGGTCCACAGAGAGTTTTGCTGCCTCAGCCTTTTTCAGTCTCACCCTTGTTAAACTGGTTTTGGGTGTGCTTGCCTGTACGGGTTGCTGAGTTCTGCTTGCTTTCCAACTGTACTTTGGAGGCAGGAGTTTGGGGATGAGATTAATCTGTGTCCTTTCCCTCACATATGTGGAGCCCTTGAAAAATCCCCTGGTTTACAGCTGTAGCTTGTGCTTTACGGTGGTTAGATGTTGAAAGTGAAAGATGTTGAGCTGCTGGAGAGGGGTCAGAGGAGGCACGGAGATGCTCAGAGGGCTGGAGCAGCTCCCCTCTGGAGAGAGGCTGAGGGAGCTGGGCTGGGTCAGCCTGGAGCAGAGAAGGCTGTGGGGGGACCTCATTGCAGCCTGCCAGTGCCTGAAGGGAGCAGAGAAACAGGAGGGGAATCAGCTTGTTCAAGGGCAGAGCCTGGCAGGACAAGGGGGCTGGAGTGAAGCTGGAGGAGGGAAGGGTGAGAGGAGATCTTAGGGGGAAGTTCTTTGTAGAGAGAGTGGTGAGGGGCTGGAAGGGGCTGAGATCCCAGTCTGGGATTCTATGATTAGGGGTGATGACCCTCTCTGTGCACTTGCAGCCTGGGGTAGCAAGGAAATGAGGAGACAGAGATGAGGAGATGCAGAGAAGGATCTGGCAGCTGGGAAGGCTCATGGGGCTGAGGTTTGGAGTCCAGGCAGGGGGATGCTGAGCTCTTTGGCAGTGCCACCCTTGTCTTCCAACCTGGTGCACAAGTCCCCTTTGCAAACCAAAAGGTACCCTCAGCCACTCCCTGCTTGGAAGCACCATCTGCATTTGACCCTTTCCACCTCCAGATGCAGAGGACAGGCTGGTAAATGTCCATTGGCATTGAGGTGGATTTCTTGTTGATGGGACCTGGGAGAACCCATTTTAATTAAAGGACAAGCAGGGCTGCTGACAACCAAGAGGAAGGGTGTGTGTCTGCTTAACCAACCTGATGCACTACAGCACAATGAGATGTTTTGAAGAGCTTGGCAAGGACATGGATTTGACCTATTTCTGGGTCTAAACAAACCCCTGGTTTACTTCCCAGCAGATATATTTCAGGAAAGGTTACTAGCCAAGTATTTAGTTGAATGATGTGAATATAGCTCAGTGGCTGGTCCTTCTTCAGTGCTACTCTGAGGTGGTGGCTGCCCCCTCCCTGGAGGTGTTCAAGGCCGGGTTGGAAGGGGCCTTGAGCAGCCTGGTGAGAGGTGTCCCTGCCCATGGCAGGGGGTTGGGACTGGATGGGCTTTGAGGACCCTTCCAGCCCTGACCAGTCTGATTCTGTGATTCCAGTGCTGTTCTGTAACAGCAGCAGGGTCCCTGGAAGCCAGGAGATCACAAGCAGCGAGGCGCAGAGGTTTGGAGATAAACAGAAAGTGAGAAGGTGACTTCTGCTGCATTTTCTGCTCAGACACTGCCCAATAAAACAGCCTTTCTGCCAGCCCCACCCCTGCCAGAGCAGGATCCCCTCCAGCAGGCTGCACAGGACAGCACCCAGGATCATGGGGTTTGAGTGTCTCCAGAGATGGAGACTCCCCAACCTCTCTGGGCAGCCTGGCCCAGGGCTCTGCCACCCTCCCAGCACAGAAGTTCCTCCTCAGGGTTAGGTGGGACTTCCTGCAGCCCAGTTTGTCCCCACTGTCCCTACTGCACCATGTTGAGCAGTATTCTGGAGCAGCTTTGCTTCAGGTGCAAAATCTCTTGGGCCATACAGAAAACAGTGCCAGCCTCTGTGTGTGAGCACCTGGGAAAGCCCAGTCAGGAGGCTCTCAGGTACATGTGGGGGGGATGTGGGAACTGTGGGACAGCCAGAAGTGTCACCCCCCACCCCATTGGTACCCTGCATGCGGGGTGCTGGATGCCCACAGTGCTAACTTGCTACAGTGATGCATTTGTGTTTATTGGCTTAAGCAGTGGAGCAGCTGTCCTTGTCCTGGCCAGGCCAGAGTCAAGCTCCACAGGCAGCCAGCCCAGGTGAGCTGAGTTAGTCCAGCTGAGCTGAGTTAGTCCAGTTGAGCTGAATTAGTCCAGGTGAGCTGAGTTAACCCAGGTGAGCTGAGTTAGCCCAGGTGAGCTGAGTTAGCCCAGGCTCTTTCCACACATCGCTTCCCCATAAAAGGGCTGGTTGGGGAAGGGTATGGGCTTTGTGTCTCCAGGGCAGTTTGAGTGTGGCTGGCTGGTCAGTCAGTAGGTAGGTCAGTCTATCTGTCCATCCTTGCGTCGGGCAGCGCTCTGTAATGGTCGGGTCAGTAAGGTTGTCTGTGTTATCACCAGCCATTATTGTTGTATTTTCATGGTGCTTTTGTCAGTAAACTGTCCTTATCCCAGTCTGTGGAGGCTCTGCCACTGGTTGGGGCTGAAGCACCACAGCGGTGTATTGGTGGAACCTTGGGTTCACTGGTGGAACCTTGGGTTCACTGGTGGAACCTCCTTTCCATCAACAGCTTACAAATCTTGGGCAGTACTGTAATGATCTAGACACATATAGGGTAGGAGAAAAAAGCAAACCCAGACTTGATGATGAAACTTTGGAGCTGGAGGCACAGATTCCACCTGGTTTCCTTTCTCTGCATGTATCTCCCTTTCCAAAAAGGAGAGCTTTGTTACTGCTTGCATGAAAGACTTAAATGTGTTCTTAATTACTTTACTTAATAGTGAGGGGATAGTCCTCAATAATTAAATGCCTACCTTTGCTTTTTCTAATCTCTCAGCTGACACTGCAGAAGATAATTACACACGTGGCTCCCCAGGGCAAAGAGGATCTTTGCTCATCTTCTGCAGCCCCCTCTGAGCACTGGCTGGGTACGTGGCCCAGGTGCTGCTGTGAGCGTGTGGGCTCACCAGTGCTGTTGGTTGTACACAGTGAGACCTCTCCAGCAGCAATGAGATAGATTGGTTTCTTTGAAGCTGCCAGGCTCTATAAACGTTAGCACCTTCCCTGGCTTTTCACAGGGGGAAGAATCTAGTTCCATGGGGTGTCACACGCTGTGAGAGTGGGATTTTTAAATTGTTATCAAGGGGACACCTCACATCCCTCAGCTGTGATTATCTGATGCATTTATAATCACAGCTGCTTGCACAGAACTGGAATACTGTGTCCAGTTCTGGGCTCCCTGGTATAAAAAAGACAGGGACCTTCTGGAGAGTCCAGAGAAGGGCGACAAAGTTGATTAGGGGTCTGGAACATCTCCCCTATGAGGAAAGGCTGAGAGAGCTGGGTCTGATCAGCCTGGAGAGAAGAAGACTGAGGGGGGACCTAATTAGTGTTTATAAATATCTTAGGCATGGGTTGCAGGGGGAATTGGCCAGCCCCTTTTCAGTGTCTGTGGGGACAGGACAAGGGGCAATGGCTGCAAATTGGAGTACAGGGAGTTCCACACCAACATGGGGAGGAACTTTTCCCCAGTGAGGGTGAGGGAGCCCTGGGACAGGCTGCCCAGGGAGGTGGTGGAGTCTCCTTCTCTGGAGATATTCAAGTCTCATCTGGATGCCTATCTATGTAATATGAGGTAGGGAGCTGCTTTGGCAGGGGGGTTGGACCCCATGATCTCTCGAGGTCCCTTCCAACCCCTAAGATTCTGTGATTCTTGGCAGTTTTCTATTTACAGTCTTCTCATTCTGGGGGGGCAAAAACGAGGAAGGGGGAGGAAACCCCAACCCATTTTCTGATTGCTTTGGTATTTTTAAAGCCCTGCGCTCCTAATGACATACTTGCAGGCGCTTTATCTAAGTCGCCTTTTAAAATCCTAGCTGATGCACGGGTGGGATCCGAGCTCCTCTCGTGCCTGGAGCCGCCTGGCCCTAAGATGCGCTGTAAGACCATCAGGAGGGATGCTGTTTGCTGCGGCAGCCCCAGCTCTGGGCAGGCTGCAGGGAAGAGAGGCTCTCGGCTCGGAATGCTCGGCTAATTACCGCCTGGAAGGAGTCGATTGGTTTGATGGTGGTTCCCAGGAACGCTCCGAGCGAAGGGCGGGCATCGCTGCAGCCCGGGAGGAACCGCGGGGCGGCTTGGGGGGGGGGGGGGGGGGCTGTATTTCGGGTTCTGGGGCTCGCCAGCCGCCTGCCCCGGGTGCGGGCACCCACCGGCCTTGAGCTACAGCCGGCTGGGCGGCTGCTCCTTTGCTCGGCGGGCTCCGTCTGCTTGGGAACTACCCGAGAAGGAGTCAATGATAGGGAAGGGGCTGGGAAAACCAACCAAAACACCCCAAAAACACCCCAAAACCACCCCAAACCCTCCCAAAACCACCCCAAACCCTCCCAAAACCACCCCAAACCCTCCCAAAACCACCCCAAACCCTCCCAAAACCACCCCAAACCCACCCCAAACCCTCCCAAACCCACCCCAAACCCTCCCAAAAACACCCCAAACCCTCCCAAAAACACCCCAAACCCTCCCAAAAACACCCCAAACCCTCCCAAAAACACCCCAAACCCTCCCAAACCCACCCCAAACCCTCCCAAAAACACCCCAAACCCTCCCAAACCCACCCCAAAACCCTCCCAAAACCACCCCAAACCCTCCCAAAACCCAACCCAGCCCCCACCGGAGCCAAGCCCCCAGCCCCGGGGGGAAGATATCGGGGAAGCGGCACGGTGCGGAGCGTCCCCCCGGCCGGGAGCAGACGGGGCCGGGCTGGGAGCGGGGCGGCCCGCAGCGCTAAGAACCGGGCTGGGAGCGGGGCTGCGCTCCCAGCTGGCGGGAGGCGGGCCGGGCCTGCTCCCCAGATAGGAACACCTCCCGCCCCGGACAGCGCGACATGGCCATTTAAGGAGTTCGGGTCGTACCACGAAGAAGGGGGGAGGTTTGCAGTGCGGCTAGCGGGGAAGGGGTGAGGTGCTGCTAAGCCCCCTCCCCAAAAAAAGCATCGGGGTAATCAAACTCCAGCGGCCGCGCGGCAGTGGGGCTCGTCAGCTGCGAGCCGGCCTTCGGTGTTTTAGCGAGGCTTTGCTGTGTGCGTCCATCCCCCTTTCACACCCCTCTCCTTCCCCCCCCACCTCCCCCCCCCGTTTGTAAAGTGCGAGAGCCGCATCGCCCTCCCCGCCGGCCCGCGGCGAGTGCCCGGATGTCGCTCAGAATGAGTGCGAGCCAAGGCTGCGCTCGCCAGCCCGGCCGCGGGCAGCTGGGGCGCGGGCAGCCGCGGGCGCGGTGACATTGCGGAGGGGCGCGTCCGCGGGAGCCGGGCCCCGGCAGATGGAAGAAGAGAAGATCTTGGCAGCGGGGTAGAAGCCGGCCAGCCGGGGGGAAAAAAAAAAGGGGGGCTCATGGATAGCGGGCGCTCGGCAGCGTGAACTTCGCGATGGCTGCCCAGTCGAGGTACGGCGGTCGGGAGCTCCCAGCGCCGCTGCTGGCTGTCGGCGGTGAGCCCGCCCCCCCCCACCTTCCTCCCCCCCCCCCCCCCCCCCACCCCGGCCCGGCTCTTTCCCAGACAGAGCTTGCTGGGGGGTTTTAAGGCGGAAAAACACCCTGGGAAAGCGTCCCGGGGAGGTTTTACGGTGTGTGCCCGCTGCCTTCTCCTCGGCACGAACTCCCGTGGAGCAGGAAAAACAAGGCGCGGCTGCTCCCTGTCAGAGCGCCCCGCGCCCAGCCAGCCACGGCCCGTGCTCCCCTCCCCGGGGCTCTCGCCTCTTGGGTGGTTATGGTGTTTTCCCCCCCCCCATCCCCTCCCCGCTTTTCCCTTCCCCTTCTTTCCCCCCCCCCCCCCGCCCCCAGCCTGCAGTAAACAGGTCTCTGCCATCGCTTTACCGCAGCGCTTCCGAAGGGAAATGGTTCATACTGGGGGCTGCCCTGGAGAGCTGGCTGGGGGAAATGGAAGCGGGGCTGCGCCTGCTTGGGCGCCGGCTTGCGGGCCGGGGGGTGTTGAGAGGGAAGACTGATTAGGAGAGGGGCGCTCCGGGCAGCGAGGTTAAAGGAGCTCGCCAGGGTTCAATACTCGCGTCGTGGCTTGGCCTCGGCTGGGGGCTGGGCTCCCTGTTTCTCCCCTTTTTGGCTGGGTGGGGGAGAAAATAGATCTCGAGAGGCATAGCCGTTCCCCCCCCCCCCCCCCCCCAGAAGCCACCTAAAACTACTACAACCCCTCAGCCCACCCAAAACTACTACAACTCCTTAGCCGGCTGCGTTTTAAAGGGTACAGCCTTTGCTGGGAGGGTGGGAGTCCTGGCTGAGGGGGCAGCTCGATCTGAGGCACCTGCTAAAAGCCTCTCAGCTTTTTATGGTGCTGTAATGGGGGGTCTGGGACGTGCCGAAGAGAGAAACTCCCCTTCCTACACTTTAACCCCTCTGTAGCAGCCAGCCAGCCATCCTGCCCCCCTTCCCCCCCGGCAGGGTTTGGGGAGGGGGTGGGATATGATGTGAAATACATGGTGGCATCTCCTGCACACAAGTTTGGCACTCAGTGTCTGTGCACCCTGATGCTCTTCTGTGGGTTTAGAAGCCAAGAGCTGGCTTTAAATTACGACCTGCAAAATGACAGAGAGCCCTGAGGTTTGAGGAGGGAGGACTGGAAGATGGATTGCTTTGGTAGTGGCTGAACTCTTCCTTCCCCGGCGCCTGCATGTGGGGAGGTGGGGGGTACTTAATGAAGAGGCAAAGGTCTTGTTTTTCAGCATCTTTTAGAAAAAATATCTGTGGGATCACTTATTCTGAGGATTTAATGGCTTGTGTGTTGCATTGAGAGGCCAGCACAGATGAGGGGATACGTGTTAAATCGTAGTACTGCTGGCTTGGCTCCAAGACAGGCTTGCTGTCTCAGAGGGTGTATGGCTGTTTTCTTGGGTGGCAGGAGGGCATGTGGATGCTGGGCACCCCCAGCAGCCCCAAAGTGACTGAGAAAAGGCAAGGCTGGCATTTGGATCAGCAAACCACATCCCTAACTGGTGAGGTGGGCAGCGCAGGGAACAGAGCCTTCCACCCTGAGGAAAATTCCACCAGGGGGTCAGGTGCTGTGGGGTAGGTGAAAGGACCATGCCCACACCGAGATGGGCACGGAGACAGGGGGTGCACCTGCCGTTTCATACCCTCCCTCCTCCTCCATGGCGTGCTTGTGCCAGGATGCTGGGAGGCACTCAGGGCTGTAAAACTGCGTCAGAGCGTTTCAGCGCGGTGAGTAAGAAGGGTAACCCCTGCCTGTTTGAAGATGGGTGTTCAAGCCTCCGAGTGTTGCTCATCTTAAGGCATATCAAAGGGTGTAGGAGTGAATGTGAGCAGCAGAAATGAATCTCTTGCAGGAGAGAGGTTACATTTGCTGGAGAGCCTGGTGCTTGTGGCGTTTCTGTTTCGGTGGCATGGATCAGCATCCCTCTGAGTCCAGGAAATGTGTATGCTGTGAGTGTGTAGCAGCTTTTATTCAACAGCAAAGGATGAATTCTTATTGACAATAAATAATTGGGAGTTACACTGCATGGGACCAAGAGGCCCCACATCTCCACGATGCGTTTGCCAAACCCTGTTAGAGGGTGTGGGTTTCCTCTGCAAAGTGGGGGAGCTTTTTGGGTTCATTTCTCTCTCATCAAAGGTGCCAGCAGCTTCTGCAAGCTCAGTACGTTGCCAATGAGGCGGTAGGATACAGAGCACTGTAGTGGCTGCGCATTGCTCCGTACGAGGCCTTCGGGCGCTCCTCCATCTGCTTGGGTCTGCTTGTGTGCTTCAGCTAGTGCAAGGGATGTGACATTGGGGATGTCACTTGTTCCCTGGCAAGAGAAATCTTGTGTCCTTTCTCCAGCTTCAGCGCCACGATCCATGGCAGCTCACCACCTAGCGTGTGGCCTCCTCTGGTCGGAAGGGTGGGGAGAACAGGGTGATGATAAAATGGGCCTGTTGGTGCTCTTCAGCATTTTAAAAACTGTAAGGGCTGTGAACAAGAAACTGATGTGCTAACGGGTTTTACTAAAAATAGTCAATCTTAAGAAATGATGGGGTGTTGAGTTGGGTATGGTTTCATTTCAGCTGCTGGAAAATGACCAGGTCCTACCGGTGGCTGCTGTGGATCACTTATCACAGAGCCAGTAGATGGTTGGCCTGTAAATATAGGTTTTCCTGCTTGCTTGCTTTCTTTTTTTTCCCCTTTTTCTCCCCCAAGCCATAGGTTTGCAGCTGCAGCTTTCACTGCTTCCCCCTCTCCCCACCCCCAGCTTCTGGAACACACAGATGATCTGATGCCTGTAGCATCCCCGGGCGCCAGGGCCCGTGCCAGGTTTCAATGGAGTATTCAGGAACGTGTGAGCAGAAGCAGCATCAGTCTGAATGGGGACAAGTTCAACTTCTTGTGAAACATGGTGTGGTATCCATCACATGTTGTTAAGCTGCTCTGCAGCAGGATGGCAGGACACTGTGAGGTGTGTGGGACAAGCTGGTACCCACATCTGCTACCAGTGATCAGAGAGGCATGTGGCTGTGGCTCCTTAACTAGCAGTGCAGCCCGTCTCTCCTCTTTAATTGCAAGCTGAGGGTCTTTAGCTGCTTAAATTAAGATGTAGGCTGCTTTTCTCAGGCTGGTTTGGATCCTTTATAATTATCTGTAGGTCACTTAACTTAAAAATGGGGGATAAATAAGCACTTTGTCGTTACAGATGCTAAGAGCTTCCAGTTGTCATGTAACTTGTCTTCCAAAGGGGTCGTGATTATTAGCAGGGCTGCTAGTGTGCAGAATAAATGTGGTTTCTGAATCTGTGCATGGGCAAATACAGTAGCAGCATGAGGGCAACATGAAATCAGAGTGTCATGCTGGGTTTCCCTTGCTGCTTCTCCCAAATTGTCCCTCTGGGAAGGGTGATGATGGGCCACAGTCTAGGAAGCCCTCTGTTTCCACCCCCTAAAGCCAAGTGGTACCAGCTAAACCCAAAAATGCATCTTGAAACGAGGTGGTGCTGATTGTGTTGGTAGAAAAAGGAGGCAACCTGTCCTAGGGACCCTGCTTTGGCAGGGGGTTGGACCCAATGAGCTCTGGAGGGCCCTTCCAACCCCTGTGAGTCTGTGACGCTATGCAGAAATCAGCTGGGGCTGGATCTGCTTTTAGAACCCGATAAATGCAGCAAAATAGGCTCTCCAAAAGGGAGTAAACACTCAGGCTCTTCCCTGAGGAGAAGCTACGTTGAATGATGTGGCTGGATTTCGTTCCATGTCATCTCCCAGCTTTCCAGGCTGGATCTAAAGCCAGCGTTTCGTAACGTGTGTGTTTTGTGGGTCCTGTTGATACAGGCACATGCTGGTATTGGTGATGCCACATTCCAGCCAGCTGATGTAGGCAAAGATGGGCTGTAACGACATCATCTTGGAGTTTACCTGCCTGTTAAAACCTAAAATACCCCTTGAACCTGTGTTGGTTTTGCTCAAACACTACTGCTAGCCCTGCCTGTAGAAACACAACCCTCTTTGCAAAAATACAAAGCTGATCCATGGCATGTTTTGTGGCTGCTGGGACTTGTCAGTTCACAGTTCCTTACTGCCTGGTCCTTCAGAACCAGAGTCTGGTGCTTTGGGGCCAGCCTGCCCCTGAAGCCCCCTCCCCAGAGAAGAGATGCTCACAGGGAGGTGGATTTTTCCAGTAGGTTTGTTTAGTTTGGGTGGGTTTTTTTGTGTGGATGGTGGGCTTTGGTGGTGTTGGGCTGTGGGGTTTGTTGTTGGGTTTTATTCTGAGTTGCAATAGACCCTTGAAAACATTGGAATACCATACTATAGCTGGTGTAGAAGGGAATATTTCCTTAGATCAAGTCTCAATCTGTATCATAGAGAGAGAGGGGCATGTTCTCCCTGCTTTTTATGAGAAAATTAATTGTGAGTTCAGCTGCAAGATGCAGCATGATTTGCAAGACATGAGCTTATAATGAACTGCATCAGTTCTCCTCAGTGCTTTCCTTCTGAGTGCAGTCATTGTAACAGCACCAAGCTTTTAAATGGCTTTAAAATGGAACAGAGAAGCTGTCTTGGCAAAGTACTTGGGAATGCTGTGGAGACATTGTTCTTCACAAGGTGGTTCCACCATCCCTGGAGGGGTTTAAAAGATGAGTAGATGTTGTGCTTGGTGGCATGGTCTGGTGTTGGACCTAGAGGGGCTGGGTGGGTGGTTGCACTCAATGATCTTGAAGGTCTTTTCCAACCAAAACCATTCCATGATTCTGTGGCTACAGTGAAGTGAGGAAGAGCCCTCCTCCATGTGCAGGGTGTCTTCCTAAGGCCTGGCTCAGTGCAGGGTGGTTGGGGGCACGGAGGCTGGCTTACTGTCCAACTCATGAGCAATGTGACACAAGAGTTCCTTTAGTGTAGAGATGCCTTTGGCATGCCTGAGGGGTAGGTGGGATGCTGTCCAGAGGGACCTGGACAAGCTTGAGGAGTCGCCCTTGTGAACATGGTAAGGTTCAACCAAGCTGAGTGCAAGGTCCTGCAACTGGGTTGGGGTAACCCTCAGTGTTGATCTGTGCTGGGGGATAAAGGGATTGAGAGAAGGGCATGAAAAGCTGGAGAAGACTTTTTTTTTTTAATGAGGGTGGTGAAATACTGGCACAGGTTGCCCAGAGAGGTGGGAGATGCTCCATCCCTGGGATCATCCAAGCATTCTGAGCCTCTGGTTGGAGGTGTCCCTGCTCATTGCAGGGGGTTGGATGAGATGACCTTTAAAAGTCACTTCCAACCCAAGCTCTTTTATGGCTCTGTGCCTGAACAGCAGTGAGACAGTACTCCTCCAGTCCAGGCCTGAACACAGCATGGAGGTTTATCTCCCCATGGTACGTTATGGTGCAGAGAGTGCCAGCTGCATTACACTTTGCAGTCCTGAGTGTTTGCAGCTCATCTGTGTCCATGATATAAACAAGAAGAAGCATGTAGCACCGGCTGGGGTGGAGCAACTGGTTGGGGCAGACAGAGCTCTGAGACACAGTTACCATCTGTGGGTTAAGGCCACCACACGTGCTGCCAGCAGATCGAACCAAGGTGCCTAGGCAGGTTTGGATAGGTAACCTTCACAGAATCAATCACAAGATCGGAAAAGACCTTTAAGATCTTAAAAGAAAGATGTAGAACTGTTAGAGAGGGGTCAGAGGAGGCCACAAAGATGATCAAAGGGCTGGAGCAGCTCCCCTCTGGAGAGAGGCTGAGGGAGCTGGGCTGGGTCAGCCTGGAGCAGAGAAGGCTGTGGGGGGACCTCATTGCAGCCTGCCAGTGCCTGAAGGGAGCAGAGACACAGGAGGGGAATCAGCTTGTTCAAGGGCAGAGCCTGGCAGGACAAGGGGGATGGAGTGAAGCTGGAGGAGGGAAGGGTTAAATTAGGTATTAGGGGGAAGTTCTTTGCAGAGAGAGTGGTGAGGGGCTGGAAGGGGCTGCCCAGAGAGGGGTGAGTGCCCCGTGTCTGGGGGTGTTCAAGGCCAGGTTGGCTGGGGCCCTGGGCAACCTTGTGTAGCTCCAGGCCTGAGGTTGGTGTCCCTGCCTGTGGCAGGTGCTTGGAACTCTGTGCTCCTTGGGGTCCCTCCCAACCCAGACCAGCCTGGGATTCTATGATTCTATGATCTTCTAAAGAACCTTCATCGTGGGTACCATGCACTTCACGAAGACATTTGCCTTCTGCCTTCATTCAGGTTGAGGTACTGCTCAGTGTGTAGAGCTGCTGTTTTTAGGTGTACCAAGTCCTTATTGCACCTACAGTTGCCCTTAGGTGGGGTTGGCAATGCTGCCAATGCTGCCAACCCCACCAAAGGGTAACTGTAGGTGCAATAAGAGAAAATAACGTACCTGCTTGAATTTTTAGGGAAAGATCAACAAGTGGATTGTTAATGTTTAACTTCAGAGACAACAGTAAAACTCATTCTCCGGACTGTAAGAAGTGCAGGTTTTATTTCTCTACCTGTTAAATAAATAAATACTTAAATAAAAAGGCAACAAAACCCCAACAGCAACAAAGAATAATGAATAACAGAAACACTTACTCCTGAGTCACCAAAACCGAAGCAGAGTGCAGCAGAAAAGCTTTTTCAAAAAGAACCAGAAGAACAAACTCAGCAGCACCTGGCAGTATTTTTATTCTGGGTGCTTTTTGCTTAGGGTGCTATGTGATCTATAAGCAGTGAATGATGTATTTGTCGATGCATGAGCAGCTCCTCAATAGCATGGGCGTGCTTAGCAGCTGGTGTGGGTATGTGAGGTATGTGAGGGGGCATGAGGGCCTTGGTCTCATCCCTGGGCTGGATGCTGGACATTGTGGTGGGATACAGTGGGATCTGTTAGCATCTGAAAGAAGGAATTGGTGGGATGTATGGCAGTAAAGGGATGCTTGTGTCTTTAGAGAGCTGTTGGCATATGGGAAGATGTTGGTGTTAAGAGGTTCTGAGTGGGGGCTAGCACAGGCTCCCCAGGGAAGGGGTCCCAGCCCCGAGCTGGGCTGAGGGCAAGAAGCGTCTGGCCGCTGCGCTCAGTGCCCTGCTCTGCCTGGGCTGGGCTGTGTGCAGCCAGGAGTGGCACTGATGGGCCTTAGGGGTCCCTCTCAGCTCCAGGGGTTCTGGGATTCTGGGATTATTGTGTTTCTGGAGTTTGTTAAATTGTGCTTAGGTATAATTTGAGATAATTCGTCTCTGCGAGCTTAGGAACTCTCCCTCAAACCCCATCTGCAGCTATTTCTCAAGAATCCTCTCCCCCCACTAAGGCTGTTTTGGAAAAAATCAGCCTAATTTGAAGACAGGGAATATGCTGGCAGTTTGGTGAAACCCTGTGCTCCTTTCCCAGCCCCACAGCCCTCAGCAGAACAGGCTGTTCTAGGAAAAGCTGTTTTCCCAGTGCCAGTGAGCCTGTGGCTCTGCTGAGAGCAGCTTGTCAGGCTGGGGAGCTATTTCTTCATACCTTTGCTAAACATGTGCCAACAGAAGGGTAGGTTTGGTTGGGGGTTGGATTTTATCCTTTTTTTTCTTTCTAGAGAGTCCCTTAGTGATGCAGTTACCTCGATGTCCCCATCCCTGATGGCTACCCTGGTTTACTGGGAAAGGTTTTGTCAGCATAGCTAAAAGAAGGGGCAACAAATACGCTGCTGAGCTGAGATAGCCATGTTGGCCAAAGCTCTGTGATGCAGGTGAATAAGGCTGCTTTTTTTATGGATTCTAGGGGGATGTAAGTTGTGTTGGCCAAAGAGCTCTTGTGGAGAGTGTCTCCCTTCTTTCCCAAGACCCTGTGGACCCCTGGTAATGGGACAGTGGATTTCTCCAGCAGTTCATTTTTAACTGGCACCACCAGACACCCATCTCTGCCTGGTGGGACCATGGTGTTCCCTGCAGTCCACCCTAAATGTCTCTCTTCAATTTCATGGAAGTGTTACACCCGCCTTCTAACATTGCTTTTAAAAGTTACTTCTAGAATTCTCTACCTATATAAACTAAAAAAACCAAAAAGGTAGGAAAACCCCTCTGATTTGCATTGATAGAAGAGTGAAGGTGCCTCATGCATGAACCACTGGGTCAGTTTCTCTTGGACAAACAGGTTTTTTCCATTCCTGATGCAACGTACTCTGACAAGAGGAATGTGGTGGCTGCTCTGTTCCTGCTGGGTGTCTTCTGGCAAAGGCTGCTCTTACTTTTCATCTGTTTTTTTTTCTTTTTTTCTCCCCACCATCCCCATTTTTGGGTTTTTTTACTTCAAAATTGGAGGGCAAATCCTCTGAGGAGCAGCTAAGGGAGCTGGGGGTGTTGAGCCTGGAGAAGAGGAGGCTGAGGGGAGCCCTTCTCCCCACCTCCCCTGCCCTGCCAGGAGGGTGCAGAGAGGTGGGGGATGGTCTCTTCAGCCAGGGGACAGGAGATGGGACGAGGGGCAATGGGCTCAAGCTGTGCCAGGGCAGGGGCAGCTCAGCTGGGAGGGCAAAGTTCTTCCCTGGCAGAGTTGTGGGGCTGTGGCACAGGCTGCCCAGGGAGGGGGCTGAGTCCCCACCCCTGGGGGTGTTTAACAGAGGGGAGATGAGGTGCTGAGAGATCTGGGTCAGCACAGGACAGAGATGGTTCGACTCGATGGTCTTAGAGGTCTTTTCCAACCTTGTGGTTCTGTGAAGCTGCTGTGCCATGTCCCCAGTGTGGAACTGGGGTGGTTGTGTTTGTTTCTGGTGCTTTTTCTTTCTTCATTTTGGGCAGGGGGAAATGAGGAGAAGGGAAAGGAGTCGCTGGAAATAACACGGTGACACTTGAGGCTCAAGTACCCTGTTGGCTCTTGTGATTCCTGTGCTGAGCCCTGATCTCTGCCTAAGTTAGCACATGAGAAATAAACCTCATCGCTCTCCTCAGAGAAGGCTGGTGTGGAGAATGCTTTCACCAGTGCAGTACCTGGCTGTGGCCGGTCTGGTTTCCATTTTCTTACTTGTGCTTCTTTAGTGTCTGCTGCTGGAAAGCCAGACCTGCTTGGAAACTCCTCAGCTGCAGCCTGACCCGCAGCAGATTCTCACTGCAGGGTGTCCTTAGCTGCTGGACACCCAGTTTTGAGGTCCATCCCAGCTGGAGAGGGAGCCTTGCTGTAGGATGCTTTCCCCATGGCCGTCTCTTGGCAGCACAGCTCAGAGCAGTGCTTCACCCTTCAAAACACTTTGAAAACTTTAAGAATATTAATTCAGAAGCATATGGAGTTTATATATTTGGGTTTTTTTCCTGTTATACTTGTGTTTTATGTATGTTCATTTTGTAAAGTCCATGATTTTCAAATGCTTTAGATGCTCTATGCCTTGGAAATGTGTAAATATATGAAGCTTTGGCTTTGATTTTTGGGGTTGTGATTTAACAGGGGATGTTCTGTAGCTTTTATTCTGGAAATGAGACAAATGAGTCTCTTAACCTTTAAAAGGAACAGGATCGCTTTGGAACACCGTTAATGATCTTTAGCTGTTTGCAAACCTTATCTATTTGACGTGGGCTGGCTTCAGCAAACCAATAGCAGGCTTTCTGTGCTTGGCTGGTGTTTGTGACCCTCCTAAGAGGAAACGCCGGTTTCTGTGTAATGGACTACAGGAGTAAAATAACCCACAAACTAAACTTCTCCAGAGCTTAAGAATCCCAGGCTCACAGGGGTTGGGAGGGATCTCCAGAGCCTATGGGTTCCAAGCCCCTGCCAAAGCAGGGTCCCTAGGACAGGGCAGGGCTGGAATCTCTCCAGAGAAGGAGACTCCACACCCCCTGGGCAGCCTGTCCCAGGGCTCCCTCACCCTCACTGGCAAGAAGTTCTGCCCCACATTGGGGTGGAACTCCCTGTGCTCCAACTTGAGGCCATGGCCCCTTGTCCTGTCCCCACAGACACTGAGAAGAGGCTGCCCATGTCCCCCTGTGTCCCAGCCTTCAGCTATTGATCCCCACTGATCAGATCCCCTCTCAGTCTCTTCCCTCCAGGCTGAACAGCCCCAGCTCCCTCAGCCTTTCCTGGCAGGGGAGATGCTCCAGGCCCTTCATCCCCTTCGGAGCCTCCTCTGGACTCTCTCCAGGAGATCCCTGGCTGGTTTGTCCCAGGGAGCCCAGCACTGGGCACAACACTCCAGGTGGGGCCTGACCAGGGCAGAGCAAAGTGGGAGAATTCCTTCCTTTGAACTGCTGGCCATGCTCCTTTTAATGCCCCCCAGGATCCCTTTGGCCTCAGCCCCTGGGGCACACTGCTGGCTTATGGCTTAGCCTGTTGCACACCAGCACCCCCAGGTCCTTCTCCAACAGCTCCTCTCCAGCAGCTCCCCCCCAGCCTGCACTGATTCCAGCAGTTATTCCTTCCCAGATGCCAGACTCTCCACTTGCTTTTATCAAACCTCACCCAGTTTCTTACTGCCTGGCTCTCCGGCCTGTCCAGGCCTCGCTGAACGCCAACGCAGTATTCCTGCATGAAAATCCTGTGTCACAGCTCAAATGGGGCAGAAACAGAAAACTAGGTAGAATTTCATTCCATTCTTTGAGAATCTGCTTTTAGAAACACCATCATAATGAGATGTGGTATTCAGAGACATGGGGGGGATTTTTTCCCCATTGCATTTGCTGCGAGAAGCGGTTGACTCATATGCTGAGGCATTAAAAATAAGAGATGAAAAACACTTCCTAAATTGGCTAACTTGGAAAAATTCAGTAACTCTCTGTTTCATGGCTGAAAAAAAAAAGAAGACTTCTGGTCGTGGAGTGATTTTTAAGTGCCACAGAGCTTTCCCTTGGAGTTGTGTCTTGGTTTGTGATGAGAATAACACCAGTGCTCCCAGATAACAGTGTATGCTGGTGAAGGGATACAGGCATGTCTTTGGGCCTCGTAGGTGAGGGGAATGTTTAAGGCCACCAAGCTGTTGGGATAAAAATGATGTGATATATGAAGGAGCTGGCAGAATTTCTTCCCTGCTGGGAAAACCCCAGAGGTTGTAGATTAGATAGTACAATGCAATCAAGAAATAACAAGTAGGGAAGCTGGAAGAGGACAGGGGTGATGCTAATAATTAGGGAAGATGTGCTGTCTAACTGTGACTGATGCTAGAAAGTTTCTTCCAGAAGTTACCTATGAAGAAAAAAAAGCTTTATTTTTAGTGTATCATTCCAAAAGTTTCTTTTTGGGGAAAAAAGAAAGCTTTACTAGACTTTCTTTGCAGGTTCCCAGTGTATTGAGCAGTTTTGTGGCTTAGTAGGGAACCATGAATCCCAACAGCTGAAGGCAAAGCTACTAGCTTACTCATCTCATAAAAATGAGTATCTTGGGTACAAAGACATGTTTAGGTTTGGTTGTGGATAGCTGTATGCTTTGCCTGCAGCCTTTTGTGTGAAAATAACCCACACAGGGAACTTGGAAACTTCATTTTTATGAAGATTTTCTATGCAGATACCTGGAATTGTGCTACAAAGCAACCTGGGCAGTTTGAGATGGAGAATTTAACTTGGGAAAGGAGAAAACAATGCCAACAGCTGCTTTTTTTATGTCAGTAAAACCTTCTATTCCAAGATGCCCTTAACTTCATGTTGATGGTGTTCCTTCCTCCTCCCAGAGGAGCTCTTGGTGGGTACATGGGATGTCCTCAGCGTTGGTTCTGCGTGAGTCGGCTCCAGCCTGGAACTTCTGCACTGAGCACAACGTAGTGCTGCTGTGCACAGCTGGTGCAGCTCTGCATGGGTGGGACCACAGAAGGTTAAAATGAGTGAAATGGGAAGTGAAAATGAGTCTGCAGAAGTAACATTCAAGCTTGGGTCCCGAGCTGGTTCTTTTGTTACTTAAATAAGTGAATCAATCCTGATGTGGGAAGGGCACTGTCTTCCCGTGCCAGTGAAGTGGCTGTGAGTGACCCTTACACATCCCTTTTTCATAGAACTATAGAGTTTGTAAGGTTGGAAGGGTCATTTAGAGGCCATCTAGTCCCACCCCTGCAATAGGAGGGACATCTTCACTAGAGCAGGGTGCTCAGAGCCCCATCCAACCTGACCTTGAATGTCTCCAGGGATGGGGCCTCCACCATCTCTCTGGGCACCCTGGGCCAGTGTCTCACCACCCTCAGAGGGAAGAACTTTTTCCTAGTACCCAACTTTAAATCTACCCTTTTCTAGTCTAAACCCATCACCCTCCATCCTATCACTACCTGCCCTTGGGAACAGTTCTTCCCCAGCTTCCTACAGGCACCTTTCAGGGATTGGAAGGGGCTAGAAGGTGCCCTGGAGCCTTCTCTTCTCCAGGCCGAGCCAGCCCAGCTCTCCCAGCCTGGCTTCCCAGCAGAGCTGCTCCAGCCCTTGGATCGTTTCTGTGGCCTCCTCTGGCCCTGCTCCAACAAATCCCTGTCCTCCTTGTGCTGAGGGCTCCAGAGCTGGACCCAGCACTGCAGGTGAGGTCTCCCCAGAGCAGAGCAGGGGGCAGAATCCCCTCTCTCCACCTGCTGCCCACACTCCTGGGGATGCAGCCCAGGCTGGGGTTGGGCTGCTGGGCTGCAGATGCACATTGGTGGCTCCTGTCCAGCTTCTCCCCCACGAGTCCCCCCAAGTCCTTTTCCTCTGGGCTGCTCTCCGGCCCATCATCTCCTGACCTGTATGGATAACGGGGGTTGTCCCAACCTAGGTGCAGGACGCTTGGCTTTGTTGCACCTCATGAGGTTCCCCTGGACCCATTTCTCCAGCCTGTTCAAGTCCCTCTGGATGGCATCCCATCCCTCTGGCACCTTAACCTCACCACCCAGCTTGGTGCCATCATTTTCATACCTCTTTAGAGAGAGTGACTGCACGGAGCCTCTCACTGTGCCTTTCTCTCATGGTGCCTACAGCTGATGGAGTCTTAGCACTGCTCTTCACAACCAGGACCTTCTTCCCCTGTAATTCTTATCTAAACGAAAGCAGTTTGTAATTATAACGTAATCTGATAATTGCAACCAAAAGCTGCTCAGGCTCTGTTTTGGCAGCTGCAGTGGGTTGTGTTGATGTTATTTCACTGTTTGAACAACTTGTGAGGGAGTTTATCACGTTAACTTAGGAACTGTGCTATTTTAAACCAAAACAAAACGCCCCAAGGCAAAGGAAAAGAAAACCACACGTGCACACAGACTCCCAAGCTATCCCGTAATGCTTCTGAGGTCAGATGTGATCTGGGCTAATTTTTAGATCTAATGAGCATTTAGTTGGCATCCTTTGGGGTGAAGCTTGTGGTGTTCTGTGGTCAAATACAGTTCAGAACCAACTCGGTGTCCGTGCTGCGATTCATTGTAGAGACATGTGTGGAAGACACAGGCTCTCAGTCAGGGTCTTGGATCCATTTCCACTCTGCTCCCTTAAGAGTGCTTATTCCCAGAGCTTTCTAATTTGCCAGCAACTGTTTGTTCTAGCAAAAATAGTGAGGGGGAAGCCTTTTTGTCAGCTATAGCAGAAAACAAACTCAAAAGTCCTGTCTAAAAATACTTGCCCCCTTGAAAAAGCCTCATAGGAATGCCATGAAAAGCAGGTATGGTGAGGAAAACTCTTCGTTCTGTGTCCCAACCCCATCTTTTGCTTTTCTTCTCATGGATTTCTCTGTTAGTCATCTTTTCATTGGTTTTTTTTCCTGCTGCTTTCTGGCTGTTAATTTTGGGGGTGAGGGGTGTCAAATGTGGGATAGGTGAAAAAGCACCTGACATATAGGGAGGAAACACTGGGAAAATGACTTATTCAGTTCCCTGTTCCCTTCTGTGTTGATTAAATGTTAAGCTAATGGTTTCCTCTTTTAAAAATTGCTTCCTTGGTAATGGGTTGTCCTCTTCCCTGTGAGCCTAATGAGGGAAGTGTACAGATTGTGGCAGTACCAACTGTGTTTACTCGGAGTGTAACAGCTTTCAAGACTGTTTATGTACAGTAATCTGCCAAGTAAACAGTGATTTGGTTTTGTTTGTTCAATATGCCTGCCTTTCCCTCAGACAAGTCCCTGAACACACAAGAACTGGAGCGTGAGGGCCAAAAATACGAGTGGCAGTGCATGTGATGTGTTTAAAAGGGCTTTTTTAAGTCGTGTTATTCTCTTAGGAAGTCCTTGAACTTTTCTTTCACCCCTTCCTCACCCCTTCCTTTTCCCTTTCCCCCTGATAGAAGAAATAAGATGCTGTGAGAGACACCCAGGTTCTGCCTGATGCATCCCACTGATGCACCGTGAAGTCTCGATGGGAAGCAGGAAGGTGATGGAGGGTGGAAGTGGTTTGTGTGCTGGAAGCAGAGGGTGGAAGTGGTTTGTGTGTGCTGGAAGCAGGGGCAGCAGCAAGAGGCCACGTGCCAGGGCTCGGCAGTGTGTACGTGCAAGGTGGTGGTACAGCTGCTGCACTGAACATCGTGGGTCCCTCTGGGGATGTTGGTCTTTGTGAGGACCAAATCATAGCCTTGGTTCCAACCAGTCTATCCCCTCCATGTCTTTTAAGAGGCTTAAACTGTACGTTGTAAGGCACCGAGCTACTTGGATGAAAGGAGGAATGTGGACCAGTATCTGCTTCTCCAGTTTCCTTTGGCTTTAAGCTTTCAAGTCCAGTCCAGGGCAGTGTTTCTGTTAGAGCCATGTTCCACACTCTGCTCAAAGTGAATTCTTGACCTGGAGCTGTTACACAGAGGGTGGTTTTTGCGTGTGTGTATAAGCAGGTTCCTGATTCACAGCTTGAGATGGAGGAAGGACTTGTCATGCGTGTGTGCATGACAGAGAGAGGTTTGGGAGAGGGATGGTAACCTCACAGTTCCTCTGTTCTTGCTCCTGTGTGCGTATTGCTACAGGCATGGTATTTCTAAGTAAAAAAAACACAGGGCCAAGGCACGATATGCTGGACAGAAAGACTTCTGAGAGGTGTTTGGTGGATGGCTAAAAGGAAAGGTCCAGATGGAATAGGAAAACACGGTAGTGACTCTCCCTATTCCTTCCTTCCTCCCGTTTTCCACATGGCTTCCAGAAATCCTTGTGTGTAGCAGGTTTGTTGTGTGAAGCATCTACTCCATGGCTTTGTGTTAAGTAACTGTGGCAACTAAGTAATTGAGTAAGATGCAGAAGATACAGAGAGTATTAGAAAGTGTCTGCTGAGATTTCAGGGTGATCTAGTTATCCCGTGGTTTAAAGTTATTCCAAAGCCCTCTGATCACCTTGAAAATACCTGGCTTTCTACAGAGGCTCTGGCTGGATGTTCCTCAGGCTATTTGGGGTGTTACCTGGGGTTGGAGTTGTTATTCATCGTGTTTGTGGATGCTTCATTAATGAATCTGTGGGCCAGCGAGAGGCTGCAGAGAGATGAGGCAACCCAGAGGAAGCGCGTCCCCGTGATGACGCAGGAAGCTGTTGGGTTGGAAGCAGCTTGTTTAAGAGGCTTAACCACCCTTGACACTGGCTGTAGCTCCAGTCAGGGGGTGAAGGAAGATGCAGCAGCCTACGCAGAAGGATTTAAAACCTTCTTCAGAAGTTTTGACACAACGGTTACTGTAGGGCATCTGCTCTGTCCCTTGGAGAGCAGAGCAGCAGACCTCCTGCCTCGTGCTGCGGGCAGTGAATAAGTGTCATCAGGAACATGCGTGGGAGGGCAAGGGATGAGGAGCTCTGGGGAGAGGCAGTGCTGATTCATTCTCCTTCCAAACCCTCTGTTGCCACCGTGGCACTGAGGGCAGGGACTCAAAGAAGCTGTCACTTGGTACCGGGAAAATAATGAGACTCTGATGGTTTTTATCTGAGAGGGTGATGTATCCCTGGAAGTCATCCTGAGTCACTACTTGAGTGGACAGAAGAAGCTGTGTAGGCCTGGTGGAATTCCTTCTGTGTATTCCTACAGCACTTCAGTGTCATTTTCCAGCCTTGGTCGTGAGCTTGGCATGAAATCCCCAAGGTTAGTCTCTGGGCAGACGTGACTTCCTTCAAGAGTGGTAGTTTCCCCAGACAAAGGGACAGCTGGCTGAGAAGAGGTTTGGAAAGGTACCAGTCACAAAATCCCACAATCGTAGGGGTTGGAAGGGCCCTCCAGAGCCCATGGGGTCCAACTCCCTGCCAAAACAGGGTCCCTAGGACAGGGCAGGGCTGGAATCCCTCCAGAGAAGGAGACTCCACACCCCCTAGGCAGCCTGTCCCAGGGCTCCCTCACCAGGAAGAAGTTCCTCCCCACATTGGGGTGGAACTTCCCCTGCTCCAACGTGGGGCCATGGCCCCTTGTCCTGTCCCCACAGCCACTGAGAAGAGGCTGGGCATGTCCCCCTGTGTCCCAGCCTTCAGCTATTGATCCCCATTGATCAGATCCCCTCTCAGGCTGCTTCTCTCCAGGCTGAACAGCCCCAGCTCCCTCAGCCTTTCCTGGCAAGGGAGATGCTCCAGGCCCTTCATCCACTTTGTAGCCTCCACTGAACTCTCTCCAGGAGATCCCTGGCTGGTTTGTATCATGGAGCCCAGCCCTGGGTACAGACCCATAGAAGGTTAAAACTGGAAGTCAGATGGTATGGAGCCTGGATGCGCAGTAGTGTAGCTAACAAGTGCTCCAACTAGTTGCCTTTCACCAGTTGGCCATCAGGTTTTGCCCTTTGGAGAAGGAAAGTGACATTGCTGTGATGCGGCCGTGTGTTCTCATAGCTGCGAGAGGCTTGTTTTTAATATGGCTGGAGTGGAGCTTCCTCTCTGGTTTCCATCTGCAGGAGCTGCATCTAATGTCTGTCTGCTCCATGTGCTTCCTGCCAAGGGCTGAGGAAGAGCATCGTCCTCATCTGTCGCAGCCTTTTAACTTGGCAAGGCTTTTGTGCTGGTACTGGCAGCCTCTGAGGGCTGAAACTTCATCTGCTTGGCAAAGGGAGTAGAGGGAGTTTGGCTTTCACCAGCAACCTCCAGTTCTCACCAGGTTAAAACAGAGTGGGCAGAGAGCAAGGACTTGGGCTGTGCTCTTGCAGCTGGGAAGGGCGATGGGGTCCTGGGCTCCATCAGCAGAGGGGTGGCAGCAGGGACAGGGAGGGGATTGTCCCTCTCTGCTCTGCCCTCCTGAGGCCCCAGCTGGATCCGGTGTCCAGAGCTGGGGCCCCAAATGCAAGAGAGATGTGGGGCTGTTGGAGAGGGGTCAGAGGAGCCACGGAGATGCTCAGAGGGCTGGAGCAGCTCCCCTCTGGAGAGAGGCTGAGGGAGCTGGGCTGGGTCAGCCTGGAGCAGAGAAGGCTGTGGGGGGACCTCATTGCAGCCTGCCAGTGCCTGAAGGGAGCAGAGACACAGGAGGGGAATCAGCTTGTTCAAGGGCAGAGACTGGCAGGACAAGGGGGCTGGAGTGAAGCTGGAGGAGGGAAGGGTTAGAGGAGAGATTGGGGGGAAGTTCTTTGCAGAGAGAGTGGTGAGGGGCTGGAAGGGGCTGCCCAGAGAGGGGGTGGATGCCCCATCCCTGGGGGTGTTCAAGGCCAGGTTGGCTGGGGCCCTGGGCAACCTTGTGTAGCTCCAGGCCTGAGGTTGGTGTCCCTGCCTGTGGCAGGGGGTTGGAGCTCTGTGCTCTTTGGGGTCCCTCCCAACCCAGACCAGCCTGGGATTCTATGATTCCTGAAATACATGAATTCCTCAGCTCTGTGTGTGCTGAGATACAAGGGGGAGGAGTGGTCATTTTTACTGTAGTCAAACTTGCTTGGCATTTCTTCCTCCGCTCTTCGAGGCGTGAGCAGCGATGCTCAGAGAAATCCACCCCAACCAATGACTCCTGTCAGGCAGTCAGCTCCCCTGTTGCTTACTCCACACTATCCCACCCATAGTCCTGCTACCTTCCCTCTCCCATATTTTGGGACCCTGCATGAGAGGAGGTGTCCCTGCAGATCCCTTCCTGGGCTGCTTTGTAGGGGGCTGTGACAGACAGGCACCTGTCCTGGCCTGCTGTTGCTCAGTTGTTTAACAAGGTGCTTTTAATGGAAACATAAACCCGGATAGAAACACAAAGCCTAATGGAATAATCTCTTAATTGCAGCGCTGTAAAGGGCTATTGGGTACATGATTACTGTACTTGGGGGGGGGGGGAGGGAGGGGAGGGAGGGGAGCAGGGGGGAGGAGAGAATATTGAATGAAGGATGTGAAACTTCAGCTGCTAAAAAGGATGATTTATTGCCAATCTGAGCATTGGGCTAAGCAGGGCAAACAAACTGAGAGCAGTAAGTGCTTTTGGGGGTGGAAATAGCCTCATTCAGGGTATTCACTGTATGGGACACGTAAATTCTACCAGGATAAATGCACAAAGAGTGATTAATTAATAGTGGCGAGATACTCATGCGTGTGCTGTCCTCAGGCAACCCTGGAAAAGTATTAATCAGCATGTTGGCCTGATTATTGGTGGATGGCTCCTGGTATGTGGATAGTTTGCAGTGTCAGCTGGAAAATGTGTTGTCCCTCTGCCTCCCTGTAAAGATTGTGGATTTTCCTGTGTGATACGGTCAGAGAAAAAATAGCTCAGGTTGTTAAACAGCCAAGGGATCCTCACTGCAAGAAGGACATGGAGGTGCTGGAGTGTGTCCAGAGAAGGGCAACCAGGCTGGGGAAGGGGCTGGAGGGCAAATCCTATGAGGAGCAGCTGAGGGAGCTGGGGGTGTTGAGCCTGGAGAAGAGAAGGCTGAGGGGAGACCTTCTCCCCACCTCCCCTGCCCTGCCAGGAGGGTGCAGAGAGGTGGGGGATGGTCTCTGCAGCCAGGGGACAGGAGATGGGACGAGGGGCAATGGGCTCAAGCTGTGCCAGGGCAGGGGCAGCTCAGCTGGGAGGGCAAAGTTCTTCCCTGGCAGAGTTGTGGGGCTGTGGCACAGGCTGCCCAGGGAGGGGGCTGAGTCCCCACCCTGGGGGTGTTTAACAGACAGGGAGATGAGGTGCTCAGGGATCTGGTTTAGCACAGGACAGGGATGGTTGGACTTGATGATCTCAAAGGCCTTTTCCAAACTGGTGATTCTGTGATGGAAGGAGATGCTCTCAAAGGCCCAGCACCGTTGTTATTTCTGGTGTTTCTGCAAACCCTTTAAGACACGTTAGTCCTTGTGGGAGCTGTGCCCATCTTTGGGATATCTCACCTAGATTAGGCAGCAGAAGGTAAAATAACAGATTAGCTTGATACTGAGCTGGCATTGATGTGTTGTGCAGCTGTGTGCTCTCTGGAACAAAGCACGTTTGTCAGGGAATAGGTGCTCCAAGGCCACTTGCTGTTCAGGGACACAGGGTAAGTGATTTGGAAGTGGCCTTGCTGGTTCCCACCAGCACTCCCCTTTCCCACAGCTCATGGTGTGCTTCCCCCTCTTCTGCCAAAGAACAGGGATGCCTGATTTCACCTGCTCGCAGAAGCAGGCCTTGGTCCTAGGGCCACCAAGGTGATGAAGGGGGTGGAACCCCTTCCTCATGAGGAGAGGCTGAGGGAGCTGGGCCTCTTCATCCTGGAGAAGAGGAGGCTGAGGGGTGCCCTCATCACTGTCTGTCAGTATGTGCAGGGTGAGAGTCAGGAGCTGGAGCCAGGCTCTGCTCAGGGGTGGCAGCCACAGGACAAGGGGCAGCGGGTGCAGCTGGAGCAGAGGAGGGAACATGGGAACATCAGGAGGAACTTTGTCCCTGTGAGGGAGCCCTGGGACAGGCTGCCCAGAGAGGCTGGGGAGTCTCCTTCTCTGGAGACATCCAAACCCCCCTGGATGTGTTCCTGTGGGATTTAGTCTGGGTGATCCTGCTCTGGCAAGGGTTGGACTGGATGAGCTTTTGAGGTCCCTTCAAACCCTGACCATTCTGTGATCCTCAAGCCTTTCTTTGTGTGTTTTGGACATCCCACGTTGGAGTCTTTCTGTGGTGCCCACATCTGCCCACACCAAGCAGGTCAGAGGGATTTCCAGTGTTTGCAGTGGGGCTTGGTGCTGCCAAACTCATGCTGCTGTCCCGTGGGAACTGGAGCTGCCTGGTGCTTTTGATCTGAGCCCGGGTGTGATGTTCCCACTGCCCATCTTGCTAGGGTTGGTAAAGCCTGAGCAGTTTGCTGTTTCTCATACATCTTCCAATAAGGGAAAGCTGGGAACTTTTAAAATTAAAGCTCAGATAATGCAAGGAAAAGGATTATATATTTTTTTTTAATTGGAAAATTAGAAAGATGTTGGATAAATGAGTCCAGAACTGGAGGGGGAAAAAAGAATTAGTGGCTTTTTACATGATTACTCTTTTGAAGGGGGTAGCTTTTTGTAACTACTGAAAGGACTATCTTGTGCAAAACGAACTGCATGTAAATATTTTGAAAAAGAAAGAAAAAACAAAAGATAAGAGACTTGAGAGTGTGTTTTGGAGCAGCATATGCTTTGCAATGCACATTAGGCATGCATGGGTACCTGCCTAATGCACCCTGCCATGGATTATTGCTCTTGCAGAGCTTGAACACTTTCCAGGGCCTTTGGAATGACAATGAGATGCTTTGTTATATAGACATCAGGCTAACGATTCAAATGCAGTTTGAAACTCCAGCATTGAGAGGTGCTGGGACTGGGATGGGGAGCGTGTACTCCTCCTAACAAAAGTTGAACAACAGTTAGGAACCCTGTAGGAAAATTAGCAGGAGCTTGTGTGCGTGGATGGAAAAATTAGGAAGTACTTCTGGAGTAATTACAGTCTGGCAGAGGTTGCAGGAAGGATTTTTAAATAGGCTTTTCAGTGTATAAACAGATCTTTTCTACAAACATTGCTAATCTCACTCTGTTCCTACTTAGTCCTTGCTATGCAGATAAGACTTGTCCAACCTGTTACTCAGTATGTGCTGTTACATAAGGCTGAAACTCAAAAGAACAGGAAACCTTTTCATTTGGACATGATTTCCTTTGCTGCTGATTCCCGTGGAATTATAGAAGAATTTAGCTCTTTAATGTTCATTAATTGTTTGTCTTAATCCCATATTAATTACAGCCCAGCCCCTATTTGATGGCACGCCAGGTGTGATTTAAATGGGTTGTTTGGGAAGGGTTTTACACAGAGAACACATTTTATCTGTGGACCATGTGGCTGATGGAGATGCTCAGCAGAGCATGGACCAGGTCAGCTGGCTCCTATGGAAAACCAGTGACATATCCCCTTGGCCCAATTGATACGTGGGGATGGGAGGAGGAGTGTGATACCCCTCAGCTTAATTGATATCTGGGGATGGGAGAAGGAGTGTGGTATCCTCTTGGCTGGATTGATGCACAGGTCTGGGAACAGGAGTGTGATATCCCCTTGGCTGGATCGATGCACAGGTCTGGGAGGAGGAGTGTGGTATCCCCTTGGCTGGATTGATGCGTAGGGATGGGAGGAGGAGTGTGGTATCCCCTTGGCCGGATTGATGCGTAGGGATGGAAGGAGGAGTGTGGTATCCCCTTGGCTGGATTGATGCGTAGGGATGGAAGGAGGAGTGTGGTATCCTCTCGGCCGGATTGATGCGTAGGGATGGAAGGAGGAGTGTGGTATCCCCTCAGCCAGATCGATACGTGGGGATGGGAGGAGGAGTGTGATATCCCCTTGGCCTAACTGATAATGTGGGGATGGGAGGAGGAGTGTGATATCCCCTTGGCCTAATTGATAATGTAGGGATGGGAGGAGGAGTGTGGTATCCCCTCAGCCAGATCGATACGTGGGGATGGGAGGAGGAGTGTGATGCCAGATGTAAAATGCAGACACATGAAGCAGCTGCTCAGTGAACAACACTTCAGTTTCTTCTTTGCTGACTGATTATCTTGTTAAGATCCTTGGTCAGTATGGAGGGTAGCAGTAAATTTTGGGAGGGGTGTGGTTTGGGTAGCAATAATGTTTTGGGGGGGGATTTGACAGCATTTAGGAAGCCAGCTCTGTAAAACCAGTGAACAAAAGGCGTGTCTGCATGAATAATTTTGATGTAGCCCTAAAGCAGAGGATATATTGGGTCTGACTCCTTGCACCTGCAGTAGGAGTTTATGTATAAAGACCTGAGGTAGAAAACCAGCTTGTAGAACCTGAATCCTTGATTTAACTTGAAAAATGATTTTACATGGAAAATTAAACATTGGGGTTGTGGGGTTTTTTTCTGAAATGAGATAGCTGATATCATCTAGATATTTCTTTTATTTTACTTTCCTGTAACCTATTTTTTTCCTCAATATCTTCTTTTAACAGAGCTAGTTCTTATAAAGGCTTTTCATTTTCATGAGGATCCTGGGAAAGCAGTAACTGGGTTGAGGGGAACATGGCACAACCATTGAGCTTTACCTAGTACTTCTGAGCTACCTCAGGATTAAAATGTTTGGGTAGTTGGTGTGGAAAAAAAGAGTAGGTCTAAGCAGTCATGGTTTCATTTCCTGCAGTCAGCAAGATGGAAAGATGTGTGTGTGTGTGAACCAAAAATCTTGCCATTGTCTGAAAAAACAAAACAGGCCTGGGCATTTCATGTTAAAGGCCAAACCTGGTTTTTTTTATTGAGCCTTTGGGTCTTTTTCAACCACTTGTAGCTTGCAACAGCCTTTTAACCTCTCAGCTCTCCAAGATTTGTCCATAGAAGTTGTTATTTTGGAGCCTACTTTAAAGAAATGTCACTTTTACATTCCATCTCTTGTGGGTTGCTGCTGGGACTGCAGAGTTCTTTTGCTGCCTTTAAACCTCTGACCAATAAATTGATCGTACTGGCCAAGGAATTGGAACAAAAAAAGATGTTCCAAGGTGAAAGGAGATGGGACAAGGGGGAATGGGCTCAAGCTGTGCCAGGGCAGGGGCAGCTCAGCTGGGAGGGCAAAGTTCTTCCCTGGCAGAGTTGTGGGGCTGTGGCACAGGCTGCCCAGGGAGGGGGCTGAGTCCCCACCCCTGGGGGTGTTTAACAGAGGGGAGATGAGGTGCTGAGAGATCTGGGTCAGCACAGGACAGGGATGGTTGGACTTGATGGTCTTAAAGTTCTTTTCCAACCTTGTGATTCTGTGTGTGTGAAAGCAAATGAGCAGGGCTTTTATACATTGGGTAGGATGTGGGGCTTACCCTATGTGTTTCCCCAGGCAGGCCCAGAGCAGCTTGCCTGAGGTGTGCTGGGTTTCTGCTGCTGGGAGGAGCAATTCACCTGGGCACGGTGGGAGATTCTGAGCCTTCAGGTTGCTTGGACAGCAAATGAAAAGCGCTTCTGTCTGTCCAAGTGTGCCTCATTGGCATGGTTTGGTGGTAGTGAGTGAGTTGGTAAGATGTGGCAGTCGTGGTTTCTGCTTGGGAGCAGCTTCTTACAGTGCCAGGCTGCTCTGTGTGTGCATGCAGCAAAACTCTGTCCCTGCCCCTCAAGTGCTGGGTCCAGTTCTGGGCCCCTCACTGCAGGAAGGACCTTGAGATGCTGGAGCATGTCCAGAGAAGGGCAACAAAGCTGGTGAAGAGTTTGGAGCACAAGTCCTGTGAGGAGTGGCTGGAGGAACTGGGGCTTTTTAGTCTTAAGAAAAGAAGACTGAGGGGAGACCTCATTGCTCTCTGCAACTGCCTGCAAGGAGGGTGCAGAGAGGTAGGGGTTGATCTCTTCTCTCAGTTAACATGGAGAGGAGGAGAGGGAATGGTTTCAAACTGCCCCAGTGGAGATTTAGGTTGGATATCAGGAAGAATTTCTGTACTGAAAGGGTTGTCAGGCATTGGAACAGGCTGCCCAGGGAGGTGGTGGAGTCGCCATCCCTGGAGGGATTGAAAATGCTTGTGGATGCTGTGCTTGGGGACATGGTCTAGAAGTGGACTAGGCAGGGTTAGGCTGTGGTTGGACTTGGTGATCCTAACAACAGTCTCTTCCAACCCAAGTGATTCTCTGTTTCAATGATTTATCTATCTCAGGCTGACTTCAACAGCTGGGAGAAGTGCAGGTAGATAAGAGGGAGGAACACTGGGCGAGGCATAACACTGCAGGACAGTTGGCTCCTGACTGGTGAGGGTTGTTCAGGATGCTCTGGATGCCCTAATCTGGGTGGAGAATAGAAGATGTCAAGCTGGGTCTATAATGGGTGTGCTCACCTCATTTTGTCCCTGCCTTCATCCTGGCTTAACACAGCCTTACCCAAACAAATTGCCTCTCTGCTGCCCAAACATGGCCACATTTGGGATCATTTACACATTCCTAATTCACAGCAGTTTTGAAGCTCTGTTTTCATCGAGGGGGAAACCCCACCTTGCTACTGTGCACTATGACAACGGCTCTTTTGCAACCCTGGGTTACTACCATACATCTGTGGTTACTTAAGCACACACTTTCCCCAGTGAGACTTGGTCCCAGGTCACTTCCTTTTAAAGTTACTTTGCATCACTGGTGTACTGCAATGTTCAGAGCTGCTGGAGCAAGATCAGCCCTGGAAATGACTCTGCCTTGTATTAAATGTGTTTTTAAACTCCTCCTATCTCCCTCCTCCTTATCTGAGGAAATCAGAATTGATCCTGGAGAAGAAGAAGCTGAGGGGAGACCTTACCACCCCCTACACTGACCTGACAGGAGGGTGCAGAGAGGTGGGGGATGGTCTCTTCAGCCAGGGGACAGGAGATGGGACAAGGGGCAATGGGCTCAAGCTGTGCCAGGGCAGGGGCAGCTCAGCTGGGAGGGCAAAGTTCTTCCCTGGCAGAGTTGTGGGGCTGTGGCACAGGCTGCCCAGGGAGGGGGCTGAGTCCCCACCCCTGGGGGTGTTTAATAGATGGGGAGGTGAGGTGATTTGGGATCTGGGTTAGTAGAGGATGGTACGGTTGGACTCGATCTCAAAGGTCTTTTCCAACCTTGTGAATCTGTGACAGTGAAAATACATAATTGGAGATAACTTCTCCCTTGCTCATTGATGCTTTGCTTTGGGGCCTTGACAGGTTTCTCAATGTCTGGCATTCTTCTGGAAGAAGAAACCCTAGAGAAAACTCGCAGAATCCCTAGGTTGGAAAAGACCTTTGAGATCATTGAGTCCAACCATACCTGTCCTCTGCCAAACCTCTGCTAAACTCAGTGACTGTGTTTTTCCTCTCTTGTTTACTTATTTCCTCACATCCTTTTGGCATTACTTCTGTAGAGGCTTCCATGACACTCAGTGAGGGCTTTGTGACAGGGCTTCTTTTCCACATCTAATAGTTGGTAGAAGTCAGGGCTTTGATCTGGAAGTGGGTCATGGTGGAGCTCTGCTGCCTTGAGGAAAACAGGTAAAAATCTGTTCATCTCCCTGGGGATAAGTGCTCACACAGCTGCTGTTGTGGCCTGTGTGGTGTTTGGTAGGTAACACCACCAAAAAGAAAAGAGGAATAGCCATTTTTTTTGAGAGAAAGGTGACTCCTGGGCTTCTAGGGACATCTTTCCATAGCTATGGAGAGGATGTTGTTCATGGCTGGGGAAAGCTTGGTGCCGGGGTGTAGCTTTACACGAGAGGTAATTGTATGTGTGTAGGAAGCGTGTGGTCAGGAATGACCCTTGATGGATGGTATTTTAAATGCTGAATTGACTGTGCTGTGTGTATAAAAGTCCTTTTTCTGAGCTCGTTTTTCATAGGGTTCTCTTGAAGGGGAAGACAGGAGTGAATGGAATTGTGGTGTTGATTGTCATACTGGTGCTCCACTGGAAAAATCCCCAGTGCTTTGTGTTTGTTGTCTTAATGAGCATGTGTTAGAGTTTCTTTAAAAATAAAAAAAGACAATGCCACCTCAGGAAATGTGCTTTTCAGGACAGGAGAAAGGAAAGGAGAAGAATTGAAGGACACAAGGCTGTCCAAAAAGTATGTACCTCTTTAAACTAAACAGAACCTATTTAGTGATGTCTTTTACCTCCTTGGCCGCTTCACATCTGCCTGTTTCTGGGTGTTTCTAAGGCAGTCCAGGTGAATTTCCAAGTGAAGAGAGGTGAGTTACTACTGTAAGTCTGTGCATAACAATTTCCAAGATGTTTAAAGCCATCAGGTGTGTCTGTCAGAAGTTCTGGTCTTCCTTTTGTGGCCTTGAACCAGCAATGTTTCCTAATTAGGTCAACTCATCTGCCCTTAGCTTGATTGAGCCAGGCAGCTCGTGTCTTTTGGTCATTTGATGGACCTGCTGAGGCTTAGAAGGAGGATGAAACATTGCTGATGTACATGGTCATGTACAGGCACACAAGATGGTGGTGGTAATGCAGATGCTTTAGGCTGTGTTACATAGGGTGGCTGTTCTCGTTGGAGGATAAGGTAATGTGGAAGGAGTTAGGCTCAGCCCAACCAAACTATCAGGAAGACAAGGAACAAGGCTTGTCAGAATGAGTTCTGAGTTAATGCAGGACAATCCAGAAGAAAGAGTAGTGATAGATGGTAGGAGATGGTTGGTGCTCAGTGAAGGCCATGCTTACAACTCTTCAAACAAGTCCTTTCTAAATAGCTTCCAACCTTCTGTGCTGAAGCAGGTTTTGGGAGGTGGAGTGGGAAGCACTTAGGAGCAGAGTGAGTGTGGGACCACTTGAAAGAATACAGGTAGAACGGAGTGGGATGAGAATGGGAATTGGCCGCAGGACCACTGCGGGGGCAGCGAGAAGAGCTGAGTGGCTGGTCTTTGAAATCTGATTTTCCTGTGCTTTGGCAGTGAATGTTTTCTCCCTGAGCTCAACTTCCAAGCAGATCCAGAGTTTACGTTCTGGTGGAAAGGCTACACCCTCTATGTTTGTTGATAGTGCCAAGACCTTGTGTTTACTTCCAGCAGCCTTTGATCTAGCCAGGCATGATGTAAGTACCTTTGAAGGGTAAATGTCTTCTCTGTTTGTGCGATCGGTTTCCTCAGGCCTTTTTGCAGACAGGTCTTGGGGGGATCAGGGGTGAGTCAGAGTCCCTGCCCTGTTAGGGCAGGATCTGCTCCTCAGCAGGGAATGCCACTTCTCCAGACAGACCAATTCTTGGACAAAGCCAGGATGTAACGTGCGGTCAGATGGATCTGGGTGAGTGTTTCAGCACTCTGTGTCAAAGAGCTGGCTTGGCTGCATGGCAGAGGAGTGTAACTGTGGTAGTGGCAGACCAAAGCCTTCCATTTTCATACAGAAAGTGAAATTTAGAGTAACTCCTTCTTTACTATTGCCTCTGCGGAGTAAACCCAGTCATTGGGGGTGTGTGTGTGTCTGCATCCTGGCCAAGCTAACTTTTTAATCTTTGCCAGTGAAGTGAGAAGAGACATAGAATATTTTGGGTTGGAAGGGACCTCAAAGCCCATCTAGTTCCAACCCCCTGCCATGGGCAGGGACACCCTCCCCCAGCCCAGGGTGCCCAAGACCCCATCCAGTGTGGTCCTGAGCCCTGCCAGAGATCCAGGGGCAACCCCAGCTTCTCTGGGCACCCTGTGCCAGGGTCTCCCCACCCTCACAGGGAAGAATTTCTTTCTTCTATCTAGTCCAAATCTGCCCTCTTCCAGTTTGTAGCCATTACCTCTCATGCTTTTGTTATGTGCCTGTGTACAAAGTCCCTCCCCAGCTTTCCTGTAGTCTGGATGTGTTTAACAGATGGGTAGATGAGGTACTTGGGGGTATGGCTTAGCATAGGACAGGAATGGTTAGACTTGATGATCTTAAAGGTCTTTTCCAACCTTGTGATTCAGTGACTCCCTTCAGGTATGGGCTCCTCTTGCCTGCACACATACCTGCTCACGTGGAAGCTCAGTTGGGTCACCACAGCCAAAGCTGTTTGGTGTGCAGCTGCGAGGGGGCTCTCACAGCCTGGGGAGTGGTCCTGCATGCACGTCCCATCTTAGGCTTCACATCCAGAGCTGGTTCATCCATGAGGCAGCCAAGGCACCAGCAGCTTTGTCTGAATCTTTGTGTGTGTACTCAATTGCTGAAACAGCGCTGGAGCTGCAGATCTTCACTCACCTACCCAAAAAGAGGCAGGTACCCTCAGGGCTGAAAGGCAGTCAGACCACTTACTTGGCTTGAGGAGCTCCTGAGATGTGTGCTTGCTGACAGAACATCATGTCCCTGGGAGGCGAAGCGCTCAGGATTTTTCATTGCACGTACCCGGTGATTTAAATTTTTCACATTTCCTCCTTTGCCTGCCACATCCAGATCAAACAAAGCCTTAAATTCATCATTGTTCCAACACCTTGTCTGCTCTCCTTGTAATTACACTTCATGCATCCACACCTCCTTAGAAGCCCTCCAAGTATATTTGCATTTAGATGGAGAATGACAACTTTCGTGTTGCCCGTGTAACTTATAATTAACGCCTTTCCTGACAGCGTTCTATTAACATCAGCGTACGCAGGGTGAGGTTGGAAGCCTGAGTTTCTTTGGAGCCCTCATTTCTGCAGCAACATGAGTGGAGAGGCAGTCTCTTCATTTGTTCAGGTGCTTTGAACGTGGCAGTTTTGTTAGGCGCTGTTGTCGAAGGCAGCTGAGTGAAGATTGTATGAACTCAAGTGATTGGCACCAATTTTTCCCAAATTTCCTTAATGGCTGCTGTCTGCTGCTGTTAAGTGAGACTGACCCTGCAGCACCAGCTCCTGATTTTTGTTGGGAGCACCTTCCTGCTAACGGTCTGACTTCTTGCGTGCTGTATCCCAGCTTCTCTGGGCTTCACTGCGTTGGGAGGGGGTCATTCGCAGAATGTTCAGGGTTGGAAGGGACCTCTGGAGATTATCCAGTCCAACCCTCCTGCCAGAGCAGAATCACACAGACTAAATCCCACAGGAACACATCCAGGTGGGTTTGAATGTCTCCAGAGAAGGAGACTCCCCAGCCTCTCTGGGTAGCCTGTCCCAGGGCTCCCTCACCCTCACAGGGAAAAAGTTTCTCCTTATATTTAGCTTCATTTGTGTTGTTTTCATTCTTGCCTCTTGCAATCAAAAGCTTTCTGCTTGTAGGGTAAACGGTGTGTCTGCAGAAACGTGATATGAGAGGGGAGGAGGACCAGGGCAGTACCTATCAAAGCATTTCTGGCTGGAGAGTGCCACACCTCTTTGGAAAGTATCCGAGGCCTACCCAGTGCGACACTGCTGGAATGGCTTTCATTTACAGCTAAATAAGAGTTAAAGCTTGCACATTTCCGTGCATGAGGGGAAATCCAAGTCATAAACCTCTCATTTGTTTGCCTTTTTTTTTTTGACAGGCAGAGAAGAGGTGGTAGCTGCCAATTATTTACATCTTTTCACAGATCTTTCCCCTCTTTCGAGCCTTCAGTGGTTTGTAGGCCGCAGGCTGAGACACTGCCCCACATCCTGGGCTGTGTTTTGAAGCAGATAGACATTTTTTTTGGGGGGGGTTGAGGCTCAACTCTGCATGGGGTTTTGTCTTGTCTGAAGAACATCTGAGAGGTCCCAGTTCCTGCCGGTCGCTGCAGGGGTTTGGCTCTTCTTGGGAAGTGTTCGGGCTTACTCCTGGGAACTGCTTGACAAAGGAAGGCCTGTTGATGCCAAAAGGAAGCCAAAAAAGCCCCTTTTAATGGCTGAGTAATGAATATATTTTTAAACTTGGCAGCAGCAATAGGAAAGAAATGAGAATTTGAACCCAAAGAAGAGGCAGAGTGAGAAGATGTTGCATAGGTAGAACTGATCTGTTTTCCCTCACCAAAGCCAACTTAGCAGCTTCTTAAGCAAACTGGTGGTTCCCTGCTGCCTGTTAGAATATCCCAGCCGTTCTCTGCTTCAGTTGTTTGGGGTGCTGTGCATTTAAAGCTTCTGAATTCATAGAATCCCAGACTGGTCTGGGTTGGGAGGGACCCAAACGATCACAGAGCTCCACAGGCAGGGACACCAACCTCCAGGCCTGGAGCTACACAAGGTTACCCAGGGCCCCATCCAACCTGGCCTTCAACACCCCCAGACACGGGGCACCCGCCCCCTCTCTGGGCAGCCCCTTTAGCCCCTCACCACTCGCTCTGTAAAGAACTTCCCCCTAGTACCTCATCTAACTCTTCCCTCCTTCAGCTTTAACCCATTCAGCATCATTTTTTCATATGGTTTGAAGGAAAGCTTGCAGCAGTACTGGATTTTCTTCCAGCATTATTTTTATTCAAAAATATTTGCCAGGAGATGCCTTACAAATCATCATGGAAATCCAGATGGACTGTGAGGCTGTGATCGCCTTGGTCTAATGCTGCTGTCATACAGTCTGGATATGGGGCTGGATAGGCTCGATGAGTTGAAGGAGCCAGAGGAAGCAAAAGCTTGAAAAGAAATTCCAACAACTGCAGGGGTGGGAACGGCCCTCCAGAGCCCATGGGGTCCAACCCCCTGCCAAAGCGGGGTCCAACCCCCTGCCAAAGCAGGGTCCCTAGGACAGGTCACACAGGTCGAAGTCCAGACAGGGCTGGAATATCTCCAGAGATGGAGACACCACACACCCCTGGGCAGCCTGTCCCAGGGCTCTAAACTCCTATTTCTCCAGTGTGAAGATAGATGTTTTTGGAAAGCACCTAGCAAAGCTGGTTGATGATGCTGCAGCAAATAATTGGCTAACTGTACCATCTGTTGTGCTTCTGCCATACATGTTCCTCTTCTCATTTGTTTCTGTTCAGACCGTGCATGTTCTGTGGAACAGTGTTTGATGTGAAACTGACCTTAAAAATACCCATCAAGTCACAGCTTGATGGTGTTTCCTTCAAGGGAAGGAAGCAAAAGGGTGCAGAAGGCATTTGGGATGCTGTTTGGGATAAACTTTAATGTCATCTGCTGGTCTCACAATCAGTGCCAGGCTGTGTAGGTGATACAGCGGGAGAGATGAGTGTGCCTGTGTCACTTGGTAATTCAGTTTATTTTCAAATTGATGAACAGAACTGTGTATTTAATCTTAATAGATGTGATCCTGGCTGTATAAATCAGTGGTAGTTCCTCTAGAGAGATGTTGAGAGCAGCACTGAGGTGCTGCAGCAGGGCTGGTACAGCGCATCCGTGTGTGATTCACCATGGGGGTGATGCATCTTGCCTTGAGCTTGAACAAGAATACGTCTCTGAACCTTGAGAAACGTTCAGCAGCAGCTTCTCATGGTTTTAAAAAAAAAAAAGTCCACTTTAATGATGAAACAGCTTCAATAAATTTGTGATTTCCTGCAGTTGTGCTAAAAGGAAATGTCCTCTCTTCATGTTTGGGAGGAAGAGGTTCTGTGTGTTCAGAAGGAAGCGAGCGGAGGTTTTATGTTTGCATTTTTGGCCTTTCTCCACTCCCATCCCTGCTGCTGGAATAATTCCTTTTGGGAGCCAGCAACAGATCTTATTACAGTTAAAACTAAAGCAGGTTTTTGGATGGGGTTTTTTGGGGGGTTTTTTTTTAATATTTTCATCTAATTTTCATTCAGCAAACACACCGTGCAGCAGGAGAGGCAGGATTTCTTCCTGCACCAGTCTGTCTTTTGAAGATATCAGGGGCTGGATTGTCACATCTCAGTGTTTGAAGCTCCCCAGTAAGGATTGTAATGTCACTAAAAGTGGCTTCAGATTGTGTTGGTGTCTGTTAGGGACCCGAGCCTGGATGATGTCATGGGTCAGGGCGTATGCTTTGCTGAACTTTCTGAGCCAAATCTCTTGCTGCTGGAGCCAGGACTGTCTTCTCTAGCATGGGCTGCTTTGAGCCCAGGGGTATTTTGTTGTTTCAGTGTGGAGCAAAGTGTGATTTGGGTTTAATTTTGAGGGGGTGAGAGGACTTTAAGCGTGTGTTTACTACTTGTGGAGCACGTTGGAATGTGATCAAGACTGACCAAATGTTTCAGGGCAGGCATTCGGTCTCATCTCCCTGTTTGAATGTACAGGGCATTTGGGGTTTCCTGATGATGGATCAAGTGCAGAGCTATTTTTAACTCTCAAAGTTTGAAGTTTCCACCCCAAAGACATCCAGGATGGAGGCCATGGGAGTCCCACAGCTCCCAGGCTCCTGTGTACTTGGTGTGTTGGTGCTAACCCTGGAGCTCGCATTTCCACAAACCAGTAAAGGCGAAAGGTTTTGGACTGGGTTTGATTTTGAGATGGTGTGTGTGTGGGGATAAGTTCCCATTCTAGGAAAACCTGAATATCTAAACTGTTGTTCTGGAGAGGTCCATGAAGAAGTGGAGCTGGGGCTCAGCCTGCAGCTTTGGCAGTAGGGAGGTGAGTGCTCAGCATGTGCTGGGGACAGCTTGCTGGAGCCTGGCAGGAGGCTTCGCTGCATGAGTTTCCTCTGATGGTGCCTGGCAAGCTGCAGAGACCTCCTCTCTCCTGGGCACAGGTCCACGTCGTGCCTGCGCTGACTGTGGTTCTCTGACGCTTTCTGCTGGGCTTCCTGACTGTGGGGAAACAGAGTAGTGTTACGAGTTACAGCATAACCCAGGTGTCCAAAAGCTTTAAAGAGCATTGAGAAATACCCTTGACAGTCAGGTTAGTGGCAGCAGAAACAATGTCCCCACAGATGTGGGGACTAGGATGACTGCCGGAGGCTACACAGGGGATTAAGGAGCCTGGAGCGTCTCCCCTACAAGGAAAGGCTGAGTGAGCCTGGGGCTGTTCAGCCTGGAGAGAAGAAGACTAAGGGGGGAACTTATTAATATTTATAAATATCTTAAGTATGGGATGCAGGGGGACATGGGCAGCCCCTTTTCAGTGGTCTGTTGGGGACAGGACAGTGGCTGCAAATTAGAGTATAGGAAGTTCCACCCCAGTCTGGGGAAGAACTTCTTCCCGGTGAGGGTGAGGGAGCCCTGAGACAGGCTGCCCAGGGGGTGTGGAGTCTCCTTCTCTGGAGAAATTCCAGCCCTGCCCTGTCCTAGGGACCCTGCTTTGGCAGGGGGTTGGACCCCATGGGCTCTGGAGGGCCCTTCCAACCTCAACAATCCTGTGATTAAAGATGTAGACATTTCAGTAGCCAACCAGTGCCTCTGCTCTGTGTTAGAAATGGTATTGAGTGCAACGCGACTTGTAAGTAAAAGCCCCTTGTTGTAAGATGAGGCAGCTGCCTATGTGATAAAATGTGTGTATCAAAATGAGTTTTAGGGGTTGTCTTCAGGTGGTTTTGTCCGTAACATAGAGAAGGGAGGGGCTGATGCTCTCAGCTGTGTGACCAGACAAGCTGCTGCTTGGTGGTTATTCCCTTCTGCTTTTAAAAGCACACCTCCTCCTGTGAAGCTGGAAGGAAACTCTGAAGGAAACTGGGTTTGATCTGTTTCAGAAGGGGAATCAGAGGGTGGGCAGCGATCCTGAGCAGCAGAACTGGGGGGGGGGAACAACCCCTTGCCTGGCCCACTTGTCACCACGATGGGCACAAAGAGCAGTGACAACGTGTGATTAACATCCCTGGGAGTATTGTACGTGTGAGAGCACCCGCGTCTGCCGGGCGGTCCTGGGGTAGGCACGTCCATCCTCCTCTAAACCCGCAGGAACCGGCGAAAAGGCGGCGTCCCTTCTCCTCCCCTCTGTCCCTCCTCTCCTGCTCTTCACACACTCTTTTAAAAAAAGGATTTATTGCTGGGAAGAGAGCTTGGGGTCAGGGAGGGTTCAGGGAAAGCAGAGGCCTGTGGAGGTTTTACGCTGCTGGCTTTGCAGCGAGCAGCACGGGCGATGTTTCACGTCAGCGTTGGGATGTTGTGTAGGAGAGAGAGATATTTGTGCTGTAAATATTACTGTGAGAGACCCAATTTTCAGTTGTTTAGGGTTTTCCCTTTGTTTAAACGTCATTTCTGAGCAAAACAGCTCAATTTATTGGTTGGGGGGGGGGTTTTGGGGGGTGTGTGATATTTTTGGCTGGTTTTGTTTTGTTGGCTTGTTGGGTTTTTAATTGAACATTGTGGGCTGATGTGCAGTGTCCAGATGATGACTTCCCTGCAGCTGCCAGAGGTTTGCTCATGTGTGCCCAAGGTCAGGCCTGTTTTGCATGACTGAAGAATGCACTTGTGTTGCCCAATGCAAAGTCTTCTGAAGCCAGTAAGATTTTTTGGGGCCTATTTCAGTGGGCTTTGGCTCTGCACATCAAAACAGCCAAACAAAACCTCTCAGTAAGAATTTCCACTGGTTCATTTTGCAGCAGAATCTCACTGTGGAGTGATTCAGCCTCTCCACGCTCTTCCAGCCAGGAAGGTACACACATGGTGATGCTGATGCTTGTGGATCACCACGAATGCTTTTCGGTCTGGGCTTACTGCTGATAGTGGTGTACTGGTTTGTGTTCTTCTGCACAAGCAGTAATCTGAATAGTTATGGGCTTCTGCCCTTGTTACCCATCAGCTATAGGAAAAAACCTGTTGATACCAAGTTATGGCCTGTACACAAAGGGAGAACAGGGTGACCGTAGGGATACCCACTGACTCCCTGCGTTACTCCAGAATCACACAGTGTCAGGAGTTGGAAGGGACCTTGAAGGCTCATCCAGTCCAACCCCCCTGCCAAAGCAGGATCATCCAGACTAAATCCCACAGGGACACATCCAGGTGGGTTTGGATGTCTCCAGAGAAGGAGACTCCCCAGCCTCTCTGGGCAGCCTGTCCCAGGGCTCCCTCACCCTCACAGGGACAAAGTTCCTCCTGATGTTCCCATGTTCCCTCCTCTGCTCCAGCTGCACCCGCTGCCCCTTGTCCTGTGGCTGCCACCCCTGAGCAGAGCCTGGCTCCAGCTCCTGACTCTCACCCTGCACATACTGACAGCCAGTGATGAGGTCACCCCTCAGCCTCCTCCAGGCTAAAGAGGCCCAGCTCCCTCAGCTGCTTCTCAGAGGATTTGCCCTCCAGCCCCTTCCCCAGCCTGGTTGCCCTTCTCTGGACACACTCCAGCACCTCCATGTCCTTGGAGTGAGGGGCCCAGAACTGGACCCAGCACTCGAGGTGCAGCCTCCCCAGTGCTGAGTACAGGGGCACAGTTCCCTCCCTGGACCTACTGGCTACACTATTTTTGATACCAGCAGACTATTTTTGATACAAGCATCTTACCATCTTGGGCTTCAGCAGAGAAGCTGATGGCTCCAGCCAGCTCAGCAGCTTGCCCACGGGAGAGCTGGAGCGTGCCGCCGCAATCTGCGAACTGCAGTAGCAGCATCTATTTTGGGGAGAGCTCAGGCAGTTTCTGCACATGCTGTGTACTCCAGCCAACACCACGAGTCATCTGTGAAGTTCAAGGGGGAAAACAAACATCAACAGGCCTGTATGTTTAGTGCTGGGGTTGCCTTCAAAAAGTACTGCATGGGTCTGAGCGATTGGCATCCCTGGCGTGGATCAAATTGTAATGGGTCAGGTGGTGGGAGATGGCAGCAGCTCTATACAGACAAGAGCTTATAGGGGTATCAGAAGCTGCAGAGCAAGAGAAGGAGCTTTGCTCCCTAACATGGTTGGTGTGCTGGTAAAAAGTGGATCCCCTTTTTGTCTCTGTCTAGAACGTGCCTGGAAGTTGGTGACCCTGCCTGTGGCAGAGGGGTTGGAACTCTGTGAACTCAGTAGATTCCTTTGGTTGTGGTATTTGGAAATTGTCCACTGGTGAAAGGCAGAATCACACAATTGTAGGGGTGGGAAGGGCCCTCCAGAGCCCATGGGGTCCTACCCCCTGCCAAAGCAGGGTCCCTAGGACAGGGCAGGGCTGGAATCTCTCCAGAGAAGGAGACTCCACACCCCCTGGGCAGCCTGTCCCAGGGCTCCCTCACCCTCACTGGGAAGAAGTTCTGCCCCACATTGGGGTGGAACTCCCTGGGCTCCAACTTGAGCCCATGGCCCCTTGTCCTGTCCCCACAGCCACTGAGAAGAGGCTGCCCATGTCTCCTTGTGTCCCACCCTTCAAAGATCTTCCCTTTCCAAACTGGGACACTCGAGACCTTGAGTGTCCAGCAGACGATGGAGGAGTTGTATGTATGCAGCAGACTTTGCAATAGAGTTGAAATAAGAGAGAAACCTCCATAGTTACATACTATGCCTGCATGCTTTTTATTCCCAAACTCCCCTAAATATTAGAGGAATAGGTTCCCTCCTTTGCAGAGGAGGTGTAGATGGAAGGATCTGGTTTTACAGGATGCCAGCTGTGACACGGCGTTACTGCTGGTTTGATGTGGGGCTGGTGGAATTGAGTGCATGTGTATGTGGTTGAGGAGGAGCAAGGGTGTTTGTGCTGGTGTCTTCAACTTTTCCAAGACCTTCTCTTTAAACACATTGACGTGATTGCTTTAAACACAACCACATCACTTCCCAGGCCAGCCGCTTCCCCCATGTCTGTTTGCAGTAGAGAGTAACCTTTCCAGTCTGGCCATAAAGGAGGCACAGTGCATGCCCTGAAAGCAACAGCACCTTTAAAAGAGAGGTTGCTTTCTTACACCCAGGTGAAGTGTCGGGTTAGAAGTCTGGAGAAGATAGAGAATGGGAGTTTTCATAGTGGGATTTGCAGCTCATGTGCCTATCACCCATGATGACTTCTTCTCTGTTTGCATTTCACAGTGAAATTGATTCATATTTTTTCCCTTCCTGTCCTTCTTGACTTATGGCATCAGGAGTGGAACTCACTGAGAAGGATGCATGCTGCACCTTGTACGTTATGTTACTGGGTGGTGTGGCAAATACCTGTCATAACTCATTTGTCACTTAAACCACCCTGTGGATTCCAAAATTACTCTTGTGCTGGATGCATGCCCTTGTCCAAAAACAGAATCATAAGGTTGGAAAAGACCTTTAAGATCATCGAGTCCAACTGTCCCTGTCCTGTGCTGACCCAGATCTCTCAACACCTCGTCTCCCCATCTGTTAAACACCCCCAGGGGTGGGGACTCAGCCCCCTCCCTGGGCAGCTTGTGCCACAGCCCCACAACTCTGCCAGGGAAGAACTTTGCCCTCCCAGCTGAGCTGCCCCTGCCCTGGTGCAGAATAGTTTCTACACAAATAGATAGTTGTTGGTAACAGGGATTTAAGGTGTTAACCAGCCTCACTTTCTCTCTTTCCTAAAGCTTGTACAATGAGGACAGAAACTTGCTGCGTATTCGAGAGAGAGAGAGGCGGAATCAGGAGGCTCTGCAGGAGAAAGACAGGTTCCCAGAGAAGACTCCCCTCTTTGCAGAGCCCTACAAGGTAATGGTAAAGGGGACATGTAGAGGAGGGAGAGGAGGCAAAGAGGGTTGGGCTAGAAGGAAGAGAGTTATGGCATCTGCATATGTCTAGTAGATGTGAGCATGATACATGCAAAGGCAGCACGGCTCTGGAGAGGCTGCTACAGGTCACAGTGAACTGGTGTGGCTTCTCTTGTCACAATATGTCACGATTAAAATAAGATCCTGAAGAATGTGTCATCTTGAGCTGCATCTCTTGGGATGAGGGGGGTCTCTGTGCTTTTTAAATTTCCCACTCTCTGTTCTTCTCTCGCAGACTAATAAAGGAGATGAGTTGTCAAGCCGAATTCAGAACATGCTGGGCAATTATGAAGAGGTCAAGGATTTCATCAGCCAGAAAACCCTTGGGAATCTCCTTGGGATTCCGAAAAGCGTTGCTCCTCTGATGCCACAAGGAAAGCCTGATCGCCCATGCTTCCCTGAAAAGACCAGCCGCACGTTACCACCTTCATTCCACCGCACAACCCACCATCCTCCCACGGGACCTACAGTGGTAGCTCCTCCCCCTCCAAGCCACTCCGTTCACTACCAAAAATCACAGTCAAGGACAGAACCAGCTTCAGGTTTGCATGCCAAGAGTCACAGTTTGTCCAATGGTCAGAACCAAGGTCAAGAACGCAATTGTGGTGGCCAGGAAAGTCAACCAGGTTTTCACCACAAGAGAAATGACAAGTGTGCAGTTGGCGAAGGCCATGCTAATACACAGCCCATCTCCCTTTTGGCACTTTCTCCATTGCTGTCATCTTTATCTTATCCAGTGGCACCCCTGTCACCTCTACATTCCAGCCAGCATATCGATTCCAGGTCACAGAACAGCAGCAAAAGTCGTGGGCCGACCTACAGCCAAACAAAATCATCTCAGGACCTAGTGACAGGATCACAGGAGAAGGAAAGTCGGGACAGCTCAGCCATTAATCTGACCAGCACCACTCAGCCTTCCTCTCAAACTTTTCCCCCACCTTTGCCATCAAAAACCAGTGCAATGCAGCAGAAACCAACTGCTTACGTCAGACCAATGGATGGCCAAGATCAGGCACCAGTTGAATCACCAGAGCTCAAGCCTCTCCTGGAGGAATACCATGGAGAACCCTATGAGAAGATCTCGGATTTGAAGGCGAATGCCAAAGCCAAGCTATCCAAATTAGAAATCCCTTCTGAGCCCGCAGAGGTGAGTACAGTCGTTGGAGGTCTCTGTTTCCAACAGGATAAGTTCAGCTGTGGGAGGATGGGTGGGAAGAGACTACCAGAAGCAACAATGTCTGTCTGCATTATCCTCTTGGGAAGATGTGTTTTGAGATTGTCTTTTGCTGATGTGGGTGAGAGGTCTTTGGGCGGTGAGAACGCAATGCTTGCCACTGTGTGGTTCTCTGCAGCAGGTTTTATGGTTAGAGAGGCCTGTGTCTGTTGTTGGGCTGGGTCTGCCTGTAAAGATTGCTGGAAAGGAAGAGGAAATGATGTGTTGAGAAGGTCAAGTGGTGATGCACCTGCAGGTAGTACTCGTAGAGTGTCACTACTCAGTCTGAGTGCTGGTGGGGAGAGGCCCTGGGTCCTGGCTGACTCCACAGTGAGTTTTGTGGTCACCCAGTAGGCTGAAGATTTTGGGGGGTTTGTGCCAGCTGACTGTGAACACCACAGGGCTTTCCTAAGTACGTTTGTAAGATCTCACTGTAAGTCCTCAGGAAAGTATGAACGTGAACAAACACCATCCTGTAGATTCCTGCTGGATGGATTTAGCCTAGCTTCTATGGGAAGCATGAGGCCATTCTGTCTCCTGCTTCATCACTTTCCTTTTGAGTGAGTTCTGAAAGTTTGGGTAAACATAACACAGAGGTGGAATTCTCAATGATAAGTAAGATCCTGAAAGTTCTGTAAGCTTGTGCCTTCAAGCAATGAAGATACCCTCTTTGTCCCAGCTAGGAGCAAAATGAGAACTCTGCTCTGCATTTGTTCTTAGCAGCAGCTAAGAACTTGCTTGGGCAGCAAGCTTGAGCATCCCTTCATCCTCACCACTACACTTGTCCTTTCCTTGCTGAGGATGGAGAGGGATGTTGCAGCAAAAGACATAGGATGGGAAGCTGGAGTTGTTGTAATGAAGATTTGTGTCTTGAGGTGCTCTTTCATCTTGAGTTCTACTCTTCTGGTGATTTTCAGGGATTCTTCTCTGGAGGTCCCTTCCAACCCTTATGATTCTGGGATTCTGTGATCCACTGCCAGGAAGATAAAGGGCATTGCTGGGCTTAAAACTCTCTGCATAATTTTAATTACTTTTTTTTTTATTTTTGAGAGGGCATGCTTATATTTCAGAAATGAGACTTCTCCTTCTCTCCTGGTCCCATTTCTGCTTTCATCTTCTCTTTTTTTCCCATTCCCATGGTTTTTATGGCATCCTGTATCTCTGGTTTAATAGGATTTTAGATATGGTGGTATGAGGTCTGATGCTGTACGCTGAATGAACCTTCCCTTGAGCACATGCCTCTAAATCCAAATGTCCATAAAAACCCTCCAGCTGTCAGAGCACGAGTAGCATTCCCCATGCTGGTGTGGGGAGATTCCTGGCAGAGTAAGGATGTGGTTGAGTCCATCCCTGGATGTGTTTAGAAGACGGGTAGATACTTAGAGATCTGGGTAGGTACTTAGAGATCTGGGTCAGCATAGGACAGGAATGATTGGACTCAATTATCTTAAAGGCTTTTCCAACCTTGTGATTCAGTGATAAAAAGGGAATAGAAGAGAATGAAAGAAATGGGCTTGCACAACCCAAAGCCCTGGTTATAAGGATATGCTTAGTGCATCTCCAAGGTAACAGATGAAACCTTTTGTGAACAAGCTGAATGATCCTCACTTGAGGTAGGGACATTGAAGCTGAGACCTCTGGCTGCATTCCATGCTGTGGGCGTTATGGCTAAGGGTGAAAAATCCATGACTTCATTGTCTGCTCGATTCAGGCTCATCACTGTCTTATTTACTTATGTCTGGTCTCAATGCTGTCTGTGGGTTGGGTGACACAGTCCTTCAGAGCCTGCAGAGGGGAGAGGAAGAAGCAGGGTGGCTGCACACGGGATGTCCAGGATGAGGGAGGCAACTGCCGGATGGGGCTGGGCTGCTTTGCATTTAGGAAGCATGCAGTGATGTGTGTTGCATCCAGGTGAAAGGTTCACCTGAAAAAAGGATGTTGGGAAGGCTGGTCAGGGTGTCCTTTGGCTGAAAAGTTGCACCTCCTGTTTGGTTTCGGGACAACAGGAGCTTTAGGTGGGGGGGAGGGGAGGCTTCAGCCCACCCAGGACCCTGAATCGGTCTAGACTCGGTGAATCGGTCTAGACTAGGAGGAACTAGGTGGTTCTTCTTCCTCTCAGCAAGGAGGAGCGTGGTTTTGCAAATCTTATTTGAACTGTTTGGCCCAGGTTATCCTGCAGTTGGCCCAGGTTATCCTGCAGTCTCCCTCAGCATCCTTTAAGGAAGGCATTTCATCTACCACCTGGTTTTTGGCTAATTGACTTTCAAAGCTGTATGTCACCTGCAGAGTCATTCTTGACAGCTTCTGTTCAGGGCCACACTGCCAAGTGAAGCCTTCCAGTCTGAACAGACACCTGGATTCACTGGGGAGTGAGTTAATCCACGGTGGGTAACTGAGTAGTGACTCACTTTGCATTCACAGAAAGGAACCCGACAGCTCTTTCTCCTCTTCCCAGTTTAAAAAGCTTCACTTTCAAACATCAGACCCATCTCTTGAAGGCATTTCTCTCAATTTATTGTGAGAAGACTTTAAAATACAGCATATGTGAAGGTTGGATGTAACCCTTCTCCTAACGAGCTGGGTTTTACCTCTTCCCACAGCCCCTAAACAAAGATGCTTTTAAAGTCATTCCCTCTTTTCATGTGTTTAGGAGAGTGAAGGACCAGCAGAGACTCTTGTATTACCTCCACTGGCAAAGACAGTGATGGCTTAAAGGGAACTGGCCAAGAAACAGTGAGGCTGGTTGGAGAAAGTGTTTATAAATCCTTGAGCTTTACTATGGGCATCGTGTCTAGAGGAACATGTAGCACTTGTTGCTGGCTGGAGATCTGGCTTTGTTTTCCTGGCAGCTTTTCAAAAGTGAGGGAGTAGCTCCTTTTATCTCCTGTGATGAGACCTCATCCCACTCTCCTCTTTTATCTGCAAACTGGGAAGCAACCAATTTAAAAAGTGAAAACAGTAACAGTGACAGAGCCCAGATATGTTACGTCTCTTAGGTAAATGTGTTATCCTTGAGGCAGGGGATGCGCTCTGGGACTCTGTTCAGAGTGGACTTGCTTCCACCAAGCTCTGTTCACATCAGTAAACGCTGGTGAACTGTCACTAGCTAAAGGTGTGATTGTTGTATAGTGTGTAGTAATGACTAAATGCCTAGAAAGAGAAGGACCTGGGTGTCATGGTGGGTGAGAAACTTCACACAAGTAGTCAGTGTGCTCTTGCAGCTCGGAAGGGCGATGGGATCCTGGGCTCCATCAGTAGAGGGGTGGCAGCAGGGACAGGGAGGGGATTGTCCCTCTCTGCTCTGCCCTGTGAGGCCCCAGCTGGAGTCCTGTGTCCAGAGCTGCGGCCCCCAATGCAAGAGAGATATGCCAATTCTTGCCTTTGGTCCTAGTAACCCCTGTCAGCGCTACAGACTGGGGGCAGAGGGGCTGGAAAGCTGCCTGGCAGAGAAGGATCTTGGGGTGCTGGTTGTCAGCTGGCTAAACATGAGCTGTCAGTGTGTCTGGGTGGCCAAGAAGGCCAACAGCATCCTGGCTTGTATTGAGAGTAATGTGGTGAGTAGGAAGTGATCCTTCCCCTGTACTCAGCACTGGGGAGGACACATCTTGAGTCCTGTGTTTGGGTTTGCCCCTCGCTACAGAAAAGACAGTGAGGCCCTGGAGCGTGTCCAGGGAAGGGCAACCAGGCTGGTGAGGGGACTGGGGTATAAATGTTATGTGGAGTGGCTGAGGGAGCTGGGGTTGTTCAGCCAGGAGAAGAGAAGGCTGAGGGGAGACCTTATTGCTCTCTACAACTACCTGAAAGGAGGTTGTGGAGAGGCAGGGGCTGACTTGTTCTCCCTAGTGACAATTGATAGGACAAGACAAAACGGCCTCAAGTTACACCAGAGGAGGGTTAGATTGGATTTTAGGAATACCTTCCCAGAGAGGATTGCCAGGCATTGAGTGGGCTGCCCAGGGAAGTGGGGATTTAAAAGATGGTTAGATGTGGTGCTGAGGGATGTGGCTTAGTGCTTATTGGCAGGTTGGGGTGGTGGTTGGTCTTTATGATGTCACGGGTCCCTTCCAACCAAGGCAGTTCTATGATTCCTCCTGCCTGGTGAGGAGGTGGTGTGGGGTGTCTCAGTGTCTCTGAGAGTGCAGTTGAGCCCTTGCAGGCTTCTCCTATCACTGATGGATGGACGCAGCCCTTCTTCTTACACCAAACCTAGGTTCTCAGTCCGTTCCAGCTTCTCCGGTCAGGTATGGTTGGACATATCTCTTTGGCTTAAACCAAACCTAGCATCTCTCCTCAGGGTGTCTCTGGGCACCGTTGCAGAACATTGATCCAAATTCAGTGGGAGATTTGAGAATAATTAGAGGAGGATTCTCCAGCCCTGCAGACAGCAGGAGCAGGAGCGATAAGGTCAAGCAAGAATGTCTATAAACTCTTGTCACATCTTTCCGGGTGACTCAGAAGTCGGTGTCTCGTCCAGGCTGCTGTGAAACTCAGGCTTACGTGAGCTGCCACAGAGGATTAATCACTGGGAAGGGTTTTTTTGGTGGAGGTTTATTTTTAGGTGGTTGATGTTCCTGCAAAGGGCTTGTTGTCAGCCATCCTTACTGGAACCGGGTTACGCTCCTAGCGCAGCATTTAGAACGTTGCCTTTCTCGTTGGCCAAGCGTAGGGTGCTGTGTTTAAAAAAGGGGGAGACACACTGAAAAAGCAAACCAAGCCCGTGTTCCTCTGTGTTTTCCAAAACCAAGAGCCAGTGAGCTGAATTTACAGAATCACAAGGTTGGAAAAGACTTTTAAGATCATTAAGTCAAATCATTCCCATCCTAAGTTAAACCATATCCCTGAGCACCTCATCTCCCCTTTTTTTAAACACCCCAGGGGTGGGGACTCAGCCCCCTCCTTGGGCAGCCTGTTCCACAGCCCCACAACTCTACCAGGGAAGAACTTTTCCCTAACATCTGAGCTGATCCTGCCCTGGCACAGCTTGAGGCCTGATCTCCAGACTCCTATCATCCTGGAGTTGTAAGGTCTTTGATTGTAAGAGGTATAAAAAGGTTTTGGTTTGTTTTGTTTAGTTTTAGATGTAATTCGGGGAGGGGGGGGAACAATAAAACCACAAGCCTGTTGTTTTCTGAAAGACTCAGTATTAGGCAGCACCAACTATCTTCTTTTAGCCTGTCACAATAAGCGTGTTAAAATGAAAAGCTGAGGAGCAGCTTTATTCCTGACCCAGTATCTCTTCAAAAGTGAGATTGGTCTAAGGTTTGTTCAAAAACTATTTCTGAATTTTTTTTAAGAATCTCTTTAGATTTAGAAGTAGAAAATTCTGTCCTGGATGTGACTTGCTTAATCCATCAGGCCTCTGCAGCCCAGACTCTGTTGGTTGGGGTGTGTTTTGGGAACCTTTACAGAAAACTGTACTCTTCAATGGAACCTCGAAGCTGTGGTGCCTTATCCTCTCTCAGAGTAAAATGAAGTAAGCAAAAAAGGTTAAAGAAATCATTGATGGATCTTGAATTATTTGCTTAAAAGAAACTCAACTTTGGTCCCACCACTATCCTACTGGGCGTAGTGGTTGGTACCTTGGAAGACATTTAGGGGTGATCACCCACAGCTTTGTAAGAGGATGGATTGTATGTGTTTCAGGGAGGATTGGGTTGTCTCATTACCCTTTTTAAAGTATATATCACGTCACAAACCCCTTTATTTTTATAGTTTCTTGGCACGTGTATATTGTGAGGCCTAGGCTTGTTGTGCTAGCACCCAGGCTCATCGCAGCTCCGCTTTATTTTCCTGACTCTGTTTTGGATAAGCAAATTTTTAAAGAAAAAAAACCCCAAATGCAACCACAAAAAACCCTCAACTTCTTGTTAAGGGCTGAAACTGAGCTGCATCGTTCCCAGTAAGCCTTCCTCATAGCTTGCCTGTGAATATCCAAAGCCGTGTGGCTCAGGCCTGTCTCACAACCCTTTGGCATCACGGTATGCCTGAACTGAGACGAATTGTGGCCAGAGGAAGTGTGACTACAGGATTCTTCACTGCTTGTGATACCAAGTGCCCAAAGTTGTATCCTTTCACCTGCATCTTTTCCACGACCCCTTCAGCTCTCGGAAGCAAAAGCAGTTGGTATATTTTATGTTCTTCCCTCCTCCCTCCAGATTGCTGTAGCAGCTGCATGGCAGGTACAGCCAGAGGTACTGGGCCTAGTCGTTGCTAAGGGGTGCTTTTGTAGGAACAGGCAGTTTGGGGGTTTACATACAGGCTGGGTTTATGTACTGCCGGTTGTGAGGCCAGGTTTATGTACAGGCTGGGTTTATGTACTGCTGTTTGTGAGGCCAGGTTTATGTACTGCTAGTCGTGAGGCTGGGTTTATGTACAGGCCAGGTTTACGTACCACCAGTCATGAGGCCGGGTTTATATACAGGCTGGGTTTATGTACTGCCAGTCTTGAGGCCAGGTTTATGTACTGCTGGTTGTGAAGCTGGGTTTATGTACAGGCCAGGTTTACGTACCACCAGTCATGAGGCCGGGTTTATATACAGGCCGGGTTTATGTACTGCCAGTCATGAGGCCAGGTTTACGTACTGCTGGTTGTGAAGCTGGATTTATGTACAGGCCAGGTTTACGTACCACCAGTCTTGAGGCCGGGTTTATATACAGGCCAGGTTTATGTACTGCCAGTCATGAGGCCAGGTTTACGTACTGCTGGTTGTGAAGCTGGGTTTATGTACAGGCCAGGTTTATGTACTACCAGTCATGAGGCCAGGTTTGTGTACAGGCCAGGTTTGTGTACAGGCCAGGTTTACATACAGCCAGTCGTGAGGCCAGGTTTACATACAGCTTCCTGAGTTTTAAATCCATAAACACATTTGGGCTTCTTGTTTTCTCTCTCTTGATATGCATGGAGATCTTAAGAGACACCAGAGCTGCACAGGGGAGAACAGCAGTGCTGTGTTTTTGACTTTTTTTTTTTTCCCCCTCCCTTTTTTCCTTCCCCCTGACCCATCACATCCAGGTATAATTATGTAAACAGCAAAAGCTACTTGTTGTATTTCATTTAACCAGCGAGTCCCACTGGATGCGAAAGACCTTTTTTCCCTTGTGTGCCCCTCCTTTGGAAGAAGCCACACGTTTTATCCAGGCTGGAAACAAACCAGCAATAAAACACTGAAGCAGCTCTAACAGCTCACGCTAAAACATCCTCCTCCAACCTGTTTAGAGATCTAGATAGATAGATATACTTTCTTTTCTCTCTCAAACTCTCCGTGCCGTTTCTTAAGGCGAGTGCAGGGTGCCGAAGGGACAGATGTTGCCGATTTGAACCGTACAGGGGGAAGGCAAATATTGCTAAGCAACCGTGTGCTTGAGAGAGCGTTTTTTCGGAGAGGAGCCAAGGGAGTTATGGCTGGGAGCGCTCCCAGCTTCTCGTGCCTCGGTGTGAGGGAAGAGATTAAAAGTTCTTTCCTGTTAGGGCTGAGGCCACCGGCACAAAAGACACCGTAACCTATTGACACTGATGAGGGCTGACAAGGGAATGTATGAAAACAGGAAATCTCCCCTGCCATGTAGGAAGGCGGTAAGACATGTTCACAGAGGTGAGTGCACCCTGCAGACATGGCTCGGCGCTAAGCGATGTCGGGATTCGGCGTCAGCGGGAGGAGGGGGAAAACCAGGCTGAACCCCCGGGAACCCCTTGCAACGTGGTTTAGTGGTAGGGATGTGGTTTGGCGGTGGCTGTGGCAGAATGAGCTGATGGTTGGACTTGATGGATTGAAAGGTCTTTTGCCAGCAAGACAATTCTGTGACTCCAAATCTCAGGAAGGCTTTCCTGGGTCTGGCTTTTTGCACCTGGATTTGGCTTTTGTATCTGGTAGGGAGCAGGTTGCTGAAGGATGGGCTTGGTGGGGAGAAGGGACTGTTTTCCGTGAGTCTTGTTACAGGGTGCCTTGTAAATGGAGTTAACTTCTCTGGTTATTGAAGGATGAAAGAGATTATGAACAAGGAAAGTCTTAAAACACCCCTTCCCCTGCCAAGCAGCACTCAATAGCTAAGTGCCAGGCTGGAGATCATTTTTCTGGTGGTCCTGAATGCCACTGGAGATGTTTCCTCAGAGAGTGAGTTTGCCTGCTTCAAGCCTCTCTGTCTTGCTCAAGAGATGTATTTTCAGGAATAAAACACAGATTCATCTTACCACATTGGACATCACGTTAATACCCTCCTAATGCTGTTTTGAGCACCTTCTGGTCATGGATCTGAATCTTTGTGTCATTTGAGCCAAGGGGAGTGGTCCATTGTGGTTTATGTCCTACTTCACAGGATTTTTACTAGGTACCGGTCAGCCACGGTGGGAGTGGCATCATGCAGCTTAAGGATGCTCTGTAGGCAGCATCAGCAGTGATGCACATTAGGACAGGTCTGGCAGTGCTGCTTTTCCTTTTGGGACATTGTTGTGATGGAAGTGTTTTTGCCCTGCCCAAGTGCTGCAGCAAGAAGTTGCCCCACTGAAATATTGCTCAGCTTTCTGGCATTCAGTGAGCAGGAGTATAAAAGGGAGAAAAGTTTTCCTGCTGTTGAGATGATGGGTAACTTGAGAGGGCAGCTGGCATAGCACTGGAATGCAGAAGGGCCTCCTGATGTTCCCTGGTAGGATGGGAGATTGCCAGAGCTTACTGGGGAAGGCAGCGTGTAGTCACCTTAGGGGCAGCAATGCTGGCTGGAGCGAAGTGCTACCATCCTGAGCCGGGGTGGGCTCGCAGCTGGGGGGTCTGTCTCTTTGCAAGCAGCCCTGTGTGTGGGGACCTGGCCTCTGCAGTCTCCAGCACCAGCTGGTTCTGAGCCAGGGATACACTGGTCCTGGATTCTGGCATCTCCTGCTGATGTGCAGCACCGTTCCCAGAACAGGACTGTACCTGTACATTGCTTTTTGAATTGACGTTTGGAAAGCAGTAGTATTCCTACCCAGATGTACCACCGAGCAGAGCCTGTGCTCTGTCAGTTATCCTCTGTGTTTCCCTGTGTGGTTATCCTGTGCCTCAGAGTTTCTCATTTTTCACCTTCACTGATGTCTAACGATGCCGCTCTCTGAATTATCATTAATATCCCCTTCCCTCCCCAGCTTTAGCTGCCACTTTTCATCATCATAACAATGAGTGTTTACTACTTAGACAATAAATGAGTGCTTAATCATTTTAAACAAGAACATTAGACAATGGCAGGACAAGGGGGAATGGATTAAAGCTAAAGGAAGGGAAGTTTAAATTGGATATTAGGGGGAAGTTTTTTACAGAGAGAGTGGTGAGGGGCTGCCCAGAGAGGGGGTGGGTGCACCATCCTTGGGGGTGTTCAAGGCCAGGTTGGCTTGGGCCCTGGGCAACCTTGTGTAGCTCCAGGCCTGAGGTTGGTGTCCCTGCCTGTGGCAGGGGGATTGGAGCTCTATGATCCTTGGGGTCCCTTCCAACCCAGACCAGTCTATGATTTTGTTATTCTATGATAATATTTTAATTCCCAGTTGGAGATGGCAATATTCCCACCTGTTTTTCCAATCAACCTTTGGGGGTCGGACTCGATGATCTCTCAAGGTCCATTCCAACCCCTAAATCACTACAACTCCATGATTCTGTGATTTATTTATTTTTTCATCTCTTCAAACACCCTGATTCCTCTCTCTGCACTGCATCAGCAGCGTTATGTTTCCTTGCCAAAGGCTTCAGCTGGTCAAGCGGTTCCTAAATGTCATTAGATATCGAGGTGCCCTTTTTGCGTGCGCTGGGGTGTAGCAAATAGCGTGAGACATGATCTTGGCAGTCCAGCCCGCTCCAAGCGAAAGGTCCGGCTGCGTTTCCCAGAGCCATCGGCCCAGCTGCCTCTGCATATACCCAGCCACATGGAAAACAAGTGGCAGCTGCCCATGGACATGACCTACCTCTCCTTTCAGACCCAGCAAGAGCTGGATGCTGGAAGGTGGCCTTTGCTCGCTCCCTTCCCTGCGGCTGCCTGCAGCTAACAAAAAGCGTTGCCGCTTCCTGAGCATCCTGCTTTGCTGGGATGCTGGATTTAACCACTTTGGCCTTTCTGCCTGTTCTTAAGACAGGGCTTTTCCTGCCTTGGTGGGGTTGGACTCGATGATGAGTCCAACTCATCACTGAGGTCCCTTTCAACCCCTACAACTCCGTGTTTCTGTGACTGGAAGGAGGAAGGAACACAGTGACATTTGCCTTGTCTGCTGAGGAAAGAACTCCGTAGCACTGGACTTATGAGCTGATTTTTAACTGATTAGTTACTTTTGGGGTTAATAAAAAACCAAAACTTCACCTAACCCCCCATTACCAGTTTGGGTGATGCCCCCAGCTGCATGCTTCCAAGATCAGTAGTAACTCTTGCTATTCAGTACACTGCCACTTAGCTTAGATGTGCCACAGTCAGATATACTCCCTTCATTAAGCTTCAAAAGAAAAGCTTCATTAAGTCAAAAATGTGTCCATCTGAAACCGAAGAAGACAAAACCCCTTCATTTTTTCCCCCAATCTCTTTTCCTCTTGTGCTGCTGGAATTAAGAATAGTGATGACAGCATAGCAATCCTTATTCTTCCTTCTCTGGAGAGATGTTGGGAAAAGAAAGTTTTGGGATCAGCAGGATTTTGAGAGAACTTATTCCTCTTTGATCAGACCCCATATCCAAGAGCTTATTGGCTTCAATAAACAAATTAAATCCAATAAATCAGAGCACCCCCAAAGGGAGAAATTCCTCAAGATTGGAGATCAAACCCAAAGTAGTGGGGAAAACTTGGAGCAAGCACCTCCCCGTGCTTTTTCAGGCTCACTGCTGTACGTGTTTACAGGGCATTTTCTGTGTTGCTAGCATGAACACCCTGGCATTTTAAATGTTTATTGTAAAATAGGCAATGTGTGGAATGATTCCGTGCTAACGCAGTGGTAGGTGTTTCTTTTGAAGCTTGTAGCTTTGGGTTTTGTTGTGGCTTTTTATCACAGTGTAAGAACACTAGTTTTTGTTTAAATAAGCCTTATGCACTTGGCTTTTTGAACAGTAGTGGCTTGTGAAGGATGCTGCAGGTGTTGGAAGGTGAAGGGTGAATTCATGGGAGACAAAGTCATGGTGGATTTGGATCCTGCCAACCTACTCCTCCTCACACAAGGAATATTTTGGTTTCCTTCATAGAATCATAGACTGGTCTGGGTTGGAAGGGACCCCAAGGAGCACAGAGCTCCAACCCCCCTGCCACAGGCAGGGACACCAACCTCAGGCCTGGAGCTACACAAGGTTGCCCAGGGCCCCATCCAACCTGGCCTTCAACACCCCCAAGAGATGGGGCACACCCCCCCTCTCTGGGCAGCCCCTTCCAGCCCCTCACCACTCTCTCCAAGAACTTCCCCCTAAGATCTAATCTAACCCTTCCCTCCTTTAGCTTTAGTCCATTCCCCCTTGTTCTGCCTGTCAGCTCGTTGCTGTTCAGACTGTCCTAATTCCGACTTGGTTGCATGCCATCTGCTCTCTGAAGGTGAAAGGTGTGGTATTTTCAGCTGGGATGTTTTCTCTCAAAGCCAGCCTTTTATTGGAGCTACTCTTGGCTCTCATGTTGCTTGTCTATTTGCAGCTTGGCTTTGCTAATCCTTGGCTGGATGTGCTAAAAGAATGCCTCCTGCCTCTCACTGATGGGGAGGACAGGCTGACTTCCTTGGTCCTTCCCCTCTCTGCATCCTTGGTCCTTCCCCTCTCTGCATCCTTGGTCCTTCCCCTCTCTGCATCCTTGGTCCTTGCCCTCTCTGCTCATCCGGCCTTCACATTACTGCAGGATTACTCCACATTTCCATAATGAAAGCAAGAAGAGGAGCAGGGTGGTATTTATTTTTCTCTTTGCTATGGTAGCAGTATCCCCTTGGGGATATCCTACCCTTTCCTTAGGCATCTCTTTGGAGTCCCGGAGCCCACAGCCTTGTGCTGTTCATCCGTAGGGAAAAGCTTGTTGTCCTCCTTGCTGGAGGTGGTTCAGGGACTGCATGTGAAACTATCCCAGAGAGGTTGTAAAGAGCAAATTGCACTACACAGAGGTGTGGAGCTGCAGGCATTGTCCTACTAAAAATGATGCCCAAAGTATTTCAGATGGTTTGGGTGTTTTGGCATGGTGCCATGGGAACCTGTCCACAAAAGCTCACCTTGCTGAGACCAACAGGATGAGGTTCAACAAGGCCAAGTGTAGAGTGCTGCACATGGGACATAACAACCCTGAGCAGTGCTCCAGGCTGGGGCAGAGCAGTTAGAGAGCTGCTGGGGAGAAGGACCTGGGGGTGTTGGGTGACTGGGACTGAACCCGAGCCAGCAGTGTGCCCGGGGGGCCAAGAAGGCCAAGGGCATCCTGGCTTGTGTCAGAGCCAGCGTGGCCAGCAGCTCTGGGGAGGGGATTGTGCCCCTGGGCTGGGCACTGGGGAGGCTGCAGCTCGAGTGCTGGGTCCAGTTCTGGGCCCCTCACTGCAAGAAGGGCATGCAGGTGCTGGAGTGTGTCCAGAGAAGGGCAACCAGGCTGGGGAAGGGGCTGGAGGGCAAATCCTCTGAGGAGCAGCTGAGGGAGCTGGGGGTGTTGAGCCTGGAGAAGAGGAGGCTGAGGGGAGACCTTCTCCCCATCCACCTCCCCTGCCCTGACAGGAGGGTGCAGAGAGGTGGGGGATGGTCTCTTCAGCCAGGGGACAGAAGATGGGACGAGGGGCAATGGGCTCAAGCTGTGCCAGGGCAGGGGCAGCTCAGCTGGGAGGGCCAAGTTCTTCCCTGGCAGAGTTGTGGGGTTGTGGCACAGGCTGCCCAGGGAGGGGGCTGAGTCCCCACCCCTGGGGGTGTTTAAAAAATGCCAGGGTGTTGGACCCAGTGGGCTCTGGAAGTCCCTTGCAACCCCTACAATCCTGTGATTCCGTGCTTTTGTGCAGTGGCTCCTTACATAGAGCAATTCACTGGTGAAATCATCAGCCTTGGCTGGAGCTCTGGTCTGTGTGGCTGTAGGCATGTGATGCTTCACTTAATTTCCATGTTTCATTTGTTTGAATTTCAATTATCTTATTATTAGATGAAATCTAACCAGGGGGGCACGAGTCACTTTCAGCATCTCAGAATTTTAAAGAACCCTTTATAAAAACATATCAACAGGCTGTTTCCCCACCCCACCCCCCCAACACAAACCCCTTTGCTCCTTCAGACAAAGGAAGACAAACCAGCAGTTTATTTTCTTTTCTTTTTTCCCCTTTCTGCTTTTTGAACACAAGAAGGAGGCCCATGCATTTATTTTTAGATTGAGCAAAATAATCCATCTCAGAGTTAGAAAAGCGTGTAAAATCTTTAAAGAATGTTTTATTTCCTCCAGGCACCCACGCAGGAACATGACAGTACAACCATTGTTTACCCAGCATTTTGATGTAAAAATCCTTAAATTGCCAGGGATCATTCAGTGTCAGCTGAAGAAAGCCAGAGGAGAAGTTCATGGAAATGCTTTGATTTGTTTTCCAACCTGGGATGAGGGCGGTGGCAGGCCAGGCCTGCTGGCTTCTCTTGTCTGCAGGCTTGATGTAGGGGTAGGAACGGGTGAGATGCCTGGTGCTGGGGTATTGTTGTGGGGGAATAACTTTGCTGTTGCCTTGGAAAGGAGAGGAGTGGGCTCTAATGGGTTAAGTTGGAGTTGTGAAAGCATCCACAGGGGATCTTGGCTAGTTGTAAAACGGGGGTGCCCACAAAGGACCTGAAATAGCACCCGGAGAAAGTGTTTTAGAAGGCTCCCGTGGACTTGGGTGGGTTGGGTTTGTAGTCTGTGGTGGAGCCTTGTGTGTGTGTGAAAACAAGCAGGCAGCATCAACACAGATGTGAAAACAGATGCATTTATAACCTAACTTGGGAGGTTTTCTCTGGCTGGATGGGGGTTGGACCTGATGATCTCTTGAGGTCCCTTCCAGCCCCTATGATTCTGTGATGAGGCTGAGCCTTTCCCTACGTTTTGCAGATGCCTCAGCATCAGCTTTAGTACTCATGGAGCAAAAAGCATAAGTAGTTTTTAATTTTCCATGAAATGCAGAAGTTAAACTTAACTCTGTAAGCAAAGGCAAACAGATCTCTGTTAGCTTTGCTTTGCTTTGCTGGGAGTTATTCCCATCTCTCTCCAGCACATGTGAGAACTAAGTCAGTGAGAGGAGAGACATAGGATGCATCACTTGTTTCTGCTCATCCTTCATCCCTAAAACCCACCCAGCTGGCTACCTGAGGCAAGGACCAAACTCAAATCAAGTGCAACCCCAAACTCATGGTGTTTCACAGCTGCTGCCTTGTTAGTACTGAGCCTGAGCTGAGTTTCTGCTCTTGCCACAAGGAGCCAGGTAGCAAAATGTTTGGTAGGTTTTTTTTCTAAAACTGGCTTTCTATTTCACTTCACTTTGTGTTTCACTTCCTCTTTCTGTCCCTCTCCTACTTTCTTGTGTCTTTTTTGTTGTGGTTGCTGTGTGTTTTTTGTTGGAGATGAGGTGAGCTTGCTTCTTCCACCCTTAAAACCCCCGATGTGCCTTGCCAGTCATGTTTAACCTCCTGTGACAATGAATCCTGAGTCTTGGGCAGCCTGCTGAGAAAATCACCCGTCCCTTCTCCACATCCCTTCTCCATGGCTTTGTTGTTCTCTGACAGCAGCTTCTTGTATTTCCTGGAACAGCTCAAGCTGCTGGTAGAAGGGCTTTGCTGCCCAAACAGTGTCTGTGTGTTATTTCGTGGCGGTAATGAAACCCCAGGCAATATTCCACGTAACAGAACAGACTTTAAAATCTGGAGCTGTAATTATAGGAAGCCAGTCATTAAGCACCTATCTTGCTCTTTTTAAAATTAGAGCTTTTTAACCACCTCTTATCAACAAAGATTTCATGGCTAGTTGATAAAAGCCCCTTTTTATTGCAGGTTTTTGAAATAAATGGCTTTGAGGCCAACATAAAAGTTAGCACCAAGGAAAACCTAAATTTCCACCCCAAGGATGGGGAAGGGATGGTCTCAGCTTTAAAATGCAGCATGTTTCTAGGTCTTTGCATGAGGGGATTGTCCCTCTCTGCTCTGCCCTGGGAGGCCTCAGCTGGATCCTGTGTCCAGAGCTGGGGCTCCCAATGCAAGAGAGATGTGGGGCTGTTGGAGAGGGGTCAGAGGAGCCACGGAGATGCTCAGAGGGCTGGAGCAGCTCCCCTCTGGAGAGAGGCTGAGGGAGCTGGGCTGGGTCAGCCTGGAGCAGAGAAGGCTGTGGGGGGACCTCATTGCAGCCTGCCAGTCCCTGAAGGGAGCAGAGACACAGGAGGGGTATCAGCTTGTTCAAGGGCAGAGACTGGCAGGACAAGGGGGCTGGAGTGAAGCTGGAGGAGGGAGGGGTTAGAGGAGAGATTGGGGGAAGTTCTTTGCAGAGAGAGTGGTGAGGGGTGGAAGGGGCTGCCCAGAGAGGGGGTGGGTGCCCCATGTCTGGGGGTGTTGAAGGCCAGGCTGGCTGGGGCCCTGGGCAACCTTGTGTAGCTCCAGGCCTGAGGTTGGTGTCCCTGCCTGTGGCAGGGGGGTTGGAGCTCTATGATCCTTGGGGTCCCTCCCAACCCAGACCAGTCTATGATTCTTATAAACCTGATTTAATCCAGAGCTGTCAGCAGCAGTGCAAAGACTCTTCTCTCTTAAGTTTTAGCTCAAATCCTGTATTTTTCCTTGAAAAATTGCTAATACAAACCCCTATGATTCCTGAACTGAAGTGAGAAGGACAGCTTGCATTCAGTACCTGCCTGCCCTTCTCTCATTTGATGCTGTTTTGCTGCTCTCCATCACTGTTCAGGGTGATGCACCTGCATGATTTTGACTCTCAGTTACGTGTGTTTTCGGGCTAATGATGTGCCCTTTGAATCAGCTTCTTGTCCTGGCCCCGTGAATCCCAGCAGCATTGTGGATCCTGCGGGAAGGTGGTGGAAAAGCTCCCCCGCTACGCTGAGTGTTGCGGTGCTTTCCCTGCAGACCCCGCTCGCTGTGCGGTTGGGATGCTGCCATGCTGAGCTGCAGTTAGCAAAGCCCTGTGGAGAGCCTGAGGCTTGTTCTGTACCATTCCCAACACCAGGAAGAGAGAAACCAGCTGCTTTAAAAACCTCTGCTGCTCGTGTGTGGGCTCTTCACCCATCCTGATCCTCCACCAGTGACACTGGTGCCAAGATGCGCTTCTGGCTGTGGGTTGCTCTCCCAAGCCAAGGAACGACCTGCAGGCAGGGAAGGTTGGCACGGTGGCAGACAGGAGCTGTTTGGGTTCTTTTTACCCCTGGGTAGGTGAATTCAGGTTCACCAGTGTGGTTGGTGATGCCAAACCCCCACAAGTTGCATGTTTGAAGGGGTGGGCACCGGTAAAACCAGTGGGTTGGAAACCACAATGTGGTTTTACACCCCAGAGAGCATGTCCTGGACTTGAAAACCGAGTCATGGCTTTGTTTCCCATCTGGTTAGCTCCAGGCAATTGCAAAAACCACCCTGATCAGTAAGTAGCTGGCAGTACTGGGGTAAAACCAGTGCCTGGGACTAGGTTAGTGCATGCAAGCACCTGGAGCATTATGACACAATCTCACCTCTTTGCATGCTTTCTAGGGAAAGGGAAGTGTGCTGGTTGAGGCATGAAAACATGTGTTGAACAGGAGGCTTTATTTGTGGCTTTATTTAAAAATCTGAACTACCCAGTTCAGAAAGCCTTAAAAATGACTCTTTTCCAATTACATAAGCATCAGGTGCAACCTAAGAGGTGCTCCAGCTCTGGAAGATGTGGAGGTTTCTAACACTTCTTGCACCGCAGCTCACGGGCGTTTGGCCAGTGTAGGAGCTGGGTAGGGCTGGGAACTGTGTGTTCCTGGAGGTAATCCTGACTGGAGGTGGTTGGTGCAGAACCCCCACCCCAGGTTTAGCAAATGTGGGGAGATGTGTAAAATGAAGACCTTCATCATTAAGGGTTGATGAGGAGATCATTTGCAGGGGGCAGAGAATAGCTGGTGGGGCTCTTCCATAGTTTGCGGTGGGTATGCAGTGCTACAGGCTTGTGGGAGACTGGCTGGAGAGCTGGTGGGGAGAAGGACCTGAGGGTGTTGGGTGACTCCAGACTGAACCCGAGCCAGCAGTGTGCCCGGGTGGCCAAGAAGGCCAAGGGCATCCTGGCTTGTGTCAGAGCCAGTGTGACCAGCAGCTCTGGGGAGGGGATTGTGCCCCTGGGCTGGGCACTGGGGAGGCTGCAGCTCCAGTGCTGGGTCCAGTTCTGGGCCCCTCACTGCAAGAAGGACATGGAGGTGCTGGAGTGTGTCAAGAGAAGGGCAACCAGGCTGGGGAAGGGGCTGGAGGGCAAATCCTCTGAGGAGCAGCTGAGGGAGCTGGGGGTGTTCACCGCCCCGGATGAGTTTAAAACAGGTAGTTGAGGTACTTATGGTTTAGCATAGGTATGTGTAGGTATGCAAAGTGTAGATACTGTATTTGGTGACGTGGTCTGGTGTTAGACTGAATAGGGCTGGATAGATGGTTGGACTCAATGATCTTAAAGGTCTTTTCCAACCCAAACCATCCTAGATTCCCCCTCATCCACACCACTTCTTGTGGTCCTCTGGTCCTGTGGTCAAAGGAAGCTGGGTCAGCAGAAAGGGAATGGTGGTCTGCTTGGTGAAGTCCTGTCTTGGGGCAGGGACTATCTTGTCCTGGCTACACCGAGGGCTGTGTTGCCTCCCCTTGCTCTCACACCCAACCTTCAAGACTCGAAGCTGTTTCTGCTTCACAATCACTTTGGTTGCCCCATCCCTGGCTCCTGCTTGAGGCAGACAGCTCAAAACCACAGCCCTGCTCTGGGTGAGGCTGCTGGGGCCTGCTGGCAGACGTTGTAGGTGGGATGACTTTAGAGCACTTCCTTTCCTGCCTTCTGCTGGAGATTGGTGGCTGCTAAAACAAATACTGTTTACTCTGAGGTTAATGCTTAATGAGATCACAGAGGGTGAACCAAAACCTAAAGCCTGCAGGCATGAGAGCATCGTTAGCATCACTCTTGATTTACTCTGAGTTTGTGTTCCTGTAGTGCCTGTCCATTGTCCCCTCCCAACCCCACCATTGTTTTGGTAGCATCTCTGAGAAGAAGTGAATCCCAGCAATGATGTCACATCAAGTGGATGTGGTGGGAAGGATTGTTTAGGGACCTGCAAAAAATAAACCTTTAGTTGGTGGAGTTGGGAAAGCTTTTTGGTTGCCCTCTTCAAAAAGGTTGTCTTCCCCTGAGCCACAGGCACTTCTGGGAGTTGGTGTGTGGAAGAGAAGGGACCTGCTCAGCAAGGGCACAGTGATGCAGGAGAATATAAACCTCTTCTAAAACCTCACTTAACGACCACCCATGCTAGTGTGCTCACAGGATGGTCACCAGTCTGATGAGAAATCATGGATGTATTCACAGTCTTCATGTGTATTCTGATGAGTGCTCTCCTGGGATGATAGATGGGAATTGGTGCCTCAGATTTCCCCAAAAGCAGCTTTGGCACCACATCCTCAGAAAAAAAGGTGGATGAAGGAAGCTGGGCTTCAGATCATTGGACCTGTCTTTATTCTAATCTGATTTGTAACATGGAGGGTGTAAATATCCTCAGCACAGAATCTGCTTAGTGCTCCTCAAGATGCCCTCTGAAAACCTTGATGAGCATAAGAGTTTTATGTCTTTGTTTTGATCAAGAAGATAATTCAAGCTTCAGATCTTGGCAACCTTCTCCAGTACCCAGCAGAACATCATTGCATCCATAACCAAGATTGGTAGCAGCTTGGTTACAGGATGTATTGTCTCTTTTGTCATCTGGAAACAGGTTCTGCATGTATGTGCATCATGCATTGACCTGAAATGTGGAGAGGGTAGATTTTTAGCCACATGAAAATGCAGGTGCAAAGTTACATTGAAGAATAAGTTAGCATGCCGTACTATCCCCACAATGGCTTGTATGTGAATAGGAGAGTCGGGCTCCGAGTGGCTTAAGTACTGTTCCCAAGGGCATGGAGCAATAGGATGAGGGGTGATGGGTTTAAACTAGAAGAAGTTGGGAATTCAAAGAAGTTCTTTACTCTGAGGGTGGTGAGCCCCTGGCCCAGGGTGCCCAGAGAGGTGGTGGAGGCCCCATCCCTGGAGACATTCAAGGTCAGGCTGGATGGGGCTCTGAGCACCCTGCTCTAGTGAAGATGTCCCTGCTCACTGCAGGGTGGGACTGGGTGGGCTCTGAAGATCCCTCCCCACCTAACGCATTCTGTGATTCTGTGAGATGGAGAAGCCCCTTGTTTGCACACAGGATGTCAGAGGCAGGGCTCTGACTGGGCTGTGACAGCAGAGGCATGCAAATAAGCAGAAATAAGCAGTCAGGTGGAAGTTACTTGGATGAGAAGGAGCAGAAAGGTCTGTGACACCTTAACGTGTGCCTGAAGGGCAGCCTGTATCCATTCCAGTTAGTGTCTGCTTCCAAGCCTCCTGGCCCTGGCTCTGTGCAGTCTGTACATGGTTACTGCTGCTGGCTTAGTTTGAGCCCACGCGTCTCCGTGCTGCCACTGACATGATGCACGGCCAGCTCTCTCTTGGAGATGATTTTTGTTGACAGCTTGCTTGAAACTATTTTGCCACAGCTGCCTGATGAGGCAAGCTGCTTGGAAACAGGGGTAAAGCTTCAGTCCCCCACTTGTTAGTGTGGACAGCAGATTGAGAGAGGGGATTCTGCTCCTCTGCTCTGGGGGGACATCACCTGGAATTCTGTGTCCAGCTCTGGGGTCTTCAGCACAAGAACAACATGTACCTGTTGGAGCAGGTCCAGAGGAGGCCCCGAAGATGATAAGAGAGCTGGAGCATCTCTCCTGTGAAGCCAGGCTGAGAGTTCAGCCTGGAGAAGGCTCCAGGGGGATCTCTGAGCCCCTTCCAGTCCCTGAAGGACCTACAGGAAAGCTGGGCAGGACTGTTTGTAAGGGCATGGAGCAACAGGATGAGGGGCAATAGTTTAAACTACAGCAGGGCAGGGTTAGATGAGACCTGAGGAAGAAGTTCTTCACTCTGAGGGTGGTGAGTCGCTGGCTGAGGTTGCCCTGAGAGGTGGTGGAGGCCCCATCCCTGGAGACATTCAAGGTCAGGCTGGATGGGGCTCTGAGCACCCTGCTCTAGTGAAGATGTCCCTGCTCACTGCAGGGTGGGATTAGATGGGCTCTGAAGGTCTGGGATTCTATGATTGGTTCCACATGAGAGCCATCTGGTCCTTCAGCTCCATTTGGCACCTGTGTCAGACTGGGATAAAAATGCATGCTGTAGCTTTGACTGAAATACCTTGTGAAAAAAAGAAGCAACTTTAGAAGCTCTTCAGCTCTGTCTTTATCACCAGAACCAGCACTCCTTGTTCCTTGGCATATCTGTGGAAAAACCTTATTTTTAAAAATGTGATGTATTTTTGGGTTGGTGTTTTGGTTTTTTGGTGTGGTGTGTTTTTTTTAGTTTCCCAGCTTTGGCCAGTGGTGACTGCATCACACCCAAGAGGAGGAAGCTGGGATTTCTCAAGGATCCTTCCAAAATGTCCCTTGTTTTCCCTTTCCCCCTCTAGCCATCCCTCTGAGATGGAGGAGCAGGATGCTGGTCTCTCCTTTGATAGTCTAGTGGGTGTAGCTGTGTCAGAAGGAAAAGCACAGGAGCATTGATGCTGCCTTGTTCTCATGTTCCTCCCTTATACCAGGGCACCACAGTGCCTCTGTTAGACAGCTAGATGCCTGGCCCACATGCCATCAAGGCCATGGGGCATCTTGTTGGCATACCACATGGTTCCTCAAGCAGTTTTAGCTTAGTCTTGGGTGATTCCTTATCCCAATTTCCTCATTCATCTCTCTTTGGCGTGTCTCGTGGCACAAGCAGAGCTCTGCACTCGTGGAAGCATGTGGTTTTCTTGGAATTGCTCATGAAGAGAGGACTTGGAGGTGTCTCTGAGAGCTTGGTCATGCAGTTGCTATGCAGCTTGAATCAAGTGCCTGCCCAGATTTCAAATTGTTCTCTAAATTCCTGGCTCAGGCTCTTCTTTTGTGGGTACGTGCACAAAAGTAGTTGTAGTAAAGGCAGACTAGATCCTCATTAGGAATTCTGAGGCTTCTGATGTTTGGGTAGGTGCTTGAAACAATATTGGCCCAAATCCTGAAGTCATTTTCAGCTCAGGATTGAAGTAGTGCTGAATCCTTCATTGGCTGGGGTGGGGGGTTGACTTCTAATGGGCATGGGTAACTCCTCTTGCATAGTCACATCAGCAAGACCCCAAACTATAGGGCAGGGATCACAAGAAATGTCTCACAGGCAAACTTCTAATGGATATTTTAACTATTAATTCTGCTGCTTCTCACCTCCTTCAGTGGAAGGGAAGCCACTTTTCACATGATTGAATGCATTATGGGACAGGAGATAAAACTTGACCTTCACTGGGGAAGGCACGATGCTGTAGAGCAAAGCAAAGACAAGGCTCTCTCTTGGCAGGTACAGTGGGTGGTCATGCAGATGATGATTCCTTCAGGTCTCTAATCTTTGAGTTGTTTATGCTCTGATAAAGTGAAAGCATCCATGTCTTTATTACCCTGCTAAAGAAACTGCCTTAACATCTTATCACCCAAGCATGTGATATTTATCTGTGCTTTCTGTAACCACACAGTGGCTTTCTGGAGATGTGATGTTGTGTGTAAGTGAGTGGTAAGAACTGCTGAAACTTGTAGGAATTCATCAGCTGATCTCTCTGAAATAACTCCTTCAACTGTGTTTTCCCAGAAGGAAAACACACGTAGGGCAGCGCTGGCTCCGTTGTTCATCATTTGGGTGATGGACTTGCTGGATTCACAGAATCCCCAGGTTGGAAAAGTCCTTTAAGCCCCTGGAGTCCAACCATTCCTGTCCTGTGCTGGCCCAGATCTCTAAGCACCTCATCTCCCCAGCTGTTAAACACACTGGAGGTCTCCAAAGCGGTTGATCTGTGATTCTGTGATCTCCAGAGCTGTGCATACTTGGGGGGTGTGTACTTCATGTCTTCGAAACCCCCTCCCAAACCCAGAGACCCTTGTGCTGTGGAAGCTTTTGCAGTTCTTGCTCACTGTCAGGCATGTCTTTAAATTTTGTGCTACAATGAGGACAGCAGGTTCTGCTGAGCTGCTGGACCCGTGTGGAACAGCAGGGGGGCACTGAACCTGAATCCTCCTGACAGTGGTTATGTTAAATCCTCCTGACAATTGCACTATAAATACTCACCCTGTGTAAACCTGTAGCGGTTTCAGAGCCTCTTCAGGCTTCTGTGAAAGCACTTGAGGAAGGGGTAGGAGTTGATGGGCAGGGATAAGAGGTCTAAGCTGTCTGCTGCTGCTACTCTCTGCTTTTCAGGTTAATTGAAACCCACTCTTGTTACCACTAAGCACCTCATCAAACTTAAGTTTCTGGAATGGGAGAGGCAAACTGATTCTGGTTTGTTGCAGTCACAGCATCACAGACCATCAGGAGTCAGAAGGGACCTGGAAAGATCTAGTCAAACCCCCTGCCAGAGCAGGATCACCCAGACTAAATCACACAAGCAGGTTTGAATGTCTCCAGAGAAGGAGACTCCATTGTAATCCATCCATTGTAAATCCATCTGTTGTAAAGAGGTTTAGGAATCTTTTGTCCAGGCAGGATCTTGACTCCTCAGCTGTTTTGTGGGAAGGGTTTTAACAGTGCTGGATGCCCCAGGAGCTCTCTGAACCAATCTGCTAGTTGAACGCTGCTTTTCTCTACCTCACAATGCAAATTTCTGAGCCTATTCTTCATCACTTCTTAAATGAAACAGTAAATTAAGTGGTTGAGCTGCCAGGTTGAGTTTGCTGAGAAGAAAAAGAGAGGAAAATAGGGATGGATTCCTTTTTGGTACCGTGAGTTGCAAAGCATCCCAGTCTCTTGCCCCACGGTTGGCGTTCCCTACTGTTTGCTGTCCCTCTGCCCTCTTGGTACCTGCTATGGGGTGCTTCCACAGGCCTTGCTGCATCCCAGACCCTTGCTCTCATTCACATAAGTCATCTGGCCTCTCCTCAGCTTCCATTTGTCTTGGGGTGAGCAAGGTCAGAAGCAGTTACCCGTGCGTGATTTCCCAAAGAAAAGTCAAATCTCTGTCAGATGAGCGCTGCCTCGATGAGAGCTTTATGGAGACACAGACAAATGAGGCTGTAGGGAAAAGAGATTCTTCATCTCCTCTTCTCCCTCCAAGGTAAACAGTGCAGCATATGGGAAACAGATGAGCAACCTCCCTGCCAGAGTGGGAAGGACGATGGTTTTTTACTTCATTAAAGCCTTTGCTTGCTTTGCTGTTCACCTTGTTTTGTGGAAAATCCTTCTGATGGGGCACAGCAGCTCTCTGCCCTCTTCCTTTAACACAAGGAATGTTTTCTTTGCCTTTACCTCTCAGCAGTTGCACCAATCACCAGACATTCCCAGTGAATCTCTTATTTAGAGGCTAGAAACTGGTCTTGGATGCACTTGGCTCATTGTCATTACTCAGCTCCTTGGTGGTTTTTCATTTCAATTTCCAGTTATGGGAGGATGGGTAAACATCAAGTACTCTCCAAATGCAACCTTGCTAGTAGAGGACAAGCCAACCCATTGAACTGATGTTCCTCACGGCCAGCTGGTAGGTCAGTGTGTGGAAGAAGCTTTAGTCCTACCTTAGAGCATCTCCAGCACCTCGTGCTGCTGGAGGGGCTGGAAGGAAGGATGCTGCAGCAGCATCCCCTCCCGCTGTGCGCAGCAAGCGTGGGGCAAGAGGGCTGTGCCAGGGGGCATCACCTCTCACCCTGGCTGTGTGGGTGCCATGGGCAGCAGGAGGCATTTGCTGTGCTTGTCCCAGCCCCTGCCTGGCGCAGCAGCACTCACGTTGCTGATGCACAGTGTCACGTGTGCGCAAGGGGGGGGAGGCTCCTGCCAGGAGCTGCTGAGCGGTTGTGCTGCTACATTAAAAGCAGATTTATGTGTTTGCACAAGCTGTAATGTCTGCTGCTCGTTATGTAACTGGCAAATATTAGCGTTCACTTTGTACTCTTCCCCGGGGCTTCGTCATGCCTGGGCTCGTGAGCCTGGTTACAAGCAGCTGCAGGCGCTGCCGCGGCTGTGGTCCCCTTTGGGTGGCATTGCTGGCATGCCAGGACCCCGCCAGCAAGCTGGCCTCCCATCAGAGGTCCTCATTACGCTGCTGCTGGGACCCCTGGCCCTGCCAGGTGGGCACATGGCGGTCACTGCATGGGCTCCAGCAGAATGGGGTAGAAAGAGGTACACGGGCAGTGTCTCCATCTAGATCCAGGTCCTCCATAGGCTTTTCCAGAAACCCCACGTTGCTCCTCCCCGTATGTGGTTTCGTTCTGAGCTGCACCAGTTCCAACTGGTGTTCCCACAAATCCAAGAGCTGGCATGCCAGGGCCTAGCACATGATTCCTCTGCTTAGAGCCACCTCTACTCTGTCTTCTCCAAAAGCCTTATACCAGCTTCCTCTTCTGCTGGGTCGCCCCTGAGCGTGCAGCAGGACATAAGGGTGAAAGGAGGGGAGTCCTGCCAGCCCAACGAGCCTGTTTAACAAGCTCTGCTTCACTCAGGTATCAGAAGATACCTGAACCTACCTTCTACTAAAGACTTAAACCCAGCAGGTTTAGTAGAGGCCCATATTAGCTGCCCTTCTGATGGGGCTTCTAATTCTTCCCAGCAATTTATTCTTAAGAGCCTTCCATAAAATTGACAGAACCGTTGGTGAGCAAATATTTGACCAGTGCCACTCTCTGTCTTGTGTTGGTTGATTAAAAGAAATCAAACCCAACTAATGCTGCCTCCCTCTTTCTCCTTGTAGCAAACCTTCCCCAGTGATGTCCACTCCATTGAAGACATTTTGAAGGTAGGTGCTCTTTAATAGACCGCTGCATGTATTTTGCATGCATTAAAGTGTGGGGATTGGGGGGGGGAATATTGGTCTGCTTCTGTTGGTGGGTGTTGCAGTCAGTAAAAATGCATTTTGGGGTACACCATGGAGAAATTAGCCCTGGATCCCACTGGAATTGTAAGACCCAAGAAGTAAAGATAAAAGTTAGCCCTGGATCCTACTGGAATTGTAAGACTGGCCTTTCTGTCAGTATGTAAGTGTGATGCGGCCTGGTTGCAGTAAGAGCAAGACTGAGACCTGCAACAGCCAGATTTGCTCCTTGGTTGGGTCAGGGGTTCCCATGACTGAGCACTCATCTTCCAGAGGCACAAATGAGTGTTTTAGCCATGTTCAAGGCAAAGATCTTTTCCCATGGTAGGCTTTTCATGTGGGCTTGTTGCAGCAAAAGCCAAAGCTTCAACAGGCTCACTCAGGCCCAACCACAGTGCTGGGAGAGGCAGGTTGGAGGCTGATCACCCCTGCCGGGCCCTATCCCATGGCTGTGGTGCTTGTCCTCTGCTTTCACCTCAACCATGGCTGAGCGTGAGCAGCAGGAACCTGTTAGTGATGGTGGGTGAGGGTAAAGGCAGAGGAACAAGGCAGAAGGATTCCTGAAGGCCTAGCATGTTGGGCGGTCCTGCTCTTTGATTTGAAACCACATCCCAGAGCTCTGCGTCAAAGGCGCCTTGCTCAGCCAGAGCAACAGCCAATGTTTCAGGCAGAATAGCTTGGGGAAGGGCTGACAGGACTCTCTGCTGACCTCCTCGAGCTGTGAAAAGCCTTTTGGAGTGGTGTTACTGTAAGGGGATATGAGAACTTCTGTAATGGGAAAGCCCTGCACTTTAAAACCCCCGAGAAGTACTCATACATGGGGTTTATTTACTTTTCCCTTTATTAACCGTGATAGCTGTGAGGCTGAGGCCTAATCCTGCAAACACAGTAAGTACTTAACTCTCTACAAGCTGCTCTGAGATTGCCACACCTTGGGCCACGCTAAGTAGGCTTGCCAAAAAGGAGCAAGTCCTCACCGTGGTCTGCCTGCCTTGGTATGGTCAACCGGGCCTCCAAGGACTTTTCTTAGTAGATCCATGTGAACCTCTTAAGCATAAAAGCTTGCCTCTGTGTATCAGCATCAATCCTGTAAGCTGCTTTTCAATCTCTTTCCAGGAAATGACCCACTCATGGCCACCTCCCCTGACAGCTATTCATACGCCCGGTACAGCAGAGCCTTCCAAGTTTCCCTTCCCAACAAAGGTAAAACACCCCTCCTGTTGCCAGGCCTTTTGATAAATTAGAAGAGAGCTTTCCAGCTCTTTGCATGTATGTTCATCTGGGTTTTGTCCTCCTGTTGTAGATAAAGGCTCATAGGAGAGAGAATTTTTAGCAGAAGTCAGATAAATTAAAGCAAGATGCATCTCAAGTTGTACAAGAGCTGCTTGCAACCCATTGTTTTACTGAGAATTCAATCAGATTGAGCTTCTCAGTAATTCTTTTTGAGTGGGCTGTATGGTAGCACAATTATCTTCTGTACTATTTTTTAAGCAAGCTTTGTAATTTTTAGAGCTGTTGTTTGGGCTGGAGATGGGGATGAATGAATAATGGTTCAGTGCCAGTCGAGTGTGGCAGCATTTCAGAAACATTTTAAGTGTCTCATCTCTGTTTCCAGCATGCAAAAAAAGATAATAAATTCTTGTCAACAAAAACATTTGCTGGCTGTGGCTGCCAGAAGGGTTTGGCAGTGCTTAGAATTAAAGTATCTCTTTAAAAATACACAAATACTGCTAATGTATGAGCAGCATGTTTTTGGTGACAGTAGCATGTATCATTTCATGGCTGTGTTGGGCCAGCTTAGGCTGTGGGACGCCTCCAAGTCACACTTTGACAAGTTAAAGTATTTATTACATGGAAAGCAAAGTGTTGATATGAGAAAGCTGGAGAAGGGGATGTTTGCAGGGCCATGGAGTGATAGGACAAGGGGTGTGAGAGGTTTGAGATGAAGGAGAGGAGATTTAGGTTAGATATTAGGAAGAAATTCCTCGCTGTGAGGGGTGAGGGGGCACTGACACAGGGTGCCCAGTGTAGCTGGGGCTGCCCCTGGGTCCCTGGCAGGGCTGAAGGTCAGGTTGGATGGGGGGTTGGGCACTGTGGGCTGGTGGAGGGTGTGAGACTAGATGAGCTTTGAGGTCCCTTACAATTCCAACTAGGCTGTGACTCTATTAAGGGATAACTTGCTTATTTTATTCTCAATTTCCACTTCCTCCTTTCTTTCTAGGAATCACAACACATTGGATCTGTAGCACAGAATCAGAGTAAGTAGAAACCCAAAGAGAAAACACTGTTGTGTGTGTATTGAGTGCTGGTTTTGTGTGTGCTGTGTCTTGTACGTTGGGGAGAAGGTGAAATGTTATGTTTGATTAAGGAGCCTGATTTCCTGAGCTGTGTTGATGAGATTAGAAAATGCTGAGGAGATTGTATACATTCATTACCTTGAAATTAAGGCAGCAGTTCAGCAGAGAACAAACAGTATTTCATTAGGAAACCCCATTTGGAGTGATGAGTAATCTTCAGTGGCAAACAATTAAAGTCCTGGAAGAAAGTGACTTTCTAATCTGATGCTCATGGGCTGTAGGGTTTAGAATAAGCTACAAGTGAAGGCAAATAAACCCAACAGATTCATTTTTGATTTGCAGAACAGTATGACGCACCTTCAAAAACGTTGCCTAGTTCTCAACCAACAACATCGTAAGTAACCAGACTCAGTTCCCATCTCTACTGTGCAGTTACTTCAAACAACCTGGAATGAAGGGAAATTTGGGTTATTTGATGATTCCCAAGATTAAGGTTTTATCAGCCTGTTTGTTTGGGTTTTTCTTCCCCTCAGAAAACTTCAATGAAGGGAATTTTCACCAACAGAAACATCACAGTTCTGTGATTACAATGGCTGTGCTAAACCAAAACTGAACAACACCCCCTCCCCCAAAACTAATAACATACCAGGGTGAAGGGGTGGGGTTTTTTTTTCTCTCTTTTAATCTGTGGTTTCTTAACATCTTGTCACACTTCGTGCTATTCAAACCACTAATACTGCATTCAACTGACCTAAATTATAAGGGATCCAAATGGATTCTGATCTATTCAGTATATCATTTGGAAGGTTGGGACAGCTAGCTACAAAACCTCTGGAAACTAGGGGTGACATTGCAATCACCCCAGGAAAAGTTTTTTAATAAGTGTTGTCTTAATTTTAGTCTTATTTAAAACCAAACCTTCACATCAACTTTCTAAAAGCCTCAATTTATTTTCTAATCCTGTGTAGCTAGTTGCAAAGTGAAGATAGAAAGTTTCTATATAGCTTTTTTTTTTTTTAAATACAGCTTTTTATATAGCTTTTTTAAAAATAGTATTTAACTATTTCTACTCTTCATCTATTTTTCCCTCTCATGTGTTCTCTCAGGAGAAAAGCTCTTTGAATTTGAGTCTCAGTGTAAGATGTTTATTCATGGACAAGGCTAGGAAGGAGTGCTGACTAATAAATGAATTGCTCCAATAGAAAACTTGGAAGTTGTTGTATAAAATAACTTTATATGTAGGTGAATGCAGAGGTTAATTAGGTTAATTGCAGAAATTGCTTGGAAGTAGTTTTGTGTGGGCTGACGTGAGTTGCTGGGGATTAACCTGGCCAGATGGCAGCATTGAGAAGTAACAAATAGGAATCTTGATGTGTCTGGAAGGCAAAGGGATCTGTGTGCAGGCAACTGCTGAACCATGAAATGTATATATATAAATATATATATATCAGTTCATGTTCTCAGGTTGCTCCCTGATGTGTTGTTCCATGCAAGGCTGTAAACTACAGGCTACAGAGCTTACTCTGCTTGTTTTCCTTATGAAAAATCGAATAAACTCAACCAATAAACAAACGAAACTGAGCTAAGTGACCAGTAAGAGGAAGAGCATCTCTCCATCTTGGTTGAGACTGTCAAATTTTGCACTCAAGCTCTGCAAGATCCATAAACCAACCCTTCCCATACTGTCCCAGTGTCACGCAGAGGAGTCCTGGCTCTCTGGGAGAGCAGGATAGCATCTTGCAGAGGAGTCTCCCTTAATCCATTCTTTATTTTGCTCTTCCTTCTTCCTCTCCCAAACAATTTCTGGCAGTTTTCATTGCACTATTAAAAATCCTGTTTCCAGCTGCTCCAGGCTCTGCTTTGCTCCTCGGTTACCCTGCAACCATCACCTTTATCTCAGCTCCTTGTAAAAATCCCTCTAGCTCTTCAGTCGAGTTTTCCAGGCAGCAGAGAGCAAAGAGAATTTACTGTAACCAAAAACCTGCAGATATTCCTTTCTTAGCCCAGAGGTCTGGAATTGTAAATTTGGGGGTAGCTGTATCCTTAGCCAACATCTCCTCTCTGCTCAGCATCTTTGCAGGCACTCAAAGACCCAGCGCTCATCGACCAGGGACACTGGTACCCACAGCAGGAGGAACAGGGGGCAGGTTTACATCCAAAATTAAGACAGCAAGCTTTGCCCCAGGACTTCCCTACATCTTTCCCTTGAATTGATGCATCCCTTCTTTCCCCCCCCCCCCCTCTTTTCTTTTGGCCTTGTTTTTGTTTTCCTTGCTTTCTTTGCTCTTCAAAGCACAGGGAGCCTGCCTGAAAATTCAGCTGCCTGGAGAGTAGCTCACGTTACAAAGTGGAGCTGCCTGAAAACAAACAGCGTTTGTGCTGTTTAATTAGAAGTTGAAATCCTCCCCACCCCACACACCCCCCCCCAGTGCATCTGTGTGCCCAAATTAGGCATTCAGCTTTACAGAGCGTGCAAGGGCTTCCCAGATGGCTTTCCTCCTTGAATACAGCCCCCAAGTTAGCACCTGGCTGCGCTGGAATGAAAGTAGCCCTTTCTTTCTTTTAAAAACAGAGATGCCAAACTCATTCTTGGTGATGCATCTTTAACCCATCTGGCAGAGAGGGACCAGGCTGAGCTTTCAGTGGGGTTGTTTGGCAAGCAAGGCTCGTTTTAGTGCCGCTTCTCTTGCTTAAAAGAGCTCTTTTTAAAGAGCTTCAGGGGAAGATTGATGGTGATGTGTATAGGCTGCAAATGAACAGGTCCTGCAAACGACAACTCAGCATCTATTAACTCCTGAGCTGATTAAAGCATTAAAATTATTCAAGCAGGTTTATTTTAACTAGGCTATCAAACCATTTGTGGAAGCATCTTTTTGGGGAACCAGGCTTTGTCTATCCTTGCCAGAAGTGTTGTCTTGTGTAGAGTTTTAGTGTTCTTCCTTGATCCTAAGTTGAACTTAAGTATCACAGAATCATAGGGGTTGGAAGGGACCTCCAGAGCCCATGAGGTCTAACCCCCTGCCAAAGCAGGGTCCCTAGGATAGGGTGCACAGGTCAGCATCTGGACAGGACTTGAATATCTCTAGAGGAGACTCCACAACCCCCTGGGCATCCACTGCAGTGGTGTTTGACACAGTGATGAGTTTTATTGCCAAGTGAAAAAGACTTTTGAAAGGATTTGAAAGAAGATCTAGGTAGTGTTGCCTCACGTTACCCTCTTGCATCTGAAGGCAATGCATCTGCAGCTCATCATTCTTAAAGCAAAGCAAAGGCAAAACCACTGTCAGAGCTCTTCAGCATAGCTGCAGGTTTGTTCCTTATCAGCTTTGAAGGAGACTTCTCCTAACAGGTCAGGAAAATCACTTTAAAAAGATGCATTGAGATGCCAGAAACGTTTGGCCAAACCACCCAGAAGAGCAGAGAGTGGCTTTACTGCTGCCATTCTTGTCTTTTCCCCTCGTTGCATCTCAGTGTGACGCTGCTGCTCCAGCCCACGTGCAAAGCTGCTGGGTGCTGCGCTGCCACAGGCCCTTTGCCTTCTCTAGGATACTCAGGGGCCTTGTTTTGCCAAGGTGGTGTCTCGTCCTCCTGCTTCCCTTTGGTGTTTATTCTGCAAGATAGGGGCGAGAGGTGATTTCCACTGAGAAGGTGTGTGAGGAAATGAGGTGGCCGAGGCCAGGAGGTGTGGTGAGGGGAGTCACAGGGCAATGGCAGAGTCAAAGGGCCTGGATGACAAAAGCACAAATGGCTTCCCTAATGTCACCGTTGGGGCACAGAGAGTCTCTTCTGCATCAGTGAGGGAGTGGTACTCGCAGGGCATGGCCTCAGTACCTTCACAGGAGGCATCCCCTGGGTTGGCTCTGTGCTGGTAGACAGAGGAGACCTTTGAGGTGTTCTCAGGCTGTCCTGCTCCCTGAACAAGAGCAACTTTGGCCTTTCTAGTACGTGGGACTGTTGTTGGGTGTGAGGCTGGGCCAGCTTTGGCAGGAAACACGCTAACTGAAGTATCTCCATGCAGGTCAGCCACTTTGATAGGAACGTAAAATAATTTGTCTAGTTGCAGGGGTAGCATTTCAGTAAGGGACTCCTCTGTTGTTAGGGAATCCCAAAAGCAAACTGTTTGGGGTCGTTGATGTGACCTGCAGAGCTGTACATCTCTCTTGCTTTGGTCATAATTTGAGGTGAAGGCATAAAAGGGAGTGAGGGTTTGTGTAGTTTTCCTTCTCCTAACCAGCACCAGGAACACTCACTATCTCCTCACTTTCCCAAGGCAATGATGTGGTCTGCTGGGGATCTTTCATATTTGTTTTCTTGCTGACAGATTGGCTTGAGGGGGTGGAGGCTTATTTTTCTTCTTTGGGCATGAGAAACATGTCTCACAGGTAACCCATAGCTTGAAATAAGGTTGAAATATCCCTGTCTTGGTTCCCAAGCTTGTTGTCCCATTTTTGGAAAGACACTTGGGTAATTCCCTGGGTCTCCAGCAAGAGTTTTGCCTGTCTCTTTATTCCAACTCCTTTTGAGATGCTTGGCTGATAGCCAAAGAGGGTGATAACGCTTTGGGAGAGCTTTGGGTCCCTCCCCACAAATCCTTCCCTTCCATCAGCCTTTTGAGGACCTTGGTGATGCATTGAAATTGCTGGCAGTCGTTGCCACCTTCAGGCAGAAGACTAAATTAGGCTTTTGGAAGCATTTGCAGGCAGCCAGCTCTCTAGTGTAGGGAGAGCTTTGAGTCCTTGAACTTCTCGATGTTCATGATGACCACTGAGATGTGTGGGAGCATGAAGCTCACTGTGTAGAGAAGAAATAGGAGGTAGGCTTGACCTTGGCAGTTGCTTATGTATGTGTGGTAGACTTCCAACAGCAAAAGGCTGAGGTGGTGTGCTGTCATTTTCTCACTTGTTCAGGTAATGACATGGTTTAGTAGATTTGAGTATGCTGAATGTTGAAAAAGGATGTGGGAGGTTGGTTTGTTTTGGCAAACCAAGCCTCTTTCAGTGTCTGCTGCTTGAAAATGTGTCTGCCTTGGCTGATATTTATCTTCTGGTTGTCTTTCAGAGTGCTCCAGGACGACCTGCAGCTCAGTGATAGTGAAGAGAGTGGTGACGACCAAGTCAGTTTTAGATGTTTTATATACTAGGCACACAGACATCCCTTTAAATCAGCACGACTCATTGCATTGTTCCCAGTTCCTTAAGCTAACCTTTCCTTCCCCTCTCCTCTTTGTTTTTGTGAACAAAACAGGTTGTTGAAAAGCCACCTTCTTCACTTGCTCCTCCAAGGTACAGGTTTGTTCCCAAACTACTAGGTAGACCAAATAAGGAGGATAGACAAAGCTTCTCTTTGTATACGGGGTAGATGGGTAAGGGTTCCTGGTTTCTCTTGTGGAGCCAGGCTTTGGTTTCTAGCTGCCTAAAGCCACCCTTGAAAATTGGCTTCAGTTGTGTGAGGTTTTATGGGAAGCTCCACCTAGAAATAACTAATCCAGGCATGCTGAGTTTTGCCTACAAACCAGAATTGTATTTTCCCTACTATTCCCTCCTTTTCTTCTCTCCCCTTCCAGTAGTGTGCATGTAGATCATACTGGAGCTAACAGGATTTTCAGTTGTAGTGATGGCTGAGGGGGTAAATGCTTGTAGTTCAGAAGGATGCCCAAAACACCTGAGTGGATGAAGACCAGAAAGGGGTTAGGTAGGTTCATGGAAGTGTTCAAGGCCAGGTTGGCTGGGGCCCTGGGCAACCTTGCGTAGATCCAGGCCTGAGGTTGATGGCCCTGCCTGTGGCAGGGGGGTTGGAGCTCTGTGATCCCTGGGGTCCCTTCCAACCCATGCCATTCTATGATTCTGTGATTCCATGATTCATTGAGGCTGTTCCAGCTCCTCATAAGGCAGCTGGTTGTAAGCAGTGCTGTGCATTGTGGGTCAGAAGCAATATTCAAGGTAGACTGAGCAGACCCATGCCAGCAGGAGAGGAAGAAAGGTGGAGAAACCCAGAATTCTTCCTGCAGAAGAGCACTGACATAGATTTTTGGCTTGGTGTCTGTATTCTTCAAGCATAGGGTAATGGTCTACAAAGTCAGACTTGCAGAAGGGCACGCTAATTCTTGGCACAATCTGCAGCTCTGCAGGCTCTTGAAGTAGCATTCTCACAGTATCAGTCTGGATCAGCAAGGAGCTTGCCTCAAAATCATACAGACATGTCAATACTGATGTGGGGAATGGTTTTCAAAGTAAAAAAAACCAAAACCCATCAAACATTTTGATTCTCTAAGCCCATTTGAAACCAAAAAGAAGCCACACATAAAAGTCATGGCTCTTCCCTCAGCTCCATCTGCTGCCTTTTGAGTAAGGGAGGGCCTTGCAAAGAAGGGTGCTGCTTGACACAGCTGTGAGTGAAATGGCAGCAGCATCTTGACCAAATAACATAGATGAAGAAATGAAAACTTGAAAGGGTGTGGGGGGAATACAGAAGAGAGAAGCCATCCTGGAATGTGTGTTTCTGTCTTGTTTCCCTTTGTTGGAAGTTATTCTTCTGAGGGTTGGGACTTTCAGAAAACCACTTGTCCTTTGCAGTTGTCCTTAAACTTTGGTGGGGTAAATGCAGCTTGATGTTGTAGCAGTGACATCCTGCATATACATAAGTGTCTGCCTGGGTTTTATTATTTCTGGAGGGCTTTTTATTCTGGTGCTTTATCTTTCGAGTACGGCAGCATATTCCTTTGGCCTTCTCCCCTTTCCTCTCAGTGCCAAAACAGGGGGGGTCAGTTTTATTTTTGAATCCTGCCATGTGGATAGAATAAGTAAGTAACCTTCCCCCCCTCCCCACCATGCTGTTTCTAATTTTATCTCCTGGTGGCCTTGCAGTGCCCTGCAGTCCCAGCCCAAGAGTGTGGCATCAGCACATTCCAGCAGCTCGGAGTCAGGGAGCACCAGTGACTCAGACAGCTCTTCAGACTCAGAGACCGACAGCAACTCCAGTAGCAGTGAAGGAAACGACCCTCCAAGAGCATCAGCACCTGAGGTGAATGCAGATAAAGTACTGATGCCTCTGACTCTCTGCCATCTGGATGCAGTCAGAACAGGAGACCTGAAATACTGCCTCGTTCAGGTGTCCCCTTGACATCTCTGCTGTGTCATCAGTCTTTTCTTGCCCTTTCTAGTGTTCCTCAGTGAAATTGCCCTTAGGAACAGCCTAATTAAGGCTTTTACATCTCTGACCTTGACATGTTCCCTCTTCTTCTTTGGCATCAGTGACTAGAATTCCTGGAGGAATTAGTGCCTTTGCTGGCCAGACACAAGCAAGGTGCAGACAAAAAGCACAGCTTCTCTTTAATATTTGGGGGCCACCTCTGCCAGGGCAGCTTTTCTGGGTGCTGAGGCTGTGGAGTGTGAGGCCAGTTTCTTGGTCCTTTATGAGGAGCTGCCACCTCCCCCCATCCCTGCAGCTCCAGTGCCTTGAGTGACAGGTTCAGCTTCTCCCAGATCGCAGCAGCAGAAGCCATGGGACTTGCAGGAAGGGCTGGAATGTGCTTAGACTTGCTTCTGTTGAATTTGGCTCAGATAGTGCTGCACTGGCATTTCAGAGGCTTTTATTGGGAAAAGCAGGCAAAGAGAACTTGGGGCTTTAAAATTGCCTAATTAGGACCATGCATTGGTATTTGCTTTTCCTGCTGCAGAAGCTCTCATGTCCCATTGTTTCACATGGTTCCTGCAGCTTGCAGAGCATTCCCAGGCCAGTGGGAAGTGTGTGGTTGTATCCTATGGGCCACAGTTGATGGAACCCAATCTGCTCTGCCCTTGTGAGGCCTCAGCTGGAGTCCTGTGTCCAGAGCTGGGGCCTCCAGTGCAAGAAAGATAAACTGTTGGAGAGGGTTCAGAGGAGCCACAGAGATGCTCAGAGCAGCTCCCCTACGGAGGGAGGCTGAGGGAGCTGGGCTGGGTCAGCCTGGAGAAGGGAAGGCTGTGGGGGGACCTCATTGCAGCCTGCCAGTCCCTGAAGGGAGCAGAGACACAGGAGGGGAATCAGCTTGTTCAAGGGCAGAGACTGGCAGGACAAGGGGGCTGGAGTGAAGCTGGAGGAGGGAAGGGTTCGAGGAGAGATTGGGGGGAAGATCTTTGCAGAGAGAGTGGTGAGGGGCTGGAAGGGGCTGCCCAGAGAGGGGGTGGGTGCCCTGTGTCTGGGGGTGTTGAAGTCCTGGTTGGCTGGGGCCCTGGGCAACCTTGTGTAGCTCCAGGCCTGAGGTTGGTGTCCCTGCCTGTGGCAGGGGGTTGGAGCTCTGTGCTCCTTGGAGTCCCTTCCAACCCAGACCAGGCTGGGATTCTATGCTGAGGGTTTTGAAGTACTGACTCAAAGCCCAGAAACCTTGTCATTTATTTCTCCCCTGCTCCTCCAGCCCTAGAGGTTTTTTCTTGGGGTTTTTTTACCCTTTGAGAGAAGACAAGCTCTGGGAAGGTGTATCTTTCCATCTCACACCTAATATACTTTACCCTCCCACAGGAGGGTCCGTTACAGACTTTGCCCTCTGCAATGTGGGCGTCTTTGGAAGGAAACAGATGTTATACTTCTCTTTTATCAACTCCTGCCTGGCTTGTCTTGAAGATAACAGATTGTAAGATCCTGCTCAGTCTAGAGAAGTCCTAGCTGCCTGACACTGACCATTTTAGCCTGTTTTTGTTGAGCAAGCTGTTCATCCATGGTGCTTGAGGAGCAAGTTAGTGCACGTGGCCCATCTGTTTACAGTCAGTTCTTCTTGCAAAAGACTTTAAAACCTGTAGCAATAATTCCTTTTTGGTTTCTTTTAAGTCACCTACTGTCCTTTTTTGGGAAAATGAAACGAAAACCTGTGTGATGGTGTAGGTTACAAACCAGATAACTGATGGGTAGGAGTGCTGCAGAGGGATATGCCACTTTCTGGTAGCTCCAGGTCCATTTTACAAGCAGTGATGAGGGCAGATTCCTTCCCAGAAGTGTTGGGAGGACAGTACTTAATTTAGATTAATACTTAATCTATTTTGTAACAACTATGTGGTTTGTGGCAAACCAAGGTGAAGCTTTCATGGAGATGGTCTCTTACTTAGTGGCAGGTAGGGTGAGCAGGGGACCAGGAGAGCTGTGCAACATGTTTGAGTTACACAGAATCCCAGAATGTCTGGAGTTGGAAGGGACCTGGAAAGCTCACCCAGACTAAATCCCACAGGAACACATCCAGGCAGGTTTCAATGTCTCCAGAGAAGGAGACTCCCCAGCCTCTCTGGGCAGCCTGTCCCAGGGCTCCCTCACCCTCACAGGGACAAAGTTCCTCCTGATGTTCCCATGTTCCCTCCTCTACTCCAGCTGCACCCGCTGCCCCTTGTCCTGTGGCTGCCACCCCTGAGCAGAGCCTGGCTCCAGCTCCTGACTCTCACCCTGCACATACTGACAGACAGTGATGAGGTCACCCCTCAGCCTCCTCTTCTCCAGGCTAAAGAGGCCCAGCTCCCTCAGCCTCTCCTCATCAGGAAGGGGTTCCACTCCATCACCTTGGTGGCCCTGGCTGGGCTCTTTCAGGGAGTCATCCTGAGGGACCCAGCACTGGACCCAATATTCCAGGTGGGGTCTTAGCAGGGCAGAGCAGAGGGGGAGAAGGACCTCTCTTGATCTCCTAACCACCCACCTTCTAACACACCCCAGGATGCCATTGGGCTCCTTAGCCACAAGGACACATTGCTGGTCACAGTCATCTTGCTGTTCCCAGGTCCCTGTCACGTATGCTGCTCCCCAACAGGCCAGTCCCCAACCTATACTGGTACCTGGGGTGGTTGTTCTCCAGATGCCTGACCCTCCACTTGCCCTTGTTAAATCTCACATCCTGTGCAAATTCAAGGTGTGTGTATCTGAAGTAAGGGTTGATGTCTGCAGCCTGGAACATCCCCACTGTGACATGGTCTTTCACTTTTGAGTTCTTTTAACAGCAAGGGGAAATTTGGCTGGGTTCTGGGAAGCTGTGCTGGGATGGAAGTGGCCCATAGAAGCATCAGTGATGCATCCTTCCTTTCTCTTTTTGTCTGCAGCCTGACCCACCAACTTCTAATAAGTGGCAGCTTGACAACTGGCTGACCAAGGTGAACACACCAGCAGTGCCAACAGAGAGCGAAGTCAGCCACAGGGATGGACACAAGGAGGACAAGGAGCAGGGGCAAGGTGTTGGCAGCAGTTCCTCCCACCAGCACTCCGAGCCAAGGGAGCCTCATCACAAGAGCTCTGGCCGAGCGGCCAAGGCTCCTCAGGACACTCATCTTCCGACCAAACCCAACAGCCAGAAGACTCCTGTGTGCACCAAGGAGCCCTCACCCAGGCAGACTGTGGGTATCAAAAGGCCTAGTAAGGCCCTGGTCCATGAGGGCCCCAAGGGAGGCCTGAAGGTGGAGAGTGAGCCAGGTCCGTTTGAGGTGAAAGAACAGTCTTCCAGAGACAAGCCAAAAGTCAAAACGAAAGGGAAGCCCAAGTCCAGTGACAGAAAAGTCACCAAGCTGGCACCACAAGAGCCTCCTGAGAACAGAAAGCACAAGAGCACCCACCAGGCCAACTCCAAACCTTCCTTGGACCCCAAGCTCGAGAGAGATGTCGTTGGCAGTGCACGGGAACATTGCGCTCCCGGTGCCCTTCCTCAAGGGCAGGGCACAACCCCCACCAGGACTAGTGGCCACAGGCCTGCTGTCGTTGCCAGGGAGGATGTTCCCAAGGAGAAACTCCCCTTGCCTGGCAAGGAGAAGAAGCTGCCTTTGCCAGTGGGGGACTCCCCAGCCCCTCAATCCCTCATGGTGAAAATAGACCTCCCTCTCCTTTCAAGAGTCCCCCACCCCCCTGAGAAAGGCAGTCACCAGAAGAAAGTAGAAGCCAAGGAACATCCTGGTGCAGGGAAGCAGGACTTGGAGGGGAAACTCACAGACACTCCTGACAAGTCTCTTCAAAAGAGAAAGGTGAGAGGTGGAGGTGGGTTTGTCCAGAGACCAAAAGCAGCGGTTATAAAACCCATGCAGAGAGTTCATTTCTGCTTCATGGGTTGGGAGCAGACCCTGGGAGCAGACCCCTTAATGCTTCTGTAAAGGTATTACCAGCCTTCTAGAGGCATTGTGTATCCAAACTTTCTGCATATTCCCTGCTGAGCAAGCAAGAGGCCCTGGAAGCTGTCTGACAAATACTTTGGCATTTTCATTTCTTCTTTTTTTCTTATATATAATTTATATATATATATATATAACTAGAAGATGCTAGTTTTCTCAGATAACAAACAGCCCTCCTACATGGGAGGAGCTTTTGGCAGCAGGCTGTGTCAGCATCTGGCTGGCCAGTTCCCTGTAGAATCTGGGCATTTCTCCTGCTTTCAATCCAAGCAGAGTTTTGCAGGGGTCCCCCTGCACCCCTCTAAAAGCAGCACGGTGTTTGAAACACCTCCCAGACTGCAGCCACCCCAATCCATTTAACATCTGGTGGGGGTGAGCTCCTTGCTGGTAGTTTTTTGGGGCTGCCCCACTCTGTGGCTTTTGGTTTTGTCCACGTGTGCACCTTCTGCCACCTTTAACTGTGCCACCACAGCCCACATAGTCTTCTTGTGTGTGGAGTGATTGATTTCCATGAAGCAGCTATGATTTCTTGCTTGCACCAAGAGGAATGCATTCCATGGGTGTGAATGGTGGTGTTACTGGGGGGGTGGCAGCAGCCCTGTGCCTTTTGCTTTCCATCAACACAGGCTGTTGGCTGTGGGGAACAGCAATCACTGACCTCTGGTTTGGATCTCAGTGTGTGGATAGGTACCTAGAACATTTCTCTGGTTTTCCCTGGAGCTGCTGTGGTGCCAGCAGCAATTCATGCTCAGAAGGTGCTTGTGTCCTTTCAGGGGCTTTCCAGAATCACAGACTCACTAGGTTAGAAAAGACCTTTAAGATCATCACGTCCAACCATTCCTGTCCTCTACTAACCCAGATCTCTTAAGTACCTTGTCCACCCATCTGTTAAACACCCCCAGGGGTGGGGACTCAGCCCCCTCCCTGGGCAGCCTGTGCCACAGCCCCACAGTTCTTTCAGGGAAGAGTGTTCAGGGAAGGTGTGTTTCAGGGAAGGTGTTCACCGTGGGTGTTCCAGGGCCCATATACCTTTTTGGTCCTCCCTGCAGAGCAGGTGGCTTAGCACGTGTGGGTGAATAACCTCAGTTCCCACCTGGGTTTCATCTGGTCTTGGTCATTTTTCTCTACTTGCCATAGTTGTGGAGGAGAATTGGGAAGGGTAGGGGAATGGTGAAGAAACTTGAGACACCCTGGCAGCCCCTCCACCCCTTGCAGAGCTGCAGGAGAAAGGGAAACAGGCAGGCAGTCTGTAGCTTCTCCTGTTGTTCTGATGACCCAAGAGAGGAGCTCTTTGATGTTAGACACATCTGTTGCTTCTCCTGTTGCTCTGATGACCCAAGAGAGGAGCTCTTTGATGTTAGACACATCTTCCTTTGCACTCTGAGTGTCTCCTGCAGGAAAACCCACCTCAGAGCCTCAGCAGCTGCGTTATGTCATCACACATCCATGTCCTTGGAGGCTCAAGCTCCATGGCAGCCAGCTAGGTGAGGTACAGCTGTCAGGCATCCTTTGCAGCAGCACAGAGCTCAACCTGAGAAAGAGTTAAGGACACGATCTAGGGACTGGAGCCTTGCCCTGAGTGTGCTGCCAGAGGCAGAATCCCTGCTGAGCACAACCCACTGAGCTCCATCACAGGGACATGAACCTGGATGGACTCTCAGCAGAGAGACCAAGCCTGTAATGCTGTTGCCACCAGACACACTGAGTAGTACACTTTCTTTTCTTGGCTTATTTCAAATGCTTCTGAAGATTTTTCTTCAGGTGAGCTGATGATTTGCTCAGTTTGCACTGTAAGATCTGTGGAGCACAGTTGATGAGTATGATTTATTCCCTCTCTGCCTTAACAGCTCCTATTCTTCAGGAAGGAAATGGCAGCAATTTTAATCTGACTGTTTAAAACTTCCCCCATGTCAGATTTTTGTTGATAAACCCACAAAAACCCTGCACACCTGGGGGATCTGAGGGCTGCCTCTGAAGGCACTTTTCCCCTTTCCTTTGATAAGGCTCAGTGCAGAACACAATTGCTTGCAGCTCACAACTTGGCCAGGAGGCATCTGAATACACTTCTGTATCATTCCTACCAAGCAGGAGAAAAAAAAAGCCCATCCACAATAGATGGAATGCTGATTTTCAGCAGTGGAAGTGCTTTAATTTGGATTATTTCTAGCAAGAAGTTTAGCATCTCCATCTCTGCCATTACAATTGTTTAATCCATCCAAGCAAGAGTAGATAAACCATCATTTTAGGATACTTGTGAGTCTGAATTCTATATCCACTCTGCTCTGGGGTTCTGCATTATCAGTTCCAATATCTTAACTTTTTATACCCAGAATCAATCAGATTTAGCTGTGTTTGCTCATACTTTGCATGAACTTTGAAAACCTGAGTGGGATTTTGTTGGGTTTTTTTTTTTTTGGTTGGTTGCATTTTGTTTTGTTTTCTTCCTGTTAGAGGGAAGTGGAGAAGGAGATGGATAGGAAGAAAATGAAATCAGGAAAAGAAACCAAATCATTGCAGTCTTCAGCTAACAAAGACTCCAGTAAATCCACGTGAGTATATGGTGGTGGGGTGGCAGAAAGATGTCTAAAACTAAGCCCCTCTTAAAAGGTTCAGGCAAGAAATTGTATCTCCTGTCCTTAACCTCATGAGTTTGCTTATAACATAATGTGTCTTCTGAAACTCAGCCTGCTGATGATTTGTTTTTGTGTCCTGGAAGCAACTGTGGGAATGCAACTGCTTCACCTTTGTATTTGGTTACAGATGTGACGTGATACTTGGGTGTCACCCACCTTCTTAATGCTGAGGGTTAGGGGTCTAGTTATTCAGGGATTAGCTGATGTTCTGTGCTCATCCTCCCATGCTCCATGTACACTGCTGCAGAAGCTTTGTGTGCTGTGGCATTTGTCCTGCCTTCAAACAGCTGAGGTGGAGGTGAAGGCTTCACCATTTCAAACACCAACCTGTCCATCCTGCAGCTGACATTGTGGCATGCTCCTGATCCACATGTAGCTCAGAAAACCGAGTTTATCACAGAGCCACAAGGCAATGGCTGGTGACCAGCCCACATGCCAGGCAGGAGGGGAAGGTTTTGCTCCAGGCAAGGGGCATGTCATGCTCCTTTTGCTTCCCCTTCTTGTAGAAACCATAAAGGAATCAGCTTGTGGTGTGGGGAGTGAGGTGCTGGTGTAATTCCATTTGGTTCATCTGCAGGTGCCTACTGATGGCTTCTGAATGGTGCTGGGTGCTCAGAGATTTGTATTTGGGGTGGGGTTTTGCCTTGTAATGATGTGCTGTCATTAGTGAGCCCCAGGGAAGGTAAAGCCTGTGGATGATGTGAGCATCTTCCTGCTTGAAAGAAGTCACAGAATCACAAGGTTGGAAAAGACCTTTAAGATCATTGAGTCCAACCATCCCTCTCCTCTGCTAAACCAGATCCCTGAGCACCTCATCTCCCCAGCTGTTAAACACCCCCAGGGGTGGGGGAGTAGGTGGGTAGGGATAAGGGAGCATTTTCCTTCTCCACTAAAATCCTGTTGGGTTTGTCTTTTTATGCATGGGACCTAATGGACATGGAACCAGCATACCTACTTAACTGTGACTCTGCCTGGAATTTCAGGTGGCCTTTATGACCAGGAGTTTGTATTCCAGCATAGCATTTGCCATGTTTCTGGTAGATCTGCTGTGTTTATCCCATAATTTCCATTCTGATGTACTTGCCAGCATTGTGGGCTAGGTCTTTGTTAGAGCAAATGCTTCCAGGAGTACGTCCTCAAATGGTCAGTGCTCCTGGGAATGGAGACTTTATGTGTCAATCATGGGCTGCTGTGTTCAGTTCCTGCTTGGCTGTGGCTTGAATTTGAGGGGTGGACTTGGATTGGTGCATGACACTGTCCTGAGAGTGGGCAAACTGCTTTTCTGCAGAGAAAACATCAGTGTACCCTTAAAGCAGGGAGATGCTGGGGTGACACTTCGATGGGAGAAGGGATGTCACAGCTGTGGTGGTAGTGGAAGGGCTTCAATTCTGGGCTTGGTTCCTCCCTTCTTCTCAGTGCAAATGAGCATCCTTTAAGCCACAGTCCAGCTTCTGGAGTGGGAAGGATAGGAAGTTGTGGTGGTTTAGGTTTTTTGGGCAGAGCAGGCTTGGGATCAGGTCTGGGGATGCTGCTGTGCTCTGTGTAAAACAGTCCTCACAGGACCATCCTCTGTACCAAGGTAGTGAAGCTGAGGAGCACACATGGGAAGTGTGGTGGGAAAAGTGGGTTGTGGAAGAGGGGCTATCCCATGAGATGTGCTGTCCCATGAGGCTATCCCATGAGATGGGCTGTCCCATGAGGCTATCCCATGAGATGTGCTGTCCCATGAGGCTATCCCATGAGATGGGCTGTCACACTTCAGCCTCCTCACTGCATTGAACTTGGTTTCTGCCTTCTGATGTTGCAGGCTGTGAGTTGGGATTTGCTGCTCAGTGATTTCTTGGGAATTGTAATAAGCTGAATAGAAATGATATAAATGATATAATCATACAATCCCAGCCTGGGCTGGGCTGGGAGGGATCCCAAGGATCACAGAGCTCCAACCCCCTGCCACAGGCAGGGACACCAACCTCAGGCCTGGAGCTACACAAGGTTACCCAGGGCCCCATCCAACCTGGATAATTATAATATATATTATATTATGATATAATTAGGAAACAAGGTTTAGAGCTGTTTGGTGCTGCTGGAGTTCTTCAATAACCCTTCTCTTCAGATGATGAGATACTCCACTGTAGTGTTAAAGGGGATAGCATCTGCCACTTAAACACATTGTAAGTCTCTCTCCCTTGAATCCTCTGGGCTGTGGAAGTGTTGCCTGGCTGAGCTGACAGGTCTTAAAGGAACAACCCAGTTGAGTTCAGTCAGAGCATGTACAGGATCAGGTGTCAGGGCGAGTGACTGGAACCATCAGAGATCTTTGCTGCCATAACAGGGAGAGATGGGCGGTGCTGCTGTTCATTTGCCTTGTTGGGTGAGTTCTCCCAGGGCTGTTGGTTGCTGTAATTACCTCTCTTGCTCTCAGCAAAAAGGGGCCTGTGTTGGAGGGGTACCTTTTTGGTAACATCCTGATATTCTGGTTGTAAGTCTTTACTCTGAGGCAAAGTCCCTGAGGCTTATTCCAACTTGCTGGTGCGTTGTGGGCAGCTGAAGGTGTGGTGTCTAATCCACACTGAAGTCCCTGAGGTTTCATTTTGCTTTTGTTGGCTTCTTTAGGTTTAACAAGCCACCTCACACTCAAATTTAAACAGAATCAGCACATGATGTAACAAAGAGTTAAAAAACCCCCTGTGTTATATGTACACTGTATTAATCCCACCTGCTGAATTCTCTTCCTATCTCCAGAGCATCAAAAGCTTCGTTGGAAACCCAGAAGAAAGATCTGCTGCCACCACCTGTGTCTCCTGCACCCATGTCAGCAAAGGTGGCCCAGAAGAGACCCAGGAATGAGAGCAGTGAGCTGCCTGCCACTGTTGACACTGCCAGGAGCAATAGCAACCACAAGGATCCTTCGCTCTCCAAGCACAGGAAGGTGGAGAGAAGCCACACCGACCTGTCAAAGGGTGACAAAGTAGGTACCTGGCTGTGTCCTCCAGCCTGGGGGGGCTGGGAGGTTCCTTCAGAGATATGCTCTGAGGAGATGACAATAGAAAGAAGATAAACCAGCCACCTGAAAAAGCTCTTTTGAGCCCCTTTGGTGGCTCTCTGTGACTGCGTGTTGCTAGCCTGAAAGCCTGTGTTGTAACTTCTCCACTGACTTTCTGGTATCTGTTCTCATCTCCCTGGTGAGACACAGAGAGGGGTGACCCTGTGAAAACCAAAGCCAAGAGAATCACCTTTATGGTAGTAGCTGTTTCTGACTGGGGGCATCTGCAGGTACAGTGCTGGAGTCAAAAGAAATGTGTTTGGAGAAAAAGAAGAGTGGATTTGGAAGGACAATGGGATCCTGGGTTCCATCAGCAGAGGGGTGGCAGCAGGGACAGGGAGGGGATTGTCCCTCTCTGCTCTGCCCTGGGAGGCACCAGCTGGATCCTGTGTCCAGAGCTGGGGCCCCCAGTGCAAGAGAGATGTGGGGCTGTTGGAGAGGGGTCAGAGGAGCCACGGAGATGCTCAGAGGGCTGGAGCAGCTCCCCTCTGGAGAGAGGCTGAGGGAGCTGGGCTGGGTCAGCCTGGAGCAGAGAAGGCTGTGGGGGGATCTCACTGCAGCCTGCCAGTGCCTGAAGGGAGCAGAGACACAGGAGGGGAATCAGCTTGTTCAAGGGCAGAGACTGGCAGGACAAGGGGGATGGGGTGAAGCTGGAGGAGGGAAGGGTGAGAGGAGAGATTGGGGGGAAGTTTTTTTAGAGAGTGGTGAGGGGCTGGAAGGGGCTGCCCAGAGAGGGGGTGGGTGCCCTGTGTCTGGGGGTGTTGAAGGCCAGGTTGGCTGGGGCCCTGGGCAACCTTGTGTAGCTCCAGGCCTGAGGTTGGTGTCCCGCCTGTGGCAGGGGGTTGGAGCTCTGTGCTCCTTGGGGTCCCTCCCAGACCAGTCTGATTCTGTGATTGCTTAAAACTAAGAAACATCCAGTCTGTGTCTTTGCCCTCAACGTGGTCATCAGGTTTTATAACTTGCTACAAAACTGTGAGTGATCCCTGCAGCTGGATCTCTGCTTTTTTGGATTATAAATTCAGGTGTGTTGCTGTTTGTTGGTAGCTGAGTATGTGTGGTCTAGGCTGTAGTTGCATGTGTGTGGTAAGCCAGACTGCACACCAGGTTAGCTGGCTTGTAACTGCATCCTTTTTCCTGGTACTGGTAGTGGTGGATCAGGAATTGCTGTGTGGTCAAACTGGAGAGAAGTGTGAATGGGTATTACCCACTGTCCTGCCTTGTCTAGTGACCATGAGAGATGAAATTTAGGAAAGCAGGCTGTGGGAATGGTTTAGCTGTCTTTCCCTAACCAGCTTCATCTCCACTCTGTGACTTTTCAGGGATCTGCAGAGGATGTCACAAATCCTTTCCCAGTGCCTTCTTTGCCAAATGGTACCTCCAAGCCAAGGAGACCTCAACTCAAGCTTGAAAAGTAAGGGGCTTTGTTGTTTTACATTCCTTGTCTGGTCTTTCTGAAGACACCAGGCAGGGCTGGCCCTGCAGCCACCCTGGCTTCTGCTTCTTAATGAGCACTCCTCTTGGGAGAAAAGAGAGAGGGGAGAGATGTCTGAGACCTCCCCAGTCCTGTCATCTTGCCTCTGGGACTTGGCCCACGCACCACAAAGCCAAGGTCTTGGTTTGAGGGAAGCTGCTCTAGAAAGTAGGTACTTTTTAAATCTCTTGTGCCTGCCAGTGATGAGTTTGGACTCATCTGATTCTTGACAAGTGACAAACAGGCTGGGGCAGGCAGGTGGCTTTTTCTGGGCATGACTCTTTCCTTGCCCCTTTGTCTGTGCACGGGTGGCTCCGTGCCACTCGCACAGTGAGCAGACTATCCCAGCCCACAGCAATGTGTGTGGCTCAACTTCATCACAGCTTGTGTTGAATACATCCAAGACCTGCAGAACCCTTGGTGACCATATCTCTTGTCAGCAGAGAGGTGGAGTGCAAGCTCTTCTGGTCTGAGATAAACATGTGGTACTGCAGAGTTTATATTTCAATCCAAATGTGTTTGAACTTGAGGGATGAGGGGAGGTCACGTAACTCTCTTTCCATGGGAGGGAAGTAATAAACGTGGCCTTGAGTTGGTGGCATTTTATTTTGAGTTATGTCTTTCAGTGTTATTCTAACAGACATTTTGTAAGACATCAGCTCATTTTACCTGTGTGTTCAGCTGCTGTGTCTCCAAACACATTCATTTAGTGACTGTTGCAGTAACGTGGGTTTGAGAGGCTGTGACAGTACAAACATACCCAAACAGTGTGTTTGGACTCATTGCACCCTCTAGATCCAAAGGTAAAATAGATACTCATCCTACCCTTTTTCTTCTCTTGCCCTTTCTCTCCCCAATCCAGGCAGCATTCAGTAGAATACTACATGGAAGAGGCCAAGAGGCTGAAGCACAAAGCTGATGCAATGGTAAGAACTGTAATCATGTTGGTACTTGGCACTGGGGAGGCTGCACCTTGGGTGCTGGGTCCAGTTCTGGGCTCCTCACCATAAGAAGGACATGGAGGTGCTGGAGTGTGTCCAGAGAAAGGCAACCAGGCTGGGGAAGGGGCTGGAGGGCAAATCCTCTGAGGAGCAGCTGAGGGAGCTGGGGGTGTTGAGCCTGGAGAAGAGGAGGCTGAGGGGAGACCTTCTCCCCACCTCCCCTGCCCTGCCAGGAGGGTGCAGAGAGGTGGGGGATGGTCTCTTCAGCCAGGGGACAGGAGATGGGACGAGGGGCAATGGGCTCAAGCTGTGCCAGGGCAGGGGCAGCTCAGCTGGGAGGGCAAAGTTCTTCCCTGGCAGAGTTGTGGGGCTGTGGCACAGGCTGCCCAGGGAGGGGGCTGAGTCCCCACCCCTGGGGGTGTTTAACAGAGGGGAGATGAGGTGCTGAGAGATCTGGGTCAGCACAGGACAGGGATGGTTGGACTTGCTGATCTTAAAAGTCTTTTCCAACCTTTTGAGTCTGTGTTGGCAGTGAACAAGTTTCAGGAATTCCCTCTGTGAATGCACCTGGCTCCCTCTGCTATGTGCAGTTTAATAATGTGCAGGAACACGTTTGTTTTGCTAATTACAGCTCAGTGAGATTATGGGTGATAGCTAATTGCCATTTACCCATGGAAATGAAGTGAGGGGATACTGCAGTGGGAAAGCCCTGTCTGCCTCACCTGAGGCACACCTCCAAGATTAGACAATAATACCCCAACATTTTGATGCTGATAAATTACTCAAGGGAAACATTGAGGAAGAGATACAAACAGCCAGAGCCCACCAAGCTGATGACTGGGTTCTGCTGAGAACCCTTTGTCACCCGCAGGCCAGACTTGTGTCATCTTCTAACTTGGAAGAGGAGAGGAATTTGGTTACACCTGTATTTGTCCTAGTCTAAAACTGAGAATCTTCTTCCCAACAGACTGAGAAGACTGAAAAGGCCTTTCAGTACCTAGATGCTACCCTTTCCTTCATTCAATATGGGATTGCCTTGGAATCGGACACACCAGCACCAAAATCAGCTTACAGCATATTCAGCGACACCATTGATCTCATCAAGTGAGCAGCTGACAAAGCACAGGGGGTGGGCAGTGTGTTCAGAGGGGAAGGGTTCATTGTGTTGGTTGTTTGCAACCTTGGCAGCTCTGGATTCCCACTGTGGAGCAGAGCTGGGGTTGCTGTGCAAACACAGGAGAGACAGCCCATCCAGAGGCACCCAACACACATCCTTCACAGTGTTAGAGCATCAGAAGGAGGAGGCACTGTGTCCTCCTCAGCATTTGAGCCTTGCAGCTGAGGCACATCAGAGGACACTTGGTCATGACAAAGAAGGACATGAAGGAGTTTTTCCTTTATGCAGATCTGAATTGGTTTCACCCAGGAGCTCAGTAGTATTTTGGTTTAAAAAAAAACCCAAAGTAATAATGTAGGACAGGGAAGATCAGCTTTTGTGTCCCAAAGTTCTTGCAGCATGGTTGAAGGGGGTTCTTACTGCTTTTACCCATGGGGTTTCTTTCAGCAGCCTTCCTCATTTAGTTTCACAGCCAGAGTAGGTGTAGGTAGATAGCAGGTAGTATGACACAGGCAGGCAGCACAACCCAAGGACCTGTATATCAGGTAGAAGACAGATGGGTGTCCATGTATTTATGTAGAAGTTACAGGTTATGTGGGTGGTTTTGGGAGTTGATTTGACTTGTTGCCTTAGAGCTGAACCAGCTGGCAGCTGGGGGTTTTGGGGGCAGACTTCAGACTCCTTCAGTGACACTGTTCACTTTCAGGTCCTGATGGACCAGAACAAAGATACTACTCTTGCTCTGTTTTCCTAAAGGGGATTTGCTTGGGTTTGGGGTTTATTTCCCCCAAAGAAACACTAAGGAGCCTGTCTCATCCAGAAACACTTGAATTTTGATTTCAGTGGCAGGGGCACCTTGCTGAGCCCCAGGCTTGTAGGCACCCACTGGTAAGGGTTAATGGGTGTAAGGGGAAGAGTGAGTCAGGTAAGGTGCCACATCTGTTCCTGCTGCTTGGGAAACACTGTGTTCTTAGAGTGGGACCTCTGCTTGTGCATACCAAGCACTCAGCACCAGGACTGCAAACTCAGGGCAGGTTTCCTGACTCTTGGAATGATGTTTGAGATAACAGCATGCACCAGTGTTCTCATAAACACTGGGCTTTCAGAGCTCTGACAGCTGACAAGGTTCTGTTTGGTTTCTTTCCTTAGATTCATCATGACTTTGAAACCATTTACCGACTCCTTGGCATCTTCACATGAAAAAATCTTTGCTGTCTTATGGTGAGTACCTGTTTTTCTGCATGTTCATGTCCTGGCTTTAGGTAGAGTGAAAGACATGGTGCTTTCAGGGATGGAGGAATCAGATATGTGGAAATTGGGGTTCTGCAATAGTACCCACAATAGAAACCCCAGAATGAACTCTGAAGCGAGCTGGGGTATCACAAGGGACCACATGCTGTAGGTACAGGCTCTAAAATTTGATCTGCTGGTAACTTGAGAGTACATAAAAGTTTTCACCTAAGGTGAAAGAATGCGATTCACTGCCCATATCTGAGCCATGTAACTGAAGCTGGGGCTGAACACAGCTGAAACACTTCTGGATGGCAGCTTACACTGCCAGTGGCACCTCTACCAGGCTGGGCACCTGTTTGCATAAAAGACACGGCCCTTAGAATCATAGAATCACAGGCTGGTCTGGGTTGGAAGGGATCCTAAGGCTCACAGAGCTCCAACCCCCCTGCCACAGGCAGGGCCACCAACCTCCAAGCCCTTCTTCTTTTGGAGTTTTGTTACTTACTTCCACGGGGTCTTCGTTTAAGATGAGCAGAAGGGGGAGAACTCCTGAGCTTCCCTGACTTTAGCAGTATGGCTGATGTGCTCCTACCTCCATCCCGTGAGGCTGACGGCAGCGGCGAGTGCGAGCGCTGACGTCTGGGTGTGTTTGTGTTCACAGCATGCGCTGCCAGGCCATCCTGCACATGGCAATGTTCCGTTACAAAAAAGACACTGCAATAAAGTATTCCAGGATCCTGAATGACCACTTCAAGGTAGGGTATCAGCAAAGCTTCCAGCTGGATGGCTGCAGTAGGTACTGATGGAGGTCGAATAGCCTGATCTAACAAAGAGTTCTCTTCCTTGCCACAGAATTCTTCCAGAGCCTCGCAAGCACCTTCTCCATGTGTTGCAAGGTAAGGTGTAAAACTGCATTGCCTTGTAACGGGTGTGTAAGGGTGGGGGTGAGAACGGTGGCTGGAATTACTTGCAAGCTGTGTTTGAGACTGCCTCAGCGCTCTTGCTGCCTAGAATCGTGCCGTTAGGGGCCATGAGTATGCTTCCATGAGTATGCCCCCATTAGGGGTCATGAGTATGCTTTTGCTCTCTCTTCCCTGTCTTTTCCCTCTGGAAAAAGGTGTAGGGGGGTTGTTAGGAGGGGCAGAGTTGCCACCCATCCAGCAGAGCAGGTCACCACCAAGAAGCAGGTCAGGAAGATATCATCACTGTGCTATTTTCGAGCCCCTGCTGTTGCCATCTCTGTTCTGTAAGAGATCCCTTGGGCCTTACAGGGATACTATCCCAATCCTTGGCCGCTGGCCAGCAGGATTGCGCTTCACCCTGCAGTAGCATAGCATTGGGCTGACACTTGAACAGCTTTCTCTTCAGCTCAGTCACTGATTAAGAAAAAGAAACGGTCTATTTCATACACCAGTGAGAGTTTTGTCCTCCCTGTGTGTTTGCAGCAGCGTCTCTGTCTGCGTGGCAGTGAAAGGAAACAAGAAGCTGTCACGTAGCAGCGTTGGGCCCAAGGCCCGGTAGGCCGGGCCTGTATTTTAACGACCGTGACTATGAAAGAGGTTTCCAGTTGTGTTTGGCAGGTGGCTGCTTGGCTCCATGTCTGTCCCTTTTAAACTCCATGTTTGGGAGAGGGCGATTTGGGCTTTAGCAGGGACACTGAAATTCCACCTCGCACCGTGTAGGCTGCCGGGAGGTAAATGGTCTCCCAGGAGCAGCAGTGGAAACCCTTTCGTATCCGTGACTAAAATTAGGTTGGTTGAAGTGTGGTGGGGGTGAAGGCAATGGGATGAAGCCAGCTTGTGTCTGGAAGGCAGGCAGCTGACTGCGTTTAGCCTCCCATGGACTATAAATACGTGTGTGCAGGCTGACCTGGCTGTGCTGGCTGCTTGTCAGAAGGCTTCGGCCTGCCTGAAATGGAAGCCCTTAGGAGAAACACTTAGACTGTCTGGAGAAAGCTCCCACAAGTAGGCTTTGGGAGGTGGGCTGGTGGTCCTTTCTGCTATCTGGTCCTGCATTTTCTTTTATCACAGAGGAGTCCTTAGCATTGCAAATCACTTCAAAACCCTCCGGGCCTTGCACTCAAAAGACAACTGCTTGTTAACGTAGCTGAACACGGCTCAGTTTTCAATGTTCTGCTCCGTACTGCAGGCCCGGATGATACCAGATAGCTCCTGGCACCAGATAGTCCTGTGGCTGCCTTCTGCCTCTGAGGTTAAACATTCACCGTGGTGTTTCTTTCTCCTGCAGAAGCACAGGCATGCCTTCTCCTCATTCTCCAATGCCCTCTCCTGCTGGTTCGGTGAGTTCACAGCCCGGATCGAATTCCAGCAGCTGCAGCGGCAACAGCGTTGGCTCTTCAGTCACTGTCCCCTGTAATTTCGCGAGCACCACCTCATCCTACGTCAACATCACTTCCTACATCCTCTATGCCTATGATATTTGGGAACAGGCCGATGCACTGGCCAGGAAGAATAAGGGTAAGGGGCTCTTTAGCCCTCTGGCTTTCCTACCTTATGTGTTGCAGTTATGTGTGTGTACTCACTTAAATCCTGGCGCTCCGTGCAGCAGGCACCACCCCCTGCAGATCAGAGCGTTAAAACTCGGGACTATCAGCAGGTTATTGGCAGAGGCAGTTGATGGTGGATACATTAACGAGTGTTCCAATTCAGAGGTTGTCTTGGCACCCTCACGTGTCAAAGAGCTGAGGGCTGAGAGGGTGTCAAGTGCAGGAAACCAGCCAACTCGCTTCACAGGAACACAAGAAGCATTGGGGGGGGGTTCTGCTCTTTGGTTTTCCCTTTGGGGTCTGTAGGTTTTTCTGAGGGAAAACCAGCTTTTGTAGCACTTTTACTTTGTTTGTCAAACTTCCAGGTACTTTTATCTTGAAAACAGTGGCACCAGCTTCTTTCTGTAACAGAGGGGCCGAATTGGAAGCCCTTGCTGGATGTGTGACTGGTGCTTGCCAGGAGCGTTTCCAAAAATTGCTGCTAGGGTTTGGGTTTTTATTATTTTGACAGTTTTGTTGTTACAAATGCTGCCCTGTCCTGTGGTCCATAAGCACAAGCCCTAGAGCAGGCACAGTTTGGTTTGTAACCTGCCCAGATGGCATTTGCTGTGCCATAAAGATGTTTAGTGAGCTACCACACGCTGCCATGGTCTGCCAGCAAGCTTACGGAGGCAGTAAGCATGGTGTGCCTGGCTGGATTGTTGGAAGGCTGTAAAAATACACTGATGCTGGGGCAGTTGGTGAACTCCAGAAGGGTTTATGAGTCACCTTTGGATAAAAGAACTCCGGTCCTATGAGCAGATCCATGCTCACAGCAGCAATTTGCCTGTAGTGCTTTGGATTATACCCTCAAGTCCATCACGCGGAAGGAGCAGTGGATGCTGCCGGTGAGCCAGAGGAATGAGTCATGGAGGGAACCCAGGGGGAGGGCAGCTGGAGCATGGTCTTGCATCAATCAAGACTTAAATTCACAACCTGCTCCCTGTTGCTATTTTAACAGAGGGGAATGCTGACTGGGATAGTAAATACTCCCAGGGGAGTAGATCCGTGCAGGAGAACAGTCAATGCTATGTAGGCTTGGCACGGTGCAGGACGGTGGAGGAATTCAGAGCTGGAATCTGTTGGTACTCAGTGGAACAAGCAGATGTGAAGACATAGTGAGAGTGAGGACATCAGCCTAAAAAAGGGCCACGTCCACGCTGCTTCCATGCAATTCACAGGGCTTGAGAAGAGGAGGAAAAGAGCAGCTCCAGCTACAGAGTTCTCTTAAGCAGGGAAGCCATAAGTTAGTGGAAAGCCCTTGGCTTTAATCGATGTCCCTTGGGCAGAGCTGATGTGCTTCCTGGCAGGACCCCAGCCCTGTGCTCCTAGTGCAGGACCCATGTCCACCTTGCTGTGATTCAGAGCAGCACGGTGGATCGTGAGGCTGCAACAGGTTGTTTTACCACATCTGATCTCACACAGAGGTTGTGTGTGGAGTCTCCATCCTGTTGCACGGTGTAGAGGATTTGGACACCTCATCTGTGCTTCCAGCTCCTCTGTGGAAGGAATGGAAATCTGTTTTTTAGGAGCAAGAGCAGGGAAATGGGGGGAAATGTGTTCTCTGCCTGTCAGTTGGAAAGTATTCTCATGAAAGCATGGTGGTGTCTGCATCTGAAGAATTCCTTGTGCAGCCAAGCAGCCGTTCTCAGCATCCAACCTTGGCACATGAGCAGGGAAAGCTGAGGACAGGCAGGTTCTGAAACCCTGGAGGGACTGGGATGAGCCCGTACCACTGGAAGGCAGGTTGTGCAGGAAAGGTGGCCAGAGAGGAATTGGTGTGATGGTTGCCCTGTCACCTGCACCTCCTGTCAGGTCCAGAGCCATCTCCAGCCCGTGTGGGAGGATGAGGAGGAGTGCAGTGGCTGAGGTTGGTGGCAGGACAGGAGGACTCCCTGACATGCCTAGCCAAAAGCAACCCAAGCCAGAGTTGGGTCACCTGCCAGGCTATACACATTTTAAACCCTCTCAGATGAGAAATCTCAATGCCTCCAGGATTTAAGGATGGATGCAGGAAAGGAACCGGTCCTAGGACAGCTACTCATGCTTTCAGGCATCACCCAGACAGACAAACACCCGGTGTTGCCCTGTTTAAAATCTGAGGGAAGCCCAAGCAGGGTGTGACAACCAAACTCTTACCCACCTACCATGGAGTCTTGATGCCTTTTTAACGCCAGCGCCTGGGGAGGTGGCTCAACCTGGGGAGGTGGCTCAGCCTGGGGAGGTGGCTCAGTGTACATGAGCACCCTTTCCCCTCACGCTCCCTGCCTTATGGCCTCATTCCACCTCCCTCCCCTCTAACATCACTGACCTCCCCACATCAACACCACCTTCACCTCGCACCCTTGGCGCTCCACACTGCCCCAGGCCCATCAGACGTGCCTCTTGCATGACACCAACCAACCATTCTCTCTCTCTCTCTCCCTCCCTCCCCTTTTTGCAGAGTTTTTCACAGAACTCAGCACAGCGACGTGCACTCTGGCAGTGAACAGTAGCATGATGGAGCTGGTACACTACGCTAGACAGGGTTTACAGTGGCTGAGACTGGAAACGAACACGCCTTAACTGGTGCTCCGGGTGATTTAAGTACCTTTTGAACCTTTGTTTTTTGTTTTTCTTTGCACTTTTTTGAAGCCTCAGAAAACAGTTTTGACTCGTTGAATTGTTGGATACAAAGCACCTGGAAGGGAAAATAAAACTACATCAAGGTGGAAGGGTTAGGGTTACACTGGAAAAAAAAAAAACAAACCCACCACCCCACTTGGAACTGGGGTTTTTAGGGTAAGCACTTCGCTGCCTTGGAAACAGAAGAGCTGGAAGAAAGGCCTCAGTGGTGATGGCACCTTCCTTTCAACCAACCAAGTGCCATGAATTGTCTGAATGGCTCCATGTATTGATGGTCTATAAACATTTCTATGATGAATTACCAGCAGGACAAAACTCACACCCATGAAGAAGTGCCGATATAGAAGGAAATTCTGCCTCCAGAGGTTATTATGCAACATCCCACCGTCTGCAGCGGTTGTGTGCCCAGGAGATGCATCAGAAGTGGGGTATTTTTTTGCAAAGCATGGATGCAATCTTTGGTGTCTTTGTTCCTCAGATGACAAGTAGCAACCTCATCAGCACCGAGCAGCATTATGTTACAATAAAATAAAGTGCAAAACAGCCTGGCTTGCCTGCTTTCCAACCTCACCCCCCTCTTGCATTTCTCAGCCAGCTGCTGTCCTGAGAGTTGGGAGAAGCCAACTGCCTTCAGTGCTGCAAGTTCACTTCTTAAGTCATCGCTGCTTTGGTGGTCGTCCTCCTCCTCCTCCTCCTCACCGTGCACCCACGTACCTGTAGCACTCGAACTGTGATACCTTGGAAGCCAAACACAATCGGGGTGGCAGAATGACCAGGTGTGGTTGGAAACAGCTTCACCACCTTCTGTTGGCAGAGGGTCGTCACCCACACCAAGAACTATTGCTTTTTGTCGTGTCGATGGGGTGGGGTGGGAGGGGAATAGCTCTGCTGGGTGGCTGTGGATGCTTGGACATTGTTCTGACCCTGAGAGCTTACCTAGGGAGAGGAATCACTTGTGTTTAAGGAGGGACTCAGTGGCCCAACGTGGAACATAAGACAAATTTTGTGCTTAGATGTTTGCCTGCAGCATCACTGGTCTGGGTGAACATCTAGGAGCAGGATTTGGTGCCAAAGGTAGGGCATCCTCCGTACAGGAGACAACTCATGCTCTTTCTCAACCAAACTACACAGAAATGGGTCCAGCAACTTAAAAAAATCTGTCAAGGGAACATGAAAGGGAATAATTAGCTGTTTGCAAGTGGGGTTTTTTCCTTCCCAGGAGCTGCATGTCTGGAATTATGTTTTGAGGAGACAGTAAGGGGTGAAGGTTGGCGTGTTCCATGTGGTGACACCTTTCTCTACCCAAAGATTTCCCAGCACCCTGCTGTCCCCCTATCTAATAGTGTGCCTTAACCCCCTCGCATCCCTCACCCCATCGCTCCCAGACCCTGTGGAAGCAGCAAAGGATGGTCTCCCAAAATCATTGAGCTTATGGGAAAGAATTAACTCCTTTTGCCATGTAATTCCAGGATGGAGGAACTGGGAAGCAGTGTATCCCCTTTGGAAGATACCTGCTTGTGGCTTTGAGGCTCACAAAACCACAGAGCTCTTGGTGAAAGGTCTGCAGGTCCAGAAGTGGTTTCAGGTGTGATGGCAGGGAAGCTGCTGGGAGCAGCTGGTGGGAGCGTGGCGTGGCTCTGCCCTCATCCAGAGCACAAGGGGAGCTCTCCTCCAGAATCCTGGCTGGGTCTTCCAGCACTTTCAAAGGACTGTCCTTCTACGTTCACTTTATTAAAAGCCTTAGTGCATTTCAGGGATAAGCTCTCCTAACTGGTGGAAGGAAGGTCCCATGTCACACCCCTCCCCCCTCCCTGTTTTACCTGTCAAACTTCACGTGCGCTCCTCTTGGGAGGAACGACTGGTCTGAGTAAGCTGGGGATGGGGAGAGACTGGGCAGTAACTGGTTTGTTCTCAGGAAGCTGGCCTTGAAGGCTGCATGTGCACTTTGGAGCTCGATTATGGACTGGTGGGTCAATGCTGCCTTCTGACTTTGCTTCCAAACAAAGCTATTTGTAGGATTGCCAGCTGAGGAGGAAGAAGGAAATGAAGGAAGGAAGCTAGGAAGCTTTCTCAAACCTGACAGCTGCTATGGGAGTCTGAGAGAGCTATAGCAGAGTGTTTAGGGGTAAGATTCTCCCCATACTTTCATTTCTTCCCTCCCTCCTGGCTTCCCAGCCAGGTTCCCACTGGAAAGCAGCTTGCCCTTGGCTTGCTCACCCCAAGGAGCCCCTGGGGCTGGGTGGATGGCTGTACCCGTCCTCAGCTCAGCACAGATAATGGTGATAATCCGGTGCCCTGCTCCTAGGACAGCTCAGGTAAGGGTGTCAGGTGAGTGAGGTGGGTGAGAAGCTGCCTAGCAAAGGCAGAGGAACAACTGGGGTTTGCTGCTTATGCTTGGGGAAAGGTGGCTGTGTGGAGACCCTCATGGGAGGGCTGCTCCCATCCCAAGGTCAGACCTCCCTGGGCTTCAGAGGAAACCAGACCACGGGTAGTTTTTGGGGAGGCTGGGGGGGGGGATGCTATTTGGGGGCTGTCATTTCATAAAGCAAAGTGGGGAAGCATCAGTAGTAGCAAGCTACGTCGCAGGAAGCTCTGCGTCGTTTGGAATCATGGAGAAGACTGTTTAAATAGGAGGGAATTTTTTAAAAGCCATTGTATTTCAACCTTGAGCCAGGTCAGAGGCCTGCAAGGGGTTAGGAAAGATGCTTATTGATCTCATTTGGGCCTGTTCAGGGCCTTGAATAAAACAAATCAAACTGAAACCAAATGGAAAAAGCAGGTGGAGGAAATAACATTTCCCATTAGGAAACAAATCCAAGGAAAACCCAGAGGTGGTGGGTGGGTGAGTCCTGGAAGGAGAGGAGGCAGCTATGGTGGCAAAGCAGCATCATTTTCATGCAATATTTATTTAGAAGAAATAATACATGTGTTTGAAATTGTCAAATGTTCTATTTTTAAGATGCCATTTATTTAATAGTTGGGAAACCCCGCTTACCGTACGCGGAGACGGAGCTCTCCTCTGTAAATTAAAAGTCAAGAAGTCTGACTGCAATGTCCTTGTTTTTTTGGTTTTGTCCTCTTCCCCTCCCCCCCCCCCCCAATCCCTCTTGGTTCCCATTATCAAGCTGTACACCTTAAACTTCTTTTTGGGGATGGATGTCCCACCTGTAAATACCATTTGCTGCCCTGTGTGTGCGATGGAGTTTCCGAGGTGGTTGGTCCGTTCACGTGGGGAAATAAATGCTAAATGAAGTAGTCTCTTGGTTATGAGTTGTTGGGAGGGTCCTCTCCTGTTCTTGGTGTTACACATACCTGTAACATGCCTTTTCTCTCTGACTGGCCTCTGTGCTTCCCTTTGGAAGGAGGTTCTTCCCATACAAGGACTCTCCCTTTCAGTTGCTGCAGTGTTTATTGCCCCTTTCCCTTGGGAATTAAGAAGGGGTGTAGATCGAGATGCTCCAAGTAGCAGGAGGGTCACAACTCAAGGTGTTTGCCTCCCATCCTCCTGATGTGGATTTGGGGAAGGCTCTGCTGAGGCTTGGTGCTGGTGAGATCCTGGCTCCGGGCTGGTCCCACTGGTGGGTGTCATGTCAAACCCAGGCAGTAAGACGAGGCAAGGGGCAGGCGTGTAGTGCTCCATAGGAGGTGTTTGGAGAGCTCGGTGTTGGGATGAGGAGGGTCTGCTCAGGGTCTGGTTCGTGCGTCTTTCTGCAGTGCTGCGAGGAGAATTTCCCTCAGGGAGAATTCTGGGTCCAGTTCTGGGCTCCCTGGGACAAACCAGCCAGGGATCTCCTGGAGAGAGTCCAACAGAGGCTACAAAGGGGATGAAGGGCCTGGAGCATCTCCCCTGCCAGGAAAGGCTGAGGGAGCTGGGGCTGTTCAGCCTGGAGAGAAGAGACTGAGAGGGGATCTGATCACTGGGGATCAATAGCTGAAGGCTGGGACACAGGGGGACATGGGCAGCCTCTTCTCAGTGGCTGTGGGGACAGGACAAGGGGCCATGGCCTCAAGTTGGAGCACAGGGAGTTGCACCCCAATGTGGGGCAGAACTTCTTGCCAGTGAGGGTGAGGGAGCCCTGGGACAGGCTGCCCAGGGGGTGTGGAGTCTCCTTCTCTGGAGAGATTCCAGCCCTGCCCTGTGCTAGGGACCCTGCTTTGGCAGGGGGTTGGACCCCATGGGCTCTGGAGGGCCCTTCCCACCCCTGTGAGTCTGGGATTCTGTGATTTTTAGCTACAGATGAGGCAGGAGCAGCTCAGCACTGCGTTTGCTTGGGCAAGGTGAGAGTGGGAGTGTAAGACGAGGCTGTGGGATGGTGGCTTGTGGTTGTGGCTGTACGTACATGGATGTTTGTTCTGGTTTCAGTGGGGTGCAAGAGGTGGCTGTGTTGGGCATGAGATGTTTCAGCTGCCGGCTGGGGTGGAGCTGCTTCTCCTGGGTCACTTCCATTCTCTGTCCCACTGTTTTCTTCCCCCCTTGCACCCGGAGAGGTGTGTTTCCTATGTTCCCGGGGCAAAAGCAAAAGGGAGGGATGGCTTTGAAGTGGGGGGTAGAGATGGGGAGTTGAAGGAGGGATGCAGAGCAAGGAGGTGTGACATGCCAGCAAGGAGGGTCCTCCAAAAGCTGGGGATGGAGAAGGGGGAGCAGGAGGCCATGGGCTCAGTGCAGGTGGTGACAACCTGGCTTTGGCATCCTGCCCTGGGTTAAAATGGCCACAGAGGCTCACCAGTATCCTGGGGTTGTGTCCCAGTAACACCTTGTTTGTTTATTGAGCCTTTATTGACCAAACCTAATTCTGCATCTGCCTTTAATTTGGTTTGAGCTTCACATGCAGTGGGGATCAGCCATCTTTCCCCCTTGGCTCGGCATACCCTTGCCAAAGGCACGTGTTATTTTTGGCAGAACAGCTGCATTAACAGGATGGCAGTTCCTCCACCCCCACTGCTCTCCAAACACTCAAACAGCCTGTGTGTGCCTGCTTTATATTAATTGTGCTTTGGGTAAGCCTCGTGGCTACCTGAAACCAACGATGTCCCTGGGCATCGTGGGCAGTTGGGAGCATGTTTCTGTCAGCATGGTGTTCCTGAAGTGAGGACCTGCGTCTCTACAGGACTTGCAGGTCCCTGGAATTCCCACTGGGGCTTTTCCCCTCTCCTACTCAGCATTACTGAGACTTTTTCCTTAGGTCCAGCATTTCAGATTCTAGAATCCCAGAACCCCCTGTGCTGGAAGGGATCCCCAAGGCCCATTAGTGCCACTCCTGGCTGCACACAGCCCAGCCCAGGCAGAGCAGGGCACTGAGCGCAGCGGCCAGACGCTTCTTGCCCTCAGCCCAGCTCGGGGCTGGGACCCCTTCCCTGGGGAGCCTGTGCCAGCGCCCGACCCCCCCCTCAGCACAGACCCTCTTCTGACACCCAGCCTAAACCTCTGTGTAGCTCTCGCTACCCCGTACCTACACATTTCATCCTCGCCCTGTGGTTAGAAGTCCGATGCTGCTGCCTCTGTCCTCGGGCTGGTGGCTGCAGGTGGTGTGTTTCTGCCCTGCCTGGACAAGGGTGACCTTGGGAACGTAGTGGCAGTGGTGGGAGCTGCTGGGATGTCCACTGAGCACAGGGCCTTAGCCTGGAGTATCAACAGCTCCTGTCGTGGTCCTGGTTGTGCTGCTTGTATTCCCTATGGCCTGTAAACAGCTCGTTTCAGCTCTAATGCTGGCTCCATCTTACTCAGGAACTGACTAAACCCACGTACAGTTTGGTAGAGCTAAACAAGCCCTGTCCTGCTCCTGGGCCACTCGTACCCTGCCTCCAGGCAGCATGTCAGGGAGTTTCCCTTACTGCTGGGAGGGGAGCTCCATGATAGCAGTTCTTGGGGTGCTTTCACAGAATCACAGGGGTTGGAAGGAACCTCCAGAGATCAGAGCCCATGGGGTCCAACCCCCTGCCAAAGCAGGGTCCCTAGCACAGGGCAGGGCTGGAATCTCTCCAGAGAAGGAGACTCCACACCCCCTGGGCAGCCTGTCCCAGGGCTCCCAGGCCATTAAACAGCCCCTGGATTCACAGTTCCCCTCCCCCAGCAGCCCATGCTGACTCACGCTGCCCTGTTTATTGTCTCTTCTGGAAGCAGTGTGGAGTGGAGGACGATTCACTTCTGATTCTTGGCCTGAGGTAAGTCTTACCCATCGAGCCAATGAAGAGACAGAAAGGTTTCTCACTGGTACCCAGCGCTCCCGGCCACGGCTGCAACTGATTAGTTACCTGGGTCGATCATTAGTTTTCAGGGCTGTTAATTTAATGAGCATCAGAGTTCTCCCGTGGGATGCTGCCAGGTAGCACGGGTGCTGCTGTAGCCACACACGTTCTCTTCATCTCAACCCACCACATGTGGGTGTTGTTACATCTTGTCCTGATGCTGTACCACCTAACCCAGGTTGTGTGCACACTCTCCAAGATCCAGCAGCTGTTTTGATGGAAAATTTAGAGCAGGGATGTGTTTATGGGACTTTTTGCTTGAAGGGATGGAGCATGACAACCCCTGCAGACCAGCCACGCCACAGGGCAGGAATCACATCACTGCTTGTTGACTTGTTTTATTTTAAAGTTCTAGAAGAAAAAAAAAACAACCCCAACTTGTCTGGAATCCAAGGAATTGAGTTAAAATGCTGTGAAGTGGCAGCGACACCCATCTTGCTGACAGAGCCAGGAAAGAATTGCAAATAGAAGTTCCATGTCCTGGCTAGGAGAGCTTTATTTGCTGCCAGTTCCAGCCAAGAGAACGTGTAAAGGTTTAGAAAACAAATGCAGATGTGGTAGGAGCAGCCAGCAAGGAAAACTGAGTGGAACATCTGGAATGATGCAGCACTGCTCGGAAGGTCCAGGAGTTTCAGCCCAAATGCAACAGCAGGAGGGATCTGGAGTTACAGACTTCCCAGGAGTTTGTTCTAATTAAGCTTGAACAGGTTAATTAGCTGTATTTTTATGGTCTGGTGACAACTTCTTTGTAAGTGAACAGCAGTGTCATTTACTGTCAGAGCTGTGGTCCCATTGCACAAGTTCCATAGAATCCTGAGCTGTCAGGCCCCCCCAGGCCCATCAGTGCCACTCCTGGCTGCACACAGCCCAGCCCAGGCAGAGCAGGGCACTGAGCGCAGCGGCCAGACACTTCTTGCCCTCAGCCCAGCTCGGGGCTGGGACCCCTTCCCTGGGGAGCCTGTGCCAGCGCCCGACCCCCCTCTCAGCACAGACCCTCTTCTGACACCCAGCCTGACCCCTGGCACAGCTAGATCCTGCTGAGCATCCTACAGCTGCCTGAGGAGACAGAGCAGGCGTGCAACAAGTGAGAAGGAAGATCCATAGCCCTTCTGATGGGACTAAGAGCCGTGTGTGTGTGTGTTTTGTTGATGGTTTCAAATCCACAAGCAGCACACACATGGCTTTCTGAAGCCCTCTGCCTGTGTAACCCAGACAGGTTTGCCCTGAGCGTGGCTCTCTTCGGGGTGTGCTGCCTTTGGGGAAGGGCACTGTTAAAACAAGTATTGAATGCTGGGAAGGTACAACCATGTTCTCACAGTCCCTTCTGAGCAGAAATAACAACGTGGGAATCTTTTGGAAGAGGATGTGTTTTATAAGATGAAACTAAACACTGGTGCCTGCAAGGGCTTTGCATCATCCTGGTGATCAATCAGAAATGACTATGTTAATGTAGCAATCAGAAATCTTAATGAAGGGAAGTCTTTGCATTGAGGTCCATATGTAAAAGTGCTCGGCCCAAACTTTCCTGACCCCAGGAGTGTCTGTGGGAGGTACAGCAGAGGTGGTGCCATCCTTGGCAGTGGTGTGGTTCAGCAGGAGTCACGGAGCCTTGGTCCAAGGTGAGGAGCAGAGTCAGAGCTGCTGTGGGCAGCAGGAGAGTGCAGCTGGGCAGGGGCACGTCCCACAGGCTGGGGTGGCAGTGGTGGGGTGACCTGCAGGAACTGGCTGCATGTGTGTGGCTGAAGATACATGGCAAAGGGGGTGGTCCGGAGTCTGGTCCTGCTCCTCCCGGATGCCTGTGACATCCTTGAAGTCAGTAGGTTGGAAATGTGGGCATAACTGGGACCACACTTGATGCTGCCAAAATGGTTTTCTCATTGTGTTTAAAGGATGTCCTGGTTGTCAGGTTTATGGGTGAGGTCAAGGCTTGTAGGTGCAGGAGAGCCATCCTGAACAGAAGCAGCACCATTTCCATGCCTGGGATGCATCGTGTGCTGTGGTTAGAGGTGGGGATTGCGTGACCTGGAATGTGCTGTCACAACTGGAGTTCAGCTGTAACTGCAGAGCCGCAGTGGGAGATGGGGGCCTGCTGCTGCTGCTGGAGGTCTGCCTCGCCCCAGGAACCAAGGAGGACATGGTTGCTTCTGGTTGGGTGGCTTTATCTGTCATCGTGTCGCCGGTGCTGGAAGAAGACAAGGGAGTTTGCTGGTGTCAAACCCCAGCAGCATTAGTGCAGGTACCTCACTGAGGTTTGTGGCCAGGAAAGCCTGTGCTTCGGGGTTGGACACTGATGTGTCCAGCTCTGGAGCCGTCAGCAAAAGAAGGACACAGACCTCTTGGAGTGGGTCCAGAGGAGGCCACAGAAATGATCCAAGGGCTGGCGCAGCTCTGCTGTGAAGCCAGGTTGAGAGAGCTGGGCTGGTTCAGCCTGGAGAAGAGAAGGCACCAGGGCACCTTCTAGCAGCCTTCCAGTCCCTGAAAGATGCCTGTAAGAAACCTGGGGAAGAACTGTTCCCAAGGGCATGGAGTGATAGGATGGGGGGTGATGGGTTTAAACTGGAAAAGGGGAGATTTAGGTTGGGTATTGGGAAGAAGTTCTTCCCTCTGAGGGTGATGGATCACTGGAACAGGTTGCCCAGGGAGGTGGTGGAGACCCCATTCCTGGAGACATTCAAGGTCAGGCTGGATGGGGCTCTGAGCACCCTGCTCTAGTGAAGGTGTCCCTGCTCACTGCAGGGTGGGACTAGATGGGCTTGGAGGGTCCCTCCAAATCCTCCACATTCTATGTCCTCTGCTGAAGGAAGCTCCCTGTTGCAAATTACACTCAGCAGAACCTCCCCCCATGCTGGAAGGTCTCCCCCAGCAGCCTGCTCCAGGCACAGCACACACACGGAGCTTTGAAGTACAAATCCTTTATTGCAGCGGTTCGTTAATTACAGTACCGGTCCCTCCGCCCCGGTGCCACCAGTGGGACCCCAGCAGCACAGCACACACGTGCCATGGGCCCCTCCCCAGTGCTGGGCGCAGAGAAGTTGGCTGCTCTCCCTGGTCCCTTGGAACAGCCTGGTAAGGTGAAACTTTGGTCACAGAGGATTGTCAGCTGTTGGTCTGTTCAAGGTGATGCAGGAAGAGGGATCTGCAGTCTTTCCAGCTGGACTTGACTCGGAATTCCAGTTCTGAGACTGTGTGACACGTCGCCTTTGTACACAGCACCACCAAGGTCCTACTTCAGTTTTTGATGTAAGTTCTGGGTTTGTTTCCAGTTCTTTCTGTTGATGATTCTCTTTGGTTTCTGTAAGTGTTCAGCCATTGACCTGGCTTGAGGCAAGTTCTTCCTGGCTAACCTATCTCAGAAGGGACAGTACCTCTACGCTTACCACAGCGTCGCTACTGGGCACCGAAAGTGGACATGTCCTCTCCCAGAGGTGCATTTAGAGAATCCCAAAACTTTTACAGTGTGCTTCCATTTCATATAAAGCCACTGAAGCCTATGTTTTCACACACTGTCACCTCAGGAGGAGGACAGAGTTACTTCAGGAGTGACCTCCCAACAGAACCTTGCCTTTTTGGGGTGTAGTTGCTAGAAATTTTACTGATGACTTGAGAATTCCAGTAGTCCAGTGGCTAAACTCAGGTCAAGAACCTTTTCAGCTTTCTAACAGATGTAGGAGATAAAGTACTCTGAAAACCAGGCTGAGTACCTGAATTCCCTCTGCTGCCCACAGTCCCTTGGGAGGTGGGCAGTGAACTTCTCTGCTCCAGTGACCTTAGTGTGCAACAGGGAGTTCATTACCTTCTAAAACTTGAGACACTTTGCGTGTACAATTAGGAAATGTTGAAGACTACACTTCTGAAAATAAGTTACATGAAATGGCACTCAAGTCCTCCAGAAAACCAGCATCAGGGCTGCTGGGTAAGGCTCCAACAGTACTAACTGGTTCTCTCTCCTCACCCCATGCCCGATGTACAGCTCAGTGAGTCCCGGCAGCAGCTGCCTCAAATGATTCTGAAATTACAGCTTCTCAAAAATGGGATGATTGCAGCTCTGGGCAGGTTTTTCTCCTCTGAGTCACCCTTTTATTCCATGTTTTCACAGGTTTTTCTGCATCACTATTGATAGAAACCCACCAAAAGCTTTACAGTTGCAGAAGTTAACATTTTCACAAAGAAAAATAACATTGGTTTTATTTCTTAACCTACCATACAAAACATGGTGTTTAAAAAGCTCTGCTGTGCCTCCCTGCTCTCATTCCTCTGGAATTCAGGAGGAGGCAGCAGAGCTCACATGCAGTCAACAACGTTGCTGGATCCTTGGCCCACGTCCCGGATCTGGCTGCTGAGACAAGAGCACACAGCCACGCCTGCCCCTGCCCTGCAGTGTGACACTGAGCCCACCAGTTCCCACCTAAAGGTGATGGCAGAGGGAAAAACAGGAAAGTAAGTTCCTGCCCTTGAAAATAGGGGGGGTTTCTGCATCTGAAATTCTGTTGCACCAAAAAAACCCACCCCACTCTGATAGTCTATTATTATTTCTCTGGTAAATTTAGTGCAAAGCCAGCTTTGAAACAACCAGAAGAACTTAAAAGTCTTTCTGAGTGAAGGGAGGAGGACATGCCCCTATGCCACATTGCTCTTGTAGATGTTGAAGCACCTCTTCTTCCTCCCCATCCCGTTCTGGGCCAAGGGGGAGGTTGTGCTCCCTGGTTGTGCTCACATTCATTCCAGAAGAGGAGGGGGAGGAGGAAAAGGTGCTTCAATATCTACAAGAACTACGTGGCATAGGCAGCAGCGCTCCTGCACTGCTGGGCACGGCTATTAGTTATTGCTAGGAAGCAACAGATCAAGGCTCCTGCTGCACACTGTTTTCATATACAGAGATTTCACTGTCTTCCTAAGCCAAATAATGAAGTTTCAGTTACCTGTTCACTACAGGATCGAAGGCTTCCACCGTGTTCAGGTAGGCATTGCCGTTGTGCCCTCCGACGGCGAAGATCTTCCCCATCAGCGTGGCGATGCCGACGCCGCCCCGCGGCGTGGTGAGCTCTGCCACGTACTCCCACTTGTTGCTGCGGGGGTCGAAGCGCTCCACCGAGCTCAGGGGGGAGTTGTCATCAAAGCCACCTGCAGAAATCATCACTGGATCAGTTTATAGCCACTTTAGTCCTGGGGATCACCAGCAGTAGGCATCATCAGCCTATTCTTAGTATTCCACGGGCTCGTGTCCAGCTCTGTTTCTTTACTTCAATTTTATAAATTCCCCAGAATTAATCTAACAGCTCTCACCATACAAGCATCACCAAGAGTGACAGGGTTGGGTTTGTTCCTACTTCAGTTGCAAGGAGAGATATTTCTGTTCTTTTTCAAGTCATCTTGCACATAGGTATAAATGAAAAAGCTTCTGATTTGGAATAGAAAAAAAAACCCCTAAGACTGGTAAAAGGATGGTCCTGATCTTTGATCCTTACAGGTGCCTTCCACCTCAGGAGTTTCTATGAAAACAGAGTGTTTTCAAATTAAAGCATTGCTGAAAACTTGAGTAGGAAAAAAAAATCCACAGGTGATGCATTCCCCTTGCTGGGGCAGCTGTCAGAGAAGCATTTCACTCAAAACCTGTTTACTCACTTATAAGACACAAGACAGAGCTCTGCATCTGCCACTGCAGCGTAGCTGCCTGGCCTCTTCCTCCCTCAGGAAGGTAGGGCAGAACACATTAAGCTTAAGAGAGACAGGCTGTGGAATACATGTAACCACCATGTGAAAAAGCTGCTGTTGCATACACTCAGAATAGAACTGAAGTGCTTTTGAAGTGTGTGAGCTTAAGCATCATCTTCCTAAAAGGAAACTCAAGGTTAGTGAGGTTTCAGAGGACTTTGTATAGAGACATACTGTCCTGAACAGTGGAGCCCTCCTGATACGTGCCTCAGGAACTTCTTTTTATTTCCTCTCTAAAAGATGTTCATTTAAGCTTGCCCTGGTTGTGCTCACTTTCCCTCTTTGCCCCAGAACACAAAGTACAGGGCAGGTCTATGTGTTCCCCAGTTACTCTAACAACAGCCTCTTCCACAAATGCCAACAGTTGGCAGAGACAGCGCTGCTGAATGCCACAGCCCTACTCACCCACAACGTACAAGCAGCCCTGGAGCTGCTGAATGCCACAGCCCTACTCACCCACAACGTACAAGCAGCCTTGGAGCTGCTGAATGCCACAGCCCTACTCACCCACAACGTACAAGCAGCCATGGAGCTCGCTGACGCCGTTGCCAGCTCTGCGCTGACCCATCTCTTTCACCTCTATCCACTTGTCCAAGTGGGGATCGTATTTCTCCACGCTGGAGAGAGATGCTACACCGTCATTGCCACCTACAGCGTAAACGTGGTTCTGCAAGAGAGTTGTGGAGGGAAGGATTAGTTGTAACGTCTGTGGATATACTCAGCGTTTCCTAAGCATCCTAAGATGCTGTTTTCCAATTGAAGAAGTGAAAAAGTGACACAGTGCTGCAGATAATTTGCAGGGTATACGTGGCGAGAGGGGGATTGAAGTGCAGAGGTGTTGAGTACCTTTAAACACAGCAACCACGACAAACCAGTCTTCCTCATGAGACATGCAGCATGGGCCTGATGCTATTAGAAGGGTCCTGGTGCTTTATCCCTGGTAGCTCAAATATTGGTCACACAGGGAGTGTAGCTCCAGCCAACAGGAGCATAAAGCTGATACTCCCCTTGAGCTCTGGGGGCAGGTTTGGGCACCACAGGACAAGAAGGACACAAAACTACTGGAGTGTCCAGAGGAAGGCAATGAGGATAGGGAAGGGTCTGGAGGGGAAGGCTCCCGAGGAGAGGCTGAAGGCCCTGGGGTTGCCCAGCCTGGAGCAGAGGAGGCTGAGGGGAGGCCTCCCCCAGGCCTGTGGCTGCCTGCCCAGGGGAGCCAAGGGGCAGCGCCCATCTCTCTCCTCTCTTTGGGGCCCAGGGCTGGAACCCGAGGGGCCGGCGTGAAGCTGGGCCAGGGGAGGGTCAGGCTGGGTGTCAGAAGAGGGTCTGTGCTGAGAGGGGGGTCGGGCGCTGGCACAGGCTCCCCAGGGAAGGGGTCCCAGCCCCGAGCTGGGCTGAGGGCAAGAAGCGTCTGGCCGCTGCGCTCAGTGCCCTGCTCTGCCTGGGCTGGGCTGTGTGCAGCCAGGAGTGGCACTGATGGGCCTTGGGGGGCCCTGACAGCTCAGGAGATAGTGGGATTCTACATATCCTCCCCTCTTGCAGAGTTCCATAGGATTTTGATGGCTGGAGGTGCTCAGATTCCCCCAGCTGCATTTTATTTAAAATCTCGACATTCTGCCTTATACAGGCAGGTTTGAAAAGCAGGTCACAGAATCCCAGCCTGGTCTGGATGGAAGGGACTCCAAGGATCACAGAGCTCCAACCCCCCCTGCCACAGGCAGGGCCACCAACCTCCAGGCCTGGAGCTACACAAGGTTGCCCAGGGTCCCATCCAACCTGGCCTTGAACACCAGTTCCTCAGCCTGGGAGGAACCAGTGGCTTACCACGAGCGCCACAGAGCCCACTCCTCCCCGGGGCGTGTTCATCGGGGCGACCGCGCTCCACCGGTCAGACTCGATGTCGTACCGCTCCACGTCGCTGAAGCAGGTGTTGTCATCTAACCCTCCTATGGCGTAAATGGGGCCGCCGAGGGAGGCCAGAGCGATCCCTCTCCTGAGAAAAGCCACAGGAGCAATACCTCAGTGTAAATCCTTATGGAAAGGCAATGGGAAGGTGCAGTGTTACCTGACTGGCACCTGCTATGGGAAAAAGTAATGGAAATGTTAAATGATATAATAATAATCATTACAAATGAGTGGTATCAGTGGCTGGCACTTCTGTGTCAGCCTTGCAGCATGTCATCTCTATGTTTGAAACCTCCCAGGGCCCCATCCATTATTGTGTGGTCCATGAACAGGACTGTTGGAGCTGGGATGTTTTTAAGCTTGCAAAAAGACAGAGCTCTCATTTAGAGGAAATAAAACCCCAAATAAAGGCAGGGAGGCATGGAACACTCCATTGACAATGTCACCTAAGGCCCAAGCTCTCTCCTTCCATGCTTGGATATATGAGATTGTCTCAGTTATTTGAATTGCTCTTATTCTTGGCACTGAATTTTATACCTCCTGTCTCATGCTATTGAATGTGGAGAACCAAACCCTGGTGTTAACTTTGTTGGTAGAGCTGCTGCTAGAATTTGGGAATTAATTTTTATCAGGGTGATAGGAATACATATTCAAAAGCAAACTTGTGGAGAGTAGATGACTGACCTCAGGATTCAATTGCTAATTTCTTCCACTGTTTTATTTTCTATTCAGTCTGTGTTAAAAACAGTTGTCAGAGGGGGGGTTCTTTTTCTACCCAACCTACCTCTATGGGAGGTACTACAAAATGAAAAGCATGCCCTAGAATGCAAGCATGAAGTGTCTGCTTTAGCCACTGAGCCAGGTGATTGACCATTTCACTGAGAACATTCTAGGCCTAATGCCTAGATGTGAAGGAAGGAGGAAGAGGAGCAAGAAAATGCTTCTAGGAGTCTGGGTTTCTACTTTGATTAGTTCACAGGTACAAATAGTTTTAGGACTTAAGACCTACTCTGTATTTTAGTCCTACTTGTACATGATATTTTTAGAAACTATACCCAAAAAATAGAATGTAAAATTAAGAAGGTTGATTTAAATGATAGTAGAAACAAAATATTACAGATCTGAGTCCAGCAGCTCCTTAAAAGAATCTTAAATGTCAAAAGGCAAGAGAAATCCTCAGACTTTCAGTGTCTCAGTGCTTCTGGCCTTTTGTGGCAAAACCACAGACAGCTGTTGGTCTCTTGGACATGAAATATTTCACTGTGCACGTTCTGCTGGCAGTTATCTTGCTCCTTCTTAAAAAGAGCAGAAAATCCACAGAACCAGTTAATCAGTTTCAAGTTCTTTATCAGGCATAGCAGAAAAGCCCTAGATATCCTGATGTAAGCACAGCTGGAGCAGAAGTGCTCCAGAATCATAGAATCACAGACTGGGTTAGGTTGGAAGGGACTTTTAGAGGTCATCTAGTCCAACCCCCCTGCAGTGAGCACGGACATCTTCACTAGATGGGGTTGCTCAGAGCCCCATCAAGCCTGACTTGGAGTATCTGTGAAGTGAGGGGCTAAGAGTGACAAAGCCAAAGTGTAAATGCCACCAAAGTGTAAATTACCAAAGTGTAAATTACCAGCCAGGCCCTCTCCCTAGAGAGAGGCATTATGCAGTTCTGCATTCAAATTCTTACAGTGTGTTATACACAATTTCATATTTGTCCAAATACATGAACTATACAATGCTGTGGTGCAGATCTGTTTCCTTTACAGCTTAGTAAATCCAAGTGTTTGACAGCATCAAGCCCCCAAAATAGGAAAGCATATAATCCTAAACCCTGGAGTTTGGAAACCTGCATAAAGGCAGGACAGGTGTGATGTTTCTCAGCATCAGCAAGAAATGATGTATCACAGACTAAGACTTACATTTTGGATCACAGGACACATACCTCTTTGTGTTCATTGATGCCTTCATCATCCACTTGTTTGTGAGAGGATCAAATACTTCCATGCTTCCCAAGTGCTCGTTTCCATCATGCCCACCTACTGCATAGACTTTACCTGGAACACACACACCCACCTCTTTCAGTACAGAGATTGCTTGGGAACATTTCCATTTCATTTATGTAATATCCCTGCCTATGTGGAGACAAAAAGCTCAAATAAAGGGTTAAGTTTTCAATATCAGGAGTTTACTAAGTAGAGACTGTGTTTTTATATGCTGTACTCAACCAGAGATCTGTCCTAATGTGGGTTTTATATAAAAGCTGGATATATAGACAGAAAGAAAATCATCTTATAACTTGAGTGCTGCAGGTCAGATGACTTTTGGACTCTGGTATCAGTCTCTCCAGTTTTTCTATGAGGAACAAAAAGATCTCCTGCTGTAACACAGATCTCCATACAGTAACTGGGTATGAGGAGAAGCTGTATCACAGATGCTAAGCTGCTCTGGACTTGCATGGACCTGGTTTTGGAAGATGGAGACCTAAAATAAATGTAGGTCTGCTCTTGGAAGAGTTGTGGTCTTAGTGACTTGTTTGTACAGACTGAAGTATAAAGGGAGCTGTATGAGTACTAGCAAATTCTGGGTGAGTGTTGTATGTAAGACAATTTCTTTATAAATGGATTTCAAAGAATTGAATCACCTACTAAGGCAAGAGACTCTATACAGTTCACAGAATCCCAGAATGGTTTGGGTTGGAAAGGATATTTAAAGGCCATCTAGTCCAACCCCCCTGCAATAAGCAGGGACATCTTCACCTATATCAGGTTGTTCAGAGCCCTGTCCAAACTGACTGTGAATGTTTCCAGGACTGGAGCATCTACCACCTCTCTGGGCAATTTGTGCCAGTGTTTCATCACCCTCAGTGTAACAATATATAGATATCTCAACTGAATATACCATTTTTTAGTTTAAAACCATCACCCCCTGGTCCAATTGTAACAGGCTCTACTAAAAAGTTTGTCCCCATCATTCTTATGAGCCCCCTTTAAGTATCAGAATGCTGCAGTAAGGTCTCCCTGGAGCCTTCTCCAGGCTGAACAACTCAGTTCACAGTAATGTCTTTACAGTAAGCACGCTCACAGATGGTTCCAGAACCAACCCCTCCCCCCCCTCCCCTGCATGGGGGCAGAAGCTTTACTACATCAAAAAAAAAATCCAACAGTTAAGCCACTGCAAGACAGATGTATTTCACTAAAGCACCAATTCCAGCCAAAGGAGCAAACAAGTGCCTTCTGAATAGGGTTGCATGAATAGGGTTACTGACCTCCCACGGAGATCACCCCCACGTGCCTTCTCCTGCTGTTCATCTCAGGGCCAAAGAACCAGTCGTTCTTACTGATAGAGTAACATTCAATGCTGCGAAACGGGTCACCTGATCCACCTCTACCACCGACACAGAACAGCACACCTGAGGAAGACAAAACAGGTTTCCAGAGAGCTGGCAGGAAGCTGGGGGGGGAGATCAAGTTGTACAGCACAATGAACTGAAAAAAATCATGTAGCTCAGGAGAAGTCATATGTCACTGCCCTGCGTAACTGGATCCTGGATTTTGGCCTTTGCTTGGCATGCTGCTATGGCAATTAGCTAGCTATGTTCTTGCAAAAACAATGCATACTTTAAATTAGCCTTTTTTGTGATTTTTGCTTAGGGAGTTTAACAGACTGTTAAATATGTTAAAAGTTAGGATTTGCAGTCTTAAGCTGTCCTCGCTCACTTTTGGTCTAGGCTAGCCAGAGAGTTTAAAAGGTAGGTCAACCTTCTTGCACCAAAAAGTGTTCACCATTTTCAGCACAGCTTTGAGGATACTGCCTGGTCATAACACACTTAACAGTGCTAGCTTCAATGCAGATCAGGTTAAAGAAATAATGCTTTAAAGAAAGAAAACGACTGCTCTAAGTTCTGCTAGAGGAAAATGCAGCACGTTACCTAATTACAGAGGTACACAATGGCTTTCCCAAGTCTGCATTAAGTCATTAACAACCATTTATACCCAGCTATCTTAACGCTGCTGAGCTGTGCTGCCAGTTCTCCACGCCACTCCCTACTGGGTAATCAGACACACATTTAATTACCAGCAGTCTGCTTCCTTGGTGTTGTGCGAATGGAGTACTCAAAGTCTGGCACTGCCCTGCTGCTCAGGTGAAGGTGGTAGTTTCGGGCTTCATCCAGCAAATCCCTACATTTTAGATTCTGCTTGACAATCTCTTCCTTTGCCACAACACCCATAAGGAAACAAACGGGCAAGAGAGGCAGCCGTACCTGACAGAAATGAAGACAGTTGGAGTAACTGGCTGGACTGGAGTCTCACCATTCACAGTGACGCACACAGAACAGATGGCAGCTGCTGAGCAAGCTGCCAGCCCCACACTCTGCCCTAAAAAGAGCTGCTTTCATGGTATTTTAATTTTTCCCCCCCCCACATAGCAGCAGTATGAACAGTTCTTTTTAGTGACATATGTTTGTAGGACCATTTGCAGTGAAGAACTGTCCCTTAGCCCAGGTTGGGCAGAGGAGAAAGTGCTGCTGCCTACGGTGCAGCTGAGCCTGCCTGTGACTTGGCCAGGAGAGCCTGTGTCAGGTGAGTGTGCTGAGGGTGTTTATTTTCAGCTCTTTGCTATGCCAGTGTAGGAGGGCTTTTGCTAGAATAGTTCCTTTCCTTTGGACGGCAAGTTGAAAAGGGAACTGCCAGCATGAGCTAAGAGTTTATTAAGGAGGTATTGGTAGTGCTGTCACACCCTTCTCCAGTCTGGACTTGACAGAGGAGAGGATTTAAAAGAATAAAAACAGAAAGAAAATAAAGGTTGAGAGCAAACTGTTTCTTTCTCCAAATCCTGCCTAAGGTTTGGAGTCAACACTTACAAGCAGCTCCCAGTTAGCCCAGCACCAATGCTGATGGAGAAGTCCAGTGTCTCTACCACCTCTTCCATACCCACAAGCTTTCAGCCCCACCTCTTCCTTTACTTTGGCCCAGCTTATTTTAGGCTGGTCAGAAGTATCACCATAGCCCTGGTAACAGACTCATGAGTTTAGTGATGACCTAAGAACTCAAGGTTGACAAATTCAGAACCTCATTACAACAGCAAAACCCATAAGGCTAATTATGATGTGGATCAGAACCATAAAGTAAGCTCAGTGATGTGTTCTGCTAGCATTAATGTCCAACTCAACCGATGGCTCCATCTACCCTGGCAAATAACCCTTATGTACAGGAAGGGGAGTAGCCTTTCATTGCTTCATTCTAGACTTTGGATTTTGTGAATAAAGCTGGTAATCTCACCTCAAGCACAACTGGGCAATAAAAGCCAGTTTAAATAATGTTTTTACACTATCAAATTATTATATTGCCCATAAAGGTTTTTACTGTATCAAAATCTTCAGGCTTGTGTTGATTAAACTGAAGGGTTTTGGAAGACAGTTAATAAGCAGTTGTGATCTTGTACCAGGAAACATGAGGAATGATTCACGAAGACAAAGACAGCAGCATGTTAGCACACCTCTTGTTACTCACATGATACAACTGCTGGCAATTCTGCCCAGTGCAAAATATTCACCTTGGAGGTCAGTGCCAACTGAAACAGCACAAGTGACCCCCACCTGCTAATATACACAGGACATTTTGCAGTGCCTGGCACGTACCCCCCCACCTCCCCAGCACAGGTTCTCCATAAACATCTCAAATATCCCATAACCAGCACATATAGAGCTTGAGTAACAACCTAATGCTCTGAGAGGAGGTCCGATGGGTGTTTAAGTTCAGCTGAGTGACCTCTGGTACTTGTATATGTTTCTTTCAGAAGCAGTGGACTTGAACCAAGTCCAGATGATTAAATTCCAAACTTCTTTGGATCCTACAGGCAACCAGCACTGCTAGTGTAGTGACCATTAAAGGGTCTAGTGTGTGTTTCTTAGCCTGCTCGTAGGGCTAAGGCATCTTGATCTTTTGTTAATTAATTACACAAACACTGCAGAAGGAGCACACCTTGATGTGACACATCTCTCTTACAGTGTTAACTTTCCTAGCCACATATAAAAACCTCAACAGCTTTGCTCTCCTTTTTTTAAGTAGAAAGCTTTGCTCTCCTTTTTTTAAGTAGAAAGCTTTGCTCTCCTTTTTTTAAGTAGAAAGCTTTGCTCTCCTTTTTTTAAGTACACATACTTACCAGCAATTGAAGTGAGCGTTTCAGGCTGTAGCAGTATCAAACCAAGTGAAGACATGGCATTGTCCTGCACTATCTAAGAAGTTTCAGTTCTAACACAGATGCAGCTTTTTGTTGGTGCTCCACGCTCCAGCCACGAGCACAAAGTGAGTACTCCTCTCTCTACAGAAACTGGAGAAGACAACTTCTTCCTGATATTCACAGAATCAGAGAACTCAAAAAGATCTAACCTGCTGCCGCTGTCAATGCACAACTGTGAATACCAAATGAGGTACCATCTGCTAAGAACATTTTTCATCTTGAGATCTACCCAAGGACAAACAGTCGATTATACAACAAACCCAGTGACGGGACAGTCATCCGGCGCCTCGGTTTGCCCTACCTGAGCAAGTATTTCATCCAGCCACGTAGCGTGATGCTGTTGATTGGCCAGCAGCCACTTGATAGCAGCATTGTAGACTTGCTTTTCGTTTTCAATATTCAGGTCACTGGAGGAGAGGAGCTTGTGGAGGTGCTGCGGTGACACGCTCACAAAGTCCTCGCACTCCACCACCTCTGCAAAGTGTTCACAGGCATACTGATCAGCCATGTCCATCAAGTCGATGCGGTTGTGACTCTCTGCAAACGCCCTGACTGCCAGGCAGTTGGAGGGGTGGAAGTGTAGCTTCATGTATTCACAGCATGCCTTTGCCACCAGTTCCACCTGAAGAATGCAGGCAGCATACAAGAGAGGCTGGACGTTATCCACCGTCAGAGTTAGGCGGGAGGAGTAGACGAACTTCACCAGGTCTTCTATGGCATCGCCATCAAAGTCTCTGATCTCGATCAATGACTGCTTGGCTTCAGCCATTTCTGATAGAAACATGGCTCTGAAGTAGGGTATAACACAAGCCAGCACCAGTTTGTGGCAGGAGATAAGCTTTGAACCAACCTGAAAAAACACAAAAGAACAAAAAGACCCCAATCTTTTACTGAAACATCAGTTTTGGCTGTGAAAGGTTAGTTAAGCCAACTCTTAAATTACCAAAGCAGCTCCACATAAATAATACCAATGAACAGTACTACAGACCTCACTTACAGTAAGTTAAACTACAGCCACAGTGAAGCATATGTTCCAAGCCAAGTTTCCCTAGCAGGAGTGTAACTACATTTATAAAACAAGACTTTATGCCCTTTTTGTAAGGGTGGGTGGGAAAGGAGAAAGGTGAGGATGAGATCAAGAAGAGGGAGGAGGAAGGTTATATTAAGAAGGTTATATTAAGAGTTCTGACATGAACCACCTTCTTCAAAAGGCTTGTTAAAATGACACATCTAAAAAGATCTGATGATCTCAGGCAAGTTCTGTTTCATGGCTTTTGTGTTGTCTGGAGCAGCTTCAGTACTGTTAATTGGTTAATTCAACTGTTATGAGCCACTGGACCTATTCACTGATGCACCTAGTGCCTGCTCAGTGCCTGGTGACAGCCAGTTTAATATTCCTCCTGCTCCTTTACTCTTTGATCAGCTGTAGAATGTCTAGGGTGGGCTGGGGGGTTTTTTCCCTCTTTTTTGACAATCCTGGAAGTGAGATTTGTTCTAGAAATCCTGTTTGCCAAGAAAAATCCAGCAGAGCAACAGAGAATGCAAAATACCAAGATAAAATGAGGGATGAGAATATGAGATCAAAGAAGCTATAAGGAGCTGAAATGACACAGTGAAGTACTGATCAACTGTGGGAACTTGTTTAGAAGGCAAGTCAGGCAAGGTCAAAGTCATGTATTCCTCTCTCAGACTGTCAACATCTTAAGTTGTTTACATTTACTTTGTAAACTTCCAAAATAAGAAAAAAACAACCCATGAGCATATCTAGAGATGACTCAGACCCAACAGTTACTCCATGGCTTCCATACCCCTGCCCAAAATCACAGCCACCTCCACCACACTTATTCATAGCTTAATCTTCAGGCTGTTAAGTGCAATGGATGTGTGACAATATCACCTTCAGTGTAACATCGCAGAGCTCTCCAGCTTCAAAGAAGTGAAGAAGAGAGCTGTGAAAATCCTTCCAAGCCTCGTTTGCTTCAAACACAAAGACGTCATCTTCACCATCACTGTTGGAAGATCGAGTTTGCTGCTGCTGCTGCTGCTGTCGCTGCCTTTTTCCCTTTATCAGATGTTGTTTTGTCTGCTCTGGGACCATGGATTCTGAAGCCATTGGCTGTTTCTTCTTTCACTGCATGAATCTTCAGAAACTCCTGCCAAGAGAAAATCCAGCCCATCAGGAGGAGTCAAGTCCTAAAACCATAAAATCATAGACTGGTCTGGGTTGGGAGGGACCCTAAGGAGCACAGAGCTCCAACCCCCTGCCACAGGCAGGGACACCAACCTCAGGCCTGGAGCTACACAAGGTTGCCCAGGGCCCCAGCCAACCTGGCCTTCAACACCCCCAGACACGGGGCACCCACCCCCTCTCTGGGCAGCCCCTTCCACCCCTCACCACTCTCTCTGCACAGAACTTCCCCCCAATCTCTCCTCTAACCCTTCCCTCCTCCAGCTTCACTCCAGCCCCCTTGTCCTGACAGTCTCTGCCCTTGAACAAGCTGATTCCCCTCCTGTGTCTCTGCTCCCTTCAGGGACTGGCAGGCTGCAATGAGGTCCCCCCACAGCCTTCTCTGCTCCAGGCTGACCCAGCCCAGCTCCCTCAGCCTCTCTCCAGAGGGGAGCTGCTCCAGCCCTCTGAGCATCTCCGTGGCTCCTCTGACCCCTCTCCAACAGCCCCACATCTCTCTTGCATTGGGGGCCCCAGCTCTGGACACAGGATCCAGCTGGGGCCTCAGGAGGGCAGAGCAGAGAGGGACAATCCCTCCCTGTCCCTGCTGCCACCCCTCTGCTGATGGAGCCCAGGATCCCATTGCCCTTCAGAGCAGTTAAGTTCTGTTCATCTTCCTGTTTAAAACACACACACACACCCCAAAAGCAGATGAGAGACATTAGGTAGAAAGGACACAGCCCAGGCAGCTGTGCTTCTTTGGTCCCCAAACAGCATCTCTCATCACTGCTGTCACAGAGACTATTGATCTGACTCTGATGGGTATTCTGTACATATTACTCAGCTTTCCTAGGTCTCTTCAAAAGCTAAAGCAAACCTTAAGTGGTTTGTGTGTTTATGCAGATGTAAGCAAAACATTAAAAGTTCTATGGAACCAGAGAACAATCATTTACACCTAAAGAAAAGTCTTGGAATGAAAATTACTTCCTTTTATCTAGCAACCTTATTAATCAAACAGATCGATTTTAAAGCATGCAAAAATTTGCTCATGCTTGCTAGCTTTTATTTCAGACTGTCATAAGATTTACACAGCTTGGACTAAAGGAATCTTAGCTATACTGCTATCAGCTTCCCAAGGTTGAAAGACAAGAGTTCCCACACACAAGAGTGTAAGTGACCATCATGGAAAGCAACTGACTGAGGAAACTGAAGGAAATGCCTCATTCATAACATCATCTGTTATTCCTTGTAGACAACTGCTTGACACTTTCCATGTAGGAATAGCTGTCTGAATAAAAAGAACAAACCACACATTGTTTGTAGCTCGCCATTGTTTGCCAAGAAAAGGTCAGCAGTCTTTGTGTTCAAGTTCAAGAGTTAGAAATATTGATGATGTCTGCTGCTCTCAGACCCCAAGGACTGGTGTTCTGATCCCCAGGATCCCCTCCAAGCTATTCCTCACTTAGAAAAGCAAGCAGGGACAGGAGGTCAGCACACAAGCACATTATTATAAAATCATAGAATGGCAGGGGTTGGGAGGGACCCCAAGGATCACAGAGCTCCAACCCCCCTGCCACAGGCAGGGACACCAACCTCAGGCCTGGAGCTACACAAGGTTGCCCAGGGCCCCATCCAACCTGGCCTTGAACACTTCCAGGGATGGGGCATCCACTACTTCTCTGGGCAGCCCCTTCCAGCCCCTCACCACTCTTTCTGTAAAACACTTCCCCCTAATATCCAACCTAAACCTTCTCTCCTTTAGCTTTAATCCAGCCCCCTTGTCCTGCCAGTCTCTGCCCTTTTAAAAAGTTGATTCCCCTCCTGTGTCTCTGCTCCCTTCAGGGACTGGCAGGCTGCAATGAGGTCCCTCCACAGCCTTCTCTGCTCCAGGCTATCCCAAAGTGAAGTGATTTTGATGCAGATATTCTAGCTAAATCTGAAACTGAATAAAGTGTAAAATTCCTCAAGTCACATAGAGTACTTATGTCCAGTAGAAGTAAAAATACCTTGAAAAGAAAATGGAAGATATTAGACAGTAGCAGAAGATGAATCAACATCACTATTTTCCCCTGTCATGAAGTTAAACCCCAGGAATCCTGGCTGACAAGCCAGCTTCAATGTTGGGAGTACATGGCCTCCTATTTCTGTCAGGTATCTTGGGAGACAGTGCCCCAGAAAGAGGGGATTGTCCTTGTTCTTTCCTGGTACAAGGGAGAAAGGCACTTCAGTGATACTGAACAGAAACAAACCCAAAACTTCCACTCTAACTGCAAACAGGCAGCGTTCAGTTGAGAGGTATTACCATACCCATAAATCCAGTGCTCCTCATGAGCAGCAGTCCTGAAGCTGGAAATGAAGCTACAGGTGAAGTTTCACCAGCTTCAGTCCTGTATGTAATTTTGGTTACCCACCCACAAGATGGATGTCAGGATCTGTGGAGAGAAGGGTGGTTAAATTCACTCCAAAAACTAAAGGGCCTTTAAATTAAAAGAGACAAGAAATTTTCCCACAGTAAATAAAGTTTGTATCCCTGTGAAGTTCTGGAGGGGTCTGGAGTGCAAACAGGCTGCATGAATATAAATATATACAAGTTTGTATGTGTGGCTGTGTAAAACTAAGTTAATACAGGGCTTGATGAGTCTCTGTGGGTTATTATATGCTGGCGCTGCTGCTGACAAGATTAAATGAGCATATGCAGTGAGAGGATCTTCTCCAGCTTAACCCAGTGAACAGAACAAGCCTAGCTGTTGTTCTGTGTTGCACTAAGAAAGTCTGAAAAGAGGGCAGCTTGGCAGAGCTAAGAGGCAGAAGGAGAGAAGTGGGAAGGGCAGGAAGCTGCTGCAGTGCAAACTGCGGCCAAGCAGCAGCTTTGGCAGGGACTGCACAAGCAGCTGTTCTCCATTCAGTCTGGTTACAGCTGTGTCCCCAAGGAGGAACATAAGGGGGGGGCAAAATAGTGTAGAAAAACCTCAGTGCTGTCCCTTTCTCCATTCACCAGTTCCACTAAGGGAGGAGGAAACTGCTCAGATGCCCATGCTTGGAAAACACAGGGAAATTCAAGTTATACACTGTATTACAAGCCTAAGCCTAACGTGCTTTGCAGCAGAAAGGTAATTTAACTGAAAAAAACCACCCCCAAAACCAAAACTGGTTGGTTTAGCTTGTGCAAAACCATCAGGGTTCCTTTGGCAGAATACAGTTTCTTAGACAACACTAATGTAAAATTTCTAGATCCTCTCAGTATTTCAAAGCTGCTTTGTAGCAAAAACTGACCTGCATTACTGTTTTGTGTTACTTACATCACAGGCAGCTCAGAAAAGGGTGAAATGGGTACACTCTGCACCACCTTTCATCTGCTGCTCTAACCAAAACCCCAGCAGTGCTGTAGACACACAAACAATGAACCAAGGACACTCTTTCTTGGAAAAAAGCGACAGAAAAATGACAGTCAAGGTGTTTTGTACAGCTGAAGTGCACAGTCAGATAAAATCCCCTTTTGGAAATAATTCTGCCTGGCAATCCTTAACCCTGTTTTGAGACAGCTTCGTCCCTGCTTCCTTTGATCCAATATATGATTGTGTTCAACAAAGTTCTACTCAATTTCAGTGAACACCAGAAAGGCCAACTGTCTTCTGGGATTTACAGGGTGACAGGCTGACACTGTTGTCCAATTCTGCATCATCAAAACCAACCAACCCAATATGCCATGATTTACCCATTCCAATGCCCAACCACTCTTTGGGAGAAGAAATGTCTCCTCATTTCTAACCTGGCCCTGCCCTGGCACAACTTGCAGCCATTCCCTCTTGTCCTGTCACTGGTTATCTGTGAGAAGAGGCTGAGCCCCAGCTCACCACAACCTCCAGTCAGGGAGTTGGAGAGAGTGATAAGGTCTCCCCTCAGCCTCCTCTTCTCCAGGCTGAACAGTCCAAGTTCCCTCAGCTGCTCCCCATCAGACTTGTGTCCCAGCTCCTTCCCCAGCCTGGAATGGACACACTCCAAGACTTTGATGTCTTACTTGGACTGAGGGGCCTAAAACTGAATGCAGTATTGGAGGTGCAGCTTCACCAAAGCTGAGTACAGGGGATGATCACCTCCCTGGTCCTGCTGACTACCCCATTCCTGACACAAGCCAGGATGCTGTTGGCCTTCTTGGCCACCTGGGCACACTGCTGGCTCATGTTCAGGTGAGCATCAACCAACACCCCCAGATCCTTTCCTCCTGTACAGTTTTCCAGGCACCCTGGCCCAGGCCTGTAGCGTTGCCTGGGGTTGTGACCTAAGTGAAGTGTTGATGGCAACTTTAACTAGCACCTGACATTCACAAGATGACAGAACAGGCCCTTACCAAGGAGAGACACTATTGTCTTCACTGATGGACTCCATTAAAAATAAAAATAGTTTAATGGTCTCCACAGCAGTGTTTAGTCCAGTCCTGGATGTGTAAAGCAAGGCACCAGAACATCCCACAGCTGTGGCCAAACACAGCTTCCCATACACACCCCAGCCCCATCCTCTCAGGGCTCTATGCCTTAGTTGTCAAACATTATCACATTCTCTAGTCTGGAGTCAAGATTCACTAAGGCTGCAGCCTCCCCTTACACTCAAGAGGTCAAGGGGCTCAAACCATAAAGCTGTATCATCTTTCCTTTAGTTCCAGAGCTACAAGGCTCCTTCAAAATCTGTTTGAAATCAGGAGGGTGCAGAGATAACAACAAGATAAAAGGTTTCACAACCCAAGAAGCTGCAACTATTGATGCAGGAAATTATTATTATGAAATCTGTTTGGTAAAAGCCTGTTGAGGAAGAACTAGGACACTGGCTAACATGACACTATGCTGCCTTGCATCATATTACTGGCAGTAATTACCCAACAATTCTGTCCTCTTATGTCCACACTAATTAAACTTGCTTTTATCAAATAAACAGCCAAGTAGAAAACTGGAGGCCAACCCACTGACATCTCCCTAACAAAAATAAACCAGGCCACGAGCACACAGCTGATGACATGCTGCACCAAAACTACAGATACAATCTCAGCATGTTACAAAGGAGACACACTTCTTGCATGGTACAAGAGTTCAGAGAGAGATGACAGGGGAATCAACTCAACCTCACTCAAAAACCTCAGCCCCCATTGCTTAAAGAAGGTGGCAAAAAGAACCTTTTGCTACTTACTGTCCATTACAAGCAATCAAAACCATGGCACACCTTCTGTGATTTTAGCTTGTTAAGATTTAATAAGCTATTTTACCTGCTGTGGTACTTCCCTATTGTCACACAGGTGTGAATGGTTTCTTGATTATACTTCCAGAAGTGTGTGCAACAGGCACAGAAAGTCTGGGATTTCTGGGTTTTAGCACTTTACTACTGCAGAACACAATGGAATGACTAGGCAAAGGAGGAAACACACATCTATGAACTAGGAGGCCCTATTTGGTTTGTGAACTACCTCCTCACCCCTTCTGGGGTAAGAGCTTGATTGATATTTCCCAGCAACACATAATCAACAGGCTTGAGAGGAGACCACAGAATCACAGAACATTTGGTGCTGGAAGGGACCTCGAAAGATCATCTAGTCCTGAGCAGGATCCCCTGCCTGAGCAGGATCACCCAGACTAAATCAGGTGGAACCTATCAAAGCAGGATGGTAAGGTGAAAACTATCAAGCAGGCAATATAAAGCACAGGTGGAGTTGCAGCATCTGAAATGCTCACCTGTTTTAAGAGGAAGGAGGGGCTATGCATCCCTGAGGCTCTCTGATACAGCACCAGGTAATTTTTTTTGCTGGTTTTTAAAGCAAAAAGTATTTGGTTTGGGGGGTCACTGAAGTGACTTGACTTGTTATCTATTACAAGACCTCAGCAGTAAGATGACCAGGGCACTTGTTTCTTGGACTGTGGTCTCTGTGTAGTGAATTACATGCAGCATCTCAAAATGCGTGGGCTCTGGGCTCAGTTAGTGTGTGTTTCCTCTCTCTGCTCCCATCCTAGGGCAAGCAAGAGCTCGGTGAGCGCGGGGAGCCGGGGGGGGGGGGATGTGGGGGAGCCTCCCGGAGTGAGCCTGAGGAGGGGGTGGGGGAAGAGCCTCCCGGGGGGAGCCTGGGGGGCGGCGGGGGAGGGGGTGGGGGGGGAAGAGCCTCCCGGGGGGGAGCCTGGGGGGCGGCGGGGGGGGGAAGAGCCTCGCGAGGGGGTAGCCTGGGGGGCGGCGGGGGGGGAAGAGCCTCGCGAGGGGGGAGCCTGGGGGGCGGGGGGGGGGGGGGGGGGAAGAGCCTCCCGGGGGGGAGCCTGGGGGGAGGGGGGAAGAGCCTCCCGGGGGGGAGCCTGGGGGGCGGGGGGGGGGGGGGGGGGGGGGAAAGAGCCTCCCGGGGGGATAGCCTGGGGGGAGGGGGGAAGAGCCTCCCGGGGGGGAGCCTGGGGGCGGTGTGGGGGGAGAGGGGGAGAGCCTCCCGGGGGGGAGCCTGGGGGCGGTGTGGGGGGAGCCTGGGAGGGGAGCCTCCCGGGGGGGAGTCCGGGGGGGTGGCGGGTGGGGAGGGGGGGGGGTGAAGAGCCTCCCGGGGGGGAGCCCGGGGGGAGAGGGGGGGGGGAGAGGGGGGGGAAGAGCCTCCCGGGGGGATAGCCTGGGGGGAGGGGGGAAGAGCCTCCCGGGGGGGAGCCTGGGGGCGGTGTGGGGGGAGGGGGGGAGAGCCTCCCGGGGGGGAGCCTGGGGGCGGTGTGGGGGGAGGGGGGGAGAGCCTCCCGGGGGGGAGCCTGGGGGCGGTGTGGGAGGAGGGGGGGAGAGCCTCCCGGGGGGGAGCCTCCCGGGGGGGAGCCTGGGGGCGGTGTGGGGGGAGCGGGGGCCGGGCCGTCCTACCCTCCGCCTGGCGCCGCGTTGAGAAGGCGGAGGGGTTGCGGGGGGGGGGGGGAAAGAGGAGGAAAAACCCATCCCGGCCGACCGCGCAGGCCCGCTACACCTGAGGGGAGCGAGTTACACCAAGGCAGGGGCAGCAGCCCACCATGGCGGCGGGCCCCGGCCGAGGACGGGCGAGGGAAGGGCTGGGGAGCAGGAGGAAGGGAGAGGCGGCCCCGCCGACTCAAACGAGAGATCTGGTTTGTCGTTTCCCCCCTCCCCAGCGCCCCCTCAGCTCACCTGCGCGGCTGCCGTGGCTGCCGCCGCGGGTGGGAGCCGTGGTCCGGCGGGGATCCAGCCGGCCGGCCGGGACGAGCGAGACGCGGGGTAGAGCTGGGGCGGGGGGGGGGGTGGTGGTGGTGAGGCCGGCGCGCATGCGCCGCGCTGAGGAGGGGCGGCGCTGTCGGTGGAGGAGGTTGGGGCCGCAGCCCGCCGCTTCGTGAGGCGCGGAGGGCGCGCGCCGGGCGGGCGCTGCTCCTCTCGCGCCGGGCGGCCGTTACGCTTCTCGCGCAGGGAGGCCCCTTCGCCTCAGGGCTCCTCCGGCCGGGGAGTGGAGGGACCCGCCACCTCCATGCCCAGAGCCCCGGTACCAGAACGAAGGGTTTGCGCCCTGCCTGCGCGCTGATACAGCGTTTATTATGTTTAACTATGGCGTTTCACTGTTGGTACCTGGCAGGGCGGGAGATAGGTGCTGCCAGGGCTCAAGAGCGCAGCAGCAGCAGCTGTCCCTCCATGGCTGCCTCTTGAAACAGGCAAAAAGGACGGGTTTGCAGAGTCCCACGCTGGTTTGGGTGGGAAAGGACCTCAAAGCCCATCTAGTTCCAACCCTCTGCCATACCAGTACCAACCCTGAGGAACACCACTTGTCACTGGTCTCCTCTTGGACATTAAGCTGTTGACACCAGCTCTCTCTGACTGCTGCCATCCAGCCCATTCCTTACCTATCAAATGTCCCATTTCCTTCCTGAGAGGGGCGATGTTTCCCCTAGTCTTCCTTTTATCACTGACTTACCTATGCAAGCCTTCCTTGTTGCCCTGGCCCTGCAGAGAAGCTGCTCCAGTAGCACCCGTGCAAATCTGGGGGGCTTCATTTTTTTAAAGTTTGCCTAGAAAATGTAGTTTTCACAGAAACCAGTCTCTAATGGAAAGGGAATAGTCAAAGTAAAGAGGCCAGCTACAGCAAGAAGAGTAATTATTCCTGTATGCGACTTGGTAAATGAATGGATCTGGCACAGGAGGATTAGCTGCTCTGCACAGCCATCAGCTCTCGCTGACCTCTGTGGTTCTGTCTGAGCTGATGAAGCGAAGCTTGGGCAGAGCAACTCACATCAGCAATCCTGTATCAAAGCCTGTCCCTAGAGCTGCAGCAGCTGCTTTGTGCAGCCACTGTAATCTGGCTAAAATAAACTCTGCCGCTGGCCCACTGTTAAATAGCAATGGGGTACACATTCCCCTTCTTACTATGAGGCTTGCCTTCTTTCCTCTTTTCTTTCACTCCATTTCACAGCAGCAAAACCCTCGCATGTGGCTGCCCCTCGTCAACAAGTGTTCAAGGCCAGGTTGGATGGAGTTTTGGGCACCCTGGGCTAGTGAGGTTGTCCTTGCCCATGTCAGGGGATGGAACTAGATTGGTTTTGAGGTCCCTTCCAACGCAAACCATGATGTGATTGTAAGAAATACCATTACCCTGTCTCCCTAAAATCTGACCAAGAGCAATTGCCTAGATACTACAGATCAGAATGGTCCTGTTTCAGATTTTTGAGGAACTGCTGCTCTCCATGGGTTCAGAGAAGAAAAGGCTGTACCAGCTCCTTCCTCCCCACATGTTCACTGACTCTGGCCTGTAACATATATAGACACACATGTGTGTGCATGTATATATATATATATGTCTTGCACAGTGCTGCCATACACTCCCTTCAGCGCAGGAATGTGTTTCCTCATTGCATGCTTTCCCCCCAGGTTTGTTTCAGTCTCAGTTACAGAGCCTCTCTCTGCCTGTGGAGCAGTAAGTCTTGGTCCTGTTTTGCTTAAAGCTTGACTTGAGAACTTGAAAAGAGTTGGCTGTGAGTGTTTCACAGGCTGTTAGAATCAAAGAAAGACATTATTAAAGTAATACATGCCCTGGGAAGTACGGACTATTCGTAAATAACTGCCTTGCACAAAAGCAAGCACAGCTCACCAACCGAAAATGCCCTCTGCCTCCAGCCCCACAGATGAATGCCTCAATAGTTTTTCCAGTAACATACTGTGGAGTTGAAAGCTGGTCTCTCATGCTGTGTGCCAAGTTCACCTCTATAGATGTGTGCAATAATTCTAGGATTTCCTTTTTTCCTGAATACAACACAATTCTGCTGAAAAGCAGGAAGGTGTTTTATAAATCCAGGCTTATCTGAGAACAAGTGGCTGGAGGCTTACAATTCCATACAGGGAGCACATACACTATGATTAAGAAGAAATGCATAACTAAATAACTGCTGTTTGTGCTGGCCTCTTTGAGAAGGAACTAGAAGTCTATCTGTGGGGAAAATAGGGATAAACATTGTTATCTAAAATATAACTACTCAATGGGTTTGGGTTGTTATTCCCTGATATGCATTTCATAGAGGTCAGAGGTGCTGAAAATCTGTCAGCAAACAGCTGAAGTGATTGTGTGATGTGCTGAACAGCCCATTGTGCAAGCACTAGTTTTGATTGACACAGAACATTTTTGGTTTTGCATAAATAAATCTCAGAAAATTCCAATTTGGTGGTGTCGTAGTGGCTGTATTTCTGAATACAAGAACCCCAAGCAATCGTCCCTAAATACACCCACGTGTTTGAAGGGACTAGCCTGTATGTACGTGGCAGATATGCTGCTGGCCATGAGCTGTGATCAGACAGACTGACCTATACAGACAGACCTCTTGCTCAGAGGGTTCAGAAGGACTTCCCAGCAGGTCTCAGGAACTACATGCACAGAGCTGATGGGACCAAGTTTGTCAGAGCTTTGTGTTTTGCACTTTTCTCCTGCACTACTTTCTAGTGTAGTGAACACGTTCATTCTTTATTGACTTCATAGTTTCTATATCCCATGTCCACAATACCCAGCCAGGCAGCTGCTTTACTTCCCCAGAAAGGTACTTTGCAAGATGAAAGCTCAATGCCTAAAATCCTGTAGGAAATCTTACCTCTCAGCTTGCTGAGACAAGCCACCAGGGTTGGAGCAGGCTTGTTGCTCTGCTCTGGTGAGGCGTAGGAGGAATCGGTGGGCAGACCGCTATTCTAAATGAGAAACTAACGCCTTTGTGTGCTTATTTCTGGTTGGGAGTTAGCGGTACTGCTTGTAATGCATTGTGGCTCTCCTCCAACGCCCCTGGAAATCCCCAAAAAGGCTCCCATTGATTTCAGTAATAGTTTGATCAGGCCTTCAACCCACAAAGATGCCATTGTTTAGGTTTGCTGTTGTGGGGAGTTTTGGCACAGCTCTCCCCTCCTGCCCTCGGATACACGTATCTATTAAGTCCTTCCAAGCAGTGATTTACATGTGTGATGTATAATCTCTGATGGCAGAAAGAGGTTACCTTTTCCTGTATGTAGAGACATTTTGAGGTTGTATTCCTGGCGATCCGTTGTGACTCTGCTGATAAATGCCTTGCCTCTGTTCAGTTAGCAAATATAAAATAACTTCTGTGATTAGGTTTTCTTAAAGACTTGACTTTAAAACTATGAGGGCTTGTTGGTTTAGCAGTTGTAGGACTGGGAAGTGTCTTTAGAAAATACAATTAAAACTTATCAAATTGCACTGGTTGGGAATTACATTTTAGGAAATGGAAATCTGATTAGTGTCCTAATAAGTTTAAATTTATTCCACTGTCTCCTTAGCGCTGCAACAGAAATTTCTGAACACCAAAGACTACCCTGGGTATGCTATGCTACTTGATGCCTCTCAGTAGTGAGAGGAACCTCAGACTCCCAAGCTTTGGACTGTATCTCAAGTTGGGCAATGTAGAGTCTACAGAACTGTAAGTTTGATGGTAGGATCGATGATCCTTTTACATAATGAAAATCTACCACAAAAGACTAAAGCCTGGATAGTTGCTAAGCTAAAACTGGCCTTTACTGCCATGTATCTTTCTACTATTTTTAATACACCTCCTATCCAGAATTTATGTTGACAAACTAATAGTTTCCAGCTGTGCCCAGTCAAGCAAGTAAATAAAAACAGTCACTATTGTCACTGGGTTATTTTTGAGCAATGAGCATATCTTCCTGTTACAGCATCTTCTCAACAAGAATGTTTCTTGAAAAACATTTTGATTGTGATATTTTGGGAAGCTATCAGCTACTAGCTGTGAACATGAAAAGCCTGAGAACACAGAGGGGAAATAGCCTGCATGAGAACATGCTTACTCCAAGTAACACCTGGCTTGTTGGATAACGGTAAGTTTATTCATACTCTAATAGTTTCTGCAGTAGAACTGCAATCCTCTTAGTGGTGAGTTGAAATTGTGGTATAATAAGTACAGAAAGCAAGAGCCCTGCTTGGAAAAGAGCAAAATGTGTGGCCTGATATAGATGCAGAATGAAAGAATCTGAAAGATTTTAGGGTACCAAAAATCTGCTTCAGAACTGAGTTTTGCAAACAGTTTGACAACGCTGTGAACAGCTGGTGATTTCATGTGCTTAATTTCAGCACAGCAGTAGGGAAACCAAAACCAAACCCCTGTCATTGAACTGCTGGGTTCAGGGAGTTCTGGGCATTTGGAAATTCACGTTCTGAAACACAGCCTAAAATCCTGTGGGTGTTTATGCATACCAGCATTACCTGTAAGCATTAAAACACTGTGAGGTTGGGGCCTCAGTCCTAGCAGATGGTGGCGCTACACTGTACAGCTGTGGTTTCCACTTGTTAGTGGCCCAGGCTTGTGACAAGTAACACAGTTTGGGATGATTCTCTTGAATCCCACCAAGAATTTTAAGGACTTTGGGAAGATGCAGCAGAGCCTGTCTCTGAAGAAGTACTCTGACTTTGCTATAGAGAAAGACCTGGCTTTACTCCATGCTATTAGAAACTCAGTGTGACCAACATGGATTGAAACCACTTAGACACTTAAAACTTGTACCTATGCTAATGAAGACAGTAATTATGACTATTAAATATTGTCCTTAAATGTTTTTCTTTCCTCTAATTCTCAAACTTCTGTCCACCAGATACGCAAGCCTGACTGGTCTAAGGGAAACAATTACAGCTGCCCTTTTGTTTTATCGTGGGTTGGTTTGGATGGTGTCCTCGAAAGGCTTCAGTGCCCATAAACAACTTCTCCTCTTGCAAAACAGATGGTCTCACCCACACTGCCTGCCCTGCAGCTCTGTACCCAGGGACTGTTGGGGATTAAAGTAGTTCGCTTAGAGAATATTAAAATTAATTGTGTGATGGCTTAAAACTAGGTTGAATTGAAACTTGAGTAGCTTTGCTTGACATCATAAAGGATTTCACTTGGCACGTGTGGCTGACTGGAGGAAGCCTTGGGCTGCAAACTGTAACTGAACGTTAATTGAACCTTTGCTTGGTCAAGGAGGAAAAGCACTGGGATTTCTCAGGCTGGAAAGATGGGCCCGGGTGAACCTAATGAGGTTCAACACTGCCAAGGGTCAGGGCTTGCACTTGGGCCAGAAGAATCCCAGACACAGATACAGACTGGGAGAAGAGCTTCTTGAGAGCAGCCCTGTGAGAAGGACCTGGGTGTCACAGTGGATGAGAAACTCCCCATGAGCCAGCAGTGGCTCTTGCAGCTCGCAAGGCCAATGGGATCCTGGGCTCCATCAGCAGAGGGGTGGCAGCAGGGACAGGGAGGGGATTGTCCCTCTCTGCTCTGCCCTCCTGAGGCCCCAGCTGGATCCTGTGTGCAGAGCTGGGGCCCCCAATGCAAGAGAGATGTGGGGCTGTTGGAGAGGGGTCAGAGGAGCCACAGAGATGCTCAGAGGGCTGGAGCAGCTCCCCTCTGGAGAGAGGCTGAGGGAGCTGGGCTGGGTCAGCCTGGAGCAGAGAAGGCTGTGGGGGGACCTCATTGCAGCCTGCCAGTCCCTGAAGGGAGCAGAGACACAGGAGGGGAATCAGCTTGTTCAAGGGCAGAGACTGGCAGGACAAGGGGGATGGAGTGAAGCTGGAGGAGGGAAGGGTTAGGTGGGAAGTTTTTTACAGAGAGTGGTGAGGGGCTGGAAGGGGCTGCCCAGAGAGGGGGTGGGTGCCCCATCCCTGGGGGTGTTGAAGGCCAGGTTGGCTGGGGCCCTGGGCAACCTTGTGTAGCTCCAGGCCTGAGGTTGGTGTCCCTGCCTGTGGCAGGGGGGTTGGAGCTCTGTGCTCCTTGGGGTCCCTCCCAACCCATGCCATTCTATGATTCTGCACACTGAGGTGAACTGGACCAAGCCTGTAATTCAAGGGAAAGATCTTCAAAGAGGGACAGAAACCATTTTATCTCGGGTCAGTAGAAGACAGATGAGACCCAGGAGGATGATGAAACTGCATACAGAAAAAGCAGCTGGATTGGACAAAAAGCCTGTGCATGTGACATGTAGAGTACATGAACAGCTTGTGCAATAGGTTGTGAGGCTTTAAAAGGCACAGGACAATAACTGAGGGGGTCCCTCTGTAGAGGCACCCAGCTTGAGCTGAAGGAAACCAACTCTGTGGCAGAACCAAGGGTCAGAATTCTTCTTTAAAGCTGGAGGATGCATGTTAACTCCTCTCTAAGGAGTTTAGAAAGCAAGGGGGTGCAGTCTGAACCTCACAATTTTGTCAGGAGGGTTTTCTTGGACACTTGTGTAACCGAGAGGCACTGTCCCCACAGTGTTCCAGAGCATGTCCTGCCAGAGATGACCATGTGCCACAACTATGCCAGGAACCACGCTACCATTTTGACAGCAAAACAGTCATGGATGACTGTTGGATGACTGCAAAACATTGCATGAGCGTGGTGCCTGGCCATGGAGCTTACAAACACGGCGAGAGGGCTTGTGATGCCAATAGCTCTGCTCCATGCATCCTGCGCTGGGGAACTGACCCTCTGTCAGCAGGGCAGTCACAGCAGTGGCATCTGCATGCTGGCTGCAGCAGCCCAGGGACTGCATAGTACCCCTGGTACGTAGAACCCCTGCGGGCACCTTGCAATCCTGTGCTTTCTGACAGTGGAACAGCTGGGCACAGAGCTCCACAGACCTTGAGCCAATGTCCTGGTGCTTTAGTTGTACTGGTACTTGTCTGTAGGACATGGAGTTGGCTTCAGCAGAGACATTCAGAGCCAGGCACTTCTACTTTTCTCTTGGAACTTTATGCTGTACTTAATTAACACATCAGCATGGGGGACAGGCCCTAATTGCATGGCTCAGTGGTGCTGTCATTTCCCTGGCTGGGGCTCCAGCCAGTGCTGTGGCTGAGGAGGCAGCAAGAGGGCAGAGAAGCACCAACTCCAAGAGACACTGCAGAGGGGTCAGAGCACAAGGCCAGAGTCGCTCCCTGCACTTGTTTGGAGTCCCAAGCCATGGTGGGAGGTGCCATTCTTCAGCTGGAGGTGGCTGGATGAAGCTCACTCACACAGGCTCCTGCTCCAGGCACCATCATGACCAGAGCACAGGAGCAGCTTTACTTGTCTGCTGTGACCAGGAAGTGAACTGAGGAGCCCGGGAGGTGTGATGACTCAGCTCTGTTGCTGCTTTTCAAATCCTTCCTTGGGCATCTGTGTTTTCTGTCAAGCAGAAGGCTTGGAGTCTTGGGCAAGATAGAGAAGAGCAAGTGGCTCAGCAGTAACAGGCCTGCCTTCTTAGTAAGAGCTTAATATGTAGTGCAAAGAAAAGCAGAAGCAGCACAAAACAAGTAACTCCTTTCACAGTAGATAGAAGGCACTAAGTCACTGGTCTCAAATTTGGGGGATACCTCTGAGGCATGGGAAACAGGCTTACAAAATAACTCACTGAACCTGCATGCAAATTGGTCTCCTTTATCCTTCAGGACTCAGAGCATGCTACTCACAAATTTTTTGGGGGGTTTGGAAAGTCTTGGTTTTAAATACAACCCATGTCTAAGACTCTGGTAACTGGCCTTTCTCTTTTCTCCAATTCCTGAAATTTCCAATCACCTTCTTTTGTTTTTTCTCTCTCTTTTTTTCTTTTCTTCCCTACAGGATCCTTGCTCTGTGAACCAGAAGTTCCCCAGCTCAATGTCCCCCTGTTACACGAGCAAAACTGACACCATTTTTGTGCCATTTCACAGGTTTAGGGAGCAATTGTGCCCTGGGCAGCACAGCCATCTGCCTGGCACTGCCTAAAGCAGGCAGAGCTGGATGTTGAGGGCTCTCCCTTTTCTGAAGAACCTCAGCAGGCAGAACACAACACAGAAGGCTCAGGTGAGTGAGATGGATTCTGCTGCAAGCCACCCCTCTGCAGCTGTACCAAAGGCAGCAGCCTGTTCAGGCCTCCCTGAGGTGGCTGTGAGCCAGCAAGTGCCTGGCCCAGGAACTGCACACATGGGTGGAAAGATACTGTGTGCTCTGAAGAGGTCTTTGACCTGTGTCATGGGGTGCTGCTCTCCTGCACCACAGGCCAAAGATCTTTGGGGGCTGAACCTCCCAGAGGGGGGTGGGTCCCATGGGAACAGGATGCAGCTTGAATACTGAGGCAGACAGACTCTGGAAATTTCATTAGGTTTGATTATTTGCCTTATAATATAAAGAGAGTGATAGTCCAACTTGGTCTGTGTTCTCATGTCATAAATCACATTCTCTAGCAGACAGGAAATGCAGGAGAGCCCCCAGTAATCTGAAGATAAAGACTGCACCCTTTGGTGTTTTAAAGCTGTCTGGGAAATGCAGATGGGCAATGTGAGAAATGGTACAGGGAAAGGGTGTCACTTAATACTATACCTTAAATGCACCTCCTGTTACAAGTTGCACTGCTGAGACACACCTTTAGGATAAAGGACTCTGTTTATTCAGAATAAGGCACGTTGGTGCTAATGCATGACTGATAATCAGTGCAATTAGGTATTACATTTCATGTAAGCCTGTATTTCAGGTACTCACTACAAAAAGCATATGAAATTCAGTGTGAATTACAATATTTTTCAAATTTAAAAAGATAAATTGAGGTGAAACAGGCCACCCACCTCTCCTATATTTCTTCTTGCCAGAAACCTTTGCTCAGGCTTGAATCCAGATTAGTGTATTCCCAGACACTCCCTGGGCTGTCCCCCAGGGGCTTCCTGGAATTCCTGCCTCCACACTGGGAGATAGAGCCAACACAGCAGTGTACAGCAGCCTGTCAGACTTCAAGAGCTGCAGCCCTGGTTAACACTCCAGATTAAGCAGGTAAATCCCTGCTGCAGGGCTGGGATAAACTGAGGTGTGCTCAGAAATGGTGGCCTAGAAGCACCTGTCTTAGTTCAGCTGGTTTGATTCAGAGCAGAACTACTCTCTGCACATGTTCTGGTTTCTCTTGTGCCAACTGGAAAGTAAGAATCCATATTGGCCTCTCACTGTGTGCTTCTCTGCCCAACAATTGCATCAAACTTGATTTCAGTCATCTTCCTCAGGATATTCAGGGCACGTTCTGGAAACACCCTAAAGGAGAGAGTAACACAGAAGTAAATGTAGGGTAAGAAACTTAAATTGTGGGAGAAAGTGGCTGTGCAGGTGAGGGAGGAGCTGGGCTGGGAGCAGAAGTGTGACCACACAGCCTGAGATCAAGGCCTAACCTGGGTGTTATCTCCCATGAATATGAAGCCCTCAATCTCCATCAAGTTTCACTCCCATCTCACCCATGTCCTTTTATGACAATTCCAGGACAGGCATGTACTAGACATGAATTAACTGGCAATTTTGCTGCAGGACACAGGAATTTTTATTGGACTCAGACTCATGCATTTGCTTTCTCTTTGGTTTTAATTTGGGGAATTAAACCAAAGTTTCATTTTGGTGGGGAAAAAACCCAAACTAAAGCTCCTTTCTTAAAAAGAAAGGAGGTTAGAAAGCTTGCTAGCTTTCACAAACAAAAAGTTACTAAGTATTTAAGGAGATACTGCAGAACTTAATTAGCTGTTCTTATGTTAATTCTCAGTTTGCAAACTGCTTTCTCATGAAAACACCTCCCCAGCAATGCAGTCAAACTGGCTGTTAAAGACACAGAGGACAAATCTTGCTTTACATGTGGCACTGCTAAGCAACAGAGCCCTTTAGAAGGAACTTTCTGGCCTCTGTGGCCTCAGTCTCTGGTGTTGGCATGAAGAAACAAACACTACTAAGCAGCAGAACCCCAGCTCTGTCTGGAACCATACTTGGGCTGCTGGTTTAAAGATGGGTGGTGTTTGCAGGCAAAAGGGAAACGGTGATCTGTGAGGAGAAATATTCCCTTGTGCTGCTCCCCACCTCTCAGAGTGGTCAGGTTCTCCCAGGAGAACAGTTAGGTGTAGGATGTGGATCCTAATGACCACTGCAGGGACTCAACCAAACCTTTCAGTGGATGCAGTCTTCTTCTGGCAGCAGGAAGTACACTGCACTGTTTGGTTACCTTGTGCTGTGTTCTAAAAATCAAACTTCATCCTGAATCAGATGCTACATGTTTGAGGGTTCTACACTCAGCAAGTTCTATCTGATATATATGGAGGAGGTTTTGGGGGGGGGGCAGTGGGCCTTTGGTTTGGGTTTTTATCCCTTCTACTTACCTTTCAAAAAATAAAGCAACACGCTGATTTGCTGGAACAAAAACCATCTTCTGGTTGGTCAGTATTCCTTCCATCAGGGCATCTGCAACTTCTTGAATCTCCAAAATCTTGCCAAGCCTACACAGGAAAGCAGAGATCTAAGAGCTATGGGGGTAAAACAGGGGATGGAGGATGCCTCACATGCACAGAGGGTATTCAGATGCAACCCTTCTGTGGGCTAAGTGACCCTGCAGGCCTTCTTCAGTCAATGCAGCACACCAGTTATATAAAAACCCAGTTAGAGAAACACCCCTAAAGCTGGGGTTACACACAGTGCAAGGGAGGAAGGACAGGAAAGTTACCTTGTAGTGGGGTTTTTCACAAACCCAGTGTTTATAAACACTGGACACAGACATGTAGTCTTTATTCCATCCTTTCCCAGGGTAGACAGCTCCTCTGTCAAAGCCTTGTGAAATCCAACTGCAGCAAACTTGCTTGAGCTGCAGGAAGGGACAAAGCACAAATGAGAAGGCACAAGTACGATTTATGACTTCCTACAACTGGGAATAGCCTAAAAGGTCACACAGTCCTGGCTAGGAGGCAAAACCAACCCAAAAAGCCAGCTGAGAGACAGGGCAGAGCTAATTCTAACTTTCCCTGGGCCAGAGTGTAGCACTGGATGAGATATTGCTGCTTTGGGGAGTAACTGGAATGCAGAGCAGGTGTCTGTCAGAAAGCACTGCCTTGGTGGGGGGGAATAGAGAGACAGAAATAAGACAGAGCTGATTTAAAGTCACTTACCAATAAGCCACCATGTAGGAAATCACAAAATGACCTGCTGCTGAAGCCACTGTGACAATGTGACCGTGGTTGTTGTCCATCATGGCTGGCAGAAAAGCTCTTGTGGTCTTGGAAGTCATTTAAACCACGAGGCAAAAATCATGGGGGTGGGGGAGAAAAGAGGGAGGAATTCATTATTATTAAGCAACTATCACTAATTAAGCAACTAATGGTATTGCTAATGCCATGCACTGTATGGCACCTCAGATTTTAAGAGCCACAGAGACACCCGTTCTCCACCCTGCTGTTAGAACTGGTGACCTGTTTTGCAAGGGGAGTGTTTCAGGAAGCTGGCTATAAACAGGTGCTGATTCTCATGTCTCTCCTTTCCTGTGCTGCTGTTTAGCTTTCAGGTGTCAGCAGCAATGCTGCCACTGTCTCACCCTGGCACATACACTCGTCAATCTCTAGCATCTCTTTGCTGCTGTGAACAACAACTCCCTAACAGCCAAAACCCACCCACTGTGCCACCCCAGCTGACAGCTGCCCAGCCCAGGGGTCTGCTGCAGGGGTGCAGAGGAGCCAAGGCCCAGCTTTGTATAGTGCTGTCACCTCGACTCAGGCTGCTGGGAAAAAGCTGTGAGAAAGCAGGAGATGGGCTCAGAAGTAGCTCAAGGAGCCAGGAGTGCAAGTGGTGACACAGTGAGGCACAAACCACAAGAGGAAGAGCACCAGGGAGAGCAGCTGGGCTAGTGGGTGCAGTCAGGGAGGGGTCAAGCCTTGCTCTGCCCTGCAGTCTGGCTGTGCTGGGACCTGCAGTGCTGCCTCTCCCTTTTTCTGCCTGAGTGTTCAGGCTGTGTGCCAGCTGCTTTTTGTGCACCTCAGCCATTAACAGCATTGCTTTGCATTTTTCAGCTGTGTATCTTCTACTTGCATGGTCCTGGGGCTCAGCTGTGGGTGCCCAAACTACCTGATGAAAAGAGGAACCCTGTGACAGAAACCAACCTGTGCTCAGATGAGATCATCAACAGCAAGTTCATGCGGAGAAAAGAGAGAACAAACTAACTGGGCCAGGCAAGATCAGCAAGAGGTTATTCAAGTTTCCCCACAGTGTCTGCCTGGTGCCCCTGTGCTACATGCATGTGAAAGATGCTTTTGCAATTCACCTGTGGCAGCCTGGGCTAGTGAGGGTGTCCCTGCTCATGGTAGGGGGTTGGGACTTGATGATCACTAAGGTCTGTTCCAACCCAACCCATTCTGTGATTCTCTGAAAGTAACTGTTGGTCTTAATCTGCCTCACCAGTGCTCCCACAGCTGCAGGCATGAGGATGGTGCTGGCCCTTACCCACATGTGAGCCAGGATGTTGACTTCAAACATCCTTTCGATCTGGTGGTCCTGGGTGGAGAGCAGGTCAGCAGCTGTAATCACACCGGCGTTATTCACCAGGATGGAGACATCCCCAATCTCCTTCTTCACCTTTGGGGCAGGAAAAGAGCCACAAGGGAAAGGTGCATGTCATGTGTTATCACAAAGCCACGAGGCCGTGGAATGGGAGCAGCTACTGCTTTAATTCTGTTACTGTGAGGGAGAGGAAGGTTGCACCCTGTTCCCAGATGTGGAATTCCTGGCAGGACATGCTGGAGCCTCTCTGAAGATGATGAGGCTGCTGTTACACATGATGGAACGCTGCCTTCCTGGGGAATGGCTGAACTCCTGCCTGCCCACGGGAAGTGGGAATAATTCCTTGCCTGGCTCTGCCTGCACACGTGGCTTGAGTGTCACTCATTAAACTCCCACCACCTCAACCCATGAGGTTCTCACTTTTCCAATTCTCTCCCCCATCCCACCACGGGCTGGGGGCAGTGAGTGAGCAGCTGCATGGTGCTGAGGTTTCACAGACAGGCTGGCAGTCTACAGAGCAGCCTTGGCAACGAGGCCTGATGCATCGGAGCCTCTCCGAAGAGGAGGACACTGTCTGCCATCTAGGAAGTGCTACTTCACTCTGTTCAGAAAGCAGCAAGCTGTGGAGAGAGTCCAAGGGCGTGCATGATTTCTGTACAACAAGTCTTCTGCTGCCCCCACTGTCCTAAAAATCTCCGGGCGAGCCTTTGGCCGTGCCCCAGCTCTCCTACCTTCTCTGCAGCCCTGTAGATTTCCTCCCTTTTGCTGCAGTCCACCACGAAGGCGTGAGCAGTGGCTCCCAGCTTCTCACATTCTGCTGCCGTGTCCTCGACGCCGGACTGGGAGAGGCAGAAGAGAGACACGTGCACAACTGAACTGCCTGCATGTTGCTGCTCAGGCACTGCAGAGTAACAGAGGCTGGAGACTTCTCCTGATGGTGTAGCTGCTAGAAGTGTCTGCACAGTTCATAGTATCTCCTGAGCTGGAAGGGACCCATAAGGCCCATCAGTGCCACTCCTGGCTGCACACAGCCCAGCCCAGGCAGAGCAGGGCACTGAGCGCAGCGGCCAGACGCTTCTTGCCCTCAGCCCAGCTCGGGGCTGGGACCCCTTCCCTGGGGAGCCTGTGCCAGCGCCCGACCCCCCTCTCAGCACAGACCCTCTTCTGACACCCAGCCTGACCCTCCCCTGGCCAGGCTTCACGCCGGCCCCTCGGGTTCCAGCCCTGGGCCCCAAAGAGAGAAGAGAGATGGGCGCTGCCCCTTGGCTCCCCTGGGCAGGCAGCCACAGGCCGGGGGGAGGCCTCCCCTCAGCCTCCTCTGCTCCAGGCTGGGCAACCCCAGGCCCTTCAGCCTCTCCTCGGGAGCCTTCCCCTCCAGACCCTTCCCCATCCTCCCTGCCCTCCTCTGGACACTCTCCAATAGTTTTGTGTGCCTCTTGTCCTGTGGTGCCCAAACCTGCCCCCAGGACTGGAGGTGAGGCCGCCCCAGCACACAGCGGGACAATCCCTCCCTGTCCCGGCGGGCTGTGCCGGGCTGGATGCACCCCAGGGTTCAATGTCCTCCTGCCTGCCTGGGCACGCTGCCGGCTCAGGGGTGACTTGCTGTGGCCAGTGACCCCTAAACCCTTCTCGACACAGCCGGCCTCCAGTGCCTGCTGGCCCCGGCTGGGCGTGCAGCCAGGGTCGCCCCTTCCCAGGGGCAGCACCCGGCTCTTGCCAGGTCCTGGCCGCTCCGGGGAAGGGCTGTCGCCAGGCTCCGTGGGGCTGTTCTGCCTCACCCGGGCACCTCCGTGCCCCAACCCCAAGACGGAGGAGCCGCGGCGGGAGCGGCCCCGGTACCTTGTTGATGTCCCACAGCACCAGCCTGCTGCGGCGCTTGGCGAACTCCAGGGCCGTGGCTCTCCCCACGCCGTGCCCAGCGCCCGTCACCAGCACCAGCTCTCCGCTGACCGACTTTCTCCTCGCCGGCACCAGGAGCTTCGCGGCAGCCTCCAGGTACGAGTAGAGCAGCGCAACCGGGAACAGGAGCAGCTCCAGGAGCGGGCCCATCGCCGCGGAGGGACCTTCGACCGACCCGCGCCTCTTCCCCGGGGCTGCGGGCTCCGGATCCCGCGTCCGGTCAGACCGGGGACCCCAGAGAGCGGCTGCTGCCTACACTTGGCCGCGCCTCCCGGAAGGGGAGCAGCCAATCGGAGAACACAATATGGGGAGGAGGCGTGCCCGTGAGAGAGAAAAAAGACGATTGGTTGGAAGCTTTAGTGATTGCTGGTGCTTCGGCCAATGAGAGGCGAGTCCGTAAAGTTAGCGGTCAGGGTGTAGCGCAGAGGCGGCCGCTGGGGACAGGGAAGGGGGACAGGGAAGGGGGACAGGGAAGGGGAAAAGGGGGAAGGGGAAAAGGGGGAAGGGGAAAAGGGGGAAGGGGAAAAGGGGGAAGGGGAAAAGGGGGAAGGGGAAAAGGGGGAAGGGGGAAGGGGAAAAGGGGGAAGGGGAAAAGGGGGAAGGGGGAAGGGGAAAAGGGGGAAGGGGAAAAGGGGGAAGGGGAAAAGGGGGAAGGGGAAAAGGGGGAAGGGGAAAAGGGGGAAGGGGAAAAGGGGGAAGGGGGAAAGGGGGAAGTGGGACAGGGAAGGGGAAAAGGGGGAAGGGGAAGGGGGGAAGGGAAGGGGGACAGGGAAGGGGGTCAGGGGGAAGGGGAAGGGGAAAAGGGAAGCGGGGAAGGGGGGAAGGGAAGTGGGACAGGGAAGGGGGAAGGGGGGAAGGGAAGGGGGACAGGGAAGGGGGTCAGGGGGAAGTGGGACAGGGAAGGGGAAAAGGGGGAAGGGGAAAAGGGGGAAGGGGAAAAGGGGGAAGGGGAAAAGGGAAGGGGAAAAGGGAAGGGGAAAAGGGAAGGGGAAAAGGGAAGGGGAAAAGGGAAGGGGAAAAGGGAAGGGGAAAAGGGGGAAGGGGGAAAGGGGGAAGGGGGAAAGGGGGAAGGGGGAAAGGGGGAAGTGGGACAGGGAAGGGGAAAAGGGGGAAGGGGAAGGGGGGAAGGGAAGGGGGACAGGGAAGGGGGTCAGGGGGAAGGGGAAGGGGAAAAGGGAAGCGGGGAAGGGGGGAAGGGAAGTGGGACAGGGAAGGGGGACAGGGAAGGGGGAAAGGGGGAAGGGGAAGTGGGAAAGGGAAGGGGAAAAGGGAAGGGGAGAAGGGGAAAAGGGAAGGGGGGAAGTGGGGACAAGGAATGGGGAAAGGGAAGGGGGAAGGTGGAGTGGGATAGGGGAAGGGGAGACAGGGCAAGGAAAGGGGAGAGGGGAGGGGAAAAGGAATGGGTAAGGAAAAGGGGATGGGGAAGTGGCACAGGGGTGTTGCTCAGGACCCTGGTGTGTTCCTGCCTGGGAGGGGCCGGTGCCTTAGGACTGATGGCGGCAGCTCCTTGCAAGCCACGTCCAGCACATCTATCTGCTGCAACGCTCACCGGCCTGCCCTGGTGCCTGAGGGGGAGGCCAGGAGCAGTTTGCCTTCTGCTAGACCAGGGACACACACAGAGGCTGCAACACCTCCTGAGCACTCACCCAGCACAGGGCTGGGTGAGCTGTGACTGTGATGTGGAGGGGAATCCTGCCTTTCCTGCTGGGTTTCACTTACACAATGAGAGGTATCCAGATCAGGCTGGTAATTTTACTTAATGGTGTTTGTGAGCTGCTTAAGGAAGAGTGAAGTTTGCAGGAACATCTGTCCTCTGACCGAAATCTGGCTCCAGGTCAGGTTGGAGTTGTTGAAAGGGATTTTTTGTCCTGGTGCTTTAGTTGTGCTGTTACTCATCTTGTCTGCAGGACACAGAGTTGGCTCCAGCAGAGACATTCAGAGCCAGGCACTTCTTTTCTCTTGGAACTTTATGCTGTACTTAACACATCAGCATGGGGGACAGGCCCTAATTGCATGGCTCAGTGGTGCTGTCATTTCCCTGGCTGGGGCTCCAGCCAGTGCTGTGGCTGAGGAGCCAGCAGGAGGACAGAGAAGCACCAACTCCAAGAGACACTGCAGAGGGGTCAGAGCACAAGGCCAGAGTCGCTCCCTGCACTCGTTTTGGAGTCCCAAGCCAGGGTGGGAGGTGCCATTCTTCAGCTGTGGTGGTGGCTGGATGAAGCTCACTCACACAGGCTCCTGCTCCAGGCACCATCATGACCAGAGCACAGGAGCAGCTTTAGTTGTCTGCTGTGACCAGGAAGTGAACTGAGGAGCCTGGGAGGTGTGATGACTCAGCTCTGTTGCTGCTTTTCAAATCCTTCCTTGGGCATCTGTTTTTTTCTGACATTCAGGCAGCTTGCACTCATTCTTCCCATGGAGGAACTGCAGCGACAGGAGTTGAAGTGCAGGAGACTCTGCAGGAATGAGCTGTCTGTCATTGCCTGACTGGATTATGTCTTCCAATTCAATGCTGCCGTAAGGATCTGAGTGGTGCTCAGAGCTAGTGGGAAGGGCAGGCCAGGAGAAGCCAAATATCTTGCCTGGTATGTCCTCCTGAAGACAGTCCTTCCCCTAGGAAGAGGGACTACTCATCCATTGACTTGTCTGAGCTTTTCCTTCAGAGTCACTGGACCAGACTTACCCATCCTTTGAGCCAGGATTCAAGCCATGAAATAGCAGGAGCATCAAAGGTGGCACCAGAAGAGGCTAAGCTGGGGGAAAGTTAAGAATGTTTGCCAGCAATGCAACAGACAACAATCAATACAGACCGGAGAAGGCCTGATGCAGCCTTTAGACTCCTGTGTTAAGAACAAACAGCTTGGCCAGAACACTGCTCCCTCAGACAGGGCTTTTGGAGCATCTGTATCATTAGACCCTTTGACTCCTTGGGAGGTAAGAATAGGTGGAAGTGAATGTAATGAAGAGGCCCAAGAGATGTGCTCTGGCTTCAAGCATCTCACATATGGGACAGGGCTGTCAGCAAGAGGTCAATATGCAGCTCAAACAGGGAGAAAAAGGCAGAGCCAGCACAATCATAGAATCACAGAGTGGTCGGGTTGGAAGGGATCCCAAGGATCACAGAGCTCCAACCCCCTGCCACAGGCAGAGCCACCAACCTCCAGGCCTGGAGCTACACAAGGTTGCCCAGGGCCCCATCCAACCTGGCCTTCAACACCCCCAGGGATGGGGCATCCACCCCCTCTCTGGGCAGCCTGTTCCAGCATCTTACCACAATTTGGCATCAGTTAGAAGTGGAAAGCAGGCCTGAGCATTTCTAAACTGGCTTTTAATGTTTTTTTCCCAGTCCTTGAAACAATCCTCTTTGTTCTTCTCCTTCCCTACAGGAACCTTGCTCTGTGAAACAGTTTCCCAGCTCAATGTCCTCCTGTTACATGAGCAAAACTGACACCATTTTTGTGCCATTTCACAGGTTTAGGGAGCAATTGTGCCCTGGGCAGCACAGCCATCTGCCTGGCACTGCCTAAAGCAGGCAGAGCTGGATGTTGTGGGCTCTCCCTTTTCTGAAGAACCTCAGCAGGCAGAACACAACACAGAAGGCTCAGGTGAGTGAGATGGATTCTGCTGCAAGCCACCCCTCTGCAGCTGTACCAAAGGCAGCAGCCTGTTCAGGCCTCCCTGAGGTGGCTGTGAGCCAGCAAGTGCCTGGCCCAGGAACTGCACACATGGGTGTAAAGATACTGTGTGCTCTGAAGAGGTCTTTGACCTGTGTCATGGGATGCTGCTCTCCTGCACCACAGGCCAAAGACCTCTGGGGGCTGAACCTCCCAGAGGGGGTGGGTTCCATCCCCAAGGCTGGGGCCACACTGTCAGTGAGACGTGCCTGGCACTGTACCATGCTGATCCCAATGTGGCTTCCTGGGGTGACCACAGAGCTGCCTCGTCCCTGCAGCCTGGCCTGGTGGTCAGCAGACTCTGGCTGACCCTTCCACCACTGCAGCACCCACTCTGCCATCCTTGCTTGGCTTTGGTTGGGAGTTTCAATGCTGAGAGACACCTTTGGGTCAAAGAACTCTGTTTATTCAGCCTCAGGAGTGTTGATGGTGCTAATGCATGACTGATAATCAGTGCAATTAGGTATTACATTACATGTAAGCCTGTATTTCAGGTACTCACTACAAAAGCACAAAAAATGTGAGTGATCATTAGGGCACATTATTTAAAATATAAAACAGGCCACCCACCTCCTCTCCTATATTTCTTCTTGCCAGAAACCTTTCCTCAGGTTTGAATCCAGATTAGTGTATTCCCAGGCACTCCCTGGGCTGTCCCTCAGGGGCTTCATGGAATTCCTGCTTCCACACTCAGAGATAGAGCCAACACAGCAGTGTACAGCAGCCTGTCAGACTTCAAGAGCTGCAGCCCTGGTTAACACTCTGGATTAGGCAAGTAAGTTCCTGCTGCAGGGCTGGGATAAACCCTGAGGTGTGCTCAGAAATGGTGGCCTAGAAGCATCTGTCTTAGTTCTGCTCTGAATCAAACCAACTGAACTATGTTCAGCACATGTTCTGGTTTCACTTGTGCCAACTGGGAAGTGAGAATCCATTCTGGCCTCTCACTGTGTGCTTCTCTGCCCAACAACTGCATCAAACTTGACCTCAGTCATCTTCTTCAGAATGTTCACAGCACGTTCTGGAAACAGCCTGGAGGAAAGAGTGACACAGAAGTAAATGTAGGGTAAGAAACTTAAATTGTGGGAGAAAGTGGCTGTGCAGGTGAGGGAGGAGCTGGGCTGGGAGCAGAAGTGTGACCACACAGACTGAGACCAAGGCTTAACCTGGGTGTTATTTCCCATGAATATGAAGCCCTCAATCTCCATCAAGTTTCACTCCCATCTCACCCATCTCCCTTTATGGCCTTTCAAAGGCTGAGTATCTCTTGGGCACTATTTGGGTTGCAACATTGCTGCAGGATCCAAGAACAACCAAAACTGATGAGAGAGATGTGCATCTTAAATGTTGTGTGCTCTGAAAACAGCAGGCTTTGGAAGCAGCAGATGCTACAACTGAGGAGGGGTTTCCTGTCTCCTTGTGGTCCCCTGGCCCAAAGTAAGCCAAAAAAGCCAAGTTATCCTAAGGGCTTTGACAACATGATGTTTTGACCTGTCTTCTGCCAGCTTGCACCTTCAGCATGCAGCTCTTGGAGATGCAAATAGACTGAAGAGCTTTATTACTACTCTGGGGTGTTGGGTTTTGCAAACCTGAAGTTACCAAGTATTTCATGAGCTCACTGTAGAAGCTCACTGAAAACTTAACTTGTTTTTTCTGATGGGAATTCCAGATTTGGAACATGAGCACTGGTACAAACACCTCCCCAGCAAGGCAGCCACGCTGGGTGTAAGACAGATGAGAGGAAAAATCTTAGAGCTAAGCAACAGAGCAAAGCTAAACAACAGAGCCCTTTAGAAGCAACTTTCCAGCCTCTCTGGCCTCAGACTCTGGTGTTGGCATGAAGAAACAAGGAAGTGAATCACAAGGACCTAAGAAAGGGCTCAAAAAACCCCTTGTGTGGGATGTCTGCTGTTTTCATCAGAACCAACCACTGCTGTTTCATTTCCTTGTGTGTTCTTCTCATACTGAAGTGTTTCAGGTGGGTGGTGGGTTGAAAAATACCACTCCTGCTGCAGACAGTTACATGTTATCCAGCTACCCTGGGCATATTAACTCAAATCTGGACTGACAAAGGACTGAGGACACTGATGTCAAGCACTGAAGACAATACAAAATACACAAGCCTTGCTTGAAGATAAACTTCTGCACTCCAGATGTCAACCTAGGAGTTTTCCATGCTGTCAAACAGTATCTATTGCTACCAGGAGTGAAAACAGCATTCATCATCAACCAAAGCTTAATCTTGAAACACATGCTACTAGTTTGAGGTTTGTAAAGAGAGGTAGTTAGTGTTGGCATGTTCTTCCCCTCCCTCACCCCTCTCCCCTTTTGGCTCTACTTACATTTCTGAAAGCAAAGCCATGTTTAGTTGTGGTGGAACAAAAACCATCTTCTGGTTGGTCAGTATTCCTTCCATCAGGGCATCTGCAACTTCTTCAATCTCCAAAATCTTGCCAAGCCTACACAGGAAAGCAGAGATCTAAGGGCTCTGGGGGTAGAACAGGGTTAGCACTAGAGGATGGAGGATGCCTCACGTACACAAAGGGAATTCAATGCAGCCCTTCCATGGGCTAAGTGACCCTGCAGGCCTTCTTCAGTCAATGCAGCACACCAGTTATATAAAAACCCAATTATAGAAACACCCCTAAAGCTGGGGTTACACACAGTGCAAGGGAGGAAGGACAGGAAAGTTACCTTGTAGTGGGGTTTTTCACAAACCCAGTGTTTATAAACACTGGACACAGACATGTAGTCTTTATTCCATCCTTTCCCAGGGTAGACAGCTCCTCTGTCAAAGCCTTGTGAAATCCAACTGCAGCAAACTTGCTTGAGCTGCAGGAAGGGACAAAGCACAAATGAGAAGGCACAAGTACGATTTATGACTTCCTACAACTGGGAATGGCCTAAAAGGTCACACAGTCCTGGCTAGGAGGCAAAACCAACCCAAAAAGCCAGCTGAGAGACAGGGCAGAGCTAATTCTAACTTTCCCTGGGCCAGAGTGTAGCACTGGATGAGATATTGCTGCTTTGGGGAGTAACTGGAATGCAGAGCAGGTGTCTGTCAGAAAACACTGCCTTGGTGGGGAATAGAGAGACCAGTATTGAGAAATCTCAGGAAATGATAAATCATTGTGCTTCCTTCCTTGCCTTTCCCCTAAGGGAAGGCACTTAGAAGGAATGCAGCTGGAGCCTGTAAGGTTAAGAAGGATGGGCAGAGTAGACATGGAGAACCATGCTCTGATGTTTGTTTTACCACACAGGAACATCTTGTGATATTCAAGTTTTCTGTTTGTGCAGCATGATTTTCCAGAGAGGTTTCAAGGAGAAAAGCAGCTGAGGTCCTGACAGCAGAAGCATCTCTCTACGTTAGTCACTACCACAATGGTAGCAAGGTCCACAGCTACTCACTAGGGGTTTACTTGACAGCACTCTACCAGCTCACAGAGGCACTACTTGCTAAAGAGAAGCAGAAGGTGAGAGGATACCTTTTTCTTTGGGTTGGTGAGGGAGAGAAAAAAGGAGAAGCTTTGGTTAGTTGTTGTGTTGCATGACTGCTCCTACCTACAAGCACTGCAAATGGGCAGAGGCCTTCAGGCACCCTGAAGTGCCAGCTGGTGTGCTTATTCCTCCTTAGCCCAGTCCTTTGGAAGTACAGATGCAGCAGGAGGGTTATTTTGATTAATGGGTGCTTGCTAATGGAGAGGATGCAACTAGAAATAAGACAGAGCTGATTTAAAGTCACTTACCAATAAGCCACCATGTAAGAAGCCCCAAAATGACCTGCTGCTGAAGCCACTGTGACAATGTGACCGTGGTTGTTGTCCATCATGGCTGGCAGAAAAGCTCTTGTGGTCTTGGAAGTCATTTAAACCACGAGGCAAAAGTCATGGAGTGGGGGAGAAAAGAGGGAGGAAAAGAACAAGGTGTTTTCTTAGGCATATTCAACACTGACCCTGACTATCAATAATTAAGCAACCAATGCTAATGCTATTGCTAAGCTTAGATCAGCAAGAGGTTATTCAGGTTATTCAACAGTCAGCCTGCCTGGTGCCCCTGTGCTACACATGTCTGAAAGATGCTTTGGTAATTAACCTGGAGCTGAAAATAACTGTTGGACTAAATCCACTCCCACAGCTGCAGGCATGAGGATGGTGCTGGCCCTTACCCACATGTGAGCCAGGATGTTGACTTCAAACATCCTTTCGATCTGGTGGTCCTGGGTGGAGAGCAGGTCAGCAGCTGTAATCACACCGGCGTTATTCACCAGGATGGAGACATCCCCAATCTCCTTCTTCACCTTTGGGGCAGGAAAAAGCCACAAGGGAAAGGTGCATGTCATGTGTTATCACAAAGCCACGAGGCCGTGGAATGGGAGCAGCTACTGCTTTAATTCTGTTACTGTGAGGGAGAGGAAGGTTGCACCCTGTTCCCAGATGTGGAATTCCTGGCAGGACATGCTGGAGCCTCTCTGAAGATGATGAGGCTGCTGTTACACATGATGGAACGCTGCCTTCCTGGGGAATGGCTGAACTCCTGCCTGCCCACGGGAAGTGGGAATAATTCCTTGCCTGGCTCTGTCTGCACACGTGGCTTGAGTGTCACTCATTAAACTCCCACCACCTCAACCCATGAGGTTCTCACTTTTCCAATTCTCTCCCCCATCCCACCATGGGCTGGGGGGCAGTGAGTGAGCAGCTGCATGGTGCTGAGGTTTCACAGACAGGCTGTCAGTCTGCAGAGCAGCCTTGGCAACGAGGCCTGATGTGTTGGAGCCTCTCCGAAGAGGAGGACACTGGCTGCCATCTAGGAAGTGCTACTTCACTCTGTTCAGAAAGCAGCAAACTGCGGAGAGAGTCCAAGGGCGTGCATGATTTCTGTACAAGTCTTCTGCTGCCCCCACTGTTCTAAAAATCTCCGGGCGAGCCTTTGGCCGTGCCCCAGCTCTCCTACCTTCTCTGCAGCCCTGTAGATTTCCTCCCTTTTGCTGCAGTCCACCACGAAGGCGTGAGCAGTGGCTCCCAGCTTCTCACATTCTGCTGCCGTGTCCTCGACGCCGGACTGGGAGAGGCAGAAGAGAGACACGTGCATGAATTTTAAACTAGGAAAGGGGAGATTTAGTTTGGATATTAGGAAAAAGTTCTTCACTCTGATGGTGGTGGATCCCTGGACCTGGCTGCCCAGAGAGGTGGTGGAGGCCCCATCCCTGGAGACATTCAAGCTCAGGCTTGATGGGGCTCTGAGCACCCTGCTCTAGTGAAGGTGTCCCTGCTCACTGCAGGGGTGGGACTAGATGGGCTTGGAAGGCCCCTTCCAACCAAATGCCTTCTATGAGTCTAGGAACTGTACTGCCTACCTGTTGTTGCTTGGGCAGTAAGGAGGAACAGTTAGAGGCTGGAGATTTCTCCTGATGGGGTAACTGCTGCAAGTGCCCACACAGTTCCTGGCTACCCCAGGAAAGAGCTGTACCCTGGCTCCATGGGACAGCTACGGCTCCAACATGAAGTTTCAGATCTGTGTAGAGGGACTGCCAGAAAGGAAATGTGGCAGGAGGAGTGAGTTTACCTTGGTCAAGCACCCATAGCAGGGCTGCAGAAAGGGGGCACTCAGAGACTTTCACAGCACAGCACCCTGACTGTAAGCAGAGCTCTTAAAACAGAGGCCCAACTGATGTCCTGGGATACAAAAGGTAGCCCTATGTGTTTCTCCATCCACAGACCTGCTGTGAGAAGGGAGGTGTGCTCCAAAGGGCATGATGTCGTAAGACATTTCTTATGAGAACAGCATCTGACACAGGCGGAAGCTTCCTGAAATCACTGTATCAACCTGCTAAGCAAGGGCAGAAGTGATTTCACAGAATGACTAGGTTGGAAAAGACATCTGAGATCGAGTCCAACTGTTCCTGTCCTCTACTAAACCGTATCCCAAACCACCTCCTCTCCTCCAGGCTGAACACCCCCAGCTCCTCAGCAGGTTTGCTCTCCAGCCCCACTTAGCCTTGTTCACAATTGGCCTGGGACAGCTCCACACTGGAGAGCTCTGCAGGTCCCTGGGGTGGGAGCCAGGGCAGCTCCACTCAGCCCCATCACCGTGCTGATGGCCCCTGGGAAAGAGACCTTTGGAAAGCAGTCAGATTGGGGAAGCATCCTCCTAAAACCTTCAGGATCCACCTCCTCCGGCGCTGCAGTGCCTGCTTACAATCCGTTTCTCAGCACAGCACTGGGCAGGAGCCCTTAATGAATGGGCACCGTGCTGGGCCCTCTCCCACCCCTCAGAGCCCGGCTTCGGCTGGGCAAACCGTGACACAGGAGCAGACATGGAGAATACCGCCCGGTACCTCCCTCTCTGTCTCGGGGGTTTATTTTGGGGGGGGTTTATTAGCGCGTTGGGGTTTTTTGCAGCTTCGGGGTGACACGATGAAGTCCCCGGCCGCCGCTGCCCAGCCTCTCACCCCTCCGGACAGCCAGTGCTCCTGCGGAGGAGCCGGCTGCCCCCGAGGACGGCTCAGCCGGCACATCTCCCCGGCCGCCGGCACAGCTCTGTTCGGAGAGGCGGCGGGGCAGAGGGCAAACCGGCTTCTCCGCGGAAACAACCGGCCTGGGGGCCGGGCGCGCCTCTGCCCGCCGCCCTGGGAAGCGCTTCCAGAGCGGTTTGCTGACCGCCGCGGGCCCTGCACCCCCCGGCTGGGCGTGCAGCCAGGGTCGCCCCTTCCCAGGGGCAGCACCCGGCTCTTGCCAGGTCCTGGCCGCTCCGGGGAAGGGCTGTCGCCAGGCTCCGTGGGGCTGTTCTGCCTCACCCGGGCACCTCCGTGCCCCAACCCCAAGACGGAGGAGCCGCGGCGGGAGCGGCCCCGGTACCTTGTTGATGTCCCACAGCACCAGCCTGCTGCGGCGCTTGGCGAACTCCAGGGCCGTGGCTCTCCCCACGCCGTGCCCAGCGCCCGTCACCAGCACCAGCTCTCCGCTGACCGACTTTCTCCTCGCCGGCACCAGGAGCTTCGCGGCAGCCTCCAGGTACGAGTAGAGCAGCGCAACCGGGAACAGGAGCAGCTCCAGGAGCGGGCCCATCGCCGCGGAGGGACCTTCGACCGACCCGCGCCTCTTCCCCGGGGCTGCGGGCTCCGGGTCCCGCGTCCCGCCTGCGCGCTCCCCGCCCGGCGCCTCAGCCGCGGGACTCCGCCCCGCCGGGTCCCGTCCCGCCTCGCCCGGCCCCTGTCTGCCCTCGCACCCGCAGAGCGGCTGCCGCCCACGCTCGGCCGCGCCTCCCGGAAGGGGAGCAGCCAATCGGCGAACGCAATTTGGGGAGGGGGGCGTGCCCGTGAGAGAGGAAAAAATGTCGATTGGCTGGAAGCTTTTGTGATTGCTGGTGCTTCGGCCAATGAGAAGCGAACTTGTTGGAAGGCCTTTGGCGGGTGGGGCGGGTGATATAGCCCTGCTTGTGAGGCGCCGGCGGCTGGGGGCCTGAGGCGCTGGGTGGTGAGGGCTGTGCCTGCCTCGGGGGGCTGTGTGGCGGCGTCGATGCTGCTCCTCGCCAAGGCGCCCGCTGTCGCTCGGGCAGTCGCCTTGTTTTCGGTTGCTGCCGCGCTGTCCCGCCCGCCTGCCCGCTGTGCTCTCCGGCACCGCCCGGCCCTCAGGTACCGTAGCCCGCTGTGGGTGAGGCGGGGCGGGGCCCGGCCCTCGGGCTGAGGTGGCGCCGCCCTGTTCTTGAGGGAGCAACCGCTTCATCGCTGGGCCGGGTCTGGGGGCTGCCGTCCGGCCTGTGCCGGCCGAGGGGGAGCTTGGCACGGGCGGGGCCGTGTGCCCGAGGCTGCCCCTTCCCACACGGGCTGTCGTCTGGAGTGAAGCTGGTGCAGGTACCGAGAACTGCCAAGTAATGTAGCAAGTGAGGTGTGGTGATTGGCACTCCCAGGCGTGCTCTGCCCCCTCTGCCCTGGGCAGGCCCCAGCTGGAGTGCTGTGCCCAGTGCTGGGCTCCCTGGGACAAACCAGCCAGGGATCTCCTGGAGAGAGTCCAGAGGAGGCTGTGAAGGGGATGAAGGGCCTGGAGCATCTCCCCTGCCAGGAAAGGCTGAGGGAGCTGGGGCTGTTCAGCCTGGAGAGAAGAGACTGAGAGGGGATCTGATCACTGGGGATCAATAGCTGAAGGCTGGGACACAGGGGGACATGGGCAGCCTCTGCTCAGTGGCTGTGGGGACAGGACAAGGGGCAATGGCCTCAAGTTGGAGCCCAGGGAGTTCCCCCCCAATGTGGGGCAGAACTTCTTCCCAGTGAGGGTGAGGGAGCCCTGGGACAGGCTGCCCAGGGGGTGTGGAGTCTCCTTCTCTGGAGAGATTCCAGCCCTGCCCTGTCCTAGGGACCCTGCTTTGGCAGGGGGTTGGACTCAATGATGATCTCTTGAGGTCCCTTCCAACCCCTATGATTCTGTAATTTCCTCTCTCTGATAAAGATTTTATGGTCTGTGGGTCAGATTGTGCTCTGGAGAATATCCCCTCAATAGTGAATGTGGCAGCACATGGCATGCTGCAACTCTGACCAAGGAATTACCAGCTCCAGTGTGAAGCAGAGCCCAGTGTCTCCAGTACACCTGAAGATGTCATAGCATAAGTGAGACATTGAGAACTGGAACTACTGTTTTTGAAAAAGCCTGGCCTGTTCTAGTTATCTAATATTCATGCCTACACTCAAATAGCAAGCTTAATAATATATGAATTGCTTTTCTTTTTAATTTGAAACTCATTGATCCCATCATTGCTCTGTTCAGGTGTTAAGTTATTAAGAGCTGGATGCAGTTTTGCAGAGGTGATATATTTCCTTATATACTGGAAAAGATTCTTTAAGGGTAGCTTTTCCTTAAGAAGTTACACCTTGTCTTTAGAGTACTCTTGTAGTTTACAGCCCCTTGCTGAGCTTGGAGTCTCTTACCTAGAATAATCTTTTTTTTAAATTTTTGTAATAAAAAAATAACTGTGTGAAGCTGGGTTTGTGTGTTGAAGGAAATCTGTGGAGTTTTTAAGAGCTGGTGATCAGGCACAGTAACCTAACCTGCTGTGAAGTATTGTTTACTGCTCTTTGTGCTCCTATGGTGAGATAAAATCACTAGAGGTCTCAAGTAACTGTTGTTTTCTTTGAACTTGTGTGTAGCTTTCTTTGAAACAGAAAAAAACCAAGGTATGTATTATCCTAAACTACTGCACAAAATGATACTTCACTGGGGTCACAGCAACTCATAGAGCTGTGGTGCTCAGGCTTTTGGATATTACGTTCTTGTTCATACCCAGTTTATCACTGGATGTGAGAGCAGGGGACTTGTAAGGCCAGTTGGTTTCTTGATGAAACACCTGCATGGAGGTTAAAGCTCAGAGAGATCTTTCTGCTGCATTTACAGCCAATATCTTGGCAGTATGCCTTGTGTATGATTATTAACTGGTCAGTGTCCCACACAGTGCAGAACAGCAGTCTTCCTCCTCAGCTTTTCCCTCATGCTATGACCTCATCAGGTGTGCCTAGTAGAGTACTCTTCTGCTTCACAAGGCTGAAGGTAAAGTGCAGAATTTGTTGGTTCATACATGCATCTGCTGATGTCTGAAAGAAGCAATAATATACTACTGAGAGCTGTTTTGTGGGAAAAGCCTTGTCCTGCTTGCTGTAGTGTGCTACTCAGATCTGGGATTAAATGGAAATGATTAAATGGGAGATTGGATGCTTTTAAACACATCAGCCTTAAAAATACCCATGTAGGGTCCAGGCCTAAGCTGATTTATGTTATCATTCCAGATTCTCAGTTTATTATTGAGGCTTCCTTAAAATTGCAAGAAAAAAAACCTCTAAGCACTTGTAACTGGCTTGTATCAAAAAGAGTGTGGCCAGTAGGTCTGGGGAGGGGATTGTGCCCCTGTACTGGGCACTGGGGAGGCTGCACCTCGAGTGCTGGGTCCAGTTCTGGGCCCCTCACTGCAAGAAGGACATGGAGGTGCTGGAGTGTGTCCAGAGAAGGGCAACCAGGCTGGGGAAGGGGCTGGAGGGCAAATCCTCTGAGGAGCAGCTGAGGGAGCTGGGGTGTTGAGCCTGGAGAAGAGGAGGCTGAGGGGAGACCTTCTCCCCACCTCCCCTGCCCTGCCAGGAGGGTGCAGAGAGGTGGGGGATGGTCTCTTCAGCCAGGGGACAGGAGATGGGACGAGGGGCAATGGGCTCAAGCTGTGCCAGGGCAGGGGCAGCTCAGCTGGGAGGGCAAAGTTCTTCCCTGGCAGAGTTGTGGGGCTGTGGCCCAGGCTGCCCAGGGAGGGGGCTGAGTCCCCACCCCTGGGGGTGTTTAACAGAGGGGAGATGAGGTGCTCAGGGATCTGGTTTAGCTTAGGATGGGATTGTTTGGACTTGGTGATCTTAAAGGTCTTCTCCAACCTTGTGATTCTCTCAGTGTTAAACCCTAATGAATAAGGTTCTTTTTTCCTTTTCTCTCTTGCAGTAACCTCTCTGCAAGCTGTTGGTCCCAGCTTTGCCCTGCTGACATGTTCCACAGTTCCAGTGTTAATTCCTACCACAGCAAATCTCTCACATCCCCGTATCCGGGATCGCACGTGGAGCGTAGCCTAGTGCCTCGAGAGAAAGTAGGCTGGTTCATTGAGTGGAAAGATTATAATCCTGTGGAGTACACTGCAGGGTCTGTTTTGGCTGGACCCAATTGGGCAGATCCCCAAATCAAGTAAGTGAGTGGAAACTCCAGCTCTTTTCTCCTGTGGAAGCAGGAAATGGTAATTAATGGCTGAATGAATTAGATTATCATCTTCAGTGGCATATGATTCTACAGTGATGTGTGAAAGTCAGCACCTAGAAAAATGTGTGTTAGAGACCTGAGTAGTTTGGGTTAGCTGTGAAGTCTTTGACACATGATTTTACTGAGCTTGTGATTGAAGTAAGTGTTAATTAGAATAATGTGTTAATTAGAATAATGGACAGCTGTTGATGCTGTGCAGTGCTTCTGTGTTGTGAGCTAAGTAAAAATCTCCAGATTTCCCTTAAGAATTTGGGAGAGCATTTCCATAATATGAAATGTTGTGCTTGTTCATGGATTGAATGCAAGATGAGAAAAGCATTAAAGTAGAATTGTAGTTCTTGAGTGCTCTGACTCAGGAGATGTGTCAGGTTGAATGTGTGACTAATTCTTTTCTTGGTGAATGTGTTTATTCCTTGATTCTGTGAATATATTCTCTCCAGCTGCCTGCTTCTTGGCTGGAAAGTCAGATTTAGGCATCTAGTGCAACTTGTGATGCTGTGAAATGGTGATTCCTGTGTAGAAAGATCAGAAGATAGTGGTGCCTGAGGTTCCAACCTCATCTTCCTTATTTCCCATTGCTGTGTCAACCTGTGCTTCTGTTTGCTTTTAATTTTGTTTCACTGTTCTGCTGGATGCAAGGGACAGTTCTTCTCCAGCTCCACAGGGCTGCTGATGTTCTGCCAAGGTGTAGTTGGGAAAGTCTGTCATGGTTTAATGCAGCTAAAACAACCACACAGCCATTTGCTCACTGCCCACCCCACCTCCCAGTGAGATGGGGAGAGAATTGAAAAATAAAAAGAAAACTAAATAAAACTCATGGGTTGAGAGAAAGACAATTTAATAGGAAAAAAAAGAAGGATTATGCTAATAGGCTATACAATTGATGAACAACACAATTTCATGATACTTGAAAGCTGATGCTCCACAAGACCCTGAGGTACCCTGTCTCCTGTCCCATCCCCAGTTAAATACCAAGCATGATGTCATACAGTATGGAATATCCCTTTGACTAGCTTGGGTCAGCTGTCCTGGCTGTGTCCCTTCCCAGCTTCTTGTTCTCCATGGCAGGGCAGTGTGAGAAGCTGAAAAGCCCTTGACTGCTTGGCAACAACTCAAACACCAGTGTGTTATCCACATCATTGTCACCCTCAATCCAAACCCAGCACTACACCAGCTGCTAGGAAGGAAATTAACTCTACCCCAGCCAAAATAGGACAAACTGTCAGGTAATCTTTTTGTATCTGTTGGTAACACTTGAAAACACAGGTTAATTTTTTATGTATTAATGTAACTAGCCAAGCCAATTATATGTGCAAGAAGCTAAGTCAGTAGTCTGAAACCTGTGATGTTTTGAGTGGAATTGCTTTGGGGAAAGGGAACACACTTCTGTAGGCATCTATCTGCTTCCCTACCAGTTTTCAGAGGTGCACCATTTAAGCAAATTTTGCCAATTGGTGTTAATTAGCTTGTGACTCTGATAAATCACATCTAATAAAAAATCCTGGTCAATTTTTCTGAGTAGTGAAACATGGTAATTCACTTAACAGAGTCCAATTGAACTGTTAATTGGGTATCCCTTACTGCAGTTCTGGGTGCCTAGGGGATTGTTCTTCCTAGGGCACAGCAAACTGTAGGTGTAGCATGTTTACATACAAGTGCTGCATATATATTCAACAAAATTATGGGAAATCTACTACATATTCATAGCTATTCTGGGAATTGAAGTTTCCACCTCTTTCTCTTATGGTATTTCTGCTTCTCAACTAATTTGAGTTAGGGGGCACTCTTCTTCATCCTTGTCTTCCTCAAGGGTTGCAGCTTCATCCCATCACACTCTAAGTTCATTGAAGTTCATAGTTGGCCCAATTTCCTCATGTGCACCCAATTACAGCAAGAATCCCTCTTCTATCTGTAAAGTTTCCTCCTCAAGGCCTTTGTTCTGCTACACTAAATTACCTTATTCATAGCATTCAGTATGTTAACAGTCCATCAAGGATGAGTTGTTTGTTCAGGGCTCTTGTTACATTGGAGCTACAGTTGGTTTCACAAAGGTCTTTTTATTAACCCTCTGCATCCCTTCAGTAGCAAAATCTATCAGTGCTTAATGCCCTTCTGTGTTCTGTAACCTTAACAAGAACACCTTTGAAACACTTTGGATGAAATCTAAAGACACAAATGCTGAATACTTTAGAGGGGGACACTTATGTCTGTCCAACTAAATCCAGGGAGACTGTCCTCAGTAGAGGCTGAGACTTTTTATAGCCTCCTCTAGCACATGAAGGGCCTACAAGTTAACTTCTGCTAAAAACTGTTCGTTGGTCAAATGGGTGTTGCTGATCTGGGGGTTAGCTGTCAATCTTTGGGAGGGGCAGAGGGGTGGTTTGCATTTTTAAACTTCATCTCTGTTATTCTTTTCCACACAGTGACAAAAGTTTTTCTCCCAAATTCAATGAGAGAGATGGAGAAGTGGAGAGGAAGAGTCTGAGTGGCTGCTATGTGGTTGAGAACGGGAGGCCCAGGTGAGTGTTGGGTTGGGGTTTCCTTTGCACATTCATTTCAGTGATGTGGTTTCACAGCTCTGTCAGTTTTGATGCGTGGTACATTCTAGAACAAAAGCAAGACAGCCTACCTTAGAGACAGGAAAGCCATGTGTCAGGGCCAGAGAGTCTGGAGGAAGGTTGTGGCAGAGAGGCACTAAAAGGTTAGTCAGTACTGCCACAGCAGGAGGTTGTGGTGACACTGGAGTTGGAGGAGGTTTAACACCATTAGTAACAGGGCCAGTTGTTTCTGCAAACTTGACCAGGTGTTGGGGTCTAAAGCTCTTGTACCCCTTATGTGCTGTGGTGTTTCCTTTCACTGACAGGTCCTGGCACAGCACAGGTGGGTTCCCTCACCTAAACCCAATTCCTTTTCTTTCTGCTCTTTGTATGTAACTGAATGCTCTGTGCATCTGCAGTCTTGGGAAACCAGATTCCATTTTCAGACAAGTGCACAGTGCAGGTGACATCTGATCAGGAGTATCATGGGATGCAATATCTGAAACAACAGAGCTGTCTGTGTATCTGTACTATCAAACACAACAAGAGGTTGATGAAAGAGGAAACCATGCTTTGTCTCTCTTGCCCTTCAATGCATATGGTGGCACTCATAAAGCTTCTTTAAAGCTGCTCTTGTAGAATACTTGGAGCATGTTTTGAACATGGGGGAAGTAACTCTGTTTAATGCTGCTTATTGCAGAAACCCAGTGGGCAGGACTGGCCTCACAGGCAGAGGGTTGTTAGGGCGCTGGGGACCGAACCATGCTGCTGATCCTGTTGTAACCAGGTAAGAGGCAGGCGACTGAAAGTCACACAGAATCACAGAGTTGTAGGGGTTGGACCTTGCAGTGGAGCACAGAACCCCATGCATATTGCTTTTTCTTTGCATCTCTAGACATGCTATTGCTTTTCATGGGCTTTTTGTGTGTGTGTTCCTCTTTGTAAGCCCATGCAGGCACGTGTATTTGAATGGAGAGATATATTGTCCTGGTTTTGGTTAGGATGGAGTTCATTTCTTTCTAGCAGTGGGTGGGATGCCCTGTTTGGGAGTTGGGATGAGAGTTTGGGAGTCAGGATGGGAGCAGTGCTGCCAGGAAAAAATCAAAGGTGGAGATGTAGTGAATCAGCCTCACTGGACGGAGCTGCCAAGATGTAACAAGGCCTCCAGTTGCTGGAAACTCTACTAACAACCTGCATTTAAAATAAAAAAAAGGGAAAGAAAAAGAAAATGCATTGATGAAAACCACTGCTAAAAGTTACTGGATTATATAATTCTGTTTAAATAAAGGAAACAGGCAAAAGCCCATATATGACTCAGAGGAAACACTAGAGAGAACTGAAGGTGTGAACCTGACCATGTTCTGTTTTGATTAGAAGCCAAAACATTGCAGGAACAGTGAGAAAACAGAAAGACCTGGCTTCATCTGCACCCAGTTCATGCTGCCTGAGCTAAAGGCTGATGCACATCCATGGTTTTATGTCCTGGTTTTGGCTAGGATGGAGTTAATTTCTTTCTAGCAGTGGGTGGGATGCCAGGTTTGGGAGTTGGGATGAGAGTTTGGGAGTCAGGATGGGAGCAGTGCTGATAACACAGGGATGTTTCTAGCTAATGCCAAGCAGTCAAGGACTTTGCAGTTGTTCATATTTCCCTGCTAACGAGAAGGGAGGGGACACAGCCAGGACAGGTGACCCAAACTGGCCAAAGGGGGTATTCCATGCCAGCTACATCATGCTCAGCATGAAAGGGGGGTTGGTTGGAGGAGGAACAGGATGTGTGGTTTTGGGGATGGTCTGATTTCAGGACAGCTGACCTGTACAGCCTGAGCTGTGCAGTTCAGTGAGAAACTGCATTGTGTATCACCAGTTTCATATATTTTGCTAGAAAGTCCTGTTACCATTGTTACATCTAACTTTCTGCTATCCCAGTAAACTCTCCTTATCCCAACCCATGTGGGACATGAATTTGATAATGTTGCAGTCTTTGTCTCTGGAAAAGGGTAAGGACTCACTGCTGATGATAAGCAATAGCTTCTCAAATGCTAAGGAAGCATATTGAAAAACAGCTCAGGAAGTATCATGCAATAGAAGTCTTCAGTAAGATGTGAAAGCTGCAAGGGTTATGTGATGCTTTGATGTTGTGGGATGCACTGGGATTCTGACTGGTTTGGTGGCTCTTTTTCTGCACTGTTTGCTTGTCAGGGGTATGAGTTGTGAAGGGATGTGAGGCATCCCTTGCATAAGGCCATGCAGGTTGCATATTTGAATGGAGAGACACATAGATACATGGGACATGAATTTTGTAATCTTTTAGTCTTTGGAAAAGAGTAAGGACTCTCTGCTGATGACAAGCCAAGCAGTGACTTCTCAAATGCTAAGGAAGCATATTGAAAAACAAGCCAGCAAGTATAATGCAATAGAAATCTTCAGTAAGATGTAACAGCTTCAAGGATTATGTGAGGCTTCAGTGCTGTGTACATAATGCACCAAAAAGCTTCAGATGAAGTGTGTGTGAAATTGCAGGAATAGATTTTGCTGTAATGGTGACTCAGGTGCCAAAAAAAGCAGTGTGCCTACTTGAGCTCTATCAGAAATATGAACTTGGTGTAGTATGTTACAGGAGGAGGTGGGATGAGGGTCCTTTTTTTGTTGTCAGCCCATGCTCTGCTTTAATGGTGCTTTTTGCCAGCAGGATCTGTGTGGATGTGGTAACAACTTTACACAAAGCATTCAGAAAAGCTGGGGTAATTCCCAAGGGTGTGAGGGAGGAAGTGTCATGCTGAAGAGAGAACAGCTGTGAAAATCATCCTAAAGCATTTTATTTCTCCCCCTTTACAGAAGGCTGCCAGTGCTACTGAGTTGGTTCTTTGAAAGTAAAAGAAAGACTGGTTTTATTTTGTTGTTCAGATTGCTTTTTGCTTTAACTTACTAGTTCTTAATCCTTTACTGAAGGGAATGGTGAGTGTTTGTGGCCCTGTGCTGAGTGAGTAGATCAGAGGTATTGCAGCCTGCACTTGTCCCCTATTCTAGCAGAAAGCAGACTGCTCCTAGCCTCACCCTCTGGCACCAGGGCAGATCAATGAGTGTTTTAGTTGATAGGATGTGTGCTGGACATAGCTCTCAAGGAGCTGCTGCCATCAGCATGGCTAATGAAACGTGGCTCATGGGTTTCTGCCCTTTTGGCTGAGGGAAATACAGCAGAGGTGCATGAAGAACCCTGCCCTTGGCTGCTTTCATGCCAGATGGCATCAGTTGGTCCCCTACTGTGATGGTTCTTTCTCTGCTTTGTTTGCCCCAGCACAGGTGACAGCATGGGTGCCTTGCTGTCCTCACTCAGGAGGGAGGAACCTCCCACTATCTGCTGGTGTGAAGCAACAGCAAAGCATGTTCTTGTTTGTCCTTCTGCAGGTGGAAGAGGGATGAAAGTGGCAATAAAGTTGCCCATCCACTCACTGGCAAAAACATCTTACAGTTTGTGGCTATCAAGAGGAGAGACTGTGGGGAGTGGGCCATTCCAGGGGTAAGAACTAAGCTCTTGGAGACCTAATCTATCAGCTGGCATGCCTTCTGCTGTTTCTGTGCTTAATTTTGTATTTAATTCTGTCTTCTGCTTAATGCAAGCACAGTTCAAGCCATTCATTGCTAGATTGAAGGATGTGTGTGCTTGCTCTTTACTACTGAGTGTAAAGTTCCTCCCACATCCAGAGTATGATGCAAGTGGATGTACTGTACTAAAAACCAATCAAAGGAGAGTAAAAACAAGTGGAAACTGAGGTATAGTCACCTTTTTTTCTTTTCACCCCTCTAAGGGGATGGTGGACCCAGGGGAGAAGATCAGTGCTACCCTGAGGCGAGAATTTGAGGAGGAGGCCTTGAACTCCTTGGAGAAATCACCTGAGGAGAAAGCAGAGTTGGAGAAGCAGCTCCACAAGCTGTTCAGCCAGGAGCACTTCGTGGTGAGCCCCCTGTCTCTTGTGTTAGCCTCTCGAGCTGTGTGTGGAACTGTGTGTGGAATTTGAAAAGCTGGAGCTGAAATCATGGTGCAGGAAATGGGAAGGATTGTTGGAAACATTGTAAGGGCAAATGTATCAGAGGGAAAGAGCACAATCTTACTGCCTGCAGTCTGCTGTCATGCTGAGCTTGTTTCTGTTGCTTTGGTCCTTAGGTGTACAGAGGATACGTGGATGACCCTCGTAACACTGACAATGCTTGGATGGAGACAGAGGCTGTGAACTACCATGATGAAACCGGTGGGTACCTTCACCTGTGCTCTTTGTCTGCTCTAGATGTTGCTTTGAAATTGGGATCTATGTTGGGCTGAAATTGGTAATGGAATTGGGGGAACATGGTCAGGTGTGAAATACTGGACTAAAGCCAGTGGGTGTGAGGGTGTTTTGCCTCCTCAGATGTTCAGCCACGACAGGTAGTTGTCATTCCCTTTTGATTTGTGACAGTCCTGAAACAGGGAACATCCAGACTCTGCCTGAAAATTACTTACTCATTTGTTAGCTGTTCCTGTGCTATGGACTGTGTGCCTCCATATGGAGGTGGAATGTTGGGCAAGGGTTTCTTCTTGTCACTGTATTTATCTTGAGTTGCTTTAATTTTCCTTTTCAATGAGCCTGGGTGGAAGGATAGTCTGTTATTTTTCCTTCAGTAGCTAGTGTGTGCTTCAGGAGGTTGCCTCTGGCTGCCAGCAGATTTTCACTGCATTTATTGCTTTGGTGTTTTACTTGCTCTGAGACCTTTTTTTATCTGTTACTCTGCCAGAGTAACTCTTGGACCTTCTATTTGTGTAAATGAGAAAGAATGGACATACATTGCTAGATCTTACATTGATCTATCATGCTGGATTCTTATCTCTCACATTCACTAGTTAGGAGTCTCTGGCTTATTCAAACCAGAGACTGTGTAGTGACGTTTCCACTGTGGTTTGGGTAGCAGATGCCAGTGGTGAAACTTCAGAGTCCTTGATTTATCAGTCCCCAGCAGCAGTGAAGATGCTGTTCTGTGGTCTTTGTTTCTAATAACACATTTTGTAATACTTTTAAACACATTTCTTTGGTTGCTGTCTGTGAAGTCCTGGAAGTTCCATTTTGGAAACAGAGTAAGAAACTTTTGGAGAGCAATTCAGAATCCTTTTTGCATTCCCTCTTTAAGTACTGGGTTTGGGCCTTTGCTAAAGGCCCAACGTTTTCAAACTTTACAAACAAAAGTAAACAAACAATATCTTTTTGCTATCATTCTGGTTTTCCATTAGCATATATAAGTTTCAGAATTCATATTATCCTATGGAATAGTGCCTGAGAAAGGAAGCAGTCATGTTAGCCAGACAAACAAAAATCAAGGCAGAGGGACTGGCTAAGCTTCCAGTAGTGAGTACATGTTGTGATGACTTCTAGTAACTCATTGTGCTGCTGATGGTACCCTGGGAGTGGTGACAAGGAGTTAATGCCCCCTCTGCCCCTCAGATTTGCCTTAAAATAGTGAAGTATGAAAAAGGCTTCTGGCACAGAGCAAGTGAGCAGCTTTGATTGCTTCTCAGTGGGAAACCAGTTAAGGTTGCTGCCTGTGAAGGAGCCATGTGGAAGGGTGGAACTGATCAGATGTGAGGAGGGAAAAAAACAAACCAGGAAAGATGATGCAACAGCTTGTCCTAACTCTTGTTCTGTGAACAGGTGAGACAATGGATAATTTGCCTCTGGAAGCAGGTGATGATGCTGGAGTAGTGAAGTGGGTTGACATCAGTGAGAAGCTGAAGCTGTATGCAAGCCACAGCTACTTCCTTAAGCTTGTGACTGAGAAACGGGGAGCCCACTGGAGTGAGGAGCTTGGTCCTGAGTGATGTCAACAAGGAACTGGGGGACACCAAGGGGTGAATACTTGCTGCAGCTTTGAAACAGATGACATTGTCCTTTTTGGTGGTGGAAACTCATTGAAAACTCAAATCAAATTCAGCCAGCAGTGATACAGAGGCTTTTTCAGAGACTTCAGATTCCTCCTTCTCCTTTCTCAACCAGTGTGAAATGAGCTGGGTGTGAAGCTGTTACCTTGTTCTGCTTGGTCTTCATCATTTGCAATTGTTTCACAATACCTGTGGATTTGCCTGGGGGCACTGGGGTTCTGACTGGTTTGGAGGCTCTTTTGCTGCACTGTTTGCTTGTCAGGGGTATGAGCTCTGAAGGGATGAGAGACTCCTAGAAGGATAACCTGAATAATGTCTTAATTGAAGTGCTACATAATAAAGTTAAGTTTCTTTTCTGAGTCATTTCACTTAGCATGTCTTCTCAGTGATTTTTCTATTGAAGTAGGGTGGTGATAAATGGTCTGGAATTACCTTGTGAATTACTTAGCCACATCCTGCTTAACTAGCTAATGATTTTAGGGCTTTTCAACAGCACCCCTTCCTCCCAATTAGCTAATGAAACCTGGAAGGGCCATGTGTTTACATGGGGAAGCCTGGAAATCTTGTAGAGTTATTAGTATGTTCCTTTCAAAAGAAAAAGCAAGGTGAGAGAGTAATTTTTCTTTCCATTCTTGCTCATCTCTAATGTATTTGCTGTCTTCTGTGGTCTTACTAGAACAGAAGAGATGCTTTCTGTTGCAGCAGAAGTGTCCCTGGACTTGGTTTACATGGAAAATCTTTCTTCAAATCATAGGTAGAACCTAGTGATTCCTTAGGTGGAAATGATTTTGATGCATCTGTCCTCAGCATGGTATGGAGACTGGGTAATATCTTGTAGGGCCCCATCAAGACCTGAGACAACCCCTGAAACTCCCAAATAGACAAAAGGCAGAGCCAGCTTCAGCAGCTCCCTTTCTACTCCCCATCTTTGGAAACAGGATCACCAAAATGCCTTTTCTCAAGAGAAAAATAAAGACAACTGAGAAATGTGATGCTCAGCATTTATTCAAGCTTAAGAAGGAATCAGAGAAGGTTTGGGAGCTGTGCACTGTGCTTCAGAGGTGGGTGTGTGAAACATGACTTGGTTGTTACTGATCCTCAGTCCCCAGTGCACAGATGAGACAAAAGCTGGGAAGGAGCTGTGGGAAGCTGGAAGATAAGCTAGAGGCAATGGTGTTCTGTAGGAGGCATCCATAGTTTTTCAGGTACCTATGGAATAGATGGCAGGTTAGAATTAATAACAGGTTATTACTTCACAGAGCAATTAATGCATTAAGCAGAGCATGGCCACAAGAACAGCCCCATCTTCATTTTATGGGAGGTGAATGTGCTGCTCATCATGGATGGGAGCAAGAGCACCTAAACAGATGGGGCACCTAAACAGAGCCTAGTTTTCTTTCTTGAGTGCTACAGTTGACATATGAAATGCTTAAAATGTACAGTGCTAAAAATGACAGCAGGAGAAAACTGCAAATCACAAAGTACCATACTCAGTGAGACAGGAAAAACTGCACTTCTTCCATAGCCAGGACTTATTCCTGGGAAGCAACATTTCTGTAAAGAATCTTTTCAGCCTTGTGCTAAAGTCTTTTATTTTTGACAAGCTAAGCAGAGTTGGCTGTAGGGTTTTTTGACTGTCATATTCCCAGGAGAGCTTTCTGGCTGGACAGTTTCCAGTGGGAGTGTGTGATCTTCAGGCTGTACGCTGTATAGAATGTGATGACTTGGTGGGTATCCCAACACCTTACTAATTGGATCTTGTTGCTTGTATCCTGAAACTCATTGCATAATTATAATAGTGAAAGGTTATAATATAGTCAACAAGTGTTGTGGCATTTCATTTGGTGAATCTGATGGAAACTCTTCATTTCCTTATAGGGGTGGTGCAAATCAGATGTGTGGGAAGGTGTTACTTTCCAGCTGTGCCCTAAAGAGAATCACAGGGGTGGGAAGGGCCCTCCAGAGCCCATGGGGTCCAACCCCCTGCCAAAGAAGGGTCCCTAGGACAGGGCAGGGCTGGAATCTCTCCAGAGAAGGAGACTCCACACCCCCTGGGCAGCCTGTCCCAGGGCTCCCTCACCCTCACTGGCAAGAAGTTCTGCCCCACATTGGGGTGGAACTCCCTGTGCTCCAACTTGAGGCCATGGCCCCTTGTCCTGTCCCCACAGACGCTGAGAAGAGGCTGCCCATGGCCCCCTGTGTCCCAGCCTTCAGCTATTGATCTCCATTGATCAGATCCCCTCTCAGTCTCTCCTCTCCAGGCTGAACAGCCCCAGCTCCCTCAGCCTTTCCTGGCAGGGGAGATGCTCCAGGCCCTTCATTCCCTTCGGAGCCCCCATTGGACTCTCTCCAGGAGATCAAACCATGTAGTTTACAGGTCAGACCATGTAGCTTATAGATCTGTCCCTCAGTACTACCAAGCAGTTCACTTACCTTAAATTTGATCTTTATAATAAGCCTCTAGAGCAGCCCTGCCGTATCTACCTTTAATAATATTACGCCACAGGTCCGTTACCCAAAATGGTTTCTGTGAAAAGAAAGTTACCTGGTGTCAGCACCCAACTCCCCAGTTAAATACAAAGGGTGTAGGGCCAGTGGGATTCTGTTAGCTTACAAAACGTGGTCCTTCATCACTGTCTGAACCAGAGCTTTCAAGGTCCTGTAGAAAAAGAATTCATTTGCTTTTAGAGTGAGGTAAAATTCCTCCTGCTTGTATTTCTTTTTTAAATTGTCAAATACTTTCTTTTGCTTATGATTTTTTCTTTTCCTGTGACAGGCATTTGCTTTCTAATACTGTCAGCTGAAATAGCTTAGCAAGAAAATACTGTCCCCCTTGTTGGGCTGGGTATGAGCTGGTTACAGACTCACAAGGCTGGAAAAGACCATTAAGACCATCAAGTCCAACCATCCCTGTCCTGTGCTGACCCAGATCCCTGAGCACCTCATCTCCCCTCTGTTAAACACCCCCAGGGGTGGGGACTCAGCCCCCTCCCTGGGCAGCCTGTGCCACAGCCCCACAACTCTGCCAGGGAAGAACTTTGCCCTCCCAGCTGAGCTGCCCCTGCCCTGGCACAGCTTGAGCCCATTGCCCCTCGTCCCATCTCCTGTCCCCTGGCTGAAGAGACCATCCCCCACCTCTCTGCACCCTCCTGGCAGGGCAGGGGAGGTGGGGAGAAGGTCTCCCCTCAGCCTCCTCTTCTCCAGGCTCAACACCCCCAGCTCCCTCAGCTGCTCCTCAGAGGATTTGCCCTCCAGCCCCTTCCCCAGCCTGGTTGCCCTTCTCTGGACACACTCCAGCACCTCCATGTCCTTCTTGCAGTGAGGAGCCCAGAACTGGACCCAGCACTCGAGGTGCAGCCTCCCCCGTGCCCAGCCCAGGGGCACAATCCACCACCACCACCCCCCAACCTCCTGGCCACACTATTTTTGATAGAAGCCAGTTACAAGTGCTTACAGGTTTTTTTCTTGCAATTTTAAGGAAGCCTCAATAATAAACTGAGAATCTGGAATGATAACATAAATCAGCTTAGGCCTGGACCCTACATGGGTATTTTTAAGGCTGCTGTGTTTAAAAGCATGTGATTTCCAGTTTATGATGTTCACATTCCCACATCAGATGCTGGTTTAGTTTCTCCTTCTGTACTTACTGCATTGGCAACAGTGAGAACCATGTTCAGAACACAGGAAAGCAGCAGGAACTGCATTTTGAGAGACAGTCCTATGAAGCAGATTGAAAACAAACATCTTAGTGTTCTGGTTTGGGCAAAAGAACGGCTTGGAGGGGAGTATGGTTCCCCTCCACATAGAGGGAAGGGAAAATGAGACAGCAGGAGCTATCCCTAGTTGAGTCTGGCTTGTGGTGTGACCTTAACTGTCATCTCTGTGTCTTAGTTGATCATATATCTGGTCAGTCATAGAATAAAGCTTGCTATATTTCTCCTGTCTTGTCAGTGCTGTGAGATCTTGTCCGAATCACAGACTCGTAGGGGTTGGAAGAGGGACCTCAAGAGATCATTGAGTCCAACCCCCTGCCAAAGCAGCTTCCCTAGGACAGAATTTTATTTCTCATTCTTTTGAGATTTGATCCCAGCTCTCCCTAACTGTACTCCTTCCTAACAATGCTCAGGGAAGCCTTTTGCAAATCTCTTTTGTTTGAAGCCACAGGCATAGCAGCAGCAAAGCCTTAGTATTTCTCCAGGCAGCTCTTGCCACATAACTCTCTTCTCAGGCTCAGGAAATAGTCAAGGTTGGCAGGGACCCTCTGCAGATCATTTAGTCCATTCCCCAGGTGCTGTCAAACAGCCTCAGCTTGTTCAGGATTGTCCAGCCAGCTTTTGAAGCATCTCTGAGCATGGAGAACCCACAACCTCTCTGGGCAACCTCTGCTTGACCACTCTTACGGTGGGGGAAAAGCTTTTCCTTCCCATTCACAGCCATGCAGCCCTACCATGTGTGATTACTGCTATGGAAGCAAGCCCCAGTAAGCTGAAAGCATCTACATTACCTTTGGATTGCATGTTGGTCAGCTGCTGAGTGGATCAGGTGAAGTTGGAGGATCTGGTGATAGGTGTTGTGTGACTGGCTGGTGCCTATATATACAGTCTGAGTACTACAGCTTACATCAGAAAGCCAGGAGGTATCATGAATCCTATCTTCCTGAGACCTTTTGGATGTTTATTTTGCTTCTCAGCTGATAAAGAAACCTTTTTTTTACTGACCCCTACTAATCTTCAGAGGATTGACAGGTTTGGCAACAGAATTGTGTGTTACAAAAGGAGCATTTGTGGTATTGTTTTTTCAATATAGATACTCTGGGTTCTGCACATTAGTGAGGTTGGAGGAACACTTGGGTGGTAGTGCCTGGAGTACTGAAGCTGCTGAGAGGGAATCTTAGAGATTCCAAACCCACCTCTTCATTCCTGAAGGAATGGGAAGGTGTGAGCTAGCTCTTTTTGAAGCTAGCATACTTGCAGTTTGAGCACTCTGTGTTCATATCTGGCTCTATTCAGGTTAAGCAGAAAGCTATTGAAAGACAAACCTCTTTGAGATTTCACAGAATCCCAAGGTTGGAAAAGCCCTTTAAGATCATGGAGGCCAACCATCCCTGTCCTCTGCTGACCCAGGTCCCTGAGCACCTCATCTCCCCTCTGTTAAACACCCCCAGGGGTGGGGACTCAGCCCCCTCCCTGGGCAGCCTGTGCCACAGCCCCACAACTCTGCCAGGGAAGAACTTTGCCCTCCCAGCTGAGCTGCCCCTGCCCTGGCACAGCTTGAGCCCATTGCCCCTCGTCCCATCTCCTGTCCCCTGGCTGAAGAGACCATCCCCCACCTCTCTGCACCTTCCTGGCAGGGCAGGGGAGGTGGATGGGGAGAAGGTCTCCCCTCAGCCTCCTCTTCTCCAGGCTCAACACCCCCAGCTCCCCAGCTGCTCCTCAGAGGATTTGCCCTCCAGCCCCTTCCCCAGCCTGGTTGCCCTTCTCTGGACACACTCCAGCACCTCCATGTCCTTCTTGCAGTGAGGGGCCCAGAACTGGACCCAGCACTCGAGCTGCAGCCTCCCCAGTGCCCAGTGAAATTTTCAATTCCAATCTTTTCTGTTGAGTCATAATTTTAGTAGAAAAGCCTGAACTGGCAAATAAGTTATAAATTAATAGATATATTTGGGGAAAAATCTTCTAGGATGCAATTCAGAACTTGGCATTATGTTGAATCTGTTCAAGACCAACAGCTCATCTCACTGCTTTTCTCTGGGCACGTGTCTGAGGCTGTGAAGCCTAATGCATAACTGCTGGATCTCATGTGTATTCTCAGCTTAATACAGTGCAAAGGGAACTGTAAATTTGTTACAGAGCATCCTATTTCCCTGTTTTGGAAGCCACAGAATAGATACTGGTCACAGCACAGGGATAAAAGAGCAGAAAGACCAGAAAGAAAACATGCTTTTTATAGCATTTAGTACATTGGCACGTTGTGTTTGTGCAGTTATTTGTTGACTAGTTGGAAAGATTGTCCTCATTCTCAAGGAAAGTAACTATTAACAGCCCCTGGAGTGAAAAAAAAATCCCCAAGCCAAACCCAAAACCAGATAAAAATGGAAACTCACTTCAGATATATTTGGGAAATGTGCTGAAATGCTAATTGGATCTTTTTCTGTAGGGTACATGCAAGGCCATCAGGAAGAAGAACATGTTATCCTGAGTTTATAGCAGAAGGATGGAGTTTTTTTTGGGAAGCATTCATGCAAAGTTGTTCAGTGTTTTGCCTCCAAGTGTAAAATTGTGACACCCCCACACACACCTGTTGGCATGGACTGTTGAGTCAGAATCACAGGTGAGGTGGTGGTGCAACACCTTTTTCAGGTGTTGCTCATCTGTGGGTGTTCTGTCCCTTCTTAAACCTAAACTACCAAAATATAGCTAAACTTTCTTTTTTTTTCTGTTTTTTAAGCCTATTTGTGATGTCTTGAAAGCTCTACTCATGGTGACTCAAGCCATGGAGGGAGAGTTCATGATTGCCTTGAGAGCTGAATGTCCTGCCTGGTAGCAGGTGAGCCTGAAGTGGCTGAGAGTGGGCTGTTTCTGTTGGATTTATTGTTATGGGCATTAGTGCATGTAGCTGATGAGGATGCTCACCCTGACACCTTCAGCTCTAGGTTCTGTGGACAGACTTGATCTACAGAGGATTAAGTAGCTGTCCTGGATCAGAGGGAAGAAATGTCTGGTTGGGTGTTAACACCTGTAGCAGTGAGTGCTTTGACTTAGAATATGAGGGGAGAGGAAGGGCAGGTTGCTGTTTCTCCTGGGATATCCCCCATGTTGTCAGCCTTCCATTAGGATTGGAAGTTAGGGCTGCATTCTGATACCCTGTCATGGACCTGTCTAATGCTCCTCTTCTCACTTAACATTGATCTGCTGCTCTAGCTGAAATAGAGGGAAGGACAGGAGGTTAGATCATTTCAGTCCTCCTCGTGTTATAAGCAGCTTACTGAACACACTTCCATGGTTTAAGTGTGTTCAGTAAGTACATCTGGTGTGTGTACTCTCTGTATATTGGAATTTTCAATTCCAATCTTTTCTGTTGAGTCATAATTTTAGTAGAAAAGCCTGAACTGGCAAATAAGTTATAAATTAATAGATATATTTGGGGAAAAATCTTCTAGGATGCAATGGATGTGTGTGTGTCTCAGGAGGCCTGAGTCTTGGTAGGAATGTGAATTGACTGATTCTTACTTGTAGAGATGGAAAATACCTCTGATAAACCAATGTTTAATTAGGTTCATTAAATCTAAATGGAAACAAATCTACAGAAGGTTATAAACTCTCACTTGATCTTACCTACTTCACAAAATGAAGAAGTAATAATGATTAAAATATAAGTTAAGCTAGAATAGCAACAGTATAATTAAAGTATTGAGGGTGAAACTAGCTTTTGTTTATCATCATTAACATCCTTCCAAGGTGTAGATTAAATACTGCTGGTGCTTGCACCAGCCTGGTCTACAGGAGCTCAGATGAAGAAAACTTTTCTTGTACTGTGAGCACAGCACTTATCTCTATGGACATTAGCAAATGCTCTTTTTCTCTGTCTAGCAGGGGAAACAGTAGCATGGCTGAGCATTTCAAAACATTTGGGATGCTGATCTGCTGCTTAATGTATGAGCTACTTCAAGTATCCACAGCCAGCTGTAATCATCTTGGTGATGGTTGGTGTTTGCCCCACAGCACTTGGACTGTTTCCAGAGATACCTTCCCTGTTTGCCCAGATAAATTGAATTTAATGGTGGTTTTTTTTTTTCCTAGTACTTGATTTAGTGAGTATTACACTCAGTGGAGAATTGGGCAATCCCTTGTGTGAGTTGATTGTTTGAAGGTGGCTGACTCTTGGCTGGCTGCTGAAAGATCAAAAGGCTGCAGTCAGGCAGAAGAAATGCTGTCAGAATTACTTTTTCCCTGAGACATTTGAAGTCCCAGAGAAAGGATCTTGTTCAAATGGAATTGGCACAGAGAATATGCTTCTGTACATGCAATCCAGGTCGATTTATATACACTGTGTGATGTGAACAGAATGTGAAGGGTCAGGCTTACAGGAGGAACTGTCAGTGAAACTGGTTTTGCTGGTATAATATAGAATTCATAGAATCATAGAATTGTAGCAGTTGGAAGGGACCTCGAGAGCTCATGGGGTCCAACCCCCCTGCCAAAGCAGCTCCCCAGCTCATACTGCACAGACAGGCATCCAGATGGGGCTGGAATCTCTCCAGAGAAGGAGACTCCACACCCCCTGGGCAGCCTGTCCCAGGGCTCCCTCACCCTCACTGGGGAAAAGTTCCTCCCCATGTTGCTGTGGAACTTCCTGTGCTCCAATTTGCAGCCATTGCCCCTTGTCCTGTCCCCACAGACACTGAAAAGGGGCTGGCCAATTCCCCCTGCACCCCATGCTTCAGATAATTATAGACATTAATTAGGCCCCCCTCAGTCTTCTTTTCTCCAGGCTGAACAGCCCCAGCTCTATCAGCCTTTCCTCATAGGATAGATGCTCCAGGCCCTTCATCATCTCCATAGCCCTTCTCTGGACTCTCTCCAGGAGATCCCTGGCTGGTTTGTCCCAGGGAGCCCAGCACTGGACACAACACTCCAGGTGGGGCCTGGCCAGGGCAGAGTAGAGGGGGAGGATCCCCTCCTGTGACCTGCTGCCCACACTCCTCCTGATGCCCCCCAGGATCCCATTGTCTCTCTCAGCCCCAGGGCACACTGCTGGCTCATGGCCACCCTGTCACCCACCAGCACCCCCAGGTCCTTCTCCACAGAGCTCTTCTCCAGCAGGTCACCCCCAGCCTGTACTGATCCATGGGGTTGTTCCTCCCCAGGTGCCAGACTCTCCACTTGCTGTTGTTGAACTTCATCTGGTCTCTCCCTGCCCAGCTCTCCAGCCTGGCCAGGTCATTATCTTTTGTTTGAGATGCTCCTGTGTTGGAAATATTCATAGCTTGATTCCTCATCTCCCAGGGCATCAGGCCTGGTTGGACTGGGATTAGCAGCCCTGCCTTGTTCAGAGCAAATTAGAGAGGACCAAGTGGACTTCATCTGAGCTACCAAACCAGCATTTCTGCCTCCCACTGGAAAGGTGACATGGTCCAGGTGAAAGGTGTTTTCTGTTGTTCTCTTGTAAGAATAGCTTGTGGGGCTTCTTGCTTACAGCAGAGCATGCCTGGAGTGGTTTTTGCTGAAGTGCTTGGTTTAAAATAACAAAGCTAATGAGATTCAGGAATAATCTCATTCTGTCCTGTTTGTTAGGCCTAAATTGTACCTGTCTTCAGGCAAGCCAAAGCTGGGAGATGGTGAAAGAAAGTATATACCATATATCTAGGGAGACTTCTATTTTATTCAAGGCTTCTATGTGGAATGTTAAGCTGCCAATACAGGAAATGAAGGGAACAAGTCCTATGTCAAGGCAATTTTCTTCAGCATATGGTAAAATCCACGTCCTATACTTCTACTGAGGAGCTTTGTGAAGAGCTCAGTTTATCAGGTTAGTACTAATTACTGGTTCAGAGTTATCATGGAGACATGCAGGGGGAAGGACTGGTTGTTCAGCTCTGAACCACTCAGAGTAGTTAATTTTTTCTGCTGTTAATTAGAGCTTTTCTACACTTGTGTTACCAGATAAGAATGCAGTGAACCTCTTGTAAATCTATGAAGCTGTTAATTCCAGAAATAAATGGGATTTGGGTGTTTCACCAGTTTTAGTGCAGCACTAGGATTCTGTTCAGCCAGGCTCAGAACAGGAGATTTTCATTTATGTCTTCTGGAAGAAAAAGAAGAAAATGCTGTTAATGTCTGATCCACACAGATTTTTTTGTGCTGTACCACTGTCTAAGTGATGCATTAAAGTCTGCCAGTCCCTGAAGGGAGCAGAGACACAGGAGGGGAATCAGCTTGTTCAAGGGCAGAGACTGGCAGGACAAGGGGGCTGGAGTGAAGCTGGAGGAGGGAAGGGTGAGAGGAGAGATTGGGGGGAAGTTCTTTGCAGAGAGAGTGGTGAGGGGCTGGAAGGGGCTGCCCAGAGAGGGGGTGGGTGCCCCGTGTCTGGGGGTGTTGAAGGCCAGGTTGGCTGGGGCCCTGGGCAACCTTGTGTAGCTCCAGGCCTGAGGTTGGTGTCCCTGCCTGTGGCAGGGGGTTGGAGCTCTGTGCTCCTTGGGGTCCCTCCCAACCCAGACCAGACTGGGATTCTGTGATTAAAGTTTTAGAGCACTCATGTAGGGTGTGCTGTCGCTAGCAGATGCCAAGTATGGTTGCTGCTATCACATTCAGCCCATTTAGACCCTTCATAGTTTCTTGTATCTAGAGCTGGCTCACAGATTGAGACCAAAGAATCCCTTCCATCCCCCTCTTCACAAAGGACTGATCCTACACCCCTCTTTGAGCAGCCATTGGCAGCAGTGCATGTGTTCTGGTAACTCATTGCAGCTTTGCTTCCACACAGGGTTTGTGGCTGGTCAATTGTCATCAGAAGAGCTGGAAGATTTCTGAGAAGAGGGAAAGCTCTGCATGTCTCATCTCTGAACAGAATCAGCCCCCACTTTACAGTTAGGGAGCAGCTACTAGGATTTTGGACAGAGTTCTTCAATCCACATGTTCAGCCGAACAGCTCCTGTCACAGTATTGTTCTAGGGTTAACCTGTGCTATAGAGCTGCCCTTGCTTAATGACTGGCACGACTGTTCAGCTGTCACTCAGGGCTGGATCCGAAGGTGGCAGGTTGAGAAAGAGTGCCTTAGGCTGAATGCAGCCTTGTAAATCTCGAACTGCTATCATGACAGCTTCTGCTCAGCTGCTGCCTGACTGTGGAGACATCACCAGCACAGTAGTACCCAGCTTTGAACCTTCCTAGAGAAATCTTGGGTGGATTGAGCTGAGCCAACATGCCTAGCCCATTTAGGATTCCAAAACTGTCCCTGCCTCTGCCTGAGCCTCCTGATGCACACGACCTGGTGGGCACCATCTGAGCATCTGCCAGGTTAGGTAAACTACATGGTCTGACCTGTAAACTACATGGTTTGACCTCCTGGAAAGAGTCCAATGGGGGCTCCGAAGGGGATGAAGGGCCTGGAGCATCTCCCCTGCCAGGAAAGGCTGAGGGAGCTGGGGCTGTTCAGCCTGGAGAGAAGAGACTGAGAGGGGATTTGATCACTGGGGATCAATAGCTGAAGGCTGGGACACAGGGGAACATGGGCAGCCTCTTCTCAGTGGCTGTGGGGACAGGACAAGGGGCCATGGCCTCAAGTTGGAGCCCAGGGAGTTGCACCCCAATGTGGGGCAGAACTTCTTCCCAGTGAGGGTGAGGGAGCCCTGGGACAGGCTGCCCAGGGGGTGTGGAGTCTCCTTCTCTGGAGAGATTCCAGCCCTGATGTGTCCTAGGGACCCTGCTTTGGCAGGGGGTTGGACCCCATGGGCTCTGGAGGGCCCTTCCCACCCCTATGAGTCTGGGATTCTGTGGCCTGCAACTGTAGTGTGGTGACAGCATTTGTGTTGCATACTGTAATCTAGAGGTAAGCTTAATCACTTGATCAGTGAGATCTCTCTGTTGTTTTCCCTACTTTTCTTTAAATGCCTTTTCCATCAGCCTGCTTTGAATGCTGATTCCAAAGCACAAGCTCTGTTTCTTTCCTTTGGCACTGAAGGGTAAAACAACATTTCTTAAGATACAACCACACAGAATATCTAGGCTCAGGCAAGGAATGACTTGATAGTACACAGCACCTCCTAAATTTTTCATCATTAAAAGATTGCTTTTTCTTATAGAACAATACAGAACCTTCCACCTTTCTCAGTCTTGTGTTACTGCACCTTTTGTGTCCATGCAAAGCTTCTGGCAACAGTTTCTTTCCCCTGAGAGCATGCCTGATCTTGATAGGAACATTTTGTGCTGTACATCTGCCTGTTCTTTCAGGTTTACCTTCTTTAATCCCAAAGCAGTGGCACCATTCCTTCAGAGCAATGAGTTTGTCCTGGTCTCCATCACACTCCTGGAAGAAGCGGGTGATGCAGTGTTCCATGGGGACAAGGGAGGCTCTCAGAGGGGCGAGCTCAGAGTGTGTTAATAACCTGGAAGAAAGAACAGGTATGGAGAGCAGTGTCTCATTAATAAATCATCAGGATCATTAAAGATTATCTGCACTGCTAGATCTTGTTCAGCCTGGAGCAGAGAAGGCTGTTGGGGGGACCTCATTGCAGCCTGCCAGTCCCTGAAGGGAGCAGAGACACAGGAGGGGAATCAGCTTGTTCAAGGGCAGAGACTGGCAGGACAAGGGGGCTGGAGTGAAGCTGGAGGAGGGAAGGGTGAGAGGAGAGATTGGGGGGAAGTTCTGTGCAGAGAGAGTGGTGAGGGGCTGGAAGGGGCTGCCCAGAGAGGGGGTGGATGCCCCATCCCTGGGGGTGTTGAAGGCCAGGTTGGCTGGGGCCCTGGGCAACCTTGTGTAGCTCCAGGCCTGAAGTTGGTGTCCCTGCCTGTGGCAGGGGGTTGGATCTCTGTGCTCCTTGGGGTCTCTCCCAACCCATGCCATTCTATGATTCTATGACAACAGAGATGCTCTGGTGGGTTCTGTCAGGGTGGTTCTGTAGTGAATCTGCACCAGGTTGTTAATGTTTAATTGCTATTTGTTTGCTAATGGGTTTTTTCCAAGAACAAGGAAAAAAATACCAGGAAAACAATTACCAGGGCCTGTCTGTGACTCATCAGTTGTGGAGTTCTGCCATTCATATTCAGGAGGTCAGGCTTGCAGAGACACTTAGCTATGTTCTGAGACAGCAGGCATGATCAGCATGAGGTATTGAGGGCCTGCAGCCTCAAAACATGGATCTCATCACTGAGTGTCATGACCAACAGCCTGAAATCTGAGTCATGTTCTCAGGAACTGGGGGCTTTCTCTGAACTGTGACACTGGTGCTGTCTCACCATCTCTGATCCTTAAACTTCAGTAGTGTCAGTTCAAAACTCTGGTACCCACAGATTTAGGGCTTTTGTTTATCCATTCGCTGCTGAATTATTGCAGACAGGCCTCTGCCCTTTGCACTCAGCCTGTTGTTCCTAATTTCAGTTGCAGCGTGAACCTTGTTTTCTTCCAGGACCAGGGCATTAGTACCTATTAAGATGCTGTATAGCTTAAGGGGTAATATGTGATTATGAAAGACAAGAGGATAGCAGGTTCTGACATATGACATGGCTCCAGCAGGACAGTGAGAGAAGTTCTGTTAGAACCATAGAATCCCAGACTTGTCTGGGTTGGGAGGGACCCCAAGGAGCACAGAGCTCCAACCCCCTGCCACAGGCAGGGACACCAACCTCAGGCCTGGAGCTACACAAGGTTGCCCAGGGCCCCAGCCAACCTGGCCTTGAACACCCCCAGGGATGGGGCACCCACCCCCTCTCTGGGCAGCCCCTTCCAGCCCCTCACCACTCTCTCTGCAAAGAACTTCCCCCCAATCTCTCCTCTCACCCTTCCCTCCTCCAGCTTCACTCCAGCCCCCTTGTCCTGCCAGGCTCTGCCCTTGAACAAGCTGATTCCCCTCCTGTGTCTCTGCTCCCTTCAGGCACTGGCAGGCTGCAATGAGGTCCCCCCACAGCCTTCTCTGCTCCAGGCTGACCCAGCCCAGCTCCCTCAGCCTCTCTCCAGAGGGGAGCTGCTCCAGCCCTCTGAGCATCTCCGTGGCTCCTCTGACCCCTCTCCAACAGCCCCACATCTCTCTGGCATTGGGGGCCCCTGGACACAGGATCCAGCTGGGGCCTCCCAGGGCAGAGTAGCTAGAGATGAATGCCTCCTTAGAAATGGAGATCCTGGCTTCTGTCAGCTGAGGGACAGGTCCTATCTATAAAAAAGCCTTCAAGTGGTTTCAAAACCAGTCTGACCTTAAACAACAAAATAGAACTGAACCTGCAAAGATCACTTGTATTTTTACCTGTCAACAGGGTGCTGATCAAGCTGATGGAACTGCCAGTGCACAGGATACACATACATGGGATAGTTCTTCTCAAAGTCATGCAGCAGCAGCTCAACTCTGTGCTCACCACCCACCAGGTGCTTGTCATTCTGGTAGATCTTTTTCACCTGAACGCAACAAATTGATTTATTTTTTTTTTCTATAATGATTTAGGAAATTAAGATCTGTCTTGAAGAGAAACTATTCAGCAGGGAGATGGTTTGGAGGAAAGAAACTTGGTACAACACCACTGGGGAAATGGGTAGTTAACTAGAAAGGAAGAGAAATAGATCAATTCCTGTGGCCTAATCATCAGATTCACCAAAGCAGGGCAGTAGCCTCAGGTTAGTAGGAGATGAAAGCAATATTACCACATTCCTTGATGTTCCTCCCTTAGGCAAGCCACCCTTGTTTATTTCTCACCACAAACTATCTCAGAAATCATTTCATTCATACCATTCAGGATGGGATGTTCCAGATAGGCCAGTGTCCCTCTTGGTAACTGTGAGCAATCTTTGGTGTTGCTCCAGCATATTTTATTGAAGCCTGCTGTGATCTGCTGTGATCCACCTGCATGCACCTCCTGCTCCAGGGTTAGAGCAGCCCAGATCTTGGTTTAACTGTTTTCTAACAGTTCACAGAATCACAAGGTTGGAAAAGACCTTCAAGATCATCAAGTCCAACCATACCTGTCCTATGCTGACCCACCTCTCTAAGCACCTGATCTCCCCTTTCTTTAAACACATCCAGGGATGGGGACTCAACCCCCTCCCTGGGCAGCCTGTTACAGGCCCTGACAACTCAGTTATGGCTTTTTATGCAGTTTTGGCATCAATTTCTTCAAAAGCAAACTGCTGGCATCAATTCACTTGATAGAAATCCTTTGCTAAAAAAAAATAACAACAACAATTAAAGGCCCATTGGTAATAGATCCAATTTTTTTTATCTATATAGTGATCAATATTTTGATCCAATACAGTGTGATGCTGCAGGTCTATGGGATGGTAGAAAGTAGCTCTTTTAAAACTGAGATTTAATTACTGATGTGTAATTTTATAGCCCTTGAATAGCAGGGTGTAGTTGGACAGTGTATATGGCTGGATTAAGAAGTGCAAACAGTACAGAATCACAGAGTTGTAGGGGTTGGAAGGGACCTCGAGAGCTCATGGGGTCCAACCCCCTGCCAAAGCAGCTCCCCAGCTCATACTGCACAGACAGGCATCCAGATGGGGCTGGAATCTCTCCAGAGAAGGAGACTCCACACCCCCTGGGCAGCCTGTCCCAGGGCTCCCTCACCCTCATTGGGGAAAAGTTCCTCCCCATGTTGGTGTGGAACTCCCTGTGCTCCAATTTGCAGCCATTGCCCCTTGTCCTGTCCCCACAGACACTGAAAAGGGGCTGGCCAATTCCCCCTGCACCCCAGACTTAAGATATTGATAACCATTGATCAGGTCCCCCCTCAGTCTTCTTTTCTCCAGGCTGAACAGCCCCAGCTCTCTCAGCCTTTCCTCACAGGATAGATGCTCCAGGCCCTTCATCATCTTCATAGCCCTTCTCTGGACTCTCTCCAGGAGATCCCTGTCCTTTTTACACCAGGGAGCCCAGCACTGGACACAACACTCCAGGTGGGGCCTGACCAGGGCAGAGCAGAGGGGGAGGATCCCCTCCTGTGACCTGCTGCCCACACTCCTCCTGATGCCCCCCAGGATCCCATTGTCTCTCTCAGCCCCCAGGGCACACTGCTGGCTCATGGCCACCCTGTCACCCACCAGGACCCCCAGGTCCTTCTCCACAGAGCTCTTCTCCAGCAGGTCACCCCCAGCCTGTCCTGATCCATGGGGTTGTTCCTCCCCAGGTGCCAGACTCTCCACTTGCTGTTGTTGAATTTCACCCTTGAGTCCATTCTCAGGTACTTTTCTGTTGATAGCTGAGTACCAGGAGTGTCTCAAGAACAGAAGAGGAGTTACTTTCAGTTGATCCAAGACAGGGGTCTCCTAAACTATTGTGATTCTGAACTGAATCCTGATGTATGACTGCCCAGTCACTCAGTCTCATGAGTTCCTGGAGAGATTTTCTTCATGGTGAACCCTTCCTTTGCATACCTCTGCATTGTCAGGAGACTTTGTCACCTACCTTCCTCTTCCAGGTCACTTAATGAAAGCTGAACAGCAGCCCTTTCAACTCGTGGGACTCCACAGGTGAGCTCTTGGCTGGCTATTCCCTCTTATTCTGCCTTTTAATTCCTTATCCATACCCAGACCTTCCATCTTATGGCTGCTTAGTTTAACTCCTCTGGAAAATGGCATTGAGTCCATGAATTAGGTCATCCTTATCTACATATTAGTTGATCTTTCCAAGAGGTTTGTCACAAAACACTTCCCTGAACAGAAGCTGTTTCATGTCCTCTCAAGCAAACTGTGTTTATGTAGGTGTGCACTAATCCTGTCTCCTCTGCCTCTTGTCTGTAGACACTGACTTCCAAGCAGTGTACTTGGCATGGTTTTGCCTGGACAAAAAGGAACATCCAGAGCAGAAATTCATCTCAGCTAAAGTAAGTGCAAGGGGAAGTGTTAAGTGGATTTTGGAACTCGGGAATCTGAGTGGAAATTGCCTTAAGCAGAAGGGGAATGCTCATAGGAAAGGGAAAGCTGGAAGGTGTGAATCACTGCCGTGAAGTGGTTAGTTACAAGGTGACTGCCTGGTCATATTTGAAGAGGATTGCTGACCTTACTCCTTTGCTTTTCAGTCAGAAATGCAGAGGTATCCAGATCCCGTTGGTAATACTGCATAAGGATGTTTTTGAGCCAGTCTCGCATCCGGAGGGGGAACTGAGCCACTTCATAATCAGTACAGTGGGGGATGTCTGTGCCAGACAGGAAAGCTTTTGTTAACAAATGAGCTGTTAAGTCCCCATTCAAGCATTTCTGAGCCAAGTTAGGTTTGATTTTAACCAGCAGGCTTCCAGTGAAGCTTAACATTGACAGAGCTGTTGAATACACACGTTTGGGAATGCAGCTAATGGGTTCAATTATAAATCTACAATTCTTAACACATGCTTAACCAGTTGTAGGAGCCACAACCTTTATCTGTGCAGCTTCTCAGCAGACTGAAGCTATTATCAATCACTTGCATGAAAGCAGAGTTCTCAACAGCAAAGGAATATTCTGGTGGAGCATATGCTTTCCTCACAGGGTATGCAGCAAGTGAAGAGTTTGGAAATCAGTTCTGGCTTTTAGATTCTGACTTCTGCATTTGGTATCTTAAGATTTTTTTTGGGGCATTTTAATTTGCTAACTGGCTGTAAATGCTGGTTTTCTGGTCAAGGTATTAAAAACCATCTTCAGATGCTATAGAAGTGGGAGCATGTAAGAGTGCAGGGGGAAGGTAAGATTGACAACAAATTGGTGTAAACACAGGAGGGGTGTCTTTAGGATTCAGATGCTTAATATCCTTAATTATAGAAAGAGTGGCTTTTTAGACTAGTTTAGGGTTTGAATGTCTTGATTAGCAGATAATTTATGCAGAAGGGAGAGAGCATGAGAAGAAGAGAGATAACTAGCTGGTGGTTAAGGCTACTGGTTCTTTATACCAGGGGAATTCTTCATAGAAAGACAAGCCTTACATTTGCAGGAGCCCATATAGTCTAGGTGCAGCTGGCGTCCCATTTTTGTCCCTTCAAGTTGGCATTTGGTGCCAAAGAGCTGACAGGTGCCCTGGTAAGTCTTGTTATCTGTGCCACAGACCTAGAGGAGGGGTGAGAAACAAAACCACCCCCACCACTGTGGTGAGAAACATCCTGGTCCTTCATATAAGCATTATAAGAATTAAAGAATCTTTAACATAGGGAGTAGCAGCTGTGAATAAGCACAGGGAATGCAGGTGATCAGAAGTATGGAACATCCTAAATGTTGTCTGCCTGCACAGGGATCAGTTGTCTGTATTTACACACCCAGTTCTGAGACACTTGAGTTTCACAGAATGATAGAATCCCAGGGGTTGGGAAGGGCCCTCCAGAGCCCATGGGGTCCCACCCTCTGCCAAAGCAGGGTCCCTAGGACAGGGCAGGGCTGGAATCTCTCCAGAGAAGGAGACTCCACACCCCCTGGGCAGCCTGTCCCAGGGCTCCCTCACCCTCACTGGCAAGAAGTTCTGCCCCACATTGGGGTGGAACTCCCTGGGCTCCAACTTGAGGCCATGGCCCCTTGTCCTGTCCCCACAGACACTGAGAAGAGGCTGCCCATGTCCCCCTGTGTCCCACCCTTCAGCTATTGATCCCCATTGACCAGATCCCCTCTCAGTCTCTTCTCTCCAGGCTGAACAGCCCCAGCTCCCTCAGCCTTTCCTGGCAGGGGAGATGCTCCAGGCCCTTCATCCCCTTCGCAGCCTCCTCTGGACTCTCTCCAGGAGATCCCTGGCTGGTTTGTCCCAGGGAGCCCAGCACTGGACACAACACTCCAGGTGGGTATTATTTTTGTGTGGTAGTAATACAGTTTCTGAGGTGTACAGGATTATTATGTAAAATATATGCTCTTATTTGTTATGTGCTCTAAACCATCAAATGGATAAATGGAGTTTCTAATGACAGGGAAGAGCTCTGATGATCCCTGAGACACCAAGTGAAGCAAATCACTTTAGGTAACTCCCTAGCTACGTGGTTCACACTGTCTCCAAACTCACTGACTGTAGTTTTGAGTACTTCATACTTACTTTTACAGTTACCAGAATCACCCAAATGTGCTGGCATGCTTTTTAGGGTAGAATTATTCTAAATAATAGCAGGGGAATGTATTATTTTGTAAACATTTTAGTTGGCTTTCCCACCTTGCTGTATGCTGAACAAGATACTTACATGCTCATAGTCTTTGGTGGAGGGGCAAGCAGCAGGATCTTGGCAAATACACCTGGGTTTCCCTTGTTTGTCCACGTGGCAGACTCTACCTCTTTTGCAGTGGAAGTTCCTACATGGGTCTAGCAGTGGTAGTGAGAAGGAGGAACTGTTAGAGGGGGTGGGATGAGGCCAAGTGTTTCTGTCAGGTGCTTCTGACAGCCAAAACAAAACACAGCCCAGTGTTCCCCCCAAAGTCAAGCACTTTTTGTATGGTTGCTAAAATGCAGCTGGATCTTGTACTGAAAAAAGAAAGCCAGACTTTAAATGAGAATTTTTATGAGACTTCTAGAAATCCCAGGTTTAAAATGGATGGGGAAATAGATTTCTCTCAGAAAAAGCTCTTTCTTCTCTAAGGACTGACATTCACTCCTAGCATCCTGGCCATACCCATCCATCTCTGCTGATTCCAGCACTGCCACTTGTCCCACTCCTGGTTGAATTCAGGCTGCTGTTTTGAAACTGAACCATTTCACTGCAAGGTAATTCCCATCCCTCTTTAACCAACACACAAATCTGTGCACTGTCTACAAATGTTTTTTCACAAACCAAGGAGTAAATCCAAGGGTGGATGGAATGGATTCTCTGGGAACATGATTGTGATGCAGGATTATGCACCAGTGAGTGTGGTTTAGTCACATAAAATAGTGTGTTGCCAAAGGCAGAAAAGAAATGCAGCCCAGCAGATTCCCCAGCACTGAGTCAGCAGCTATGTGGTGGCTGTGCTTGTGGCTTACCTAGGAGAGCCTTCTCACTCCTGTTGCTTGGGCTTTCCATCTCTCCTGAGGTCTTAACCTGGACAGTTGTGGAGATACAAGCAGAAGTTGTGGTAATGTTTGGGAAGGAAAAAATGCTTGGGCACAGTTTTTCTGGGTAGAAATACAGAGCTGAGGTGTAGTTTGCTCTGCTTGCAGCAGAAAGGTTGCTGTGCAAAATGCATGAGAAGTGTGTAAAACCTCTGGTGGTACTAAGGCACTCCTCTTATTTGGGGAAACCAAAAAGGAGGAGGTGGAGAGAAGGATCTGAGTAAAGCCTGAGAACCTGGAGGTTCTGCAGTACTTGATGTGCAGCAGTGTAGTGCCTTATGGCCAGCAATGTTGGTGCTTCAAGTCTCAGTCTGCTCCAGAGCTCTCCAGGTCAGGGAGTGTGAACTGCCTCTCAGCAGTGCCTGGGAGCAGCAGCACTGGGAGCTGCTGGGCTGGACATGTGAAGCAGGAGGTGGGAAGTGTGAGTGTTCAGTTCTGACCCTCCTTTGGTGCTGTGGTGCCTGCCCTCTTTCAAATGGGTGCCTCCTATTTTCTGTTCATATTCCAATGCTTACTCAACAGCCATAGGGAAGCCCACTTCTTTCTTTGGCAGAACACCCCTCACAGCTCACTAGTTATCTGATGGCTGTCAGAGTACAGGAGATCTGGGTGCAACATCCTCCTTTGTCTGTAGGATCAGCCATCCTGTGTGGAAGTTCCCTAGTCTCTGGGATGACTCTAGCCCAAGCTCTTCACTTTCATATGGTAGTGTTTCAAATCTGTGGGAGAGGGGAGCAAACAGCCTTTCCTAGTTGGCTTGAGACTGGGTTCTAGGTCTTGTATCTGTGTTTATGTGTTTCATCACACAGCACATCAGGTCAGGAGCTCTTCCATGAGCTGGGCTCGCTCCCTGTCTGGTACAATGCATCTGAAAGTTGTATGTGAAGGACACAGCATGAACCAGATGAGTAGTGAATAAAAGGGGAGGGGAGAGGAGACCTGCCTATTAATAATCATTTTATCCAAAATGTTCTTTCAATCAATCATCAGGAATTTAAATATGGGACCTGTTCCCCCCTTTTCCAACTTTATTTTAAAGAGAACTTACCTTAGCTTCGCTTTCCATGGGATTCATGCTCTGAACAGAGCTACTTGCTCCCTGTGTTTGCTCTCTGTCAGAATTAGATGCCTCATGATCATAACCTTGTTCAGAGTGAATAAGGTCTTTAATCGTGACATCTCCATAATCCTGGGTCTCTCCAAGAACTGCAGTGTCATCTTCAGTTGTTCCTTCCTCCTTCTGCTCAGTACTGGTGCTCTCCTGGTCATTACTCTGCATTCTCTCCTCTTCCTCATAGGTTCCTTCTTTCCAGGTATTGCTGAGATCTTCCTCACCATCAACATCACCACTGTCATGACCATCATCATCAACATTACTGTCCTCCACACCTTGTCCTTCCAGCCCTGAGTCATGATCACTCTGATAGTTTACTCGAATACTGTCTTTCCTCTCTTGGCTTTGCCATTTCTCATCCTGGTTTTCCTTATGGGGGATTTGTTCTTTATAAGGCTGCTTCTGGCTGGTCTCCCTCTCTTCTTCCAGGTCAGATTTCTCACTGTGTCTCTTGGTTACCTGGATGGGTTGACTGGAGTCTCTCAGGATCCCATCAGACTGCATGCTGTTTTCATTTGGGTGCCTTTTGTATGGGTGACCTTCATTTGTCTGGTGGCCTTTGTGCTTCAGTTCTCTGTAACCAGTTTCTTCACCCCATTTCTCATCCTCTTCCACACCTTCCTCATCACTTTCACTATTTTTTCCAGACATGCCAACTGTGTTTTTATTATGTTTCCACATGTTCTGCTCATGCTCCAGACTGAGACCATCCACTGGACCTTCAGCATTGCCCACAACATGTTTACTGGCTGTATTGCTGTGCTTCCCATGCCTCCTGAACTGGTGATGCTCAGAGCTGGTCTGTTCTCTGCCACTGTCCTGGTTATCAGAAGCCCAACCTGGCTTATTGTGCAGTGCAAGGAAGTTGATGCTCTTTAGGCTGTTTTTCACTTGATGTTCAGCAGCTCTTCCTTGGTTTTTAGTGTTCTGGAGCTCATCCCCATGCTCAACATCTGGTACAGACACCTCTGGCTTTACGTTTTTGGGACTGAGCAGCAAATCACCTTCATCTACATTCCCTATGACCTCCTCCTCTGGGGCTTCAAGATGAAGATCTTCAGTCTTAAAAAAACAAAAGGTAAGTAGATAAATAAATCCTGGAACTTATTTGAAGTCAACATGATGTTATTTTTGCCTTCTACTGCAAAGCATGACACTGACTTGATTTTTACTTTGCAAATGCTCCTCTCAGGGAAGCCCAGAGCATGAAGTTCCCAGCTTTCTAAAAAATTACTTCCATTTTTCAGGAATTTAGTTCTGCCTGTTCTTTTGTTGCTGAAGTTTCTGAAGAAGCCAGTTTATAGGAGATCAGTGTGGATGGGTGTCTTGTGAAATCTCAGCGTGCTTAATAAGTCATTTCATGTCATAACTTCAGGTACTTATAGACTTCAGTAGTTGTCACTTACCTCAGGGAAGGGGGATGTGATACTTGTCTTCCTACACAGATAAATAACAAGGCCTGGGAAAAGAGGCTGAGGGAGCTGGGGCTGGAGAGAAGCAGCCTGAGAGGGGTTCTGATCACTGGGGATCAATAGCTGAAGGCTGGGACACAGGGGGCCAAGGGCAGCCTCTTCTCAGTGTCTGTGGGGACAGGACAAGGGGCCATGGCCTCAAGTTGGAGCACAGGGAGTTCCACCCCAATGTGGGGCAGAACTTCTTCCCAGTGAGGGTGAGGGAGCCCTGGGACAGGCTGCCCAGGGGGTGTGGAGTCTCCTTCTCTGGAGAGATTCCAGCCCTGCCCTGTCCTAGGGACCCTGATTTGGCAGGGGGTTGGACCCCATGGGCTCTGTGAGCTTTAGATTTTGTTCTCTTTCTAGCTATGTAGTGTGTGTGCCATGAGATGCTTGGTACTAATTCTTGGGATGAGTGGCCTACTTTTATTTTTTTTTAACTAAAATCAACTTTTTAACTAAAATCAATTTTTTTAAAACTAAAATCAATTTTAACTGAAATCAAATGGGGTGTTATATATTTGAGATGAATGATATAGGTTGCTGCTTAATGGTCAAAGAACAAGAAAATTACCTTTTCTGGGGTTTTCTGTCCATGGGTTCTGAGTTTGTAGTTTGAGGGATGGTTCTGGAATAGACAAATATATTCAATATCTTCATGTAAATACAGTTTCTTACAGGTCAGTGGGATAACAGTATTAGTGGAATGGGAAATGAAGTGCCCAATAGCATGACAAGGACTTACTGGAATAGCAAAAGCTGATCCCACAAGAATGAAGAGAGCTACAGCCTTCATGCTTTCCAGATCTCACAGAGGTCAGTAATGGAACAGTGATGGGGTTTAGAGGTTTCCTTCCTGCAGTCAACAGGAAAAGAAATGAAGTTAGGGTTTGGGTATAATGGTCTAGAGGTGACTGATGGAAGCAGTGTAGTTGCTGCTGTAACTGGCTTAGTCTGAAGACCCATAAAAGTGTGCAGTTAGGTGTTGGACCAGCTTATCCAGAGGATGCTTTGGTGCTCATTCTCTTGCAGCACTTAAGCAGTGTGCTGTGTTCACAGACTCTAGTGGTGTTACTAGGCAGAGCTGTGACTGTACGTAGGCTCAGCCCTGTAAATCTTCATCTATTCTTAGGAGATGCTCCTTTGTGAAAATGTCTCTTCATTGAGCTCTGAAACAATACCAGTTCCTGGCATCTCTGTGGGCAAGGTGTCTTCTGGCTGCTTTTCCTTGTGGCTGTAGTAGGAATAATTAAATCATAGAATCAGAGAATCCTGGAATCTCCTGAGCTGGCAGTGCCCCCCAGGCCCATCAGTGCCACTCCTGGCTGCACACAGCCCAGGCAGAGCAGGGCACTGAGCGCAGCGGCCAGACGCTTCTTGCCCTCAGCCCAGCTCGGGGCTGGGACCCCTTCCCTGGGGAGCCTGTGCCAGCGCCCGACCCCCCTCTCAGCACAGACCCTCTTCTGACACCCAGCCTGACCCTCCCCTGGCCCAGCTTCACGCTGTCCCCTCGGGTTCCAGCCCTGGGCCCCAAAGAGAGGAGAGAGATGGGCGCTGCCCCTTGGCTCCCCTGGGCAGGCAGCCACAGGCCGGGGGGAGGCCTCCCCTCAGCCTCCTCTGCTCCAGGCTGGGCAACCCCAGGCCCTTCAGCCTCTCCTGGGGAGCCTTCCCCTCCAGACCCTTCCCCATCCTCCCTGCCCTCAAAGTCCAGGCATTCTGCCCAAGCTGCTTAACAGGTGGGTGCAGTCCTGCTTTGGAAGCAACAAACCCAGCTCTGCTGTGCAGTGCTGGACCAGAGGGATGGCTGGGAGAACATCAGAGATTTCTTCAGTCTGTGAGAGGAAGACAGGCAACCCATTTTTACATTGGATGCCACCAGCAAATTCTCTTACTTTTCCAGTACATGTGCTCTGCAATTTTGTAGTGCTGGAGCTGTATCACTTGGAACAGTAAAAATAGACATGTTGGTGTTTCTGTTCCCCCTCACCCCTCTTTTTCACTGTGTTGGTATCTTACTCCTTCCCACTTCCTCCTGTTCTTTTTCCTGTATTCACACAGAATAAGGATTTTCACCCTGGTTCTGTCTCTGCTCTCATTCTACTGGCTGCTCTTCCTTGGAAACTGTCTTCTCAGTCTTCACCCACCCCCTTGCCCTTTAAAATATTCTCACCTTTCACCTAAGGTATATCCTTTTCCATTGCTTCCCCCTTTGCTAAGGAAACATCATCACCATGTCCTTAGTTGAAGAACATTGTGTCTTTTGCTGGTTGAACTCCCTGGCAGGTGAAGAAGCTGGCAGTGGTTTCCACCGGTGAGGTCAACCATAGTCAATCATATGAGGCTCAATGTATGGTTTGAAAATGTTCTTCCACCCAGGTGTTTTTTTTCTTGACCATGGGCAGGATCCCAAAACACCAAAAGGAGAATTCCAGGGCAGCTTGTGTTTATGGGAGCTGGGATTGTGAAGCAAGAAGCAAGGACTCTGAGTATTACATTGATTTATAGGGGTGGGTTTTTTTGGTGTAGAAGCTTGGTGAAGCACCATCCTGGCTGGTGCTGTGTCTAGGCTTGAAGTTACACTTTGGAAGATCCCAGTATTACACCTGATTCAATGTCATTATCTCTTAGTTAACAGAGAGCCAAATATTTCATTAGTGGGGTATGTCTAATGTGCAAACCATTTTTCCTGTGCCTAATTGATTTTGTCCCCAAATTATCTCCTATCTAATTAGCTGTTATCTCCTTGCATCCAGAGCTAGTTAAGATGTTTTCAGAAGGAAAGACATGACAAAGGTATTAATAAGCATATGCAAAACAGCTTGCTGAGCTGTGTGTGGGCAGTCACTGCAGAGCAAGGCCAGTTTTGTTGGGCTGTGGGTCATGCTGGTGACTTGCCAGAAATGTGGGGGTGGCCAGCAGGGACAGGGAGGGGACTGTCTCTCTCTGCTCTGCCCCAGCTGGAGTCCTGTGTCCAGAGCTGGGGCCCCCAATGCAAGAGAGATGTGGGGCTGTTGGAGAGGGGTCAGAGGAGCCACGGAGATGCTCAGAGGGCTGGAGCAGCTCCCCTCTGGAGAGAGGCTGAGGGAGCTGGGCTGGGTCAGCCTGGAGCAGAGAAGGCTGTGGGGGGACCTCATTGCAGCCTGCCAGTCCCTGAAGGGAGCAGAGACACGGGAGGGGAATCAGCTTGTTCAAGGGCAGAGCCTGGCAGGACAAGGGGGCTGGAGTGAAGCTGGAGGAGGGAAGGGTGAGAGGAGAGACTGGGGGGAAGTTCTTTGCAGAGAGAGTGGTGAGGGGCTGGAAGGGGCTGCCCAGAGAGGGGGTGGGTGCCCCATCGTGTCTGGGGGTGTTGAAGGCCAGGTTGGCTGGGGCCCTGGGCACCCTTGTGTAGCTCCAGGCCTGAGGTTGGTGTCCCTGCCTGTGGCAGGGGGTTGGAGCTCTGTGCTCCTTGGGGTCCCTTCCAACCCAGACCAGCCTGGGATTCTATGATTCTATAATCCAATTTCACATGTAGCCCTAAAAGTTGTGTCTCGTGCTCTTCAGGCCTGGCACGTGACTGAGAAAAGAAGGATTTGAAGTAGGCAGTCTTGATTTGTGTTTCTGTTGGTGTCACTCCATGTTCAGTTAGGCTCTGGGGGCTTGGTTGTGCAATATGCCAAGACCTTTTGCCAGGACCCTGAAGAATCTTTCTGTTTCCTATACATAATAGATGCAAAGTTTTTTAGGTGGTTTTGCTGGAACAGGAGCCAAGGGATTTGCAGCTTGAAGGGTAAACCTTTTACCCAGGGGGAAAAAAACCACCAGGAACTCTTCCTGCAGTCACATTTTGTTGCAAATGTGGTGGCTCATGGCACTGGGATTTTGATACTTGCTCATTTAGTCTTTCACTGTCAGAAAGGGAAAGTCATTTTAGCTGCTGGAATAGCCAGAGCAGGTGCAGAGATGGGAAAGCTCTTGGTCCTATGTAATATATGGCAATTAAGGTGATGGTGAGGGAAGACATTAAATGCTACCTTAATTATCATATGATACAAGGATCTGCCTTGTGACATTCACATTGACACTGATATCTAAATGTGAAGGTGCTTTGTTCAATGCTTTAATTTCTAACTTTAGTTTCCAGAACTTCTAAGAATAAGCTTCCCTTAACACAGGTGATTAACAGAACTGTCAGTGAAGAGCTATTACACAAGGATCTATTTTAAAAGCAAGCAGACATCCCCCTGGAGAAATGCAGTCACTAGACTGCAGAAAAATCTGTGGAAAAGACTTAACCTAGAGATAAATACAAAATTTCTTGAATATGATTATTGTTTTAACCAAGAAATGAGGAATTTAATAATACTTCAGCTTGTGGTACCAAGAAAGCAATGCTAAGTAGGTCCTCTGCCCCTTTTTTTGGGCTTGGAAAGAATAATATGTTTTGCCTGCAACTTTGAGGAGGCAGAAGCTCTGAGTTGTTTATCCCATCCCAGCAGGTTCCCAGAGGATACCTGTAGCTCAGCTTAAAATGGAAAAAAAAATAGAATACAGTTCCTTTTCTAATGGGGATGTGATAATTACTCTCAGTAAACCAACCCTAAAGGACCCTTCCAGTATGTCCAGCTTGTGAGATCCTCTGCCAGGCCTGAGGCAGAGCTGCTTCCCAACACCCCTGCTGAGCAGTGGAAGCATCAGTCCCAGCCTGTGATCAGGCTTACACAGGTGTGTGCTGGGGTAACAAACACCTGATGCATCTGTAGGGTATTGACAGGGTATTTAATGGGTATTTAAAAGTTAAGATTAAATGTTTATCAGCTTGGTTTGCTGAACTTAGAGTAACACTTTCCTCTCCAGTAAGGAGAGCTGGAAAAATGGATCACAAGTTAATGCTGGTTTATCCTTAGGATAAGTGGATTTAAAAAGTGCCATTTACTGGGTCCAGTTCTGGGCCCCTCACTGCAAGAAGGACATGGAGGTGCTGGAGTGTGTCCAGAGAAGGGCAACCAGGCTGGGGAAGGGGCTGGAGGGCAAATCCTCTGAGGAGCAGCTGAGGGAGCTGGGGGTGTTGAGCCTGGAGAAGAGGAGGCTGAGGGGAGACCTTCTCCCCATCCACCTCCCCTGCCCTGCCAGGAGGGTGCAGAGAGGTGGGGGATGGTCTCTTCAGCCAGGGGACAGGAGATGGGACGAGGGGCAATGGGCTCAAGCTGTGCCAGGGCAGGGGCAGCTCAGCTGGGAGGGCAAAGTTCTTCCCTGGCAGAGTTGTGGGGCTATGGCACAGGCTGCCCAGGGAGGGGGCTGAGTCCTCACCCCTGGGGGTGTTTAACAGAGGGGAGATGAGGTGCTCAGGGATCTGGTTTAGCACAGGATGGGATTGTTTGGACTTGGTGATCTTAAAGGTCTTTTCCAACCCTGGGATTCTGTGAGAATCCAAGAGAATTTCAGGAACAGATGAGACCCTGACTGCCATCCTGCTTGGAGTCTCTGTGTTTTATTCTGACTCTTCCTTGTTGCCAACCACTGAAAGAGCCCACTTCATGCAGCTTGGGCCTAGTTGGTTCTCTTACTTTTCCAAATGCCACCCAGAAGTGATTAACTTGCAAAGGCTGTGGCTGAAGGTGACAAATGCCTCATGTTTAACAAACGAAATCATGCAGACTGACCTACTTTCAACACTGGCAGAAAACTTTGCAGAGGCTTTTGTCCTTAGGCCTAACTCTAGATGATGAAGTTGCCCAATCCCTAATCGCTAATGAGCGTGGATGTTGCCTGGCACTTAGCAAAGAGATCTGGGAGACAACGGGTCAACTTTGGAACCCAGTTTCTCATTGTGTAGAGTAGACAGGAATGCTCATTTCATGGTGGATGAGACTTGGGCAATAAGCTTTTGTAAACCTTTGAGCCAGGCAAGATGTTTCAAGGCCCCATGATTTTTATAATTATTAAAGTGATAGAATTGAGCTTTCATCCGTATCCAAAGTATCATCAAGAAAAGCCTGGAGAAAAGAAGGCTAAGAGGGGATCTGATCAATGGGGATCAATAGCTAATGCTCCTCTCAGGGAAGCCCAGAGCATGAAGTTCCCAGCTGATGTGACTTCCATTTTTCAGGAATTTAGTTCTGCCTGTTCTTTTGTTGCTGGAGTTTCTGAAGAAGCCAGTTTATAGGAGATCAGTGTGGATGGGTGTCTTGTGAAATCTCAGCGTGCTTAATAAGTCATTTCATGTCATAACTTCAGGTACTTATAGACTTCAGTAGTTGTCACTTACCTCAGGGAAGGGGGATGTGATACTTGTCTTCCTACACAGATAAATAACAAGGCCTGGGAAAAGAGGCTGAGGGAGCTGGGGCTGTTCAGCCTGGAGAGAAGAGACTGAGAGGGGATCTGATCACTGGGGGTCAATAGCTGAAGGGTGGGACACAGGGGGACATGGGCAGCCTCTTCTCAGTGGCTGTGGGGACAGGACAAGGGGCCATGGGCTCAAGTTGGAGCCCAGGGAGTTCCACCCCAATGTGGGGCAGAACTTCTTCCCAGTGAGGGTGAGGGAGCCCTGGGACAGGCTGCCCAGGGGGTGTGGAGTCTCCTTCTCTGGAGAGATTCCAGCCCTGCCCTCTCCTAGGGACCCTGCTTTGGCAGGGGCTTGGACCCCATGGGCTCTGGAGGGCCCTTCCAACCCCTGTGATGTTGTGGGTGGAAAGGAACCTGAAGAACTACAGGAGCTTATGCTGAGCACTGGGAAATCAGGTCGTGCTGCAGCTCTCAGCTGGCTGACCATATGCCTCTATTTCCCTTTCCTCTTGTTGGCCATCACATAATGCTTTATTGTTTTGCAGGATCGACAGGAAAAGAATGGTCCCATCAGTAAGATAAAGATAACCTTCCTCAACACAATAACTATACAGTGTTTCCTCTTATACACAACATTTCTTTCTGTTCTAGGCACAAGTGTCCAAAAAGATTTATCCCTAAAACAAACAGTGACACTCCATGAAAGCTTCAGCTACTTCATATTAAGTGGGAAAAAAATGGACCAAGGTATGCTAAGGTTTTAATTCAAATTACTTAAGGGTTAAATACCCAAGGCATGCTAAGGTTTTAATTAAATTGAAAATGATTTAAAGGTTAAATACCAAGGCATGCTAAGGTTTTAATTAAAATTAAAGGAGAAACAGTACCACAGCAGTTGAAGAGGTGCTCCTTCTTGGCTGGCCTCTGATGAACTGGAAACCCTTGAGCCTTGTAAAAATCTTGCAGCTTTTCCTTGTGAGAAATGTTGGTGTTTGGTGTGGACTCTCTCAGCCAGCGTGGTTTGCTGTAAGCTTCAATGAAGGAAGATGATATTCCATGGGGATACTAAAGGGAACAACCTCCTAGGCTTCCATGGAATGAGGTGGTGGCTGTGAGGGGGGGGGTGGAGTGGGGGTACTGAGCTAGAGTAATTCTGCTGAATTAATCGAATCGGAAAGGCCATTCAGTGTTCACAGGCTCTGGGCCAGCAGAGCTCAGGCATTGTGCAGAAAGGACATATTTAGTCTTTTGTGGGGAGGGGAGCCAAAGGGAGCACGGGGTGCAATAGTTTCTGCTGCATTGGCTGGCCCCAGAAGAGCTGAACTAAGGGATCAGCTGGGGCAGACACGTTGCAGGCCTGGGGAGGGAAAGGAAAGCATGGGGGATGCTGGTCCTTGCTGAGCTTTTCAGTGTTGTTTCAGGTGTGTGTAGGCCTGTAGAGGAGAGAAGAGCAATGCTCTAAGTTAAGAATGTAAAAAATATAGGATCAGTTGGAATCTTGTGTAACTCCCAGGGGTTAGCTATTTTGGAGCTGTTGCCATGGCTGCGCTGCCTGATGGATGATTAAAGGCCTGGAGCATCTCCCCTGTGAGGAAAGGCTGAGGGAGTTGGGGCTGTTCAGCCTGGAGAGAAGAGACTGAGAGGGGATCTGATCACTGGGGATCAATAGCTGAAGGCTGGGACACAGGGGGACATGGGCAGCCTCTTCTCAGTGTCTGTGGGGACAGGACAAGGGGCCATGGCCTCAAGTTGGAGCACAGGGAGTTCCACCCCAATGTGGGGCAGAACTTCTTCCCAGTGAGGGTGAGGGAGCCCTGGGACAGGCTGCCCAAGGGGTGTGGAGTCTCCTTCTCTGGAGAGATTCCAGCCCTGCCCTGTTCTAGGGACCCTGCTCTGGCAGGGGGTTGGGACCCCATGGGCTCTGGAGGGCCCTTCCCACCCCTGTGATCCTGTGACAGCAGTAGTACTTAGCAAGCCAGTGTAAGTGTAAAAGCCTCTACAAGTGGTGCCTGCCTGTGACAGATGCTTTGGGGCTTTTGGCTTTGTAATGATTCACTATCTATGAATTTAATCGTATTTTGTCCCCTTCTCATTCCATAGAATGCATCTCCAGAACCTGAATGCTTTCCAGGAGGTTCTCCCATCAGAAGCAGCAGAGCAGATGTGCTTCCAGTGGCGTTGGCAGTGAAGTGACCAGATCAGGCCTCTGATTTCCTGCTCTGCTCATACTGTGTCTTGCTAATCAGGGTGCTTTGCACAGTTGGAAGTGAGGTCAAGGCAAAATCATAGAATGGCCTGGGTTGGAAGGGACCCCAAGGAGCACAGAGCCCCATCCCCTGCCAAGGCAGGGACACCAACCTCAGGCCTGGAGCTACACAAGGTTGCCCAGGGCCCCATCCAACCTGACCTTGAACACCCTCAGGGATGTGGCACCCACCCCCTCTCTGGGCAGCCCCTTCCAGCCCCTCACCACTCTTGTTGTAAAAGACTTCCCCCTAATATCTCACCTAAACCTTCCTTCCTTTAGTTTTAATCCATTAAATGAATGGTAAGAACTGCCAACACTGAAACATCAGTCATTTTAGGTAGTGCTTTAGCTTTTTTCTTAAGCATCTCTGTTCATCCCAGAAGGTAATAGACATTTTGCTGGTGGCTAGACAAGACACAGTGAGAAATATATGAAAACTCACCATGGTTTTGGGCCTAACTGTGAAGCTTTTTGTTAAGAAAATAAAATAATTGAAAAAAAAAAAAAAATCACAGCTGAGCCCTCTCTCTGTAGCCCAAACAGAAAAACAAAACATTGACAAAACCCCATGAGAAATTCTTTAAATCCCTTCCCCTTTTATCTCTGCTCCTTTGCCTGGAAACTAATTCATGCCTATTGGAGTTGAAATTCTGCTGCTCTGTCAGCCAGTCAGCGTCTGAAAGGAATGGTGGCATTTCAGATCTTCTCATTTGATTATCCTTTTGTTGTGCATCCCTATGAGATGATTGGTTTCACCTCTTCAAACCTCTGCTCTGTGCCATGAGCATCCCTCTTTGTCCAAGCAGATTAGCTTTACTGGCAGATCAAAGACAAGTGGGTTTTCTATGATTTTTTCTTCTTAAAGTATTCCAGGTATGGATAAATCCTTTGCTAGAAGAAGAGAGGTATTCAGGTGGCTCCTCAGAAATTAGGATGAGTGCACCAATACTAACCTTATGCTGGGTTGGAAGGGGCAACCTTGTGTAGCTCCAGGCCAGGAGGTTGGTGTCCCTGCCTGTGGCAGGGGGTTGGAGCTCTGTGATCCTTGGAGTCCCTTCCAACCCAGACCAGTCTTGATTCTATTCAGCCTTTTTTCTCTTAAGGTTTTAAGACAGTGGCTGTTAATGTTGCCTTGCATCAGGAGGAGTGTGGGCAGCAGGTCACAGGAGGGGATCCTCCCCCTCTGCTCTGCCCTGGTCAGGCCCCACCTGGAGTGTTGTGTCCAGTGCTGGGCTCCCTGGTGTAAAAAGGACAGGGATCTCCTGGAGAGAGTCCAGAGAAGGGCTATGAAGATGATGAAGGGCCTGGAGCATCTATCCTGTGAGGAAAGGCTGAGAGAGCTGGGGCTGTTCAGCCTGGAGAGGAGAAGACTGAGGGGGGACCTGATCAATGGTTATCAATATCTTAAGTCTGGGGTGCAGGGGGAATTGGCCAGCCCCTTTTCTGTGTCTGTGGGGACAGGACAAGGTGCAATGGGTGCAAATTGGAGCACAGGAAGTTCCACACCAACATGGGGAGGAACTTTTCCCCAGTGAGGGTGAGGGAGCCCTGGGACAGGCTGCCCAGGGGGTGTGGAGTCTCCTTCTCTGGAGAGATTCCAGCCCCATCTGGATGCCTGTCTGTGCAGTATGAGCTGGGGAGCTGCTTTGGCAGGGGGGTTGGACCCCATGAGCTCTCGAGGTCCCTTCCAACCCCTACAACTCTTCTGTGATTCTGTGAAATTGTTAGCTCACAAAGAGCTGTCTGACTGTGGAGAACGGCGCAGGAAACATGAAGCTGGAATTTTGGGGGGGTTTGAAGGTGGTTATTGGAACATGTGTACAGGATTTCTAAGCTCTGCTGGTTTTTAAGCAGCTTTCTTGGGACTTTAAGAGCAGTGGGAGAGGGAATGTTCAGGTTTTGGGGATGTTCACAGAATCATAGAATCCCAGCCTGGGCTGGGTTGGAAGGGACCCCAAGGATCCCAGAGCTCCAACCCCCTGCCACAGGCAGGGGCACCAACCTCAGGCCTGGAGCTACACAAGGTTGCCCAGGGCCCCAGCCAACCTGGCCTTGAACACCCCCAGACATGGGGCATCCACTAGTTCTCTGGGCCCCTCACCACTCTTTCCATCACAAGGTTGGAAAAGACCTTTAAGATGATCAAGTCCAACTGTTCCCATCCTGTCCTGACCTATATCCCTAAGTACCTCATCTACCCTTTTATTAAACACAGCCAGGGAAGGTGACTTTACCACATCCCTGGGCAGGATGTTAAAGGATTATATTTTGTTGATGAAGGCTGTTACATGTTTGGAGGATGTTTTATTACCTCCAAATTTCTGGGTTTGCCTGTGATGACAAATTACTTTGGCAGAGAACAGATCCCTGGCTGTTTCCTGAGTGCCACCAAGCGGGGTGAGCTTGCCTCAAGGCATCAGTGCCACCACCAGCCCTAGTGAGGAACTCTGTCACCCATCCTGCTGTGTCACATCCTGCTGTGTAACGTTTGGAAACCCTTTCACTGATAGATTCATGTCTCTCTCACCAGAAAGAGGTGCCTGGACCATCGTGGGTGAAGCATTGGAGAGAGGGAGAAGCCAAGTAGTGCAGAAATAGACTCTACAACCCAGAAGGTTGCACAGTAGGTATGTTTATTACATGTAGATGCATGGGGTGATCACTCCACCACATATATGCACCCCAAACACAGCAATTCACCTTACTTATGTACAGTAGAATGTTACACATTCATGGGATTTCCCAGTACACCTATACAGATGCATAACCCTGCTTCGTATTAAAATTAGTCCCAGGAGGTCATCTCCACATACTCCTCCCAATTTCACCTGCATCTCCTGGTGGTGGTTGTGAGGGGTCTCAGGATGAAGGCTGCTCAGACTCTTCATCAGGTTGAACCTTTCACCTTCTCCCCTGGCACATTGATCCTTCCAACTGGGCAGGATTATCCCTGGGATGCTTCCTCCTTACCAGTCACAGGTGGTACCTTCCTTGGGGTGCTTCCTCCTTATCAGTCACAGTTGCCACCTTCCTTGGGGTGCTTCCTCCTTATCAGTCACAGGAGCCACCTTCCTTGGGGTGCTTCCTCCTTATCAGTCAGAGGAGCCACCTTCCTTGGGGTGCTTCCTCCTTATCAGTCACAGTTGCCACCTTCCTTGGGGTGCTTCCTCCTTATCAGTCACAGTTGCCACCTTCCTTGGGGTGCTTCCTCCTTATCAGTCACAGTTGCCACCTTCCTTGGGGTGCTTCCTCCTTATCAGTCACAGGAGCCACCTTCCTTGGGGTGCTTCCTCCTTATCAGTCACAGGTGGTACCTTCCTTGGGGTGCTTCCTCCTTATCAGTCACAGGAGCCACCTTCCTTGGGGTGCTTCCTCCTTATCAGTCAGAGGAGCCACCTTCCTTGGGGTGCTTCCTCCTTATCAGTCAGAGGAGCCACCTTCCTTGGGGTGCTTCCTCCTTATCAGTCACAGTTGCCACCTTCCTTGGGGTGCTTCCTCCTTATCAGTCAGAGGAGCCACCTTCCTTGGGGTGCTTCCTCCTTATCAGTCAGAGGTGCCACATTCCTTGGGGTGCTTCCTCCTTATCAGTCACAGGTGGTACCTTCCTTGGGGTGCTTCCTCCTTATCAGTCAGAGGTGCCACATTCCTTGGGGTGCTTCCTCCTTATCAGTCACAGGTGGTACCTTCCTTGGGGTGCTTCCTCCTTATCAGTCACAGGAGCCACCTTCCTTGGGGTGCTTCCTCCTTGTCAGTCAGAGGTGCCACCTTCCTTGGGGTGCTTCCTCCTTGTCAGTCACAGGAGCCACCTTCCTTGGGGTGCTTCCTCCTTATCAGTCAGAGGAGCCACCTTCCTTGGGGTGCTTGGGTCTCATTTATTTTGCTCTCCTTATCAGCTTTCCCCCCAAGCATCTTGCAGCAGTTAGTAATTGAATTTACTCTTATTTATTAGTTATTATAAATGTGATTTCTTCTGTTCCCTTATATACCCCCCTCCCACCATCAGTAGGTGCTGTGTTGGAAAACTATAGTGTAGAAATGATTGTTGTGACTGATTACTGTTTCCAAATGAAATCATCTAATTATATCTCCTGTGCCCACCTCTGTTTTACTCAGGAGGAAGGGCTTGAGTGCTGGCATGTTTGACAGCTAGGTGACCTTTTGGTGAGGTAGATGGCTGCGTCAGTTCTGGCTCAACAATAGAAGGGCAGGAGTTCATTGAACACCTGTGTTACACCAGAGGTCCTGGCTCAGTCTTTGCTTTGGTTCCCACTTGTGTTTCAGTGCTGTGCTGGGTGCAGAAATGGGATCATCTGGGCAGTGATGTCAGCAGAGAGACACCTTCTCCTTTCAGTAGACTGCTGACTAAACCCTGCTTTAATTCCTTAATTAGACCAGCTATTCCCCATGTTGCATGGCTGTTAGCAGAGGATGTGTCAGCTTCCATCACCCTGTGCTTGAGAAGCTTTGATGTGACACTGGCTGGAGCATCAAGGGGTCCCCATTTTGGTAGCTGTGAGATTGTTGATGTGCCTCACATGAAATGACCACTTTTAGTTTAGACTCTGGCTCTTTAATTGCAGCCTGTGCTGTCATGGTGAAGTTGTGTGTTATCCAGAGGGAGGCTGGGAAAGCTGGACATGTGGGGGTCCTCCTTAAGAGTATTTTTGGGTGAAATGAGTGCTTACTGGTGAATATTACATGCTGGTCTTCAGCTAGCCTAACCTGAAGTGAGGAGTGTGGCTGTTGGAAGGAGAAAAGCTCTGCGTGTAGAGGAAAATGAAAGGGAGAATAGGCAGTAAACAATAAAGAGAGGGTAAATGTGGAAGAATCATAGAATGGTTTGGATTGGAAAGGACCTTGAAGACCATCCAGTCCCAACCCCCTGCCATGGGCAGGGACACCTCTCACCAGCCCAGGCTGCTCAAGGCCCCATCCAACCCAGCCTTGAACACCTCCAGGGAGGGGGCAGCCAGCACCTCCCTGGGCACCCTGTGCCAGGGCATCACCACCCTCAAAGGGAAGAATTTCTTCCTAATATCCAATCTAAATCTATCCCCTTCCAATTTAACCCCCTTCCCCCTCATCCTATCACTCCAGCCCTTCTAAAAACTCCCTCCCCAGCTTCCTTACAGGCCCCTTCAGGGACTGGAAGGCTGCTATAAGATTCCCCCAGAGCCTCCTCTTCTCCAGGCTGAACAACCCCAACTCTCTCAGCCTCATAGAAAGAAAAAAATACAAATGAGTCAGGGCTGTGGGGAGAAAAAAGATTTCTCCATGTCTCACTGTGACAGCTGCTAAACAGGCATTTGAAACCAGAGCAGAAGAGGAAAGGCAGAGCAGCAGTTAGCATGATGTGTTTATTAATGTGCCTGTCTTGCATTGTATTCCCTGGCAGAAAAGGCCTGTGGCTGTGACTGGCTGTGGAAGAGAGGGAATTGGACTGAGAAGACCTTTGTATCAGAGCTATCTGCACATCTGCATGCTCAGGACACCCTTAGGCTTCCAGATCTCTGCCCACAAGAGTGTGGTGTTGAGCCATCTGCTTCCAAACCAGGTAACAGAGTTCAATTTCCAGAGGTTTTTTTAAATGTGAAGTACATTTTAACCTCAGTGCTAGCTCACAAATAAAGTCTGGCTCTTCCATCAAATCTGTTTTCCCCTGAAATGAAAGGAATGTAAGTGAACTGTAATTCAAGATGGGGTTTAGGGTAGATAAACTCTGCTTGTACATTGGCAGCTGTATCCATGATACTGTACCTAGCTGAGGTGTCCCTGCTTTTTCACCTTTTACTGGAGGGGAAGAAACCCAAACCCCAGAAGAGCAGACAGACATAGAACAGAGTGAGTCTGATGGCAGCCAGGGTGGATCATGCAGTGCCATCACTTCCTGTGTTGTAGCAGATGGTGTTGATAGGGCTCTAAGCCTGTCTCTGGTTGCCTGCTATTAATTAACAGCTGATCAGGAAATTAAGGGAAATCTCTGTGTAATTTCCTTACCAAATCATAGAATCATCACAGAATCCCCAGGTTGGAAAAGACCTTTAAGATCATTGAGTCCAACCATCCCTGTCCTGTGCTAAACCAGATCCCTGAGCACCTCACCTCCCCTCTGTTAAACCCCCCCAGGGGTGGGGACTCAGCCCCCTCCCTGGGCAGCCTGTGCCACAGCCCCACAACTCTGCCAGGGAAGAACTTTGCCCTCCCAGCTGAGCTGCCCCTGCCCTGGCACAGCTTGAGCCCATTGCCCCTCGTCCCATCTCCTGTCCCCTGGCTGAAGAGACCATAGAAAATACTGAATTGGAAGAGACCCATAAAGACCACAATTCTTCCCTCTGAGGGTGGTGAGCCCCTGGCCCAGGGTCCCCAGAGAGGTGGTGGAGGCCCCATCCCTGGAGACATTCAAGGTCAGTCTGGATGGGGCTCTGAGCACCCTGCTCTAGTGAAGATGTCCCTGCTCACTGCAGGGTGGGACTAGGTGGACTTTAAAGCTCTTTTCGAACCCAACACAGTCTATGATCATCAGTGTTGCCCCTGAAGCCTTTTGAGAGCCTGTGAAATGTCCTTTATTTAACATACCTGTATGAACAGTTGAGATTCTCAATGACCAGAGCCTGCAGGCTCCCACTGGCAAAGGCAGCAGGTACCACTCCTCCTTTCCAAGGTCAATAATCTCTAGGGTTGGTGTGGACCATCCAGGTGTTTCTTGGGGTGTTTAGTTTTCTGGAGAGTTGGCCAGGATAAAAAAACTGATTTGAGATGCTGCTGGGGAAAGGAGGTAACTGGTGTTTCTGCCCAGCTCTGTTCAACCTCAGTTCAGTTGGGGCAGCACCAAAGGAATGTGGTGAGGGGATTTCTCTGCTGTATCTGTGAAGAGGCAGGAGAATACCTGGCCAGTTGTGGCTCTTTAGCTATCTTATGATATATATTCTGATGGAAAAGCTTTCCCAGGGATTTTTGCAGGCATTGCTTTCTACATTTATCTGTTGAAAATAAGTCACTGAGTTATAGTGTTTGTATAATATGTGTCTGTGCATATATGCATGCATATATATCACATCATCTGGGCTAGGCAATATTAGTATGTTACTCCCTCTATTCTACCTCTAAAGAAAGAAAACTTGGTCTGCCTTCTGACAGCTCCTTGCACTGAAACTTTTACACTCTGAGAAGTTAAATTTAAGAATGGCTTTCTTGACTCTCAAAGCTGCCCTTCTCAAGTAAAGACCAGCATTCAAAATTAATGAGCATCTCTTAAGGCTTATTACATAGCATAATAATAAATGTGTATGAGCTGTTGGGGAACACTTTGAGCTGTCTCCTAAGGTTTCTGAGTGAAAAATCTCAACAAAGTGTGGCATATAAGACTCTGGGGTTTTTAAAAACATTTTTAATTAAGCTAAAAGTCCTCCTAAGTGTTCTTTTTGTCTTGTTCCTTGGTCAGCTCTGCATCTGAAAACAGATTCAAGAGCCATACACACTATGTGGCTTCAGTTTATCTTATGCTCTAGTCCAGGAGCATCCTGAGTTCTGCTACTTGCACGTTATAATTCCTTTATTATGTGGTGTTTTTTAACCCTTCAGCAATCTCAACTTCTCAAAAACATATCTTGCTTTTTTAAAAAAAATATTGCTGCTTTTTATTTCTTAATCTATCTTTATTAAATGCTGCACTGATTGTGTTTCTGATTCTCATGATGCCTGAGAAGAGAGCAAGTGCCAGCTGGGGTTCTTGTCACCTGAATCACAGAATACTTAGGTTGGAAAGACCTTTGAGATCAAGTCCAAGCATTCCTGTACTCACAGAATCATAGAATCTTAGGGGTTGGAAGGGACCTCAAGGGATCATGGGGTCCAACCCCCCTGCCAAAGCAGCTCCCCAGTTCATACTGCACAGACAGGCATCCAGATGGGGCTGGAATCTCTCCAGAGAAGGAGACTCCACACCCCCTGGGCAGCCTGTCCCAGGGCTCCCTCACCCTCACTGGGGAAAAGTTCCTCCCCATGTTGGTGTGGAACTCCCTGTGCTCCAATTTGCAGCCATTGCCCCTTGTCCTGTCCCCACAGACACTGAAAAGGGGCTGGCCAATTCCCCCTGCACCCCAGACTTAAGATATTGATTAGGTCCCCCCTCAGTCTTCTTTTCTCCAGGCTGAACAGCCCCAGCTCTCTCAGCCTTTCCTCAGAGGATAGATGCTCCAGGCCCTTCATCATCTTCATAGCCCTTCTCTGGACTCTCTCCAGGAGATCCCTGTCCTTTTTATCCCAGGGAGCCCAGCACTGGACACAACACTCCAGGTGGGGCCTGACCAGGGCAGAGTAGACGGAGAGGATCCCCTCCTGTGACCTGCTGGCCACACTCCTCCTGATGCCCCCCAGGATCCCATTGTCTCTCTCAGCCCCAGGGCACACTGCTGGCTCATGGCCAACCTGTCACCCACCAGGACCCCAGGTCCTTCTCCACAGAGCTCTTTTCCAACTAAACCATATCCCTAAGTACCTCATCTACCCTTCTTTTAAATCCATGCAGGGTGGGTGACTCAGCCCCCTCCCTGGGCAGCCTGTTCCAGCACCTGATAACCCTGTGCGGGAACTGACTCCAAAATGAGCTGAGGCTCCGATGAAGCTGCTGCTATATCAGGCTTTTGTCTTTCAAAGTGTGATGCAGTCAGTGTATTAGAGCCTCTCCTCCTGTCTCCTGTGAGCTGCTGCACTGGCCTGTGTCATGTGTGACCACATTGCCTACATAAGCTGAAATTAAATGTTTAAAAAAGAGGGAGAGAAATAAACATCTTTCCCAGCCGGGGAACATTTGACTCCTGTTGGGGAGGAGCTATTTTAAAGCTCAGACTGAGGGATGGCTATTTTTGCCCTTCAGCCAGACAGGCACAGCTAATGGTCTATATTGTTCAACACCTTTTGCTGACCAAATTCTTAGAAGAGAAAATGTCCTTAAACCAGCAAGGGACAGACGTGGCTCTAAACTGAACAGGTCTTACCTCGACCTGAACCTTTCTGTAGCTCAGGGCTGTGGAGATGTGCTTTGTATTGTCCAGTCTCCACAAAGCTATTGGAGAGTGTCCAGAGGAGGGCAGGGAGGATGGGGAAGGGTCTGGAGAGGAAGGCTCCCCAGGAGAGGCTTGAAGGGCCTGGGGTTGCCCAGCCTGGAGCAGAGGAGGCTGAGGGGAGGCCTCCCCCCGGCCTGTGGCTGCCTGCCCAGGGGAGCCAAGGGGCAGCGCCCATCTCTCTCCTCTCTTTGGGGCCCAGGGCTGGAACCCGAGGGGCCGGCGTGAAGCTGGGCCAGGGGAGGGTCAGGCTGGGTGTCAGAAGAAGGTCTGTGCTGAGAGGGGGGTCGGGCGCTGGCACAGGCTCCCCAGGGAAGGGGTCCCAGCCCCGAGCTGGGCTGAGGGCAAGAAGCGTCTGGCCGCTGCGCTCAGTGCCCTGCTCTGCCTGGGCTGGGCTGTGTGCAGCCAGGAGTGGCACTGATGGGCCTGGGGGGGCCCTCCTGGGTGGTCAAACCCATTTCATATTACAGAAGGGTGCTGTCTCATTCAGTACTGAACCCAGCTGCCACGTGAAGCAGCTCTGGAGCTGTTTGGGAACACCATGAAACCAGTGTTAGTGGAGAAAAGAAGCCCTACCTGCTTGTGATGGGGAAGTTGACATTAAAAGCATTTCAAGACTCACAAAGGAGTTTGTCAAGACTGTTTGTTCAGCAAGTGCTGTGATCTTTGATGATGACAAGCAGCAGGGCCTGTGTCGGTAAGGAGACATAAAAATTAAGCAATGTTGCACTTAATCTGTTCCTTGTTGATTCAGGAACAGCACGGCCTTAGCCTGGAGTATCAACAGCTCCTGTCGTGGTCCTGGTTGTGCTGCTTGTATTCCCTATGGCCTGTAAACAGCTCATTTCAGCCCTAATGCTGGCTCCCTCTTACTCAGGAACTGACTAAACCCACGTACAGTTTGGTAGAGCTAAACAAGCCCTGTCCTACTCCTGGGCCACTTGTACCCTGCCTCCAGGCAGAATGTCAGGGAGTTTCCCTTACTGCTGGGGAGCTCCATGATAGCAGTTCTTGGGGTGCTTTCACAGATTCACAGGGGTTGGAAGGAACCTCCAGAGATCAGAGCCCATGGGGTCCAACCCCCTGCCAAAGCAGGGTCCCTAGCACAGGGCAGGGCTGGAATCTCTCCAGAGAAGGAGACTCCACACCCCCTGGGCAGCCTGTCCCAGGGCTCTGGCACCCTCACTGGGAAGAAGTTCTGCCCCACATTGGGGTGGAACTCCCTGGGCTCCAACTTGAGCCCATGGCCCCTTGTCCTGTCCCCACAGACACTGAGAAGAGGCTGCCCTTGGCCCCCTGTGTCCCAGCCTTCAGCTATTGATCCCCATTGATCAGATCCCCTCTCAGTCTCTTCTCTCCAGGCTGAACAGCCCCAGCTCCCTCAGCCTTTCCTGGCAGGGGAGATGCTCCAGGCCCTTCATCCCCTTCGCAGCCTCCTCTGGACTCTCTCCAGGAGATCCCTGGCTGGTTTGTCCCAGGGAGCCCAGCACTGGGCACAACACTCCAGGTATCTGCTTGGCTGAGGGCAGCTAGGTGTTGCTCTCAGGGGTTTGCAGGACACTGGAGGATTTGTGTATCCCTCATGGCATTGTTCCCCTGGCTTCTGCCCTCAGTGACTGCTCCCTGGGGTCTCCTCCTTGCTTTGTGCAATTGCCTCTTCCTCAGACAGAAAGAGATAGTGAGGAACACGTGTTATCCATGACAGCATGAAGGTCAGGCTCCTCAAATCTGCCACCTGCATGTGTGATGTCTCACTGCTTTTCAGCCTCTCTCAGGGACAGGGAAGAAGTGTCTGGGGGTGGGTGTAATGTCTGGTGCTCAGTGAGTGAGGAGTTTAAAAATACCACCCATCCCTTACCTGAGGGGAGCAGTTTTGGGAGGCAGCCCACGCTCAGCACGTTTTAGTGCTTTGGTGGGGAAGGTATTTGGAGAGATGTTTATTTCCAGACAAAATTGAACTGTAAGTGAAGGGAAGAGGATGCTGAGAGAGGAGTATCTCGGTATCTCGGGCAGCGTTACAGTGAGGGGTGGTGGTGGTCCTTGCAGTCCTGATGCCTCTTTGGGGTAGCTCCAGAATTTGTACTGGGGAGAGGGGAGCAAAGGGAGGGGTGAGCTGGGAGGGGAGTAAGCAACCAGTTTGCCTTTCACAGGGGTGGCAGGGACCTTCTGATGAGAAGGGAGGAGTGAGGAGCTGGCTCCCCTGGCCTCAGAAGGCATTTACACCAGCTCACGCAGCTGAGCTGGTTTAAGATGTGTCTGGTCCTCAGCTGGATTTCCACCCAGATCTGTCTCACCCCTTTTGTATGGGCTCTAAATGATTTCAAATGACAGCTTCATGGCCAATCCTGTGTTGTCTCTGGACATTCAAGATGTGTCTCAGACAGTAAATCTTTGATTTCTATTTAATTTTCTCACTATTTTATGTAGAGACCTTTGATCATTGCAGAAACTGCTTGAGAATTGAGACAGTGCTGTTATAAAAGTGTTCCCTTTGCCTTTTGCCTAAAGGAAGTAAGGAATGAGTAGCAGAGGATTCTTTTGATAGCCTTTTTATACATAGATATATATATTATGTTTTATTAAAGGGTTTTAGACACTGTTAATCAAAGGCTGGTATTCAATTCCAAGGACCCTTCTCTGGTGCTGCAGCATCAACTTCCTGTCTCAACGAGTTATAATAATTTCAGTGCTGAAAAAATCCCAAAATAGCTGTGGAGAGAGATCAAATTATAGTTTTACTGTGGGATGAGGTGGTGAGGAAGAGGAGGGAGGAGGATGCCGCACCTTTACCCTGTGTGGGCACGAGCACCTGTCTCACTGTGCTGGAAGGGAGGCAGGACCCAAACTGGGTGCAGAGGGGGCACAGTGTGGAGGCACCACCTTGCAGGGAGCTGTGACTGCTGCCTGCCTTCCCCTAGAAATTCAGCTCCTGGGGTCTACAGACAGAAAAAATCAGCCTGACAGCAGCACCACACACTGCAGAGTGAGGTCTCCATGGCTGTCACACCAGAATCGTTACCAAAAAAGGAGAGAAAGACTAATCATTTAAATAGTTCTACATGTAAACCACTCAGCAATTGAATCACAGAGTCACAAGGTTGGAAAAGACCTTTAAGATCATCAAAAGACCTTTAAGATCATCAATACGATATGTTTGCTTGTTTCTTTGTTATCCCTAGATCCAGAAGCAAGCCTGCACTGCCCAGTGTGTGCCCATCTCTCACACCCCATGCCTGTGTCACAGAATCACAGCATCCCAAGGTTGGAAAAGACCTTTGAAGACCATCAAGTCCAAACAATCCCAACCTGTGCTAAACTATATCCCTGAGCACCTCATCTCCCCTCTGTTGAACACCCCCAGGGGTGGGGACTCAGCCCCCTCCCTGGGCAGCCTGTGCCACAGCCCCACAACTCTGCCAGGGAAGAACTTTGCCCTCCCAGCTGAGCTGCCCCTGCCCTGGCACAGCTTGAGCCCATTGCCTCTCGTCCCATCTCCTGTCCCCTGGCTGCAGAGACCATCCCCCACCTCTCTGCACCCTCCTGGCAGGGCAGGGGAGGTGGATGGGGAGAAGGTCTCCCCTCAGCCTCCTCTTCTCCAGGCTCAACACCCCCAGCTCCCTCAGCTGCTCCTCAGAGGATTTGCCCTCCAGCCCCTTCCCCAGCCTGGTTGCCCTTCTCTGGACACACTCCAGCACCTCCATGTCCTTCTTGGAGTGAAGAGGCCAAAACTGACCCCAGCACTCGAGGTGCAGCCTTACCTGTGCCCAGCCCAGGGGCACAATCACTCCCCTCCCTGCCCCATCAGAAACCACAGGTTTGGAAGGGACCTCAAAAGATCACCAGGTCCAACCCCCCTGCCAAAGCAGGTCCCTTAGGACAGGCATCCTGTGCCTCCATCCCAGCAGTGTTTCACATCACGGCGCTGGAGCTGTGGCCATAAGCACCTGGGCAGCCAGAGAAACATCAGTCCCAGCCAAACCAGTACAAAACACGCTGCAGGAGGGTTGGGAAAGCCTCAGGCAGAGCAAGCCAGGCTGGCATCAGTCCCCAGCCCACACCAGCTCAGCAGAAAGCTGATGGCTGTCACCAGTGATGGCCTGGGACAGCGTGCAGCCAGCATGGACTGGTTTTGTAAGGGATCTACACTGGGAAATGGGTTTTCTTTCCAAGAAGCAAGCAGGTTTTGACAATGCCTGCTTGGGCACGCTGCTTGCGTTAGTGCTTGGCCAGCTCTGGCTGGCTTGATTTTGGGGTTTGGTTTCATTAAAATGGCAAAAACTAATGAGAGGAGAATCAAACCAGAACCTGCCTTTATTCCTTGTGTTTTCCAGCTGTGTGACTGGGTGTTCAGGGGGAATGGAAAGATTTGAGCTTGCTGCTGGAGCACATTAGTCACATGAAGAGGTGATGGCTGTGAGCAGGGTTTGAAAGTGGGCTGGGCAGTGAAGTGCTTAACCCCACGGTGCTGTGAGGAGCCAGGGGTGAGGTGGATTGTTCTTTTTTTGTGATCCTGGCCTCATTTCTTCAGTGAGAAGTGCCTGGAGTGTGCTGAAGGCAGAGGATGCTGTGGTGTGTAAGCTGGGGTGATGCTTCCAGGCTGGGTGAACAGAGGAAGTCCTTTCATGGCTCCGCGTTCCCATTTAGGCTGCTTCTGGAGAGGTGCCCAGAGGAAGACAGAGGTGGTGATGAGGAAGAGGTGGTGATGAGGAAGAGTTGATGATGCCACTTCCTTATAGGAAGCCACAATGTGTACTGTGTAATTATGTCTGGGCAGAGCCAGGCTGCTCCCACAGCACAGGCACCTCACGGGCACCATACGTGACTTGGAAGAGCAGACAGTGCTGGAGCTTGCAGGCTCCTAGAAACCCTCAGGGATGTTTTGGTCACTGGCTTGAGCCCTGAAGTTACTGAAAAGTTTGCAGGGGGGGGTGTTGTGTGCCAGCTCTATCTGTGGGATGACACAGACTGGGAGCAGGCAGTGGTTCTTGGCCCTGCTTCCCCAGCCAGGACTTTGCCTGCTTGGTCATCAGCCATATCTCCACATCTTTTTGTTTGCAGCTGCTTATGTGGAAGCATGACTTCTGTAACCACCTACCCAGTGTTCATTTCTTATGGGGATCCTCTTTTAAGATTTCTGCTTGGATTCTCTCTCCTGTGCAATATTCTTCCCATGCATTGGGCGTGCAGGGGGTAAAACCAGGATGGTGTGATAAGAGGGGCTTCCAGGGGGAATGATGTGGAGGGAATTGCCTGAGTCAAAAGGTTGCAATTAGCACGTGCTAATCATAGAAGGCATTTGGTTGGAAGGGGCCTTCCAAGCCCACCTAATCCCACCCCTGCAGTGAGCAGGGACGCCTTCACTAGAGCAGGGTGCTCAGAGCCCCATCCAGCCTGAGCTTGAATGTCTCCAGGGATGGGGCCTCCACCACCTCTCTGGGCACCCTGTTCCATCACCCTCAGAAGGAAGAACTTTTTCCTAATACCCAACCTAAATCTCCCCTTTTCCAGTTTAAACCCATCACCCCTTGTCCTATCACTCCATGCAGTCCAGGCTGCATTGATGGTGTCTGTCCAGCTTTTCCAGGCTCCCAGGGGACTGTGGTGATGCTTCCTGCCCAGCTCCACGGAGCAGTGATAAATTTAGAGCAAGTGAGCTGTAATGACAGTACAGGAACCCGAGGAGTGCTGACTGCTCTCCAGGAGGAGGGTCTGGCTCTGCATGCAGATGTCTTCATCCCTCGAGCTGCCAACCCTGTCCTGACCTCTCTGCCTATTCTGGGCAGCCTGTGCCTCTGTGTGCCCTGTTTGTGCTTGTGCAGTCCCTGCTTCATTTCAATCCATCACTTCCTTCAGATGGGGGGGGGTTTATTCCTTCTGACAAGAAGTTGGGGTGCTGGGGGACACTCAAGACAGCCCACAGGCATGCCCAGCACGGCTGGCTGTGCCTCAGACCTGCAGGTCACCCCAAGCCATCAGCTGATGTGACAGCAAAGCCAGCTCCAGCTCACTGCTGGATTTTATTTCCAGAGAGCACTGGCATCATGACACTTTGGGGGTGCCTGGAAGAGATCTTGGGGGTTCCAGCTGGGGTGGGAGTGCTGGGATGTGGCTGGAGAGGGCTTTTCATCTTAGGGCTTTGTTATTATTCCATTCCCAGCTTGTGACTGACAAACACTTACCTCTCCCACTGCCCATGGGACTGACCTGTGAGCAGGGAATGACTGTAGAAGACAGGGTGCTCCAAATGAAATGTTAGGAGCTGAAATTACCCTTTGCTATTGACTGCTCAGTGCCTGTGCCAGTGATGCCAGTACCTGTCCCCAGTGTGGAGCACCCCAACCAAGGCACAAGCTCCAGTGTGGGGGAAGGCAGCTTAGATTTGACAGTGACCACACAGAAACCAGGCTGATGAAGTTGTGGCCTGAAATTAATGAGTTCACACAAATTACCTGATGAATATGCATTTAACAGGACCTGTGGAGCTGATCACGTGCAGAGATGGCACAAGGCACCTGCCAAACCACAGCTTCCAGCAGCGATGGGCAACCACAGCCACAGCAAAGGAGCACAGATCAGGTATGACACCTGTGGGCCTCCATCCAGACAGGCTGTCAGGGGGAGGTGCTGGCTTTGTGGTTTCCCTGCCAGAAGAGCCTGGAGCTGTGTGTGTAAATCAGAGAATCACAGACTTGTAGGGGTTGGAAGGGCCCTCCAGAGCCCATGGGGTCTAACCTCCTGCCAAAGCAGGGTCCCTAGGACAGGGCAGGGCTGGAATCTCTCCAGAGAAGGAGACTCCACACCCCCTGGGCAGCCTGGCCCAGGGCTCCCTCACCCTCACTGGGAAGAAGTTCTGCCCCACATTGGGGTGGAACTCCCTGGGCTCCAACTTGAGGCCATGGCCCCTTGTCCTGTCCCCACAGCCACTGAGAAGAGGCTGCCCATGTCCCCCTGTGTCCCAGCCTTCAGCTATTGATCCCCATTGATCAGATCCCCTCTCAGTCTCTTCTCTCCAGGCTGAACAGCCCCAGCTCCCTCAGCCTTTCCAGGCAGGGGAGATGCTCCAGGCCCTTCATCCCCTTCGCAGCCTCCTCTGGACTCTCTCCAGGAGATCCCTGGCTGGTTTATCCCAGGGAGCCCAGCACTGGGCACAACACTCCAGGTGGGGCCTGACCAGGGCAGAGCAGAGGGGGAGGATCTGTGCCCCAAAGCACTTAGTGTCCTGGGAACCAGGCTGGTCTGCAAGGCTGAGTGCCCTTTTTTAGAGGAGCACTTTGGGAAGCAAATCCCTTGGGATTTGGGTGCTGGGTAATTCCTGGTGCTAATGTGGCACCTAGCAGGGAAATTAGTATTTAGGAGGTGAGGTTTATTCCTGCCTCCTCCCAACCCAAAACACTGCCCTGCATTGTGGCATCTGTCACTAGGAACATGCTTGGCAAAGGGATTTGGGTTTGGATCTGAGTGTGAGGCAGGGGCTGGCTCTGAGTGTTTGGGAAGGGGCTGAGGACACTTGCCTTGAGTCCTGCTCTCATCCTGTTCCCTGATCCTTTTCCTTCAGGTGCTGCTGTCAAAACTCATTGGTTTGTGTAATGGGGAAAGAACTGTGCCAGTGTCTCTCCTCCCTGCTTATGAACATCACACCGTCCAGCTCATCACCCAGAGAAGGGGTATTCCTGCATCCTGCCCATCCTCTCCTTTCTGACTTGGCCACCTCCTCCCCAGGAGCCAGATGTTGTCAGCTTCAGCCAGGATGAGTTTTCCCAATCTTCCTCACCCTGCTCCTTCCCATTCCAGCCCCCTCCTGGCACAGAGCATCTCAGGAGGGTGAGACTAGGGGGAATGCAGCCAGCTGCATCCCCCACCCTTGGTCCATTTCTCACCTCAGTAATACTGATAATCCTAAATATTTTGGGTTTTTTGTTTTAAAAGGCTATAGCAATGTGTGGGCTGGGGTTTCCTTTCCTTGCAGAAGAAAGGCAGAGCTGCCTGGGCAGCATCTGGATGCTGCAGGATGCTCCCTCTAAAGGGTTTGTTGGGCAGACCTTGGTTTTGCAACCCAGGTTTATCAGAGGTTGCAAGGACTTGGGGCTCAGCTCAGGTCCTCCCTTGCCCAGAGGGGAGGGAGATCACCTTGGGGATACATCAAGTGACCCTTGCAATAGTAAAGCCAGGTACACACAGCTCAGTGTTTATCACATGCAGCAGTGTTTGGACACGAGGCAGCACCAGGTCCTTGGGGGCTGAGTTAAATTCAGGTTTGACATTAAAAAAACCCAAATCAAACCCACAACAAAACAGGGTAATTGTTGGGAGGTGCTCAAAAAAAAAAAGGTTGGCAGTGTGATCTCATCTCTGGCCTGGGTCAGGGGTATAATTTTGTTTGCAGGTCAAGAGGAAAATATGTCTCACGGTCTCTGTGGCAGGGGTAGGGTAGGGAAGAAGAGGGAAAACATCTCCCTGAGGTGCTTGTGTGGCTCTCTGGTGCCTGAGGGGATGTGGGGAGAGCAGTGGGGCTGGGGCAGCGCTGGGGGGGTCCCTGTGTGGTGGGTGGGGAGCAGGAAGAAGGAGAAAAGATACTCCTCACAGTCTGCACCTACGTGGTCCTTGAACAGCCCTCACAGGGTGGGTGGACAATGTTCCCCTGGGTGGTAACGGTGCAGAGAACAGGCAGGAGATGTTCTAGGATGAAATCAAGCAGGTATCTGCCCCAGCAGGCTGGTGTGGCTGGCTTCATGAGGTCCTTGGTGGCGTCACAGCCACGGTGTCACAGACCAGGGGATGCTTTTTGAATGCTGTTGTCTGTGGATGGTACATCCTGGGCAGATTTGGATGGCCTGCTGCTTGCAGAGCCCTGGCTCCATCCTTGCCCAGCTCAAGCATCCTTAGATCACTGATGTTGCAGCGCCAGCATCCCCTGTGAATCTGGGTAAGCCTGCAGCCCTCAGCGTGGCATGGAATCCCAGACTGGTCTGGGTTGGGAGTGACCCCAAGGAGCACAGAGCTTCAACCCCCTGCCACAGGCAGGGACACCAACCTCAGGCCTGGAGCTACACAAGGTTGCCCAGGGCCCCATCCAACCTCCTTGAACACCCCCAGACACGGGGCACCCACCCCCTCTCTGGGCAGCCCCTTCCAGCCCCTCACCACTCTCTCTGCACAGAACTTCCCCCCAATCTCTCCTCTCACCCTTCCCTCCTCCAGCTTCACTCCAGCCCCCTTGTCCTGCCAGTCTCTGCCCTTGAACAAGCTGATTCCCCTCCTGTTTCTCTGCTCCCTTCAGGCACTGGCAGGCTGCAATGAGGTCCCCCCACAGCCTTCTCTGCTCCAGGCTGACCCAGCCCAGCTCCCTCAGCCTCTCTCCAGAGGGGAGCTGCTCCAGCCCTCTGAGCATCTCCGTGGAGAGGTACGGTGGCAGTGTCAGGGTGTGAGTGCACACGTGTGTGCACACAGGGAGGATGGCAAACCCCATCTCCTCTTATCTGTGAGCAAGGGGGGGCTGTTTGCGCCACTGCTGCACTAGGTGCCAGAGCCCTGGGACAGGCTGCCCAGGGGGTGTGGAGTCTCCTTCTCTGGAGAGATTCCAGCCCTGCCCTGTCCTAGGGACCCTGCTTTGGCAGGGGGTTGGACCCCATGGGCTCTGGAGGGCCCTTCCAACCCCTATGAGTCTGTGATTCATGCTGTTGCTGTGTTTTCCAAAACAGAGACTTCTTTTTCCCAGCCAACAGCTGGGCTGCTGCACTCCCTGCGCTCAGGGTGCTCCCCATGCACCTCTGTGTATCACGTCCCTTCTCCCTCGCACGGGGATGTGACAACAGCCATGTCCTCTCCCTCTAGCACAGCATGTCGTGCTCCTGCCCCACAGCACAGCAGGACGGGGGGAAGAAGCAGCCCCCACGTGGGGTTTCACCCCCCTGGCCTGTGGCAAACGCCGCTCCCAAGCACTCCTGTTATTTGGGATGTCACCCCAGGCCGGGGTCCGGTGCTGAGCGTGGGCCCCGCCGTGGCTGTTTGCGTGTGTCACAGCGGGAAGTGTGTGTGAACCGCCTAAATTTAGGAGTCAAAACACAGGCCCGGCGCAGTGGGTCATTAACTGCCAGCTCCTCTCCTCAGACCACAGGGAGCTTTTTTTAGGGCCGGCAGAGAGGCCAGAGGAAGCGTGGGACACCGGTTCCCGGCGACACCTCCGCAGGCGGCAGCGCTGCCCGCCCGGTGCCATTGGCTGCCCCTGCCCAGGGCCCGCGGCGGCCAGCGGTTAAATGCCGGTGCGGACACGCCGGGATACACAGCGTGGGACATCCCAGCACAGGCAGCCAGCTCGCCCCATCCCGAGCACCGGAGCAGAGGCTGGCGACCCCTGCACCTCAGGGTAAGGGTTTTTGGGTGGCTTTGGAGCAAAAATGGCAATGTTTGGTGATAGGGGTGGTGGGTTCCCTCCTAGTTTTGGGAGAAAGCAGGAGGGGCTTGTAAGCTGGGATGCAGGTGTTGCTTTGGAAGGGGAGAAGCCCTGAGCGTGGCTCTTCGCTCCGGCGTGTTTCAGGGTGACATGTGGTGCCCTGAGGAGATGTTGTGCTGGGCTCATCAAGGGACTTGGAAAATGAGACCAGAGCTGGAGGGTAGCCTCTCACAGCTTCGCCTTGCCAGCACCAGCAGCAGTGCCACTGGGATGCCAGACCAAGCTGGGGTCCCTGGGGGGATGCAGCTCTCTGTGGAGTTGTCTTACCTCTGCTGTAGGGTGGTGGGAGGGTTTACGGGGCTGTAGGGACCGTGCTGGGTGGGAGATTCAGCTCTGTGGTCTCGTGGCACTGCAGTGTTGCTAGGTCCCATGGTGGCCACAGAGCTTGGCTGGCAGCTGGATGATGCTAGAGTAGGAATAGGGAGCTTGTAGGAGCTTTCCTGCTCTTTAATGATGCTTAAACCTGCAAGAAGAAATGGGTGCAAACTGGAGCAGAGGAGGTTCCATGGGAACATGAGGAGGAACTTTTTCCCTGTGAGGGTGAGTGAGCCCTGGGACAGGCTGCCCAGAGAGGCTGGGGAGTCTCCTTCTCTGGAGACATCCAAACCCACCTGGATGTGTCCCTGTGGGATTTAGTCTGGGTGATCCTGCTCTGGCAGGGGGTTGGACTGGATGAGCTTTTGAGGTCCCTTCCAGCCCCAAACACTCTGTAATTCTGTGTACCACAGCCAGGTATTTCAGATCACAAAGTCAGTCCTGTACAGGAGGTGCCAGGAGGTGGCATGAGGACAAGTCCTTGGCTGGTTGGATGACATGCCAGGCTGAGCACCATGTGCTGGGACAGTGAGGCTGTTATCAGTTGGAAAGGCTTTGTAAGGGCCAAGTTATATCTGGGTAGACATGCGAATACTTTGCTCCCTGTTGCAGACGTGGGGACCACATCTAACATGAGGACAGTGTTCCTGGTGCTCCTCCTCTGGGCCGTAGCCTGTGCTCACCCTGTAAGTACCCACCAGACAGGTGCTTGCACCCCAAACCCCAGCAGTGTTGCCTAACCCAGGCGCACCGATCACTGATCCAATGTCTCCCTCATGTGTTTAGGTGCCCGGCCGTGAGCCCGCCCACCCCAGCGCCCAGCAGGAGGTAAGTTGGGGATCCCCAGCCCCACACATAGCAGCCTCTCAGCCCCTGTCTGGGATGGGGGACCCCACCCTGGGCCCTCATCCCTGGTCCTGGGGGAAGAGCTTCTGTGGGTCTGAGCTTTGCCTGGCTGCTCCATCTTTTCTGGCTTCTTGGTTTCCCCTTGTTTCACCTCTCCTCCCTGTGTGCGTTCCCCGCTCATCTAAACGCATCCTGCTGCATCAGTCCTGAACAAGGAGCTTCTGTGCCCTGGGCCATCACAGTTTGGGCTTCTCTGGGTTGTCTGGTGGCTCCTTTTTGGGGTTTTGAGTTGCAGGCAGTGGAGAAGGCTCGAGCATTTGCATGGCTTGGGAGAGACATATCACCCCACAGCAGTAAACATACAGTGGTGTTTAATGTCATGTTTTGCCTCCAGGACACAGCAAGTGAAGATTACATCAACAAGCTGAGTGGTGGAGATGGCAGATACCCTCCTCCCAGTGCAGAGAGGGGTGACAACGCCCTCACCGGGGACCTGGCGGGTGGTAACGCCGTGGTTGAGGAGCACGGTGGCCGAGACAAGGGAAGCAACGTTGGGGAGGCTCAGCATCTGAACTGGGTGGACCACAAGGACATGAGTGCCCGGGATGGGAACAGCCTTGGTTTCCTGGTGAGTGAGAGAATGAGTGAGTGCAGAGGGGAGTTTTGCTCTTACTGGGGAACTACACTTAGCCCCAAATCTGGTGTCGGTCAGGGGTGAGCGGTGCTGATGGTGCCTGTAACCCACAAGCCTTTGCATTCATCTCCATTTGTCACCTCCACAGGAGGGGGATGCACACGATGACGGTGACAACGAAGCACACCACGGCACTGGAGTCAACGGGCTTCCCTTCCGTGACGGCGGGCTCCTGGATGAGGAGGATGAGAGCGGGGACGACACCTTCGAGGAGAATGGGGAAGAGGCAGAGGGTGAAGGTCCTACTTACGTGGCTGGTGCTGATGGGGAAGGTGAACATGGCTATGACGTTGGCCGTGGAGGTGCCGGAGCTGGCGGACGGCACGGCGACAGCAGCAGCAGCAGCAGCAGCGAGAGTGTCGGGGTGGAGCACAGGCGGTACAGGAACTACGAGCGGACCTACAGGTGGGGAGGGGGCAGCAGCAGCAGCCAGGAGGAAGAGGAAGAGGAGGGCTACAACTTTGAGGATGAAGCCATGCAGGGTGATGACCCCTCTGTCTTCGATGGCCCGGGCAGCAGCTACATGGGGCACCGCGCTGGTCCCCGCGCTGCCAGGAGCAGCCGAGAAAGCGGACGGGAGGCTGGCTCCCACCACTGGGAGGAGGGTGACAGCAGGTCCCCAGAGGTGGGAGACACTGACTCAGAAGAAGACAGCTCATCCGTGGAGGACAATAGTCAGTCGGAAGAGGTTGTTGCCAGCCCATCAGAAGAAGACAGCACCAGCCGCTCCAGGGAGGATGGAGAGAACAGCCCATCCAGGGAGGATGAGGACAGCAAGTCCCAGGAGGACACCACTGATCAGTCGGATGAAGAGCCAGGGGATTCCCCAGAGGACAACTCCCAGGAGGTGGTGAGCACTTCAAGGTCCCGGGAAGTGCAAGAGGACCAGGAGTCTGCTGAGGATAGGAGTGCACCATCCACACCTGACAGCGAGTCCGGGGAGGACGAGGGCGACCAGAGCAAGTCCAGGGAAGATGATGGTGACCAGAGCCAGTCCCCAGAGGACTCTGGGGAAGACTCAAAGGAGGAGGAGAATGACTCTGACTCTCACGGGGATGTGCCGAGTACATCAGCCGAGAGCCAGAGCGCATCCCCGGAGGATGCCACCAGCCAAGAGGACAATGCAGGAGAGGACAGCAGCTCCCCAGAGAGCAACGACAGCGAGTCCCAGGAGGATGATGATGAGGAGAGCCACTCCCAAGAGGATGCCACCCGTGAATCCAGCAGCCATGGGGACGACAGCTCACCACAGAGCCTGGAGAGCGGGAGCCGCAAACGGCGGCTGGGTGCCTACCGCAACAAGCCCGCTGCCGACTACGATGACAACGACTGCCAGGACGGGTACTGACACGTGCCCCACAGCCGCGTTGGTGCCAGGGGTTACAGGGAGGGGTGGGGGGTGGGGGAGGAAGGGGTTTAATTTATTTGCAATATAGCCTGGTTGACTTCTTCCTGAGAAGATGCTGTGGATAAAATGGAGGTGGGTCTGCCAGGGCTCGACCTCGAAGCGGGAGGTGACGTCAGGCACAGGGAAAGCTCCAAAGCTGTTTCCTGTATCAAACCAGAGCGCGGCCAAGAGCGCCGAGTGCCCTCTCCTGCTCACCACGGGGTGCTTGACACCCCAGGACCTGCTCCTGGGCACACTGGGTGGGAAAGTCCCTACGTTCACTCCTCCTATTTCTCAATGGCTGCCCTCAAAGTGCTGGCCCAGCCTCCACAGGAGCTTTCTGTTGGGCCCCATCCTGCCTGTAAGGAAGAGAAGCTACAGCCGGCGCGGCACCGCCACGCGTGGGCTCTGCGCTCTGTGAAGTACCACTTTCAGGATGGGGTGTATGTAATATTTTGTAAGAAATGTACAGAACCCTTTGTACTGTTTCCTTTTTGCACTTGTACTTCAAAGCTGCAATGTACCCTCTTGATTTCCTTAATTACCCAATTAAAACCATCGGACTTTGCGGTGGCATGGACAGAGGTGATGCTGGTTTTCTCCCCTGGGGCAGCTGGGTGCTGTAATTTGGGGTCACCCTGGGATGGGGCTAAAAGTTGTTTGCAGTGTGCAGGGAGAAGGGTGGGAAGCAGAGGCTCAGGGGGTGCTCCCGGGCACCCCAAGGGCTGCGCTGGCCACTCAATGACCCAGCAGTGGGGTGAAGAGCTGGTTAATGACCCCAGCAAGCATGACTGAGGTGGGAGGGGGAGGCTTCACTTTATTACAGCAGCACAAGGATTGTTCTGCTCTTCCTCAGGGGCTGGGAGGGAGATACCCCAGGGCACACAGGGGCTGTCCTGGGTCACTGGGGGCCCACAGCAGCCCCAGGTGCCAGGTCCTCTGCTCCATTGCAGGTTATCCTGGGCTGGCAGATCACAGGTAAAGTCTCTTTTACTCACTGTGCCCTTTATTTTTCTACTAACAAGTAAAAATCCTGCCCGTGCCCTTCTTGTTGGGACACGTCTGATGAGCTGTGCAGTGTGGGTGTTGGTGCAAGGGGATGCTCTGCACGTGGGGATGCTCTGCACATGGGGATGTTCTGCACAAGGGGATGCTCGGTTCAAGGGGATGCTCAGCACAAGGGGATGCTCGGTGCAAGGGGATGCTCTGCACATGGGGATACTCAGCACAAGGGGATGCTTGATGCAGGGGACTGCTCAGTGCAAGAGGATGCTCAGTGCAGGGGGATGCTCGGCACTAGGGGATGCTTGGTGCAGGGGGCTGCTCAGCACAGGGGGATTCTCAGCACAAGGGGATGCTTGGTTCAAGGGGATCCTCAGTGCAGGGGGATGCTCAGTGCAAGGGGATGCTCAGTGCAGGGGGATGCTCGGCGCAAGGGGATGCTCTGCACATAAGGATGCTCAGCACAAGGGGATGCTTGATGCAGGGGAATGCTCGGTGCAAGAGGATGCTCAGTGCAGGGGGATGCTCAGCACAAGGGGATACTCGGTTCAGGGGGATGCTCAGCTCTAGGGGCTGCTTGGTGCAGGGGGATGCTTGGTGCAAGGGGATGCTCTGTGCATGAGGATACTCTGCACAAGGGGATGCTCTGCACAAGGGGATGCTCAGTGCATGGGGATGCTCAGTGCAAGGGGATGCTCAGTGCATGGGGATGCTCAGTGCAAGGGGATGCTCAGTGCATGGGGATGCTCAGTGCAAGGGGATGCTCAGTGCATGGGGATGCTCTGCACAAGGGGATGCTCGGTGCAAGGGGATGCTCTGCACAAGAGGATTCTCATCACCTTTCCAGCTGCCTCTGCAGTGCCATTGCTGGGCATTTTTACAATACCAAATTCAATAACCAGTAAAAACTATTCTACTTTTTTTTTTTTGCTACTGAAAACTGCCCTTAATGTGTAGACACTTCCCATCACTATAAAAGCTGGAGACAAACAGTTGGTGGGGGTTATGGTTTCAATTTCCACCCTGGTGTAGGCTTTTTCTACTTCTGTTCAAGTTCATGGGCCGCTTCCCCACACTGCTGCTGAGCTGGGAGTGAGCTTCTCCCTCCTCCCTGTCCCATCCACCCCTCTGCTCCCCCCTTTTTGCAGCAGACACCTCAGCTGTGACTTGCCCCTTATATTTTTTAGACCCTTTGGCTGCATGAGGAGCTGGGGGAGCTGTGAGGAGCTGGGGGGACCTGTGACATACCGATGCCCATCAGGGTCATAGGTACCAACACACTGGTGTGAGGCCCCATTGTGGGGCTGGAAGCCAAGAAGCACAGGTCTGGCTGCAGTGGTGGGGAGGGAGAAGAGCTGGGTGACACCTTGGGTTTGGAGCTGCAGTAGTGATGGGCTCGCTGAGCTGGGTGACACCTTGGGTTTGGAGCTGCAGTAGGATGAGCTCGCTGAGCTGGGTGGCACCTTGGGTTTGGAGCTGCATTATGATGGGCTCGCTGAGCTGGGTGACACCTTGGGTTTGGAGCTGCAGTAGGATGGGCTCGCTGAGCTGGGTGGCACCTTGGGTTTGGAGCTGCAGTAGTGATGGGCACGCTGACCTGGGTGACACCTTGGGTTTGGAGCTGCAGTAAGATGGGCTCGCTGAGCTGGGTGACACCTTGGGTTTGGAGCTGCAGTAAGATGGGCTCGCTGAGCTGGGTGACACCTTGGGTTTGGAGCTGCAGTAAGATGGGCTCACTGAGCTGGGTGACACCTTGGGTTTGGAGCTGCAGTAAGATGGGCTCGTTGAGCTGGGTGACACCTTGGGTTTGGAGCTGCAGTAAGATGGGCTCGTTGAGCTGGGTGACACCTTGGGTTTGGAGCTGCAGTAGTGATGGGCTCGCTGAGCTGGGTGGCACCTTGGGTTTGGAGCTGCAGTAAGGATGGGCTCGCTGAGCTGGGTGACACCTTGGGTTTGGAGCTGCAGTAGTGATGGGCTCGCTGAGCTGGGTGACACCTTGGGTTTGGAGCTGCAGTAGTGATGGGCTCGCTGAGCTGGGTGGCACCTTGGGTTTGGAGCTGCAGTGTGATGGGCTCGCTGAGCTGGGTGACACCTTGGGTTTGGAGCTGCAGTAAGGATGGGCTCGCTGACCTGGGTGACACCTTGGGTTTGGAGCTGCAGTAGTGATGGGCTCGCTGAGCTGGGTGACACCTTGGGTTTGGAGCTGCAGTAAGGATGGGCTCGCTGACCTGGGTGACACCTTGGGTTTGGAGCTGCAGTAGTGATGGGCTCGCTGAGCTGGGTGACACCTTGGGTTTGGAGCTGCAGTAAGGATGGGCTCGCTGAGCTGGGTGACACCTTGGGTTTGGAGCTGCAGTAAGGATGGGCTCGCTGCTGTGAGCTCCGCCGTGTCCAGCGAGTGGTGCTGCTGCTCTGGCTGCGGGGATGTTTTGGATGCCAGCTCTGCCTCATCGCATCCCCTGGGGGCCATCGGAGGTGGTGTCTGTGTGGGGATAACTGGTGGGGAAGTTGGACTGGGAAGGGGGTTGGGTTTTTTTGGGGTCCCTCCAGGAAAGCGTGGGATGTCCTGCAGCTCCGTGGCTGAGGTGTCACAACCCTCAGTGCGCCCTCATCCTTGGGTGAGTGATGTCATGTGTGCACGCACATCCCTTTGATGTGTGGGATGATTTGGCTTTAGCTGGCGTGGGATGGTTCCCCCAACACGCTGCCCCTGCACGTGGGGCCCCTTGTCATCCCTCCCCAGTGACTTGCTGTGGCTGCACGCACATCCCAGCTGGCAACACCCAAAATGCGCCTCCTGCTGCCTGGCTTCTCCCCAAAGGCTGGGGAGCGTGTGCCAGAGCTGGCTGCTGCCTGCTGGGACAGCTTCCTACAGCCCTGTCCCTCCCGAGCGTCACGGGCAGGAGGGGGATGGACCCACGGGCAGCTCAGCCCTTCCCTGGGAAAACCTCAGTCCTGGAAGCAGGGAGGGAGCTGCTCACGTTGGCTCCATGCAGGGACACGTCCAGCACCTGGCAGCACGTGTCTGTGAGGACAGTCAGGTTTTGGGGGACTCTGGTGGCACTGGGTTGTCCCCATCAAACGCAGGTCACTGGTGTACAAGCAGGGACACCCCACTTGCCACCCAGAGGGGCTCAAGGGTGGGCAGAGCGTCATGAGGGGTCGGGTTTTGGGTGGCAAGAGACAGCCTGGCCAAAAAAAGAAATGCTTGCTTGGAGGGTTTCAAGGCATTTTTAGCAGCAGCTCGTGGGGTTGGGTTTTGCAGCGTGTGCCTGTGTGCGGTGAGCATCCATGGGGAGTGTCCTGGGAGCATCCATGGGGAGTGTCCTGGGAGCATCCATGGGGAGTGTCCCGGGAGCATCCATGGGGAGTGTCCCGGGAGCATCCATGGGGAGTGTCCCGGGAGCATCCATGGGGAGTGTCCCGGGAGCATCCATGGGGAGTGTCCTGGGAGCATCCATGGTGTGTGTCCTGGGAGCATCCAAGGGGAGTGTTCTAGGAGCATCCAAGGGGAGTGTTCTAGGAGCATCCAAGGGGAGTGTCCTGGGAGCATCCAAGGGGAGTGTCCTGAGAGCATCCAAGGGGAGTGTTCTAGGAGCATCCAAGGGGAGTGTCCTGGGAGCATCCAAGGGGAGTGTCCTGGGAGCATCCAAGGGGAGTGTTCTAGGAGCATCCAAGGGGAGTGTCCTGGGAGCATCCAAGGGGAGTGTTCTGGGAGCATCCAAGGGGAGTGTTCTAGGAGCATCCAAGGGGAGTGTCCTGGGAGCATCCAAGGGGAGTGTCCTGGGAGCATCCAAGGGGAGTGTTCTAGAAGCGTCCAAGGGGAGTGTTCTAGGAGCATCCAAGGGGAGTGTTCTGGGAGCATCCAAGGGGAGTGTTCTGGGAGCATCCAAGGGGAGTGTCCTGGGAGCATCCAAGAGCTCTCTCCTCTTGGACAAGCAGCTGGGAAGGTCGGCTGCGGTCTCCTCTGTGGCTGGAGGTGGCCCTGCCTCCCATTTTGGGCACGAAGCTGTAACGCAGCTTGCCAGTGGGTTCAGCAAGGATAAACCCCTCCCATGTCCACATGTGGGTTCTTCTTACCCACCCAGGCAGCATTTTTGGGGCATGGGGGGTTTGGCCAGGAGTGGAGTGCAGTGATTGACCCAGGAATCAGTGCTGGGATTTAAAGCAGGTATTTTTTTTGGGTGACATTTGGGTTGGTGCCACCACAAACCTGCAGCATCTTAAAAGAAGAGGTTCTGCTTGTTTGTTTTCTCTTCTCTTTTCCTTCCCAAGGAGGGAAAAAAAAAATAAATCTATTTTTAATAAGTAGCCTGCGTGGCCAAAGCACTGGGAGGCAGCAGCGATGAGCCCAGCTGCAGCAGCTTGACTTGGGGTGTTTATTCACCCCCCCTTATTTTCCTGGCTTTGGTGGGAGAAGTGGAGAGACCCTCATGACTCACAGAGCACCTCTCCATCCAGCCCTGGCCAAAGCAGCCTGGGCTTCCCACAGCAAGCTGAGTGCTGTAGCTGGCTGTGGGGCTTCACTTTGGCTCCTGTTTGTCTTTGGGAAGATGGGAATACCTGTGGAAGAAACAATTTGATGGGATTGTCCCTTCTGTGCTCCACTGGGGTGGGGTTTTGTGAGGGGAACCGCTCCTTGCCAACCACATGGTGAGGCTGGGAGAGTCTGGTTGCATTTCTTCTCTCTGGTTTTCAGTGGGGAGGAAAATCCTCTGATGGGATCATTGCTGTCAGTCTGAACAAATGAAATGTCTCCTGTTAGGTGGAGAAGGACCTGGGGGTGTTGGGAGGCTGAACACAAGCCAGCAGTGTGCCCAGGTGGCCAAGAAAGCCAATGGCATCCTGGCTTGTGTCAGAGCCAGCGTGGCCAGCAGCTCTGGGGAGGGGATTGTGCCCCTGGGCTGGGCACTGGGGAGGCTGCAGCTCGAGTGCTGGGTCCAGTTCTGGGCCCCTCACTGCAAGAAGGACATGGAGGTGCTGGAGTGTGTCCAGAGAAGGGCAACCAGGCTGGGGAAGGGGCTGGAGGGCAAATCCTCTGAGGAGCAGCTGAGGGAGCTGGGGGTGTTGGGCCTGGAGAAGAGGAGGCTGAGGGGAGACCTTCTCCCCATCCACCTCCCCTGCCCTGCCAGGAGGGTGCAGAGAGGTGGGGGATGGTCTCTTCAGCCAGGGGACAGGAGATGGGACGAGGGGCAATGGGCTCAAGCTGTGCCAGGGCAGGGGCAGCTCAGCTGGGAGGGCAAAGTTCTTCCCTGGCAGAGTTGTGGGGCTGTGGCACAGGCTGCCCAGGGAGGGGGCTGAGTCCCCACCCCTGGGGGTGTTTAACAGAGGGGAGATGAGGTGCTCAGGGGTCTGGGTTGTAGAGGACAGGGACAGTTGGCCTCAATGATCTCAAAGCTCTTTTCCAACCTTGTGATTCTGTGAAGTTGTTTGAGGGTTCCCATCCTGTCTCTATCCTGTGTCTGTGCTTGAGGGCTCTCAAATGTGGATGGAGGGAACAGGCTGGAGCTGAGACTGGTCCCAGTAACTTACCCTAGCTGGTGCATGGTTTCTGCTCCTGAAATAAATCCCCAAACCAAACCTCCAAGCAAAAAGCCACCAGGAATGTGATGTGCAGATACTGCTCAAGAACACAGGGAGCTGGGTGGTGGTGAGTGCTGGGATTTGGAAAGAGCTGTGAACTTGCCTCAGTGACCTGCTGGGTTTCTGTTCCCTGGGGTTCAGGTGCCTTGAGGTGTCTGTGTCCCAGGGGTGCCCACAGCCTATGTTTTGATGGCCTGACTCCCTTTTATCTGGCATCACACACTGGGTGCCCCTTCCCCTGCCACCTCATCCTCTCCCTGCTCACTCAAAGCATCCTTCTGGGTTTGTTTTCTTTCCTTATTTTTTTTCCCCCTTTACTTATTTTCAGCCCTGAGGTTTCCTTCCAGAATAACTTCAGGGCGTGGAAATAGGATGGAGCAACTCCAACCACAACCTCGGACCCACTGTGGACCTGGGCAGGACAGGAGCATGGTGCTCTGCTCATTTACTGCCCTGCAAAAATACTAATTAACTTTGGATGTAGGAGCTGTGTCAGCCTGTGCCAGACAGGGACACGCTGACCAGGAGGTCTCCAAGGGCTCAGGCAGTTACATTGGAGCTGTATGGGTGGTGTGGTTTAACCCCAGCTGAGCACCAGGCATCAGCTGGGGTTGGACTTGATAGAGTGCATCAAGAGGAATGTGGGCAGCAGGTTGAAGGAGGGGATTCCTCCCCCTCTGCTCTGCCCTGGTCAGGCCCCACCTGGAGTGTTGTGTCCAGTGCTGGGCTCCCTGGGACAAACCAGCCAGGGATCTCCTGGAGAGAGTCCAGAGAAGGGCTATGAAGATGATGAAGGGCCTGGAGCATCTCCCCTGCCAGGAAAGGCTGAGGGAGCTGGGGCTGTTCAGCCTGGAGAGAAGAGACTGAGAGGGGATCTGATCAATGGGGATCAATAGCTGAAGGCTGGGACACAGGGGGCCATGGGCAGCCTCTTCTCAGTGGCTGTGGGGACAGGACAAGGGGCAATGGGCTCAAGTTGGAGCACAGGGAGTTCCACCCCAATGTGGGGCAGAACTTCTTCCCAGTGAGGGTGAGGGAGCCCTGGGACAGGCTGCCCAGGGGGTGTGGAGTCTCCTTCTCTGGAGAGATTCCAGCCCTGCCCTGTCCTAGGGACCCTGCTTTGGCAGGGGGTTGGACCCCATGGGCTCTGGAGGGCCCTTCCAACCCCTATGAGTCTGTGATTGTGTGATCCCCTCTCAGATCCCCTCTCAGTCTCTTCTCTCCAGGCTGAACAGCCCCAGCTCCCTCAGCCTTTCCTGGCAGGGGAGATGCTCCAGGCCCTTCATCCCCTTCGCAGCCTCCTCTGGACTCTCTCCAGGAGATCCCTGGCTGGTTTGTCCCAGGGAGCCCAGCACTGGACAGAACACCCCAGGTGGGGCCTGACCAGGGCAGAGCAGAGGGGGAGGATCCCCTCTTTTGACCTGCTCCTGATGCTCCTTTTGATGCCCCCTAGGATCCCATTGGCCTTCTCAGCCCCTGGGGCACACTGCTGTCTCATGGTCAACCTGTCACCTACCAGGACATGAAGAGATCCCTGCTCCAACCCAGAGATGTGATGCTCTCTGGAATTTCTTATGGCTATCCCAACGTGTGTGGCCCAATTCCCTGCTGATGTCCCTGCCATGAGGTTGCCAGTGACCTGCCCAGGCAGCACCCACTCCGCGGCCCAGGAGCTAAACATAGGCCCTTCAGCACACGTTAATTATCCTGGTGCTTTTTAGGGATCTTGGGTGAAAGAAGCGTTTTTAGAGCCACTTGTCTCTGTTTTTAAGCAGACAGGAGCAGCTGCCCTTTAATTAGATTAAAAATCACCTCCTGCCAGCACGCTCTGCACCCCGTGCTGATGGCATCGAAGGCCAAAGCCAGGCACTTGAGGCCTGCTCTCTGGTGTGGGGCAGCCCGGGGAGGCCTGGGGCATTGGGAAATGGGGGAGGGGTCTCTGTCTTGGGTCCCCCAGCACCCCCAGCAGAGCAGCCCCTCCAGCCACCCCAGACACAGTGGTCTCTCAGGATGCTGGTGGCTGTCTTTACTGGAGGCCACTGCGTTGGCATTGGAAAACTGTATGGCTGCCTTTGCCCTTTTCCTTTTCCTTTTCCTTTTCCTTTTCCTTTTCCTTTTCCTTTTCCTTTTCCTTTTCCTTTTCCTTTTCCTTTTCCTTTTCCTTTTCCTTTTCCTTTTCCTTTTCCTTTTCCTCCTTCTCCTTCTCCTTCTCCTTCTCCTTCTCCTTCTCCTTCTCCTTCTCCTTCTCCTTCTCCTTCTCCTTCTCCTTCTCCTTCTCCTTCTCCTTCTCCTTCTTCTCCTTCTCCTTCCCCTTCCCGTTCTCCTTCCCCTTCCCCTTCACCTTCTCCTCCTTCTCCTTTTCACTCTCCTTTTCCTTTTTTTCTTTTCCTTTTCTTTTTCTCATTTTTATTTTCCTTTTCAGTTTTCCTTTTACTTTCCAGGTGTTTTTCTTGTCCCTTTTTCCTTTTTCAATTTTCCTTTTTTCTTTTTCCCTTTTTCCTTTTTTCTTTTTCCATTTTTCTTTTTCCTTTTCCTTTTTCCTTTTTTCTTTTTCCATTTCCTTTTTCCTTTTTTCCTTTTTTCTTTTTCCATTTTTCTTTTTCCTTTTTTCCTTTTCTCTTTTTCCCTTTTTCCTTTTTCTTTTCCCTTTTTTTCAGTTTTCCTTCTCGTTTTTCCATTTCATTTTTCCTCTTCCTCTTCCTTTTCCTTTCTTCTTTTTCCTTTTCCTTTTTCCCTTTTCCTTTCCTTTTTATTTTCTTTTATATTTTATCCTTTTTATCCTTTTTCCTCTTTTATTCCTCTTTTCCCCCTCTTTTCTTCTATTTTCTCTTTTTTTCTTAATTTTTCTTAATTTTTTCTCTTTCTCTTTTCTCTCTTTTTTTCTCTTTTGCATTTCCTTTCCCCTTTCTTCTCTGTTCTCTTCTTTAAAAAATTTTTCTTCCCTTTTCCCTTTAATCCTTCCTTTTGTTTTGTTTTCTCTTTTGCTTGCTTTCTTCTTCCCCCCCCCCCCCTTCTTTTTTTGGTGTGTGTGCATTTTCCTGGCCGAGGCGCCAGCCCAAAGCCACAGCCAGCTCCAGGCCTCCCTTGTAATTACGTGTCCTCTCAGTGCCACAGCTGGCTTTGAAGCCCGTGGGACAGGCACAGCTCAGCCCCACCAGCACCCTGCCTGACATGGTGAAGGGCTGCTGGACCCCAGGGGGGCTGCAAGGCACCTCTCCCTCCTCAAAAGCATGTGATGTGCAGTGTGTTTCATCAGGAGAAATGGCTTCAAGCTGAATGAGAGCAGGGTTAGGTTAGATGTGAGGAGGGAATTCTTTACTCTGAGGGTGGGGAGGCCCTGGCACAGGGTGCCCAGAGAGGCTGTGGCTGCCCATGGAGCCCTGGCAGGGCTCAAGGCCAGGTTGGATGGGGCTTTGGGCACCCTGGGCTGGTGGGGGGTGGCCCAGCCCATGGCAGGGGGTGGGATCTAGATGTGCTTTGAGGTCCCTTCCAACTCAAACTGCTCTGAGATTCTATGACTCTATGAGTTAGCAGCTCCCCATGACCACATAACCATAGAATCACCATCATAGCTGGGAAAGACCTTCAAGTTCATCAACTTGATGAACTCGATGATCTTAAAGCTCTTTCCTAACCTAGTGATTCTGTGAAGTCTAACCACCAGCCCTACACCACTGTAACCTCTAAACCATGGCCTGAAACACCACGTCTACCCGTTCTTTGAACCCCTCCAGAGATGCTGATTCCACCACCTCCCTGGGCAGCCTGTCCCACCACTCTTTTGGCAGAGAAATCTTTCCTAATATCCAATCTGAACCTCTCCTGGTGCAACTTGACCCCATTCCCTCTTGTCCTGTCTCTAGTTATTAGGGAGAAGAGATCAACACCTACCAATGTGGTGGTGACAAAACAACGACCACAAAAGCTTTGTGCTCCTGGCCCTAACCTGGGAATTGGGCTAACTGGAAATCCATTGCGTCCTGATCAAAATCAGGCTGCAAACTGGGCTCCTCTGGCTGTGGGTGAGGCTTTTGGCAAGCGCAGCTCCTGGTTTTGAGCAGAAATATTAAGTATTCAGGTAAAGTGGCATCCTGGCTTGTATCAAAAATAGTGTGGCCAGTAGATCTGGGGAGGGGATTGTGCCCCTGGACTGGGGCTGCACCTTGAGTGCTGGGTCCAGTTCTGGGCTCCTCACCATAAGAAGGACATGGAGGTGCTGGAGTGTGTCCAGAGAAGGGCAACCAGGCTGGGGAAGGGGCTGGAGGGCAAATCCTCTGAGGAGCAGCTGAGGGAGCTGGGGGTGTTGAGCCTGGAGAAGAGGAGGCTGAGGGGAGCCCTTCTCCCCATCCACCTCCCCTGCCCTGCCAGGAGGGTGCAGAGAGGTGGGGGATGGTCTCTTCAGCCAGGGGACAGGAGATGGGACCCTGCCACCATGGTCCCTGCTGAGCTTTGGGTGGCAATGAGGGTGAGGCTTTTGCTTTTATTGTTTTATTTTATCACAGAATCACAGGTGAGCAGTTGGAAGGGACCTCAAAAGCTCATCCAGTCCCACCTCCTGCCAGAGCAGGGTCACCCAGACTAAATCCCACAGGGACACATCCAGGTGGGTTTGGATGTCTCCAGAGAAGGAGACTCCCCAGCCTCTCTGGGCAGCCTGTCCCAGGGCTCCCTCACCCTCACAGGGACAAAGTTCCTCCTGATGTTCCCATGTTCCCTCCTCTGCTCCAGCTGCACCCGCTGCCCCTTGTCCTGTGGCTGCCACCCCTGAGCAGAGCCTGGCTCCAGCTCCTGACTCTCCCCCTGCACATACTGACAGACAGTGATGAGGGCACCCCTCAGCCTCCTCTTCTCCTGGCTGAAGAGGCCCAGCTCCCTCAGCCTCTCCTCATGAGGAAAGAGTTCCCCTCCCTCCATCACCTTGGTGTCCCTGTGCTGGGCTCTTCCAAGGAGTTCTGTGTCCTTCTGGAACTGAGGGACCCAGAACTGGACACAATATTCCAGGTGGGGTCTCAGCAGGGCAGTGCACAGGAGGAGAAGGACCTCTCCTGACCTCCTAACCACCCCCATCTCCTACACCCCAGGATGCCATTGGCCCTCTTAGCCAGGAGGGCACATTGCTGGCTCATGGTCACCCTGATGTCCCCCAGGTCCCTCCTACCTACGCTGCTCTCCAACAGGCCAGTCCCCAACCTATACTGGTACCTGGGGTTATTCTTCCCTAGATGCCAGACCCTCCAGTCACCCCAGGCAGTCCTCCTGCTGTGCTGGGGATGCGTCCACCCAGAGCCAGATTTCAGCTGGGGAATACCTGGTTTTGGGGAGTGGGGGCTAGGCTGGCCCCTGCGTGGGTCAGTGTGGTTCAGGGGTGGGGGGCACAAGGATCAAAGATCCCTTCTGTAGCCTCGCTGTGGCTCCCAAAGGATGACTGGGAATACCTGTATCTGAGTCCCCTTTTCTGCTGTCTCTCCTGCAGCCACAGGCTTGGGTTCAGCCTCTTCCAATCCAGCAGCAATGCCCAAGTGACCGTGGGCCTCTGAGGTTGGTCTTTTTTGTCTTCTTTAAAAAGAAAACAATGACAGAATTTCCCAAAAAAGGGAGGTAACCACCTCCCCTCCACTCCCCCCAAGAGAACAGATTTCCCAATATTTATTTTAATTCCAGCCCAGAGGGTTATTATACCCTCCAGCCCTCAGAGCCCAGACCCACAATTAAGCGTCGCGGTGCAAACCTCCCCAGGGTTTGGCAGCAGCTGGGGGTGCTATGTTTGTGCACCAAATCTGCCAGCATTCAAGTTTGGGGGTTTTCTGGTATATGCTGGTGGGCTGGCATCACTCTGGGTAGGGCGGTGACTGGTTTTTTTTTTGGGGGGGAGGGGGCAAAAATAGACTTTATATCCCAGCAGGGCTGGAGTGGGAGGAAATCTCTGCTTGCTGACTCGGCCGGTAGCCGTCGGTGCTGTGCCTGGGGTAAGGTTGTTCCTGCTTTTCCCAGCTGTGGCTTTTTTATTTTTCCATGGGGATGGGGAGGATCAGCTTGCTGGCAGGGTGGGATGGTGTTTTTAAGGCTTCTCTTGGGGCTCTTCATGAGACTGGCAGGTGGAGGGGGTGAGTATCTGGAGCCTCTCTGCCTGGCCGGGGAAAAGAGCTTGTGGCCAGTTGTTTTCTAGCTGGAGTTAAAGGAAGATGGGGTGAGAACAGCTCCCCCCTCAAAGCTCAGCACAGCTGGTGAGAGGTTTCACCAGAGGAAGGGAAAAGGGAAGGGAAAAGGAAGGTCAGTGGGGCTGAGTGAGCCCAGGGGGATGCAGGGAGCATCCCTCCCCAAGGGGGGGCTGGGGAGCTGCAGGAAGGGTCGAGCACATTCCTTGCTGGGACCTGGATGGAGAAGGACCTGCCAGGTTTTGGGGTTGGGTGGGGGGACAGCTTTGGACCTGCCTAGAGCCAAACCTCCCCACCCAGGATATGCCCCTGGGGAGCTCCTCATGCCAGCACCTTGCTATTTTTGCCAATGAGAGCCTGTAGAAGCAATTATGTTCATTTATTTCTTTGCTTATTTATTTTTCCTTCATGAAATTAAACCCAGTGGTGTGATTCCCAGGGGGGCTGGTTGCTCCTTGGGCAGAGCCTGAGCAGCTTGCAGGGCTGTGGGAAGGGGGGTATCCAGCCCTCCCACTGCTCCTCCTGTCGCATCTCTGGTGGGGGCTGGTTTTCCCCACTCACTCCCAGGGTCTCTGGAGGGGTTGAGTGACCCTACTGAGAGATGATGATGGTGGTCAGCCTTTCTCCTCCCAGCTCTCCCATGCAGACACAAACACCTCTGTGGTTTGGGATAGTGAAGCTTTCAAGCTGAAAATCAAGCCTGGAGCAGAGAAGGCTGTGGGGGGACCTCATTGCAGCCTGCCAGTGCCTGAAGGGAGCAGAGACACAGGAGGGGAATCAGCTTGTTCAAGGGCAGAGACTGGCAGGACAAGGGGGATGGAGTGAAGCTGGAGGAGGGAAGGGTTAGAGGAGAGATTGGGGGGAAGTTCTTTGCAGAGAGAGTGGTGAGGGGCTGGAAGGGGCTGCCCAGAGAGGGGGTGGATGCCCCATCCCTGGGGGTGTTCAAGGCCAGGTTGGATGGGGCCCTGGGCAACCTTGTGTAGCTCCAGGCCTGAGGTTGGTGTCCCTGCCTGTGGCAGGGGGGTTGGAGCTCTGTGCCCCTTGGGGTCCCTCCCAACCCAGACCAGTCTGTGATTCTGTGATACTATGATTGTTCTAGAACAAGCAGCCATGAGGACTGTCCTGGTCTTTGCCTGCCTGGTGGGGATGGCATGTGCCTTCTCGGTGAGTGCCGGGCAGTGGAGGGACCCACCCCTCAGGCCTTGCTGGGGCCGATGTGGGGCACATACCCAACCCATCCTTTCCCCCAGGTCAAGAGCTGGCTGCGGCAGTACAAGTCGGATGACTCCGAAGAAAACGCGGTAGGATTCCCCCTTCCCCCCAGCCATGCCTGCAGAGCCCCACACAGCACTGCCCTCCAGGACAAGGACATTTCAGTCCCTCCTCTGCCTGAACCCCTAGACTGACGGGATTTCCCCCCCCCCCCCCCTTCTTCTCCTGGTAGGTGTTCAAGAACAGGCACCGGTATTACCTGTACAGATACGCCTACACGCATCCCCTGCAGCGACGGTACCAGGTGGGTGTTTTGGAGGGGGTGCTGATGCTCCACCACCCATCATATACAGAGATACCAGCCCAAATATCAGCTGGGGCAGCAATCTGCACCCTCTCTGCCTCTGGGCTGAGATCATCGTGCTCATAACACCAATGGAGACGCATCAGCCTGGCTAGTTTTCCCTCTCCTTAGGGCAGTGACTCATCAGAGGAAGAGGGGGACGGCTCAGAGGAGGAGGAAGGGGTGAGTACAGCAAACCAGAAGCCTTCCAAACAGAGATGGGAACTTGGGAAGTCTCTTTGGTTTTGTTCTTGGCTCATCCCGCTGGCCGCCCACAGCCTCGCGCTCTGGATGCAACTGGATTTTCTACTCTGGGCTTTACTATGGTTTGGTTTAGGGGTTTTTTAACCCCTTTTTTTTGGATTTTTTTTTTTTTCAGAAAGAGGATGGGCAGGGTATGCACCAAACAACCCTGAGACAAACTTTCCAGCTTCCTATTTTCAGTGGCTTGGGAAAGAGCAGGATGGCAGAAGCAGGGACACAAACCCATGCTCTATGGGGAAACACACCAGCCTGGCTGGTATCACCACTCCTGTCTGCCCTATCCATAGGAGTTTGGGCACTGCTGCGTTGGCTGGAGTCACCCAGGTCCAAAATTAAACCCCAAGGTCTCTCCAAAATCACCCAGTGGTTATTAACCCTGAGACAGGGATCTGACATGCTCAAAAACAACTGTATCAGGTTTAATCACATCTTTGTTATTTCATTTAATGATTTGAGTGTTTAATTTAGGGATTTTTTTAACAGGTGTGTAAGCCTGAGCATCTGGTCTTAAAAGAGCCTTTGGAGAACTGGCTGGGGTGCAGCATGGGGTGGTCCCCATCCCCCAGGTGCCTCCGCAGCCCCGGCACCTCCCAGCAATTCACCCCTTTCTGCCCCCTCAGCCTCAATAGAGGTTGGTCTCTTCTACCACTGTGATCACTAAGGGATAGATTTGAGCCTTGGGATGAGACAGCCAAAGGGGGAATTTCATTCCCAAGGAAGAAGTTAAGCAATAGGCAGGAATGCAGCTGCTGTTTGGGGTTGCCTCCTCCATTTCCAGCCACAGGAGTGGAGGCTGTTCCCTGGCAGAGATGCTGTGTGCCTTCACTGGCAGAGGATGCCAGATAAACCACAAGGGAAAGGTCCCAAGGCCAGTTATAGGTGTGCAGAGAGAGCTGTTGTATTGGCTGCTAGATGGGGGACTGAGGAATTTGGTGTCTCCTCTGGTAGAGAGGAGCACAGCCTGGGTTTTCTCTGGCATCAGATGCCCCCATCTTTAAGTGTCTGAGTTGTCCCAGAGCTCCATGGTGAATGTCCTTGGTCTTGGTGTGCAAGCAGTGGGATAGCCCAGGGCAGGGCTGGCTGTGCCCCCTGTGCTCCCCACCACTGCTGGGTTCATTCATCAGTGGCAAGGAGCTCCTCCTCCTCCTCCTCCTCCCAGGGTGGGCTGTGCCCCCCATTCCTCTGTGGCTGCTCTGCTTGCATTTTTGGGTTATTCATTGCCTTTTTTGGGGGAGGCTGTGGTGCACCCCATTGAGAGACACCACCAGGACAGGAACACCTGACTCCAGCCACTTAACTGCATGGCTTTGGGCTGCCCCACTGCAGCTTCTCCAGTGCATCCCAAATGGAGAACTGTGGGAAAGTAGGAAACTCAGAGCAGCATCCCAATGCCATGCAGGGATGCTCATGCCCCCCTCGCTGCTGGGAGGGCTGCGTTCTGCTCCCACTGCTGACCCCCTGACCCACTCTCTCCTTGTCCTTGCAGAAGACATCCCATGCTGGCACTGAGGCAGTTGGCCATCCCACTGGAGCAGCCCCTGGGGACAGCCAGGGTGGGCTGGGAGGAGGCATTGCACCCCCTCAGCAGGTGTGGTTTGGGGGACCTGGAGGAGAGCACCCATGGGTGGGGGGGGGGATGTTCACTGCATGCTTGCTTGCACCCATGGGATGCCCTGCACCCCATTTTTCTCTGGGGTCTGCGGCACAGGGTGCCCACAGCTGGGCATTGACCTGGCAGGAGGGCTGGAAGGGGCACCCCAAAAAGGTGCCAGGCAGGGGGGAGATGCTTGGCTGTGCCCACCCTGCCCCGAGCCACATGGCATGAAAAGCTGCACCCAGTTAATGCTGTGTTATTACCCCCCTGGCAGCAGGCCCAAGGGTCCCCCAAGGGGGGAAAGGCTGGCAAGGGGGACGACTCCGAAAATGAAGACAGTGATGAGAATGAGGAGGAGGAAGAGGAGGAGGAAGAAGAGGTAGCTGAGAATGAGAATGGCATCAACGGCACAAGCACCAACACCACCAATGGGACAGACGGACCCCACGGCAACGGCACCGCAGTGGCTGAGGAGAGCACTGGCATGGCTGAGGAGGAAGAGGAAGAGGAGGAGGAAGAAGAAGAGGAAGAAGAAGAGGAGGAGGAGGAGGAAACTGAAGCCACCACGATTGCTAGCACCACCGTGGAAGAGGGGCTGTCCCAGGCAACCACCACAGGAGACGGGGGACCCACAGATGCCACCACAGCTGGGGAGCAGTGGGAGTATGATGTGACAGCCGGGGCCCACAGCCGGGGGGATGAAGGCACCACCGGCAGCAGCTACGTGGAGCAGGACGAGTACGCCCGCGGGGACAGCTACCGGGCCTACGAGGATGAGTATGGTTACTATAAGGGCCACGGCTACGACGTGTACGGCCATGATTACTACTACAGCCAGTAGTAATCGGGGTAAGGGGGTGGCCTGGGTGCTGCCCCCCTCCCCTCATCTACCCCATCGCACTCAGGAACCTCGCTGCGGCCGCTGTGCACCAGAGGAGATGCCAGGCAGCTTGGGGTGTGTGCTGCCTCCACCCCAGGCTTTAGTTTTTTCTTTCTTTATTTTGTATCTTGCAAAGCAACATGGAATAAAGCAACCAAACCGAGCTCCTTGGTGATGGAAGGTTGGCTCCCAAATTTCCTGGGGTCAGCGGAGCGGCACCGTGCTTTTAGGGGGAGATGCTGAGGGGCTATGGGTGCTCGTGCTGCTCAGGGGGTTAAATCTCTGCACAGAAGGGTGAAGGGAGAGAAAGGCTAACTAGGAATGCATCCCTAGAGTCCCCTCCAAAAACTGGAAGGCCATTTTTAGGGATCACTGCCATGTCTCATGTAGGCTTGACGTGAATTTGCAATACGTGGGGGGCAGTAACTTGGCCGTGTCTTCAGCCCCCACTGTCTGACCATGAATTGGGCAATATTAATTAAGGTAACGATGTTAATTTCTCTTTCTGTGCATCCCTAGCTGCAAATAAATCCCTCCCCTGTAATGAGAGCTTTGCTTCTGCATCCCTGCACCAGGCATGGGGGTCCCACCAAGGCTGAGCACCTCAGCCGTGTTTTGGACACGGAGGGGTCCACGTCTCTTCCCCACCACACAACTTTGTTCCCTGGGGCAAGGTAGGGATGGGGATGCCTGGCTTGCCATCCTTGCCCAGGGGAGAGCAGCCCAGCTGGGGCTCAGCACCAGGGATGATGGGGAAGGACCAAATCCTGCCGAGTTCCCATTTAGGAAAAGCCCTCACACATGGGATCCGACAGGTACCGCACTGCCCTCACACTCCTGGAAGGAAAACCCATGTTCAGCTCTGGATGAAACGAGTTTATTGTCCCAAGCTGCTGGCCACAGTACAAAACGGCAGCTGCTGGGGTGTCAGGGGGTGCTGCCTCCAGGGTGGGCACCCCCGGGGCCAAATCCCCACAGTGGCACCCTCGCAATCAGTGACGGGGATGCACGCGAGAGCCGCATCGCTGGGGGGTTGCCCAAAGACGTCAAGGAACCAGCACAAAGGGCCCCGGTGCTGGCAGCAGCTGGGTCCCACTCCCACCGGGCACCCGGCCTGGCCCCGTGTGCGTCAGCCCCCCCAGGCACCCAGCCAAGGCTCTGCCTCCCTGAGCCAAGGCGCTCTGGGATGCTGCTCCAGGGACCCATGGGGCAGCACCCACGCCAGCTCCCTGGCTAGGGGGGGACACAGGGTGAGTTCCCACTGGCTTCCAGGCTCGCTCCTGCCTGAGGCTGGATGGTTTAAGCACTTCTTGGCATCAATGTGAGAGCCGTGCCTGCTGCTGGAGGCTGAGTTGGGGCAGGGCGGTGTGTGGGATGGGAGCTGTTGTCACCGGTACCTCAGCGAGTGGCTGAGCCAGGCTGGGCACAGAAGAGGAGCACCCTGTCCCCCCACCTTGACATAGGCACAAGTCACCAGCGTATCACTGAATCTAGAGGGGGGCAGCAGAGGACATAGGTGGTGAGCATCCCTGTAGCACCTTCCCACATTAAGGGTGGGCTCGAAATGACCCATGCAAGCAGTGTGTGAATAAAACCACCCCTTTTTAACAGTCTGCTGCTGCACACTCACATCAGGCTTAGCTCAGGGTGGGGGGGTCAAATTGAAACCCAAAAAGCAGGTGTTGGGGGGGGCTATGGTGTGTCAGAATCTCTCAGCATGACCAGTGCCGACCCCACAGTGCCAGACATGGCTGTGCCTGCTGCAGGAGCAGGATACCACCCTTCCCTTTCCATAACCCCACCAGCTTTCCCATGCTAGTCAGGGTGAGCACTGCACCCCTCTCCCCCCCCCATCCTTATCAATAACCTGGCTGGCTGCATGCCACGCTAAGATCTATGCTAATCATCAGGCAATTTCCCTGTCAGAACAGATATTTATAACCTGCTCTTTCTGTTTATCCAGCCAGGTGGAACATTTGATAGCTCCCTTCCACCGCAAACACATTTTTAGCTGGAAATTACTCTTCCCCCCCCACCCCTTCCCTCCCCCTGGTTATCTGTGGGCACTGCCAGCCCTGACAAATGTCCCTGGGCAGCAGCTGATTGGTTCCACACACCCCGGGGCCAACTTTAAATTTCAGGAAAGTGGGCTCAGCCACCACGCTCCTACGCTGGGACCTGCTTCTGACAGCAAAAGGTAACCCTCCTACTGAGCTTTCCTACCCTTCCTCTCCCCCAGCCCTTCAGCTCTGCTCTCCCTGCCCAGGGCATCTCCCCCAAGCTGTGGTGGGGATGGGGACACATCCTGAGGCTCAGGTGTACGTGGCTCTTGAGCCTGCGCTGCTTCACGCTGCTGATCCCTGCGCTCAAACCTCCTCCTGCTGTTCCCTGATGTAACGCTTGGGTGGCTGAAGAATCACCTCTGGGCTGGACCCCTGCACCCAAGCTGGGGTGGAGAATTATCAGCTGACAGGGGTGCTCACAGGCCATTTCCCTGTGAGCATCTCTTGCTGTTGAAAATAGCATGTGGGTCGTGTTAAGTCAGGCTTAGGACTGTGTGGCTTCAAGCAGCAGCTTGGGTGGCCCTTTATTGGGAACACCCACCTGAGCTGCCAAGGAAGAAGCTTTAACACCCAGCATCAGAGCACCCACTTGGTGCTGCCCAGCCACACACACATCCTCACCTCACTGCTGCATGCACAGAGCGAGAGTATCACCCTGGCTGCCCAGACTGCAGAGAGGGAGAGCGATGCTACAGGCCTGATAAAAGCATGGGAGGGGGCACTGGATAACCTCACTGCCATGGGGAGGGTTGGGACAGCAGGTTTGGGGTTGCTGCTGACTGGGCTTGCTGGGGACTGCAGGTTTTGAGCAGACAAACTCCAGTGATTCCTTCCTTCGTGCCTTCCCACCCAGGAGCTGCCCAAGATGCAGACAGCACTTGTGTGCCTGTGCCTGTGCCTGCTCAACACCGCGCTCTCCACACCTGTGAGTACCACTCCCTCTGGAAAGCCTGGGCTGCAGCCCCCAGTGCATCCCAGCACGCTTTTGGCAGCAGGGAATTATGAACTTCACTTGCATCCAGCACCCCTGGGGCTTGAGGGGGGTGGGGGTTGAGGTGCTGGCTCACATATTAGCACTGAGGTGCCTGAGCACATCCCTTTAATCCAGCAGTTAAGGCCAGGCTGGGTCACTGTGACTTTTCTCTTTGATTTCTGAGGATTTGGGATCTGGCAGGAGCTTTTGGCTTGGGAGCAGCCTCAGTGGAGTTGTGGGGTGTGTGCTCACCTCAGGGACATGGGGAACAGGTCAGAGCCTGACGTTATAGTCAGAAAATGGGAAAGTTGGACAGGTATAACCAGAACAAAGGGTAAACTAAGAGATAAAGGATAGTCATCATCCTTGCCCTGCTTCACTGTTGCCCAGGATGCTAAATGCACAGCCAGGGTGCAAATCTGTTGGGGACAGGAGATAAATCAGCACAGATTTGCTGTATAGTGGTGCAGAAGAGAGTTGGATAATGCTCTGCTGTATCACTGGGGCTGTAATCCAGCCTTTGGCATCATTCACCATGAATGGAATAAGCTGGGAGTAATTTAATAATCGTGTGTGTGTGTGTGTGTGTGTGTGTTTCTGCCCCTCCCAGTGGGGCCTGGGGAACTCCAGTGGCTCATTTTGCTGAGACCAGAGGGTCCTCTCCATGGGGCCATCTCCCTCGCTGGTGTATAAGAAACCCCCTGGAATGGCTTGGTGGAGCTCACAGGATGCTCCCAACTCCATGTCTCCCATCCCTGAGGGATGCATTGGCTAATACATCCCCCAAAATACCGGGAGAATCAGGAAGCTGAAAGCTTGTGAGCATGCACCAGCAATGCTGCTCGGTTGCCCAGTAAGAACTGGGAATTTCCAGCTTCAGAATCCCATTGCAGTTAGTTCCCAGTAGTGAGTCGGAGCAGTGTTGCTGTGAGTGGTGGCCCCAGGTATTTAAACTGGGTGGGTGGCCAGCAGCAGGTGTTGGCAGCTGCCTGGATACTGGAGCAGCATTTGATGCCACGGTTCTTGCTTGTGTTTTGCTTCCTGCAGGTCCCACCGTCGCTGCCTGGAAGAGCTGCTGAGAACTGTGTGGGACAGCACCGGGTATGGTCTCCCTGTCCCCCAAACTTCCCCATCTGGACCCCATGGGGTGCAGGGGAAAAAATCTGCTTTCAGGGGGAACCCCAGAGAGCCCCAGAAAAAGAGACTGGTGTTCTCTTTGCACCTAAGCATCCTTTATGAAGAGCAGGGGAGGGGGAAAGTGGCATGTGCTCAGGCTTCCCTGCCCTTGCCCACCCCAGAGCTTGGTGTGCCCAGAGGTGAAGTAGTAAAAGCTCCAGACCCAGCTCTGGTTTGGGGTGTTTTCAAAGTGTGTCAGCCTAAAATGCAGCAGTAGCAGAATTCAGAGGAGTTAAAGTGGAAGAAAATCCCTGGTTTTGCCTATTGGCAGCCAGCTGCTCTCCTGCCAGAGCTTTGGTCACCATCATGACCATGCCTCCATCATTTGGAGGGCAAATCCTCTGAGGAGCAGCTGAGGGAGCTGGGGGTGTTGAGCCTGGAGAAGAGGAGGCTGAGGGGAGACCTTCTCCCCATCCACCTCCCCTGCCCTGCCAGGAGGGTGCAGAGAGGTGGGCGATGGTCTCTGCAGCCAGGGGACAGGAGATGGGACGAGGGGCAATGGGCTCAAGCTGTGCCAGGGCAGGGGCAGCTCAGCTGGGAGGGCAAAGTTCTTCCCTGGCAGAGTTGTGGGGCTGTGGCACAGGCTGCCCAGGGAGGGGGCTGAGTCCCCAGCCCTGGGGGGGTTTAACAGAGGGGAGATGAGGTGCTCAGGGATATGGGTCAGCAGAGATCAGGGATGGTTGGACTTGCTGATCTCAAACGTCTTTTCCAACCTTGTGATTCTGTTTGGGGGGTTCCACCCTGTTTCTATCCTGTGTCTGTTTGAGGACTCTCAACACATGTCCTGCCCACACTGGTGGCCATGAGGTGCTGGGAGTGACCTCCTGCCCTTGAGCCCCAGCGTGTGCTGGTGGGACCCTGCTGCCATCACACTTAATAAGGAGATTGTGGGTTGGGCTATCTTCTTCCCCACCAGATCCTGTTGAAAGGCTGCAATGCCAAACATGGCTTCTACATGTTGAAATACATCTACGCATATTCCACGCAGAGGAACCAGATGCAGATAAAGGTGAGGAGGCAGCCAGATGGCATGGTGGGACCTGCAGCCCGTGAGTGCTGGGGCTGGCCCTGACCTCTCCCTCATGTGTACTGTGCAGAAGGAAGAGGCTGACAGGCAGACCACTGTCTCCAGTCACCAGCTGGGCAAGGACGATGACAGGTTGGCGCTGACGGAGGACCAGACATCCCTGGAGCGAGGTGACAACATCAGCGCCAGTGCGGTGGAGAACAGGCCTGGCCTCCAGGCCAAAAACCACAGCGCCCCAGGCGCTGGTGAGGCTGGTCACAGTCTTCACCCGGGTACCAGCACACGTGCACGTGGGGGTATTGGCATCGCAGGTCTCCCCCTGGCCAGCTCAGAGGGCAGCGGTGACCTGGATTTGGTGGTTGAAGTTGAGGGTGGTGTTTCCCTTCTCCCTGAGGATGGACAGCCCAGCAAGGACCTGGTGGGGAATATGTCTAGTGTCAGGAGTGAGGACAGGGATGATGGTGCTGCTGAGGGTGGTCCAGTGGAGCAGGTCATGACAGCTGGGAGGGAGAAGGCCCCTGCCACAGGAGGGGCTGGGAACGAGGGCAGTGGTGAGGCCATCATCCCTGTCCAAGGGCAAGAGAGCATCATGGAGGGCACAGGGGTGGGAGGCACTGCTCATGCTTCTGTCACTGAGAAGATGGAGGATGTCCAAGTTGATGCTGAAGGTGTGGATGAATATGCTTACATCCCGGAATCAGCCAGCGTCACCATCACCCGTGGGAAGGCGGGCAGCACAGGGAAGGCCACCAGCTTCACCCAGATCTCTCCAGACGAGGATGATGAGGTTCACATCTTCATTGAGAAGGCCAACATCCACGTAGGGGAGCAAGAAACCACCCAGGCTGGTGCTGCTGTTGGCAGCAAGGACGATGGCATCCCCACCATGGGAACAAGCAGCCCACTGCTGGGAATGGGTGTCACTGCAGCACAGGGTGGTGATGACAATGATGACATCCCTGCTCACAGGCAACCGGAAAGACTGGCCACTGCAGCCACCCCAAGCCATGTAGACAGTGTCACCACCAGCCCCAGGGTTCGCCATCCCACAGGAGATGATAAGGATGGTACCACCAGGGTTCGTCATCCCACAGGAGATGATAAGGATGGTGCCACCAAGGTTCATCATCCCCCAGGAGATGATAAGGATGGTGCCACCAGGGTTCATCATCCCACAGGAGATGATAAGGATGGTGCCACCAGGGTTCGTCATCCCACAGGAGATGATAAGGATGGTGCCACCAGGGTTCGTCATCCCACAGGAGATGATAAGGATGGTGCCACCAAGGTTCATCATCCCATAGGAGATGATAAGGATGGTACCACCAGGGTTCGCCATCCCACAGGAGATGATAAGGATGGTGCCACCAGGGTTCGCCATCCCACAGGAGATGATAAGGATGGTGCCACCAGGGTTCGCCATCCCACAGGAGATGATAAGGATGGTGCCACCAAGGTTCGTCATCCCACAGGAGATGATAAGGATGGTGCCACCACCACTGGCGACAGAGAAGGACCACTGGCCCCCATTCCCCGGAGAGTCACTGGTGATGACGTTACTGTCTCCACGGGGGCTGCCATCCATGGGGACACTGATGATGAGGTGAGAGGTGAGGGGCAGAGGTTCACAGGGAGGCCAGGCAGCCGGGCTGTCACCACCCCTCGCCAGGGAGGTGATGACGAGGCGGCAGGTGCTGTCCCAGCCAAGGGGGCCAGCATCCACATGGCCACCACTGTGGCTTCCCCCAGCGTGAGCGAGGGGGACTGCACCACTGCCTTGGGAACGGGCAGTGGCCATAAGGCAAGCAAGAGCCCTGCAGCAGGGAGAGGGGCAAGTGGGGAAGTGGGAACAGCCACCCCTCAGCCCCATGGGGACAGACAGCCCAGGCCAGTGGTGAGGGGCCAGCTGGGAGGAGCGGGGCAGGACAAGCAACCCAAGACAGGCAAAGCACCAGCCCCACGCGGGAAAGCTGGCAGCTGGGCACCAAGCGGGACCCAGGTGAAGGGCCATGGCAGCGATGCCAGGGGCAGGCCTCATGCCACCAGCGCAGGGGCTGGCCTCCCTCCACAGGCTGGGCAAGCCAGGGGAAGTGCAGCGGCAGCAAGCAAAGGCCAGGGATGGGGACACAGCGGCGAGGCCGGCGTGGTGGCACCAGGGACCAGGGTTGGCCACCTCCCTGGGCGCCGTGGCAGGAGGCCGGGAGCTGTGGCGATGGGAACCTTTGCGGAGCTGGGCCACAGCAGGCAGGTGGACCAGGTGAAGCGTGACAATGAGCTCCATGTCCGTGAGCGGGCCTTTTATAGCCTCGGGGGTGCAGGGGGCAGCCCCCGCGGCCACTACACGGGCTTCATGGGTGCTGACAGCAGCCAGTCCTCTGAGGGGGAGCTGGGCAGCTACAGCGACAGCCAACAGACGGGACGGAGGCCCTCGGGGTGGTGAGCCCCAGGGCACCCCCATGGCCACCGGAGCCTGGGGACCCTCTGAGGGGCTGCCAGCACCCATCCCAGCAGGCTCCAGCGGTGGAGTTGGGGGGGGTTCCACATGTTCCCTCCCCTCCACAGCATCCCCACTACAGGCACTGCTCTTGCCCGTGTGAGGGGCACCCTGCATATTGCTGGGGGGTCGTGTGGTGCTTTGCAGCCCAGGAGCCACAAATCACTGGTTCACACAATCCTGCTGTTCTTTTGAGGGGTGGGGAGTGTGGGGGGGGGCTGCAACACATGGGCTTGCTGTGCCAGGCAGCCACCTAAAAGCAGTTGTGCTACACGGCATAGGGTAGCATTGTTCGTGCACTGATGCGAAGTGAGGGAACAGGCAGAACTGGCCTCCCAGCCTCACTTCCTGTAGGCCTCATGGAGAAATAAAAGGCATTTCCCTACCGAAGGCTCTGCTCACTTTGGTGTTTGTGGTGGGAATTCAAGAAGCTGCTTTGCTGTGAGCAGCGTGCTGAGGGGGGGCCGCAGTCCCCAGCGTGGTGGTGGTGGTGGGTGTGAGTTTTTAAAGGGTAGGCAATGGCAGGACAAGGGGGCTGGAGTGAAGCTGGAGGAGGGAAGGGTGAGAGGAGAGATTGGGGGGAAGTTCTGTGCAGAGAGAGTGGTGAGGGGCTGGAAGGGGCTGCCCAGAGAGGGGGTGGGTGCCCCATCCCTGGGGGTGTTCAAGGCCAGGCTGGCTGGGGCCCTGGGCAACCCTGTGTAGCTCCAGGCCTGAGGTTGGTGTCCCTGCCTGTGGCAGGGGTTTGGAGCTCTGTGCTCCTTGGGGTCCTTCCAACCCAGCCCAGTCTGGGGTTCTATGATTCCCGCCCCAGCTCATCCCTGGCCCAGCCAGCACCTCTGGGGCTATGATTTGGCCAACTGGCCCCGCACATCCCTCTCCTTGAGGTATTACACCCCACAGGGCTCCTGCCAGGGCCCACCAGCCTCCCCAGGCAGTTTGTGTCTGCTGAAGAGCCCCCACAGATCATCTCCTGCCTCAGTTCATCCATCTTTGCCAGCGAGGAATCCCCCATTGCCTCCTTCCAGCATGCTGCCAGGGCACTTGCCAGCCCGCACCACCCTTCCAGCAGCACCATGACACCTCAGCTGTGCTGCCACCATTCCAGCTGCCGGCCCCCACACGCAAGCCAGGCTGTGCTTCGCCAGGCCGGAGCCGTGCTGCCGGTAGTGCCTGAAGTTAATAACTGTTTATGCAATTGCAGGTTGCTTTTTCTGTCTGAGAAGCTGCTAAAAAAGGGTGCTGTTGGCAGCATGACAGAGCAGATGGCATGGTGGGAGCGGTGTCGAGCCTCACTGGGAGAGGTGCCACCCGCGACACGTGCAGGAGGGGACTCCCAGATGGGGTGGGGGTGGCCATGGAGGCAGCAATGAGATATACCTACATGGCCTGATGTGTGGGGAAGAGGGAGTTGGTCCTGTTTGTGGCCACAGACTTGTGGCATGACGCATGGGCGATGGATGCCTGAGCAGGATGAGGGGAACATGGTGTATCTCACTGGTGCTTCTTCACCAGACGGGATCGCACATGACGCGTGCCCACTGTGCCCCACACCAGGGCATGAGGCCCCACACCAGCGCTGCAGGGACGTGGAGGTTTGGGCAGCCCAGGGTAGGGGTTTGCCTGCAGCTTCCTGGGCGTGGGGCAGCATCCACAAGACCCTCAAAAGATCAGGGGCCTCCTGTGCCAGCCCATCCGGCTCAGAGCCGAAGGGGGCTGCTGGCAGAGTGGGGTGGGTGACTCACTCTGGGAATCCCACAGCACAGGCACCCCAAGTCTCTGATGGAGCATGCTGATGCTCCAGGGAGCTTAGGCATGGCATCTACTGTTGCCTGGCAAAGGAAGGGCTTGGGTTTGGGGGTCTTGCTACAAACAGGGCCAGGACCAGCAGCTCTAGAGCCTCACAGGTGCCCCGGCATGATGCCCAGCCACCTCCATTGCTAGTCCTCACCTCATCCTTGGCCATGCCATTGAACACCACCCATAACCAAGGCCTGGGCCCCATCTAGTGGAAGAAAAATTTGTGCCTGTTGAATGATGCCTGGTGCCCGGACAGGCTCTGCTGCACCCTCTGCTTCCCCCAGCTCTCCAGGAACCCTGCCCAAACAGTGAGGTCAGGAGGAAAGCCAGCTAGTCCAGGGATCAGTGGGATACACCTACAAACCAGCAAACAACTGATGTCCAAGTGCCTGGAATTTTTGTGCTGTGACTCTGGCTGTACAGTCTGGGGCACACAGCATTTTGGGATGCTCTCCTGAGTCCCCTCCTCACCACCAAAACTCACTTGCCAACTAGCACTAAGTGGGCACTGCACAGACAAACTACACAATTCCTAGGGGGGAAAGGATTTCCTGGAGTATCAGAGCCAACTGGGGAGGTTTATTGTCCTTGCAGTGAAGTGCTGGCATGGTGGGACCTGGCCAGGGCAGCTCCCCTTGTACCCCAACACCCGCAGCAAGCATACAGCTGGCTAGACCTGGTCACCAGGTCTGGGAGGTGTTCCTCTGGGGCCCTTTGGCCCTGCTGAGCTGTGTATTTTGGGGGAAAACTTTAATTTAGACCTTCAGTATATATATACACACATACATATATATATACTGAATTAAACACACATATATATACGCTGAATTAAATTTAAAAGTATATATATATATATATATTTGCATGTGTACCTCCTGCTCCCATGTGTTTCTCTACTAGAGGGCAGCAGTGATTTATCACTAAGGGCTTCTTCATGTGGGGGCAGCAGAGGCTGTTGCTGAAGTGCTTGAAGGGTCTCTCATCCTACCCTGTAAGTGATGTGCACACTGGAGTACCCAAAACCATAGAGTCCCCCCAAAAATCCCAGCTCCCCTTACTAATACCAATGGTGAGGATGTGGCACCGTGAGTATGGGTGGTTGTTTATTCGGGTGAGTGTTTAGAGGAGAACCATCTGCTGGTGGGGGGTGTCACTGACTTCTAGCACCCAGGGTGAGGTGCGGAGAGCTTTCTGGAGTGACTGTGGAGGTGGAAACCCCTCAGGTTCCACCTAAGTGGGTTTCTCTTAAGGCTGTTCTGGCATGGGGGGCGGCAGGTGAAGCAGCACTGGAGGAAGCAGGTGCTGGGCGAACAGGGGGTCAGCTCCCCCCTGCATCAGGCAAGCTGGATGAGGAAGAGGAGAGCCATGACCCCTAACTGGGGCGGCAGCAGCAGCAGCAGCAGGCTAGCTGAGCAAAGCTTAGATTAGGTGCTTCCCCTAAAGCACACACAGCTGCAGGGGCTTTTCCAGGGAATTACCTTGCAGCAGCACCCTCATTAAGGAAACCTGTGGTGCTCAGCCTTTGAGTATTTAAGCCCCCTGGAGAAGGCTCCTTGTTTCTCCCATAGTGGGAGTAGCTGACTGTGAGTTGCTGCTTCTTGTCCCAGGCACCAGCCCTTCTGCAAACTCTGTGCCAAGACTGTAGGAGCAAGGTGGGAGTTTTGTGTCCTCAGCTGTGGGGCTGGTGGCACTGCAGGTATTGCCAGCAGTGGGATGTGAGTGGGGACGTGTGTCCTTGGGTTTTCTGGGCAAGGAGGAAGCCTCTGCCTTTCCTGAGCCCTCCTGCTAAGGGTTGGCTTCTACTGGGGCAAGCTGGGCACTGGGAACCTGGCTGCCTCCCCAGTGCTTTTGCTGTTAGTTAGAGGAGGGTGGATAAAGGAAAATCTCTTCCATGTGAGGGTGAGGGACAGGCTGCCCAGAGAGGCTGGGGATTCTCCTTCTCTGGAGACATCCAAACCCACCTGGATGTGTCCCTGTGGGATTTAGTCTGGGTGACCCTGCTCTGGCAGGGGAGCTGGGCTGGATGATCTCCAGAGGTCCCTGCCATCCTGTAATGACAAAACCCCCTCTGCTAAACCTTTGCTACATGGCTAAAAAATAATTCCCTTTATAGTTACTCTTTGTGGCTTTATGCCTCAGGGCTGTGTCAGGGCCTACAGGCTAGAGAGCTGCTCTGCCACGTTTGGTAGTTGCAGCTGGGCTTGGTGTGGCTGTGGGCTGGTGGGTGCCTCACAGGTGCCTGATGGGTGTATTGTCACTGCTCCTGGCTTTCTCCATCTGTAACACAGTCTCAGACACCTTCCCATGCTTCATTTTTCTGGTGGTGATGATTACATAGGTAATTAGGAGCCTGTTGCCCTGGAGCCATGGTTCTAGAGGACTTTGAGCCCTTGAATAAATAGTGTGAATGAATGTCAGTGGGGTTTTGGAAAATGGTAATTAACAGCCTGTTTCAGCTGTTGGAAAATGGTTATTAGTGCTCACTGTTTCAGCTCTTTCAGCTCTTAAAGGGTACAGAGGTATTTTTATGGCGTGGCCTCTACATGTCTCATACTGTGGCCTGTATAGCCTTGCTGAAGAGGGAATTAAACTACCCCTTCTCTAGGGGAAGGGTGGGTGGAGTGGGTTTTCCCTGATAAGGTGGCTGTGGAGGGCAGAAAGATACAGGCTTTTGTGAAGTGGTTCCCCAAATTTCCCTTTCTGGGGCACTCTTAGCCAGTTTTTTTTGGACTGGTCTGGCTCAAAGCTTGGAGGTGCTTCTGCAGATGTCAGGGGGTGCTGGCCTGGCTCAGTGCTGTGGTGTGTGGGGATGGCTGTGTGAAGCTGTGGAGTCCCTGGAAAGGTGTTTTCTGCTGTGGTGGGAGTTGAAGTCCCCCAGGTGGGAGAGCTGGTGTGCTCTCTGGGAGGAATTGGGGATCTTATTGATGGTTATCAATATCTGAAGGGTGGGACACAGGGGGACATGGGCAGCCTCTGCTCAGTGGCTGTGGGGACAGGACAAGGGGCCATGGCCTCAAGTTGGAGCACAGGGAGTTCCACCCCAATGTGGGGCAGAACTTCTTCCCAGTGAGGGTGAGGGAGCCCTGGGACAGGCTGCCCAGGGGGTGTGGAGTCTCCTTCTCTGGAGAGATTCCAGCCCTGCCCTGTCCTAGGGACCCTGCTTTGGCAGGGGGTTGGACTCCATGGGCTCTGGAGGGCCCTTCCAACCCCTATGGTTCTGTGATACAAACCAAGGTGCAGGGGCAGAAAATCCACAGCTCTCCTGGGTACCTCAGGGCCCACAGCAGCTGAGGACAAGCCTTCCCATGCACTCCACCTCTGGGTAGATGCATTGGTGAAGCCTGCTCTCCACAGGTCCTGCACACACAGAGCTGCTTTACACACCCCCTTCCCACTAAAAACCCCATCCAAGGACAATTCCTGGGCACAAAAACCTTGTGTTGAAGGAAACCAGGAGGGACAGCAGTCCTACTTGGCTTGTTTTGTACCTAAACATGGGGGTGTGTAAGGTGATAGCACGTACCCTGGGCTCCAGCTGGGCTGTCCCTCTGTAGCGTGTTGTTTTGGTGCGTGTTCCGGCTCTGAAATCTGTAGGCTTGTTTTTGTACCAGTGGATTCAACCACTGAACTGCTTAACCTTCTCTGCAGCCAGGGAAGCCAAACACGAGCGACTCAGACTGTATGAAAACATGAGCTGCAGACTGGCCTGAAAGCCAAAGGAAAGCTGTAATTTACTGGAAGGGAAGGTCCTCTTCAAATTTACAGAGAAGAGCATATATAGAAACCTAACAAAAGCATGTCATGATTGTCTGGCAGGGGCCAGGGGATGCTGCTGTGGGAAGTGATGATGTGGATCAGCCATCACATGTTAAACAGTTTGTTTTGGTCAGGTCGTGGTCCCACATCCTTGCTGAAGAGCATCTCTTCCTCCTTCGGTCGCCTGCCTTACTCCACCCATGGCCAAGAGTTATGGAGAGAGGAGTTGGCATCACCAGCCACCACATACTCTGTGCCTGCAGCTGTTGATTCCTGCATTAAGCATGGGACTTGTGAGCTGCAGAGCATGCTTTGGGAATGTATATTAAGTCACAGAATTGTAGGGGTTGTAAGGGACCTCCAGAGGTTGAGTCCAACCCCCCTGCCAAAGCAGGCTCCCTAGGACAGGTTGGCATCCAGACATTCCACACTTGGAATATTGTGTCCAGTTCTGGGCCCCTCAGCTCCAGAAGGACAGAGAATTCCTTGAAAGAGCCCAGCCAGGGCCACCAAGGTGATGGAGGGATTGGGACCCCTTCCTGATGAGGAGAGGCTGAGGGAGCTGGGCCTCTTCATCCTGGAGAAGAGGAGGCTGAGGGGTGCCCTCATCACTGTCTGTCAGTATGTGCAGGGTGAGAGTCAGGAGCTGGAGCCAGGCTCTGCTCAGGGGTGGCAGCCACAGGACAAGGGGCAGCGGGTGCAGCTGGAGCAGAGGAGGGAACATGGGAACATCAGGAGGAACTTTGTCCCTGTGAGGGTGAGGGAGCCCTGGGACAGGCTGCCCAGAGAGGCTGGGGAGTCTCCTTCTCTGGAGACACCCAAACCCACCTGGATGTGTCCCTGTGGGATTTAGTCTGGGTGACCCTGCTCTGGCAGGGGGGTTGGACTGGATGAGCTTTCCAGGTCCCTTCTAACTCCTACTATTCTGTGGTTCTGTGATTCCTCTTTCTTATTTTGCTTTCCCTCCCCAATTTCCAGCTCAGTTTCCCCAGCTACCTGTGCTCCAAGCCTTCTCTCCTGTCAGCCTTCTTACTTTTCTCCTCTGTTGGCATTTTTTCCCCCTCCAGCCTTGCCTCTTCTGCTCTGCATTTCCACCTGGTGTTTCCTTTCTCCCTGCTCTGCCTTCTCTCAGTGCTCACCTCCCCTGCTCCATCCTGAGTAAACTGGTGCTGACTTCTTGCTACAACTGTTCTAATGCCCCTGCCAAATGGAGCTTGGGGGAATTCCTTCATGAAATTCCTCAGCCAGCTGTTTTGTGGACTGGTCTCCTGTTTACTTGGTGTGGATCTATGCTCTCCTATGCTTCTGAGCTTTGTTTTTCTGCTTTCTGAAATGAGCCAAAACAGGACTGAAAGGCAGATGTTGGGGGGGACACTTAGGAGACCTCCTCAGCATCTCATTTACTGCCTGGAAAGTGTTTGCCTTTATTCCTGTTTATTATTAATGCATCACAATCAAGATGATTAGTGGAGAGGAATGGTTGTGGCTGTGAAAGGGTCACCTGTAAAAGAAAGTAAATAACCCTCATGCTAGTGATGGAAGAACTGAGATGCTGAAGATCAAGTTGGAGACCTAGACTGGAGCAGAGTTGCTTGAGGTTGGTCACAAGGAGCTAGCTGATGATTTTGTCCCCTCCTTAGGACCCAGTGATGGCCCTGCTGCCTCCCAGGCTTCCTTTGGTTGCTGGGAACCAGCTCTAACACACACCTGGAGGCAAGGTGGGATTTGCTGTGGGAGAACTGGGAGAAAATCTGCTGCTTTCACACTTCAAGTAAATCATCCTGGAAATCTGTGGGAAGAAACTGTGCCTTTCTCCCAAGGGAAAAAATTAATCCCTGTCCTGCCTGGGTGCCCTCTGCCTTGTCAGCAGCTGTGACTGTGGTGGGTACCAAAGGATTCAAGCTGAGATGTGGTGATACACAGGGTGGAACATGTTCTCCTCTCTCCCTGCTCAGCAGGATGGCTCTGCTCTGCACAGCCCCACGTTCTCCTGCCTGCCCTTACCACTGTGCACCACAAAAGGGGCTTTGTATAGGTGTGCTTGGGGGAGGCAGTTTAATTTTTAGCTTCCTGTTCACTGAGCCAGGAGTAAGATATTAACGGGGGCTGTGCTAGCCCAGAGCTGGTTTGCTACTGCTTAACTAGCACTGCCTGGCTCCAGGCCACTTAAAAGGCCAGAGAAGAGCATCATATTGCTCTGGTCACCCAAAAAACCAAACCCTGGCCCCTTCTCTAACCCCCTCCCAAGTTGGCAGGTGGGGGCATGCACTGGGGTGAGGATTTGAGGTGGGGTTTTTGCCTCCCCTTGGGGATGTGGAGGGGAACTGGGGGGTGGCTGTGTCATCTGTCAGAGCTTTGTGGTGAAGGAGATGCTTTCATCCTCTCTGCTGCAACTTGTGGCTGCTGCATCCGCTTTTTGGGTGGGGAAATGGAGCTGTCAGTGCCACCAGGGTTGAGGTCTGTGGCCTGGGCTGTGCTGGCCCAGCAGCCCCCTCCCACACACCTAAAGGGAGGGGGAAGGTATGAGCTGGGTTTGGCAGGGGTGAGCTGTGAGCCACACTTCACCCCTGAAAGGCCTGTTTGTTCAATGGCACGAATGGGAGTTCATAGCTAACTAGGAAATGGGATTCAGTGAGTGTGGAATGTGCTGGAGCACCAGTGAGATCACTGAGCTGGACTTTTAATGACAGCAATAAAATACTCCTGCCTCAGGATCACAGAGCTGTAAGGGTTGGAAGGGACCTCAAGAGCTCATGGGGTCCAACCCCCCTGCCAAAGCAGCTCCCCAGCTCATACTGCACAGACAGGCATCCAGATGGGGCTGGAATCTCTCCAGAGAAGGAGACTCCACACCCCCTGGGCAGCCTGTCCCAGGGCTCCCACACCCTCACTGGGGAAAAGTTCCTCCCCATGTTGGTGTGGAACTTCCTGTGCTCCAATTTGCAGCCATTGCCCCTTGTCCTGTCCCCACAGACACTGAAAAGGGGCTGGCCAATTCCCCCTGCACCCCAGACTTAAGATATTGATAAACATTGATCAGGTCCCCCCTCAGTCTTCTTTTCTCCAGGCTGAACAGCCCCAGCTCTCTCAGCCTTTCCTCACAGGATAGATGCTCCAGGCCCTTCATCATCTTCATAGCCCTTCTCTGGACTCTCTCCAGGAGATCCCTGTCCTTTTTACACCAGGGAGCCCAGCACTGGACACAACACTCCAGGTGGGGCCTGACCAGGGCAGAGTAGAAGGCCTTGTGGTGCAAAAGCCTCCCTGGAAGCTGGTGTGAGCCTCAGTTCCTCTCCTGTTCAAGGAGCCCTTTGTCAGGGATGAAGTGGCTAGCTTGCGACTTTATATCATGGCAAAGTGAGTGGATTCCAGGGATGCTGGGCTTAGGATGTTTTCACAACAGCTATTCTGCTTCTCAGAGCTTGCAGAAGACTTAAAAGGTTCTCATGGCTTTTTGTAGTCCTCAGAGATGTAGGAGGTGCAAGGGTGGATGTTAAGAGCTAACCTCTTCAAGGGGAGATGGAGCACTGGGGCTGTAAAGGGCTTGGTGTAGGATGGCTGGGTCTGTGTGTGGGTGGCAACCCAAGTACCTAGAGCAACTACTGTGGTGTGCTCAAGGAGATGGGAAAGAAGAGGGGAAAGAAAGGGGGAAAAGAAGGTATTTTACTTGTCTTTCTCTTTGCTTCTCTGCTGCTGCTAACCTCTCAGTGTGACTCATATCAGAAGGGGAATGGTGACTTTCTTACCCCTTCTGCACCTCTGACCTGCATTTCCAGAGCCCCTCAGCAATGGCTGGTGACCAGCCCACATGCCAGGCAGGAGGGGAAGGTTTTGCTCCATGCAAGGGGCATGCCATGCTCCTTTTGCTTCCCCTTCTTGTAGAAACCATAAAGGAATCAGCTTGTGGTGTGGGGAGTGAGGTGCTGGAGTAATTCCATTTGGTTCGTCTGCAAGTGCCTACTGATGGCTTCTGAATGGTGCTGGGTGCTCAGAGATTTGTATTTGGGGTGGGGTTTTGCCTTGTCATGATGTGCTGTCATTAGTGAGCCCCAGGGAAGGTAAAGCCTGTGGATGATGTGAGCATCTTCCTGCTTGAAAGAAGTCACAGAATCACAAGGTTGGAAAAGACCTTTAGGATCATCGAGTCCAACCATCCCTGTCCTGTGCTAAACCAGATCCCTGAGCACCTCATCTCCCCAGCTTTTAAACACCCCCAAGGGTGGGGACACAGCTCCCTCCCTGGGCAGCCTGTGCCACAGCCCCACAACTCTGCCAGGGAAGAACTTTGCCCTCCCAGCTGAGCTGCCCCTGCCCTGGCACAGCTTGAGCCCATTGCCCCTCGTCCCATCTCCTGTCCCCTGGCTGAAGAGACCATCACCCACCTCTCTGCACCCTCCTGGCAGGGCAGGGGAGGTGCATGGGGAGAAGGTCTCCCCTCAGCCTCCTCTTCTCCAGGCTCAACACCCCCAGCCTCCCTCAGCTGCTCCTCAGAGGATTTGCCCTCCAGCCCCTTCCCCAGCCTGGTTGCCCTTCTCTGGACACACTCCAGCACCTCCATGTCCTTCTTATAGTGAAGAGGCCAAAACTGAACCCAGCACTCGAGATGCAGCCCCACCAGTGCTGAGTCCAGGGGCACAATCCCCTCCCCTACTGGCCACAAGTCCTGCTCAGCCTGGGACCTTCTCTCGTGAAGGTGAGAACAGAGAGCTTTAGTCCCCTTTTCTGCAGGAACTGGTGTGCTTACCTTGCTGATGTGACAGACAAAAGATGATTCATAAGCTGCCAGCCTGGCACTGGGAGGCTGATGGAAAATCCCAGTTTAAAAGCTTTACATTTTACTGAAACAAAGCAGCCTGTTATGGGTTTCGGTGTCTGTTTGATACACAAAGTGGTGATTTGGACCTCAGCACCTCTAAGAGCCACCTTTGTTTCTCCCAAGGCTGCAGGTGTGCCAGGTGTTTGGTGGGAGATGTGTACCTGTGACAGGCTTCAAGCAAGCCTGAGCCTGTGGATGGGGACAAGCAGAGTTCCTCTTGCTGTGCACAAAAACCACCTCCCCGTGACCTGGCTGGCTCTGTTTTGCCTGATAAATTATCCATGCCTTTTCCTGCTTGCTTTTCCTTAAGAACAGCCTTTTTCTATGCTTGAGGGGAGAGAGATGCCCATGATTTGTGACCCTGCAGCTATCCCAGGGATCGCTGTTGGTGTCTGATGGATGCTAAATCCATGTTTTGCCTGAGTTATGCCTTTGGCCAGACAAGGGCTACCCAGGCCACCCAATCCTGGGGTGCTACAGGTACACCCTCTGCTCTCAGCACCCAGTACAGGACCTCATAGCTTTGCCAAGTAATGGGGCTGGTTTAGGGTTTGGTATCTTGTGGCTGGGGAAGGAAGTGACTTATGTGCTCGTGACCGGGTTTGTCCTCGTAGTATGGTGCTGGCAGGCAAGAGGGAAATGTGTCCTGTGCCTCAGGCTGCATGCAGCTCACTGCTGCTTGCCTGGGATTGGGATGGGTAGGGGGGCAGCTGCTCACAGGAGCACCCTGATGGTGTTTTGTCTGTGGAGAGAAGCAGTCCAAGCATCTCTGTCCTTGGCATCCTGCAGGTAACATCGCTAAGGGGAACAAAACCTACTGCAGAAGCAGAGAGAGGAGTGGGTGTCTAGAGGAAGGGGGAAGAGTCTTCACATGGTGCCCAGTGACAGGATAAGGGGCCATGGGCACAAGCTAGAGCACAAGAAGGTCCATCTCCATGTGAGAAAAAACTTCTCAGGCTGCCCAGAGTAGTTAAGGAGTCTCCTTCTTTGGAGACATTCAAGACCTGTCTGGATGCTGTCCTGCGCAGCCTGCTCAAGGTGATCCTGCTCTAGCAGGGAGGTTGGAGTAGATGATCTCCAGAGGTCCCTTCCAACCCCTACAAATCTGAATCTGCTCCTGCCACAAGGCTAGACCTGTCAGCTACAAGAGTCATCTGGTACTAAATGCCTGCTGGAAGTGTCAGAGCTCTGGGAGCCCCCTTGGTGAGCTGTGTTGACCATGTCAGTTGCCAGACCAAATGTGCTGAACCATTCTAAAACAGATGCAAGGGGACATCTTTGCATCTATCACCTTTCAGGTTTCTGGCTTTCAGTGGGATTTTGATTCAAGAAGGTCTTCAGCAGCCTTTGTGTGGCTACCTGGAAATCAAAATATATAGTCATCTTTCCACCTTTGCTTCTTTTCCCTATGTTGCTCCTCTTTTGTTTTGGAAAATGTGGTTTAGATCCTAACAAACATCTTCCAGGTAGCATGGGCACACCTTCTGATAGATATCAGGTATCTTCTGACATCTAGAAAATTAATTGTATCATACATTCTGTGTGCAGATACCACTTCTGCTTAGTCATGTGCATTCCTGCAGCCTTCTAACACATGCCTTGACTGTTGGGAGAAGCACCCTTTGATATCCCTCGGTCCCTTTGCCACCTCCTTGGGCAGTGGTGATGATGCTGCTGAAGGCTCAGCACATTTCTCACCAAGATGTGCAAGCCTGACTGGAGCTCCTTGGCCCTGACAGCCCTAAGGATGGCCAGGCAGGCTCTGCAGACTGAGGAGAGGGCCATGGCAGTGCACTCAAGTGTTGGGGGAGAGCAGCTCTTGAGCAAACAGGTATCACTCCCATGGGGAGCCTTGTTTCACTTGACCTGCTCTACATCCAAGGCAGGGACTTTGTGTGATGTTGCTGCCTGCTCTTCCCTGGGGGCTCATCCAGCTGTGCAGCCTGTGCTGCACCATCTTTTCTTATGAATGATGGCCAGAGTAATGTACTTGTAAAATCCCTGCAGTGAATTAAGAAAATAAGATGAGAGACAGCTGATATTTATCATTTTTAAGGTCCATTGGCTCAGAAAGGCTGGGCCAGGTTCAGGAAGTGTGTGAGGCCTACTTAAGCTCACAAGGCTTTCTGCCAACAGGCTGTAAGCTTCTCATTTGTGTTTAATGATTGACCTTGCTTGAGGAGCAGGGAGAAATAAACCATTAGTTATTTCAGTCCTATGTTTCTGTCTTGGATTATACATCTTTGCCTGTGGGGATGCAGTGCAGGGAGTTACCTGTCTGGGTTAAATTGCCTCTGGCCAGGAGCTGCTTTGCTCCTGCTTTTCTAAGCTGTGACTCTGCTTCTCAAGCATCTCCTGGGACTCAGCTGTGCAGGTTCTTAAATGCTTTGCCAGCTCAAGAGAGATTGCAAATACACAGTGAAACATGGGGGGGGAAAAAAGGGTCCTGTGGTTTGGTCAAAGTTCTTTCAAGGTTATGAAATGCTTTTGCAGAGGAAAGCTTGAGTCATTTCTCTGACATTGAAGGAATATTCCACATCTCTGAGCTGTGCATGAGACAGTCTTATGTACCAGGTTTGTTAGAGACAAGTATTTCTGTGTAAGTTTTAATATTACTTGAGAGCAGAGCAGGGTTTTGCCATGTCAAGCAGGGATCACAAAGCATGCACATGTTGTGGTGTGTGTTCAACCTGGCATTTATAGACTGGGGGAAACAAGTTGCTTTTGGTGAGCTAACGGTCATTATAGGTTGCAGCAGCCTGCCCCAGACCACTGGCTTAGACAGGAAGGGAGAGAGACGTCTGCCCTGCCTTCAGTTTGACAAACCAAGCTCATCAGGGTGTTTTGAAATGCCCAAACCATGGTCCAAAATAACCCCGTTCTTGTGCCTGGGGTTGTATTTGCAATTATACTTTGTGACAGGAAGAAAACGATGTTAATTTTGTTTTTGGTGAAGAAACATTTCTCTTGTGCTTTCCTAGAATGTTCTGTGAGGAGATTGCTATGTTGAAATATGAAAAACCCCCAAAACAAATAAACCAAGAGCTGTTTTTGTTGGAGAGCCTCATTTCCGCCTTGGTGTCTGCTGGAGTAGGGCTTACTCTGCTGATGGAGAGGTTTCCTGGAGAGTGACAGCTGAAGAAGAGCTGCTCTTGGCTGGGTGACAGTGTGCAGAGGTGTTGGTAGACCCTATGTGACAAATGCTGGCCCTACCTGGTCATCACTGAGAAGGGTGGGACCCCACCAAGGTGGGCACCTTGGGAAGAGCAGTTGGGTTGCACTGTGCTGAGTAACCTGAGAAGCTGGGATGTTGCTGACAAGGCACTGAGGTGCTCAAAAGGTGTCAGCTGGGAAGGATCCGTCTTTAATTCCACTGAATACAGTTATTTTGCTGGATTTCTATGGCAGGAACTTAGTCTTATGAGGAGAGGCTGAAGGCCCTGGAGTTGTTGCTTGTTAAATGAAATGGGGAGAAGTACAACAAATTTTAGGCAAGTTACCTGTGCTCAAGTTTCTAAAGCCACCCCTCAGCAAATCCACCTCAGCCCTTGGGAAGTGTTACTATGGTCATACTGGGAAAGGGATTCCCAATACAGGAAGCCCTCTCTCTCCCTGGCTGCCTGCCCAGGGGAGCCAAGGGGCAGCGCCCATCTCTCTCCTCTCTTTGAGGCCCAGGGCTGGAACCCGAGGGGCCAGCGTGAAGCTGGGCCAGGGGAGGGTCAGGCTGGGTGTCAGAAGAGGGTCTGTGCTGAGAGGGGGGTCGGGCGCTGGCACAGGCTCCCCAGGGAAGGGGTCCCAGCCCCGAGCTGGGCTGAGGGCAAGAAGCGTCTGGCCGCTGCGCTCAGTGCCCTGCTCTGCCTGGGCTGGGCTGTGTGCAGCCAGGAGTGGCACTGATGGGCCTTGGGGGGCCCTCCTGGGTGGTCAAACCCATTTCATGGGGCTCCTGACAGCTCAGGAGATTCTAGGGTTCTGTGGAACTTGGAGTGGGACAAAAGGACAGTGGACAACAGGAGCTTGCACTGCTTTGAGAGAGGAGTGGAGCGATACTATCACTGGTTCCTTCAGAACTAATTTCTAGGAATTTTTTTTTAGTACCTCTGTGTTTCTAAACCCTTTTCCATCAGCAGCTACTCTGACCATCTGCTGTCTTTCAGAATTGATCTTTCCAGAAAGCCAGGAGATGTGACTGCAGCCTGATGGAGCTAGGGGAGCTCCTGTTTGCCCTGCAGTAAAGCCAAGCCTTCTTGGGCAGAAAAGTCTGGAACTGGAGCAGGTCAAGGAGCCAGTGCTCTGGGGAGGCTTTTTCAGCTGTGAGAATAAACCTCACCAGCATTGCTGTCAGGATTATCTCTGTTAAAACTAGAATATAACTTGTTAACACTGGTCTTGAGGGGCTGGAATACAGCTGGTAGTTGTGAGCCAGGCTGCTGTGGTTATACACAGCTGAGTTGTGTAAATGGTGTGAATAACCTTATGCCCACAAAAAACCCATCCCAAAGCCTGGGCATAATTTAATTCCCAGAGTTATGGATAAACAGTGGAGTTAGTGCTCATCAATGTGACCTTATGGGAAATGGGGTGTTAATGCACAATAGCCCCAGTTTGGGAGGGATGTCTGCATTTGGCTAAATGCAAGCTGTTAGGCTCAGGACTATCTGGAGTTGGTCCTTCTGTCTCCTTTCTGCAGGGGTCAAAGATACTCTGATTTAGCTTTAAAAATCCACAGATCCTCACTTGCTGGTTTGTATCATCTGTACATGGTGATAACCAACTCTTTAAGCCTGTCCACAGTACCAATTCAGTCCTGGAAGAGTTGGCTTTCCAGGAAGGATCATCAAGGCATTGACCTGGACCCTGCAGATAGCCCCAGCAGCAGCTCTGATGTGTAGCATGGCAGCATCAGGCTTGATTAATTGCTATGCAGGGATGGGATAGGGAAGATGAGCAGCCCAAGCAGACAGGCTAATTGTCAGCAGGCTGTAACATGGTGAAACAGAAGCAGCCCTGGGTTTTTTAAGCTTCAATTTACAGTGTCTGCATAGTCCATGTAATAAAAGCAGCTGTCCTCTTTCCCTGCCTCTGATATGTGATCTGTCTGTGTATGAATGTAGCTGGTTTCCACTGCACTCTGTGGAGAAGGCTTCTGTCAGATACTCAGATCCTACAGCCAGAGAAGGCAATTACTTGACTGGGTTAATTCTTTTTTTGGCTATTTTGCCTCTGTATTTATTGTTCCTTGCTTTCCATGACTATAATAACCATGACTAACGGTGTCCAGTTCTGGGCTCCTCACCATAAGAAGGACATGGAGGTGCTGGAGTGTGTCCAGAGAAGGGCAACCAGGCTGGGGAAGGGGCTGGAGGGCAAATCCTCTGAGGAGCAGCTGAGGGAGCTGGGGGTGTTGAGCCTGGAGAAGAGGAGGCTGAGGGGAGACCTTCTCCCCACCTCCCCTGCCCTGCCAGGAGGGTGCAGAGAGGTGGGGGATGGTCTCTTCAGCCAGGGGACAGGAGATGGGACGAGGGGCAATGGGCTCAAGCTGTGCCAGGGCAGGGGCAGCTCAGCTGGGAGGGCAAAGTTCTTCCCTGGCAGAGTTGTGGGGCTGTGGCACAGGCTGCCCAGGGAGGGGGCTGAGTCCCCACCCCTGGGGGTGTTTAACAGCTGGGGAGATGAGGTGCTCAGGGATCTGGTTTAACACAGGACAGGGATGGTTGGACTTGATGATCTTAAAGGTCTTTCCCAACCTGGTGATTCTGTGAATAATGGGAAATCAATGAGTTAAGAGAAACACTGGCATAAATGTGAGCTCAGAGTAAGATTTTTAACTCTAAGGCATCTATATCTTATTTGATCTGTGGGCAGTATTGAGCCAGGAGCTGAAAAAGATGGACAAAACATCATTGCATCAGGTCTTAGTTTCCCCCTTTGTAAAAAATATAACTAATAGTCTTTGCCCAATAACTGGACCTGATGACTGTATAATACAATCCCAGGCTGGTTTGGCTTGCAAGAGACCTCAAAACTCATCTGGGGGCTTTGAGGAACCCTGTCCTGATCAGACTTTCAGCCTGGGATGCTTGCAGCTTGCAATCAGTAAGATCCTAGCCACCTCGAAGACAGACTTTGGTGGGCATCTGGCTTCCAGACAGAGCCAAACCCCACCACAAGCTTACAGCAGGAATTTATTGAAGCAGCTTTGCCAGGTGCATGCTGACCTGCAGCTAGCTCTGGCTGTTGCTGCAGACTCCAGACTCTTTCTTTCCCTCTGTGTAGCAAGCCCAGGGAGCTTAGCAGAGTTGGTATGGAGTTGCCTGTGCTGCCAGGGTTCTACAAGAGCATTCTCCAAGTGTAAGGGGTTGCACTTGGGCTGGAAGAATCCCAGACATAGATACAGCCTGGGAGAAGAGCTTCTTGAGAGCAGCCCTGTGAGAAGGACCTGGGTGTCACAGTGGATGAGAAACTGAACATGAGCAGCAGTGGCTCTTGCAGCTTGCAAGGCCAATGGGATCCTGGGCTCCGTCAGCAGAGGGGTGGCAGCAGGGACAGGGAGGGGATTGTCCCTCTCTGCTCTGCCCTCCTGAGGCCCCAGCTGGATCCTGTGTCCAGAGCTGGGGCCCCCAATGCAAGAGAGATGTGGGGCTGTTGGAGAGGGGTCAGAGGAGCCACGGAGATGCTCAGAGGGCTGGAGCAGCTCCCCTCTGGAGAGAGGCTGAGGGAGCTGGGCTGGGTCAGCCTGGAGCAGAGAAGGCTGTGGGGGGACCTCATTGCAGCCTGCCAGTCCCTGAAGGGAGCAGAGACACAGGAGGGGAATCAGCTTGTTCAAGGGCAGAGACTGGCAGGACAAGGGGGCTGGAGTGAAGCTGGAGGAGGGAAGGGTTAGATTGGATATTAGGGGGAAGTTTTTTACAGAGAGAGTGGTGAGGTCCTGGAATAGGCTGCCCAGAGAGGGGGTGGGTGCCCCATCCCTGGAAGTGTTCAAGGCCAGGTTGGATGGGGCCCTGGGCAACCTTGTGTAGATCGAGGCCTGAGGTTGGTGTCCCTGCCTGTGGCAGGGGGGTTGGAGCTCTGTGCTCCTTGGGGTCCCTTCCAACCCTTGCCATTCTATGAGTCTATGATTGGGGATGCAGGCAGCAGCACTGGTCCTGCATGGCTCAGGGAAACAGGTTCCAGTGGGCTGTAACTGTGTTGGTGCCAATGAAGGTGTGAGTGCCAGAGTTTCCATAGGGAAACTTCCTTCAGGGACCCTAATAAGTGCTTTTCACAGTCTGCTGAGAGTGTGGAGTTCTCTGTTGACAACCTGTCTCTCCAGTCTGGCTCAGCCCACGTGTCTCTACCCTATTACTGCCTGAGGTGAGACCAACACTGATCCAACAAGCAGCCACACTCCCTTGTTTTGCCTAATCTATTGTTTAGAAGAGATTGAGCCTGCATTTCCACATCAGTTATTTTGGGTATAGAAGATCAAGTTTCTCCATACAGAGTGGATGTTGCTTCCCAAGATTGCTTGTCATCCTCTGTGTTAACATTTTCCATGGGTGGGGAGAAGTCACTTGACTACTTTGGGATAAGTAAGACTTGGTGAGCAAAACAGCAGTCCTGGCTTGTTATTTATTGACCTGTAATGCTCTTCCTAATGCAAAGAGCCATGATGCTGCCTAAGTGCCCCAAGATTTAGTTGCTCTGTCAGCTGCCCCTCACTGTTTCCTTCAGAGCCTGCTGGCTAACCCTGTTCCTTTAGGCTTTTCTTTCCTTTCCTCTAGTTAATGTATAGCTGCAGTTTGCTTCCTGCCTCGTGTCCATATGCCAACCACAGTTTGCCATTTATTCTGCCAAATTTATAGCTGCATGCTCAACCAATAATCTGCCTAGGTAACCAGTAGGAATTATGCACAAAATGTTATTTCCTAAATCTGGATGTGATTATCTCTCAACTGGGTATTTCCAAAAGGAAAAAAAAAGAGCACCTCCCTTCCAAAGAGGGCTGGTAAGCAAAGAAAGGAGAGCAGGGGCTTGCCAAAAGTATCTGTGCTGCTGTGCTTCTGTACCTGGCAGAATGTCTGTCCTTCTGGCCAGCCATGCTCAGTGTGCCTCTGTGGTTCACTTGTGTTGCAGGTTGCTGGGCTCCTGGTCCTTGGTGCTGGGCAGGGTGAGGGACTGGCTGGTCTGGGAGATGGGAAATTTGGGGAGTGAGGGCACCTGCTCAGTGTATGTGAGCTGCCAGTTCAGCAGGGGTATGCAGGTTCTTTCCAAAACAAAACCACTTTGCCTCCCAGCCTTACTAAAAGGGAGGCTGGGGAGAGAGAGTAACTGAGCAAGGGAGGAGCAGGGGGTTGGGGAAGGCTCCTTTCTGATCATAGAACTGCCTAGGTTGGAAGAGATTCTTTAGATTGAGTCCAACCACAGCCTACCCCTGCCTAGTTCACCTTGAAATCATGTCCTTAAGGTCTTCATCCACACACCTTTTCAATCCCTCCAGGAATGGTGGCTCTACCACCTCCCTGGGCAGCCTGTCCTAATGCCTGACAACCTTTTCAGTACAGAAATTCTTCCTGATATCCAACCTAAATCTCCCCAGTGCCATTTCAAGCCATTCCTTCTCGTCCTATCACTTGTCACCTGAGAGAAGAGACCAGCCCCAACATCTCTGCAACTGCCTTGCAGGTAGCTGTAGAGAGCAAGAAGGTCTCCCCTCAGCCTCCTTTTCTCAAGACTGATGAAAAGAAAGGTAATGGCACTGATTATTGTGGTGGATGTGAGGTATGCTCAGGTGTCTACATCTATGCTGACTGTAAATATGTGATGGGCTCATACAATAAAGCCTAGGAAGGCTAAATGCCTGGGGGTCCTGGTGGGTGTCAGGGTGGCCATGAGCCAGCAGTGTGCCCTGGGGCTGAGAGAGACAATGGGATCCTGGGGGCATCAGGAGGAGTGTGGGCAGCAGGTCACAGGAGGGGATCCTCCCCCTCTGCTCTGCCCTGGTCAGGCCCCACCTGGAGTGTTGTGTCCAGTGCTGGGCTCCCTGGTGTAAAAAGGACAGGGATCTCCTGGAGAGAGTCCAGAGAAGGGCTATGAAGATGATGAAGGGCCTGGAGCATCTATCCTATGAGGAAAGGCTGAGAGAGCTGGGGCTGTTCAGCCTGGAGAAGAGAAGACTGAGGGGGGACCTGATCAATGTTTATCAATATCTTAAGTCTGGGGTGCAGGGGGAATTGGCCAGCCCCTTTTCAGTGTCTGTGGGGACAGGACAAGGGGCAATGGCTGCAAATTGGAGCACAGGAAGTTCCACCCCAACATGGGGAGGAACTTTTCCCCAGTGAGGGTGAGGGAGCCCTGGGACAGGCTGCCCAGGGGGTGTGGAGTCTCCTTCTCTGGAGAGATTCCAGCCCCATCTGGATGCCTGTCTGTGCAGTATGCCTGGGGAGCTGCTTTGGCAGGGGGGTTGGACCCCATGAGCTCTCCAGGTCCCTTCCAACCCCTACAGCTCTGTGATTCCAATGGATCCATACTATTCCCATGTAGCCAAATGGCTCTCTTTTGCCCTCATAATATGTGTCTGCATGTGAAATGATTCCAAAGCTTGGGAATTCTAAGATGTAGACTTCTGGGTGTTAAAATCAGAGTAGTTGTTGGGGCAGGATTTGGCCTTCTCCTCTGGCAGGATTAAAGAATGTGATGTTGAGGCTTCAGTTGGTTAATAGCACGGTGATGCCAGCAGCGATGATGGGGAGGGGCAGTAGTAGTAAGATGACAGTGATGAGGACAGATCATACCAGTATGGGGTTGGTAATGTGATAGGCTTGCTGTTTTTATGTTGATAGTGGTTGTAGTGAAGTTGATGGCACCTAGGATGGGGGAGACACCTGCTATGTGTAGATTTTATCCCAGACACTGGTGTTGCCCCATCATCTCAACTATTCAGTATATCAATTTAGCATATTTACTTGACAAATTATACAATTGGGACAATTAGCATCTCATTTGACTTGCTGGTGGTAATACCTGTCAAGTCTGAGTTATTACTTCTCATCCCATCCAAAAACCTCCACATTTCTTTAAAATATGAAAGGGTTAATTCAATTTCAGTATGCAAAACACAAGGAGAAATCACTGGGTCTGAGTGGTGGTCTCTGTTGGCACACTGATTTCTTGTTGTACAAGAGGTGGCCACCTCAGTACCTGGTAAGATGAAGTATCCTGGCATGAAGACATCCTGATCCATTGCTGCAGTGAAGCCTGGTTCCTGCTGAGCTTCTGCTTGGATGGGCTTTGAGGGAAAACAGCCTCCTCACCTCAGAGCTTGAGGAGGAATCTCTCCATGACTCAGATGGGACAGCAGAGGTCTTGACCCTAGCCTGCTGGCTTTTGGTTCCCCCACACAGAATCAAATCAGCTTCTTGGCCAAACAATTTCCTCCCCAAATCCAATCCCTAACTCACTAATTTATCTTCATCAGGCCCACGGATGGGTTTTTTTCCTCCTACTCCATTGGCAGGGGCTCCACACCCCAGCACGCAGTGCCTGGGAGATGTTTGCTTTCACACTGACTCAGTTCTGCACCCATCCCACCTCAGACCACAGCAGCCCTAAGCTGAGAGTTAAGAAAACCACTCACAACAAAACCTGAAGCGACGTGAGATCCAAAAGGTTTCTGGTGCTTAGCCCAGCCTGGGGCTGAGGTCAGGTTTACTGACAAGGCCACAACCTGTCCTAGAAGTCCTGCACTGTTCGTACAGCACATGTTTCACCTTCCCAAGACCTTTTGGAGATAGAAAAGTCAGGGCAGGCTGTAGAAAAGATGCCTTGTGTACAGATAACCACAGATATGTGGGCTGCAATCTGGTGTTGCGTAATGCCCGGCACCTCTCCAAATTGTCTGGTTTGTTCTGGCCCCTTCCTGGAGGCATTCAGAAAGGGTGCCTTCTGAAAGGTTTGCCTCTGGGATCGATAATGACCTTTTTGGGGACTCTCTGCTCCTTATGCTGTCAGCTTTGTAAGGTTGTGTGTGGAAATATGAGGTGAGTTCAGCATGGTATATGTGGAAGGCCGAAGTCAAGGCTGCGGTGCAAGAATCACAATCGTGGGGGTGGGAAGGGCCCCCCAGAGCCCATGGGGTCCAACCCCCTGCCAAAGCAGGGTCCCTAGGACAGGACAGGGCTGGAAGCTCTCCAGAGAAGGAGACTCCACACCCCCTGGGCAGCCTGTCCCAGGGCTCCCTCACCCTCACTGGCAAGAAGTTCTGCCCCACATTGGGGTGGAACTCCCTGTGCTCCAACTTGAGGCCATGGCCCCTTGTCCTGTCCCCACAGCCACTGAGAAGAGGCTGCCCATGTCCCCCTGTGTCCCAGCCTTCAGCTATTGATCCCCATTGATCAGATCCCCTCTCAGTCTCTTCTCTCCAGGCTGAACAGCCCCAGCTCTCTCAGCCTTTCCTCACAGGATAGATGCTCCAGGCCCTTCATCCCCTTCATAGCCTTCCTCTGGACTGTCTCCAGGAGATCCCTGTCCTTTTTATCCCAGGGAGCCCAGAACTGGACACAACACTCCAGGTGGGGCCTGACCGGGGCAGAGCAGAGAGGGAGGATCCCCTCCTGTGACCTGCTGCCCACACTCCTCCTGATGCCCCCAGGATCCCATTGTCTCTCTCAGCCCCAGGGCACACTGCTGGCTCATGGCCACCCTGTCACCCACCAGCACCCCCAGGTCATTTTCCACAGAGCTCCTCTCCAGCATATCACCCCAGCCTGTACTGATACATGCAGTTATCCCTTCCCAGGTGCAGTTTGGGCTCCCCCTGTGCCCTGCAGTATAAGGTCACTCATCTCAAGTCATCATCACAGAAGCAGTGTGCAGGGGAGGATTTAGCCCATCATCTGTCCACCTCTTCCCTGTTCATGTTGTGCTCTAACCCCTTTCTTCTTGCAGCAAGGGGTGGGTGGCTCTTCATGAATTGCCAGTGGAGCTTAGCAAAGGCACAAGCAGAGGGGTGCTGGGTGTACAGGATTGTTCCTGTGTGATGTCCTGCCAAAAGCCCTGCACTAGGTGGAACGGGCATCTTGTGACTTTCCAACAGTTTCACAACGCAGAGCGAGAAGATGCTGTTCTTTCCACAGCCATTCTGCAGATTCAGATGTTTCCATTAGCATCCTTTCTCACTGCAGAGAGGGGGTGTGGGGGTGGGGAATAATTCTGTGGTAGGATAGGAAACAGGGAACTGAGATAGCAGGGTGGTGGGAGGGAAAAACTTGTCATCATTTTTGCAATGCATATGAAACTCCACACTCAAGCTGTGAGCTCTGTGCTGGCAAACCCATGGTTACTGTCTCATGAGCACACAGAGGGTTTAAGAGTGGGCACCTTGCACCCTTTCCTCCACCATGGAGTATTAATCTTTGTGATGGTGTTCAGGCTTGAGAGGCAGCATCTTCAGAGAGCAGATTGAGCTCAGCTCCCACTGAGATGCTGAAAGATTCAGGCCCCACCTGGTATATTGTATCCAGTGCTGGGCTCCCTGGGACAAACCAGCCAGGGATCTCCTGGAGAGAGTACAGAGGAGGCTGCGAAGGGGATGAAGGGCCTGGAGCATCTCCCCTGCCAGGAAAGGCTGAGGGAGCTGGGGCTGTTCAGCCTGGAGAGAAGAGACTGAGAGGGGATCTGATCACTGGGGATCAATAGCTGAAGGCTGGGACACAGGGGGCCATGGGCAGCCTCTTCTCAGTGTCTGTGGGGACAGGACAAGGGGCCATGGCCTCAAGTTGGAGCACAGGGAGTTCCACCCCAATGTGGGGCAGAACTTCTTCCCAGTGAGGGAGCCCTGGGACAGGCTGCCCAGGGGGTGTGGAGTCTCCTTCTCTGGAGAGCTTCCAGCCCTGCCCTGTCCTAGGGACCCTGCTTTGGCAGGGGGTTGGACCCCATGGGCTCTGGAGGGCCCCTCCAACCCCTCTGAGTCTGTGATTCTGTGAAAGTCTCATCCTCCTGTTCTCAGACGATCACTTTCTCAAGTTCCACGCACTGCAAAACAGCCCTGAAAACGTGATGTACACCATCTAGTGTGTTACTGGTTGATTTTGTTTCTAATAGCAGTTCAGGCTACAGTTGTGTTAATTAAAGTTTCCAATGCAATTATTTTCCTGTCAATTCAGCACTGAAACACAAAGCCAGCACTGGAGTATCTGGTGTTTCACTCCCCATGCTGGTAACGATGATACCCTGAAAACAACATCATGCCTCTGTGCTGGTTTGATTCCTGCTGTACCATGGAGTCCAGTGTTAAAACACACAGATTTCAACAGGAAAAACAAAAGCAAATCTGGAAAATGTGGGTTTTTTTCTAGCTGGCTGTAGATGTCAAGGGAGGGAACGTCAGTAGGGCTCCACTTTAGGAAGCTACAGACAGCTGGACTGTGTTTATGCTGTAGTGGGAGCTGACACTTGGCTCTGGGAAAACTGGGATCTGCCTGAGCCTGTTGAGCATCCAGGATTTGTGGTCACAGTGGTAGAGCAGTGCCTACATAAAAAGGCATTTGAAAACGTAGACAGGTAGCAACTGGTCTCAGAAGTCAGAGGAGACATGTGAGAGGGCTCTCTTCATCCAGGGGGGAGATGATGATGAGCCTAAAAACTGTGCTGTCGATCACAAGCACTTCCTAATACACTGGTCGTTTCCCTGAAAGTCCCTGTTCTGTCCTGCTGCAGACCTACTGCAGCTCTAGGTCGGTGCTGTCACCATCGCTGTCTCCCAGTCTTAAGTCTCTGCCACCTAGAGGATGCTGCTCTGGTCTCTATATCTACAACAAACCAAAGTAAAAGCCAGTTCTCCTGTAATATTGGGCAGAACAGGGATTTTCCATGCCAGCTGCAGGTATCACTGGGCACAGCGCCGATGTCTCAGCTCTGGATTTCAGGTATGGACCAGAGGTTGCACAGGGAGATGCTGATAGTGCATCTCGACTATGTGAGAACCACATGTTCCTGACACAGCCCAAGATGAAAGGAATTGTGGTCAAAAGCTTTGTTTCACAGGGTAGCCAAGCAGCAAATGTCACCTACACACAACAAATTACAGCCTGGTGTGGTTGTGAGCTGCACAGACCCCGACAGCTCTTGAAAGCTGGAATCATGTACCCTCCCACTCCTACAGTCTCGAGTAAGTTGCTTCTGCTGCACCACCACCAGCCAAGGGCTGGCTCCAGAATTAGGCATTTTAATGTGGGATGAATCTCTTCCTGGCGAGGGAGCCCTGGGACAGGCTGCCCAGGGGGTGTGGAGTCTCCTTCTCTGGAGAGATTCCAGCCCTGCCCTGTCCTAGGGACCCTGCTTTGGCAGGGGGTTGGACCCCATGGGCTCTGGAGGGCCCTTCCAACCCCTCTGAGTCTGTGGATTCCATGAAGTGAAAATGGTGAAAGTTTCCCCCTCTGCCCTACTTGTTCCTTATCTCTGAGAGGATGTGAAGCAGCACCTGGGACCAAGGCAAAGCACTTCTCAGCCAGATGACATGATTTACAGGATGATTAACCACGTAACAAGGGGCATGAGACAAGTGCTAAATTTACCACAGCCCCATACTGGCTGATCTTGCATAAAATGAAGCCCTTTAGTAACAACAGCTGCTTTGCATCCTGCTTCTGGATTACAGGGAAACACCACTGCTGTTCCTTAGTGCTTACAAAACCAGCTCCACAGCTCTGGCAGTGGCACTCAGAAACGGTCCCATCTCCTAGCACGCTGGAAATACCAGCTGTATGCCAGAAACAGTTCCCTGGGGGTCACATAGCATCTCTGCTGGGAGACAAATGTTCCACCACCTTGAAAATCCACAGTGATAACTGACCTGTCTGGGAAGGTCTTTGAGAAACTGCAGGGAGAAAGCCTGTGTTTCTGATGGCTCTGGGCTTCTCCATCAGCATGTCTGGTAACTGCTGCTCAGTTTGGTGAAACAAGTTGTTGGCTAAGTGTTTTCCTGGAAGTCTGTTAGACAGCAATATGCCACTACACTGGTTGCAGGTGCTGGAGGGTTCTTGTTTTGACCAGACAACAGCTTGAGGGGATTTTTCAGGATGTTGTTTTCCATGTCTCTTGATGAATAGGTTGGTGGAGAAAGTAGGTTTTGAGGTTTTTTTAAGGCATAAAATTTGATCCAGTGAATGGGAGATCAGGACCCAGCACACCCAGCCCTGTATTCAGCTTCTCCCTGCCTCAGTTTCTCTCTTCATCAGATGAAAGTAGTCTTTTCTTTTTGGTCAGAGGAGCTGCAAGATGCACTGTTCAATTATACCAGTGTTTGGGGTCAAAGGTACTCGCTGCCTGGTTTGGGGTTCAGCAAACAGTGGATTCTGGAGGCAGCCCTAGTTACTGAGTAATAGTGATGTGGTGTAAGCTGGGTGTATCAGCTGCTACTCAAAGGGAAACTTCAGAAGTTAAACTTACAGCTTGAGCCCTGCATCTGCATCAAGGGCTTCGGTAAGCTGACTGCTTTCCAGAAGCGCTGAGCTGCAGGTATGATGGGAGGTGACCCAAGCTGTCTACATCTCCAGAAATCCTACCTACTGAAGGCTTTTTTTTTGCATGAAAAGTCTTTCCTGAGTTAATAAATAATAGTGGTCCCATAGTTCCAAAAATAAACACCAGCATAGTCCTCATTCAGGTAGGTGCATGCAGGTGTTTATGAACATGCAGAATTATTCATTATTTACTATCCTTTTATCCAATTCTCCTCCTAGGATGTTAGAATACTCCTATTTAAGCACAGTCAAACTGCTAGCTGTTGCTGCTCTCAGCTCAAAAATGTAATTAGATGGGTCCATGTGGCGATGGGATGCTGAGCTGTCCTTCTCATGGTGCTTCTAACCATGCCATGGGAGAGTTGGTAAGGACAGGAATGTTGGTAGCGTGGACTGGGACAAGGTGGTGTCTGTTTCCTTGCTGCTTGACCAAGGACACATCAAAGGTTATCTAGGTATCAGAAATGAGGAGTGAGGTAACGGCTTTGAAGCAGCTATAAATGTTCTGCCTTCTGAAAGGGCTGTTTGGGATGGGTTTTCCATGTTTGAATGACACTTCCTGGTCATTTTAAAGAAACATGGAATGGAAGAGAGTCTTACAGCACAGATGAGGTAGAATCTGCCCAAAGCTGTGGCCATCCAAGTGAGAACTGATCTGCTGCCCATCAGCAGGGCTGACATGCTGCTCCTCTGCAGCAGACATGGGATTTCATCCCGTGATGCCTCTTGATACCCAGTGCTGGTCATGGCACTCCTCATACTGGAGGTAGATATGCTTTTTTGTTTGCCTCTAGCTTGAAAAATATCCTTTCAGGGAGTTTTATTTTCATCTCTCTCTTTCTTCACCTATTATGTATTCTTACCCCCTACAGAACAGGGCATGAAAGGTTTCTGGGAAGCTGGGCTTTGCCTTTTTGTAAGAGGAGGACAGACATGCCCTCAAGTCTTCCTACAGGATCCCAAATGCTGTGTGCTCAACAGACCTGCTGGTTAATGATCTTGCCCATAAGTAATGTTTTAACCATAGAGTAGCTTTTGTTTGCTTCAAAAGCCACAAACCCAAAGAGGAAGTGTAGTAGAACGTGGGCAGGATGGTGGCCAGGAGCCTCATGACCTCATCTTTTTCCGCCACGCAGGGATTGGTGGCTGTGCCTGGGACAGGGTTTAAATTCCCTGGCTTGGAGATGCCAGGCAGTCAGGGGACAAAGGGGAAAAAGCCAGAGCTGCTGGGAACCAACTGGTTGGAGCTGCTGCTGCTGGGATCACTAAGAGCACTCTCCTCACAGCTGACTCCTCCAGCACCAGAAAAGGTAACGTTGATGCTTTCTTACTCTTTCAGTTTGATGCTTTCTTACTCTTTGCAGCTTCAGTTAAGGAAGCTTTGGATGGGAGACCTTCAAAAACTGCTTCACTAGATGCAGGGATGTTTGTTTCTCTGTATGACAAGGTATGCTTGTATCAGGGAAAGGGTGCTTTTGTGATGCCAGGTATTATACCAGATCCAAATCTTAAACCAGGGTGCCTAGAAGTATAAGGAGGAGGTTGCTGAGAACTCTGTCGCTGAGTTGAGTGCTGGTACTTGACACAGAAAGCTTCCTCCTTGTGTAACAGCTGCCTGGCAGCGTCCCTGTTTCTCTGGGCAGGCTTCCAGCTTGCTTTGCACACTACTGAATGGATGGGACACCCTTCTCTGCATCACTCTTGAACCTGCAATACCTCTAACAGCATCCTTTCTTGAGGCCAGCCTTACTAATGCATTTTAAATGTGCCCCTAGAAGCCTTTCTTTCCTGATACAATTTACTAAAGCTTTTCAATGCCTCTTGTTCATCAGTAAATCAGTTCAATCTCTCAGGGACGTGAGAAACTGCAGCTCAGCACTCTCCTAATTTCAGCAGGAATCACACATTTACCAAATGGCTAATTCTGAGCAAATATCTCACTCAATTGCCTGCTTGGAAGCATGGGTTATTCTATTTTCTCTCCAGAAGTTTGAACAGAACTCAATCAATATGTTCATAAAAACCAAGTGTACTCAGAGTACCTCCATGAAAACTAGCTTTAAAGCAACTGAAAAGAGATTTCCAGCTGAGTTTGTCTTGCCCTGCCTCTTCTGATGAAAATAACATTAGATAAACACAGATAAAGCAAAGCTGATCTTTACAGCATTGTTTTTCACAACCTTTCTCCTTTGCCAGTACAAGCCAGTAGGTCACAGAAGGAGTCTGCTCACCTTCCCAGTGTGGCTACTCTCCCCATTTCTCAGCACCTGGTTTTGCAATTCCTGTAGCTTTTGAGTAAGTCATTACAAAGCCAGCTGGGTGTGGGGAGGTGATGGGAGACAGAGGGAAAAGCCTGGCACCCTTAAGGCTAAACCCTTAGCAGACAGCTGGTCTCATCACAGTGAAGTACACCAGGAGAAAGAAACAAAAAAAACTTCAGGTGTTTTTGTGGTGTTGACTCATTGTTTCAAACTGTTTTCTAGGTGAAACATCACAATGAAGGTGGCGATTGTGTGTGTGTGCCTTATCAGCATCGCTGCTGCCTGGCCAGTGAGTAAATTGCAACTGCTATCAGCAATCTGTGTATCTTTTCTTTGAATATGAGGAAGAAATTAATACTGACAAATGCTTTTTTTCCTCTTCACTCCCTTCAAGGTGAGTAAATCCAAGCAGCATGCTGTTTCCACCAGCTCTGAAGAAAAATATGTAAGCTCCTTTTGGCTTTCTATTCATTTGCTTTAATGATCCCCTTTGGATGTTTCCCCTTGTCTGATACTTGTGTTATGATTGTAACCACAGAACTGCTACACCCCACAGTTGTTAGTGTGGATCAGATGACAGTATTTGGTGAGGGAAGGACCCTTGAATCCAATTCCCAGGATTTTTGGGAGTAGTGTGAGCGGATGGTATTAGGCTTGTAGCTGGCTGTTTGTTTTATACTCTCTAGCCACCCATGTAAAAGCAGTTCTTTGCTCTGAGAATCAGGTATGGCATTTAGTGTAGAGTCTTCATGATGTGGGAGATAAATCCCTCTTGGGAGAAGAGGATTAGCAGAAACAATGGTCATTGGGGGTTGGATTTGATGATCTCTTGAGGTCCCTTCCAACCCCTACAATTCTGTGACGCTGTGATTAGACCCAACTCCAAATTTCACTCAATAAATCCCCCCTTTCCTTTTTTTTTTTCCTCCTGAAGGACCCCAGGGGCCATCACTCACACAGGTATCACCACCATCATGTGAATTCTCAGTCTTGGGAGAGCCAGCAGGACCCACAGAATGACCTGGCATCACTCCAGCAGGTATGGGCAGCTAACTGGAAGAGCAAATAGAGCATCTTTCAGTGTCAAGATATTGCAAGTTAGGATTAAGTGCTTAAAGAGCAGTCAACATGCTGACCAGCTTTACTGTACATGCCTTTGTGTGCTAATAGTGGGGTTTATGTTCTTTTCAGACTCTTCACTCTTCAGAAGAAAGTGTGGATGTCCCAGTACAACCGGTAAGTGTTTTGCATCAGCTGAGCGTTGCAGGGCAGCGGGTGTGCAGCAGTACTCCTCCTTTTCCTCAATCCAACCGTGGTTCTCCTGGTAACATCCCTCCCTAAATAAAACAAAGCTTCAGGCAGGCTGGGGTTGATTCAGAGCAGTTCATGTGTGTAGCTCCAGAGCAGCATGGCAAGCACTGGGTGAGCAGATGGATTCCAGTCTGCACATCTCCCACGTACCTTCACCTGCCTGATGGGTTAATCAATGTTTTCCAGCACTTTCCTGATGTGTCAAGCAAGAGCCATGAAGATGGGGATGATGATGATGACAATGATTCCAACGACACGGATGAATCCGATGAGACTGTCACAGGTTTTCCCACTGACATTCCAGTAACTGCACCCTTCCCTCCGTTCCCTTTCACCCGGGGAGACAACGCTGGCAGAGGGGACAGCGTGGCCTACGGGCTGAGGGCAAAAGCCACAGTGGTGAAGTCCAGCAAACTCCACAAAGCTGCAAAAAAGGTAAGTAAGTGGTGCTGAGCAGTGGTACCCAGGGCTTTGGGAAAGGGTAGTGAACTTGAAAATGGACCTGTTATTTTATGGGAGTCGGTTTTGAAAAAGGATTGGTGAGGGGGAAAGTTGGCCTAAGTAAAGGAATGTGTTTTCCTTTCCCTGGATACCCCAAATAAAGGGGTATTGATGTGTCGAGGCAGGAGTGTAGCCTGCTGCTGCAAGCTACTGTGATTTGCACTATCATGATGGACTTGCACACATGAAATCTGGGGCCATGATCAAACCTGAGTTCCTCATAATGCAAAAGATTCATGGAACTCCACAAAACGACAGCATCTCCAGACAGAGATGTGTCACACAGTCTTTGAGTGTCCCCACAGCCTATGCAGCTTGCTTTGGTGCAGCACAGGAGCCACCTGTTTGATGGATGTGCTCCTCAAGAGTGACCACGGCTCTTTCTTGTCTTGTTCTCCAACACAGCTCGTTGTGTATGATACCACCCAGGAGGATGAGAGTGCTCTGGATGCAGACAGCCAGCAAGTGGGGCTCTCCCAGGAGGATCTTGCTGCCCGCCACTCCCTGGGGAAGCATGTCTTCAGTGAGGAATGGGCTGACAAGAGCCACAGGCAGGACAGCAGGGAGCTGGACAGCAAGCAGCGTGACTGGAGCATGGAAAACAGCAGCAGGCAGAAATTGGATAGCCATGAGGCAGAAGGAGATGATAGCAAGGCTGCTGTCAGAGTGGATAGCCACCAGAGCGTGGAAAGCAGGGAGAGCCAAGACCACGTTTCAGCAGAGGTCCCCGATAACAGCAATCAAACGCTGGAGAGCGCAGAGGATGCTCAGGATCGCCACAGCATCGAAAACAACGAGGTCACCCTTTAAAGGGAGGCAAAGGAGATGTTTTCCTTATTTTTCAATTCCTGCCTAAGGGAGGGGGTGGGATGGGGTGGGGTGGGGAGGAGGGAGGGGTTAGCTTCATTTCAGGTAAACTTGTTTGTAAATGTAGAGCGTGACGGTGACTTTTCAAAGGTTTTGGGGCTGCTTCTTTACCCCGGCGGCCTCCCCTCAAAGCCACCAGCAATGCCAGCCCTCGGCACTGCGTGGGATGCAGAGGGGCAGAGGCGTGTGTGTGGGGGGGAAGTGAGATGAATGCTGTCGGACGTGCCAGCCTGTATTTTGCTGTAAAATTGACTTAAATAAAAAAAAAACCAAAACCACACCACAGGACTCCATACCCGTGGGCTGCGGTTACCCTGGGATGGGCTGGGCTGGGCTGGGGGGGGGGTAGGGGCGGGGGGGAAGCATTCTGGCTGCGTGAGGAGCTTTGATACTTCTCCCTTCTTCAAGTTTATGGGGAAGAGATGTTTGCCTGCGATTTATTAAGCGGGCAAAACCCCCTTCGCGGGGCTGGCATCCACTGTTACACAGCGGGGGAAGCGGCGAGCTGGCCCAGAGTGCCTCAGAGTACTGCCTCAGGGGCCGGAGGGGCTCGGAGCGCTGCCTCAGGGTACCGCCTCAGGGGCCAGAGGGGCTCGGAGCACCTCAGGGTACTGCCTGAGGGGCTCGGAGCGCCTCAGAGTACTTCCTCAGAGGCCGGAGGGGCTCAGAGCCCCTCAGAGTACCGCCTCAGGGGCCGGAGGGGCTGGGAGCACCTCGGAGTACCGCCTCAGGGGCCGGAGGGGCTCAGAGCCCCTCAGAGTACCGCCTCAGGGGCCGGAGGGGCTGGGAGCACCTCGGAGTACCGCCTCAGGGGCCGGAGGGGCTCTGAGCGCCTCAGAGTACCGCCTCAGGGGCCGGAGGGGCTCGGAGCGCCTCAGAGTACCGCCTCAGGGGCCGGAGGGGCTCGGAGCGCCTCAGAGTACCGCCTCAGGGGCCGGAGGGGCTCGGAGCGCCTCAGGGTACCGCCTCAGGGGTCGGAGGGGCTCGGAGCGCCTCAGGGTACCGCCTCAGGGGTCCCCCCGGCCCCTGAGGCGCTCCCGGCCTTCCCGCCTCAGCTCGGGCCCTCAAGCCCTGAAGAGAGAGGGGCTCACGCTGGGTCTCCCGGGGTGGCGATGAGGGAAGGAGGCCCTGGCCGCTGGTCCCGCTTAGAGGGACGGCAACTACATCTCCCTCCGTACCCTGGGCTTTCCGGGCCGGCGCCGGAGGGGTGGGCAGGGGGCGGGCAAGGGGAGGAGGCGGTGGTGCCCCGCCCCGGGCGGTGGCGGCGGGCTGATGGCGGGCCGAGGGGGCTGCCGGCGCGGCCGGGAGCAGCTGGAACTGGAGCGGTTGGGTGAGGCGGCCCGGGCCGGCTCTTGCCCGCCGTCGCCGCCGCTTTCCGCCTGCTCGCGGCAGGCTTGGAGCCGGGACAACCCGGGCTTCGAGCCTGAAGAGGAGGAGGGGGCGGCGGCGGCGGCGGTGGCGGCAGGGCCGGTGCTGGAGATGGACGTGGAATGGGGCAGCCCCGCGGCCGGCGCTTCGTCGTCGTTGGGCAGCGGCGCGGCGGGTCAGGGAGGCGGCGGCGGGCGGCGGCTCCCACCGGGTCGCGGCGGGGCGGAGGTACCGAGCCGCCCCCAGGTGCCTCCCGACGGCTCCGCGCCACACCGAGCGGCCTGGGCCAAGCGCCTGGCGCGGCGACTTCGAGGTGAGAGCCTCAGCCCCCGCTGCCCGGCCCCTCCTGCCGGAGCGGGGCTCCCGGGCTCCCTCGGCCGAGAGGAACCTTCACGAGATGCTTGTAGCCCCTTTTCCCTCTTCGCCCGCCCGCCTCTCGGCTCCTTGGCCCTTTTTCCTTCCTCTGCCCCTGTTCTCTTCTGTCTGTCTGGCCGCGCAGGGCCCTGTCTGTCTCCCTGTACCCTGATCTCAGCCCTGGCTGTGCCCCCAAGCACACGCAGATGCATGCACACCCCTCTCCTTCCTCTGCAGCACAGAGCTCTCAGCCCCCAGGACTCAGTCCTGGCCTCTTCCAGCGTTAGAGAAGACCCCTGAGTCGGTTTTGGATGCGTATGGCTTCTCAGAGCCAGTGCCAGGTCCCTGGAGAGCTGCAGCAGAATACTTTGCCTTTCTTTCTCAGCATCCTCTACCCTGTAAAAGAGGGGGTGAGGATGGCATTTGGGCTTTGAGCGGGGTTGTTGAGAGGGTGTTTGACGAATTTTTGGCTTTCTGTGGTATCTCACGGTGCCGTGGAGCTGCCTTAGATTGAGAGCTGCTTGTTGATGCTCAGCTGGTGGCTGGGAACAGAGTTTGAGGCTTAAGTGGGAGCACATCAAATGAGTGTTTGTAGTATTGTTCTAAGCTTACTGCCTTAACTCTGTTAACTCTGGCCCTATAGCAGGTTGATTTGACACAGCAGAGGATATGATGAACACGGAGTTCTTTGGATTCAGGGTGATGGGAGAGAAACCCCCTTCCTGTTCAGAGCAGCTTAAAATGTCAGCATCAGGCCATGAGGATTTCAAATGTAGGAGTTGCTTAAAATTTTAAATAGGAGTTTGCTTAAGACAAAGATTTTCTAGTTATAAAGCTACAGGAGAAGTAAACTGTATTTAGAAGATAATCACAGAGATGTAGGGATTGGAAGGGACCTCCAGAGCTCATGGGGTCCAACCCCCCTGCCAAAGCAGCTCCCCAGCTCATACTGCACAGACAGGCATCCAGATGGGGATGGAATATCTCCAGAGAAGGAGACTCCACCACCTCCCTGGGCAGCCTGTCCCAGGGCTCCCTCACCCTCACTGGGGAAAAGTTCCTCCCCATGTTGGTGTGGAACTCCCTGTGCTCCAACTTGCAGCCATTGCCCCTTGTCCTGTCCCCACAGACACAGAAAAGGGGCTGGCCAATTCCCCCTGCATCCCCTGCTTAAGATATTTATAGACATTAATAAGGTCTCCCCTCAGTCTTCTTTTCTCCAGGCTGAACAGCCCCAGCTCTCTCAGCCTTTCCTCATAGGATAGATGCTCCAGGCCCCATAAGGTTTCTTCTAAACTGTGACATTTCTGAAGTGATAGCACTGCTACTGGCTCAAGCAGCATCAGCAGAGGTGTAAAAACAAGCTCGATTTTAAGTAGGGACTTGTAAATTAGGCTGTTGTGTATGTTCTATGTGTCTTCAGTTTGGTTTTCATTTGCATTCAAAAATCATTTGCTATAATGATTTCTCTGACTTCAGCTGTCTTGCACCAAAATAAATCCATCTTGATGACTGCAGTGTTTTGCTTGGATGCAAGTCAGACTTGCAGTGATTATGGAATAGAGTGTGTTTTCTTTTCAGCAGATTTGCACAGAATCCCAGACTGGTTTGGGTTGGAAGGGACCTCAAAGCCCATCTAATTCCACCCCAAGCCATGGGCAGGGACACCCTCCACCAGCCCAGGGTGCTCAAAGTCCCATCCAACCTGGCCTTGAGCCCTGCCAGGGATCCATGGGCAGCCACAGCTTCTCTGGGCACCCTGTGCCAGGGCCTCCCCACCCTCACAGGGAAGAATTTTTCCTTAATAGTTAATCTAAGCCTACTCTGCCCTTGTTTAAAACCATTGCTACATGCCCTTGCAAACAGCCCCTCTCCAACTTTCCTGTAGCCCCTTCAGGTACTGGAAGGCTGCTACAACCTCTCCTTGGAGCTTTATTTCTCCAAGCTGAACAAGCTCAACTCTCTCAGCCTGCCATTGATGGAGAGGTGCTCCAGCTTTCTAATCATCTTCCTGACCCTCCTCTGGACCCTCTCTAGCAGCTCCACATCTTCCTTATGTCAGGCCCCCAGAGCTGGGTGCAGAGCTTTTATCTGGAGTGAGTTCAGTGAGCTAAGTCACTTTCATAACAGGAGACCAGAATGGCCAGGAAGAAATGTCAGTGGTAATGATGTTTGTGTGTTATGCATGAGCTGGCAGTGCTCTGTTTGGGAGTCTTTAAGGGTGTGTTTAGTTCAGCCTGTCACTGGGATACCTAGACATCTAGAAAAAGAGGTGCTTTATGTGGAGAAAGCTAAATCCTTCTGGGAATTTTATTGTCTAATTAGACTGTTCAGATACTCCGTTGGTGCTGGGAAGCAACCTCCTGTGTGTGCTTTTAACAGTGGTGAAAGAGCTTGTGAGTGACTCAGTGATGATGACCTGGTGTGAGCTGCTGCTGTTTCATCTCTGCCTGGCTTCTTGCAGTAATCCTCCCAACAGGTGATCCACACCAGGACTGACTTTGGCACTAGTTCTGAGCTGGTCAGAACCTAAAGGCAGAGCTTGATAATGTGCTTTGTGTAAGGTCAGGGTGGAAAGAAAGCCCATCAGACAGCCTTCTACCCCTGCCCTAAGATGCCATTCTGATGAAAGCTTGGCAAAATGTTTTGTTGAATCATCTGGATCTACAGCTTAGAGTTGGTTGTGGGTGAAGGAAGATTCCTTATTTTTAGCATGTTTTTTTTTCTAGAAGGTTTTTTTTTTTGCTTCTAACCCAGTATATGTATTTTCACCTTGTTGAGCTGAGCAAGCAGCACAACCAAGATGCACTGGCTTTTGGTGCAGCTGCATCCTGCACTGGGCAGAAGGTCTGCAGCCTGAGCCTTCAGCAGCATCAGGCAGATGCTGTCAGAGAAGATGCTCTGCTCTGACAGATGCATCCCATTCCTGCCTAAAACCAGCATATCTTGGGCTAGAGTAACCAGTTTGGGAGGTGATGCTTTAACTTCTTAATGTCTGCTTTCAGGCTGAAAGGCCAAGGCCACCTTTGGCACGGTAACATCCTTTGGACCGGAGTGGTTCTCTTCACACAGCTGCATGTGAGCTTATGAATCCAGTGTGTGCTGAGTGGAGAATGGTCTGAAATTACATGTTCCTGCAGTGCAAGAAAACAAGTATTTTCAGTGGTGGCTGGGGACCAAGCTGCCTCTTGCTGATTGAGACAGTGTATGCTGGTAGTATTCTATTTTTAGCTGTAAATGAAAAGGTTTGGTTTCATGTTCTAGGAATGCTGGGAGTGGATTTATCTCCGTGGTTACTATCCATGTCTCTCTTCATTTCTGACCTGTGAATGCTTTCTGTTTTAAGCAAATGTAGCTAAAGTTTCTATAGCAGGCAGATCAGACAAATCCTCTTCTGGCTCTTGGATGAGAACATTGCCATTAATAATTTTGGCCAGGAAGGCCAATGGCATCCTGGTTTGTATCAAAAACAGTGTGGCCAGCAGGTCTGGGGAGGGGATTGTGCCCCTGGACTGGGCACTGGGGAGGCTGCGCCTCGAGTGCTGGGTCCAGTTCTGGGCCCCTTACTGCAAGAAGGACATGGAGGTGCTGGAGTGTGTCCAGAGAAGGGCAACCAGGCTGGGGAAGGGGCTGGAGGGCAAATCCTCTGAGGAGCAGCTGAGGGAGCTGGGGGTGTTGAGCCTGGAGAAGAGGAGGCTGAGGGGAGACCTTCTCCCCATGCACCTCCCCTGCCCTGCCAGGAGGGTGCAGAGAGGTGGGGGATGGTCTCTGCAGCCAGGGGACAGGAGATGGGACGAGGGGCAATGGGCTCAAGCTGTGCCAGGGCAGGGGCAGCTCAGCTGGGAGGGCAAAGTTCTTCCCTGGCAGAGCTGTGGGGCTGTGGCACAGGCTGCCCAGGGTGGGGGCTGAGTCCCCACCCCTGGGGGTGTTTAACAGAGGGGAGATGAGGTGCTCAGGGATCTGGTTTAACACAGGACAGGGATGGTTGGACTCGATGATCCTAAAGGGCTTTTCCAACCTGGGGATTCTGTAATTCATAGGCACAGTAAATGGGTAGGTGTGACTCCTGTGGGTGCTGTGGGGTGTGACCCCTGTGGGTGCTGTGGGGTGCCGTGCTCACCTGCTGTGTAGGTATCTAACCGCTGAAGGGTGCGATCACTGTGGGCTGCCCATGCAGTGAAAGGGCTGATATCAAGCCCGAAAATAATACAGGGCACTTGAAAGATAATTGAGGTTTGAACACTGGAAAGAGCACTCAGTAGATCTGTCAACTCATGGATATCCATGAGGATTTGTGAAGGCTGGAAAATGGCATACTCGGTGCTCAGCTTTATTTCAAGGTGACCAGAGGAACGTTGGCATAGATTCATTTAATAACACTGTTTCACTAGGCACAATTCAACAAGAGGGCTTAATCCTTTGGATATCAAATGTGATAGTGGCTCAACAAGTCGCCACTCATTAGCTCAAGGATACTGGATGACAGCTTAAGCTTTTCTTACTTAAAACTCCACTTTAACATGGAGAGGATTTAAGGCAATGGGATATTGGTAATTGCAGCTCTTGGCAAGGGTTTCAAAGTGAATAGAAAGGGAGTTTTGAAGTGAATAGGAAGTCAACTACTACCTGTATTTTAGAGTCTCTGAAATAGCTGTAGTCCCTCTGGGTTTGCAAATCTCTTCAGCAAGAGGAGGAAGGGCAAGGAGGGGGATGACTGTTCAACTCTGTTAAGGAGAAAGTCTTCAAAAGTGTTGATGGATAAGAGCAAAGTCCATGTGCAGAGCCAGGCTGGGAAGGGGCATCTGCCCCTCAGAGATATACTTGGTCACCCAGTGCTACTGCATCCTCCTATGCATCAGTACTAAGGAGTGCATGGAGGTTCTCTTAGTTACTGTTAAATGGAAGCATCAAAGATCATTTACAGTCGCTCATTAATTGCTTCTTTCATGAAGAATGCATCGTGATGTCTTTGCTGTGGAGGCTCCAGGAGGTGAACTGAGGATTGTGACACTGTTTGTGCTTCTCTTTGCCTGGGAGTCACTTTCTTTTCCTTCCACCAGCACCATTCCTTCCCTAGCATCTGAATTTCAGTGTAGGCTAGTGACATGTATCTTGGCTTCAGGCTTTTAGAATTTCAGATTTTTATCTAAATCTAAATTACTTTATGCCTTGTAAACTTGGCTTTGTGCCTGTATATGTGTATGTGCCTGTATATGTGTATGTGTAAGTGCATATACCTTATATATACACTATTTCTGTGCATATATGTAAGTATATAACACTTTATGCATGTGTAAACAGAAGGATTTTCATTTCCTCTGCTACCCATCTAGACTTTATATTCTAAGATGATATTTTATCTATTTTTTATTTGCACTTGTTCATTATTTTTTGACAACTTTTTGGAGTTTGTATATTCTTTGGGTCTGAGGGCCAGAAGGGGCTATGAGGGAATTATTAGATGCAGCTTTGTTTGATAAGGAGTGTTCAGAATCTGTCAAAAAATACCAAATTTATGTAAGTAATGACCTGAAAGATGATCAATTGAAGCTAGAAACTCAACATTTTTGGTGCCTGCAGTAGATGCCAGCTTCAGTCCAGCACAGCTTACCACCACTGGTTTTGATGCATCTAAACAGATATTCTAATGAGGCAAAAAGGGAATTAACACATTAATCATCTAGAAAAGTGACAACAAATGAAGCTTCAAGCTGGCTCACGGGGAGAATTCCACCTTCTTAACCACAGGGATTGTTGTGCCATGTATCAACCCCATGGATCAGGACAGGCTGGGGGTGACCCGCTGGAGAAGAGCTCTGTGGAGAAGGACCTGGGGGTGCTGGTGGGTGACAGGGTGGCCATGAGCCAGCAGTGTGCCCTGGGGGCTGAGAGAGACAATGGGATCCTGGGGGCATCAGGAGGAGTGTGGGCAGCAGGTCACAGGAGGGGATCCTCCCCCTCTGCTCTGCCCTGGTCAGGCCCCACCTGGAGTGTTGTGTCCAGTGCTGGGCTCCCTGGGATAAAAAGGACAGGGATCTCCTGGAGAGAGTCCAGAGAAGGGCTATGGAGATGATGAAGGGCCTGGAGCATCTATCCTGTGAGGAAAGGCTGAGAGAGCTGGGGCTGTTCAGCCTGGAGAAAAGAAGACTGAGGGGGGACCTGATCAATGTTTATAAATATCTTAAGCATGGGGTGCAGGGGGAATTGGCCAACCCCTTTTCAGTGTCTGTGGGGACAGGACAAGGGGCAATGGCTGCAAATTGGAGCACAGGGAGTTCCACACCAACATGGGGAGGAACTTTTCCCCAGTGAGGGTGAGGGAGCCCTGGGACAGGCTGCCCAGGGGGTGTGGAGTCTCCTTCCCTGGAGAGATTCCAGCCCCATCTGGCTGCCTGTCTGTGCAGTATGAGCTGGGGAGCTGCTTTGGCAGGGGGGTTGGACCCCATGAGCTCTCGAGGTCCCTTCCAACCCCTACAACCCTGTGATTCTGTGTCATCTCTGGTGCTGGGTTTATTTTTTTTCTTTCTGTTTTTTAATCCTTCCATGTAACCTCTCTGTTCCTTGCTGCCTGGCTCCTCCTGACAGTTTTCTAACAGGGCAGAATTTGAGCTTGTGAGCTTTCTGCTCACCACATTTCTTGTTGGTGAGTAATGTGCTGACAGCCGGGACTCGGCGCTCTGGCCAGCTCAATTCTCTGGCTGTTCCAGCCTTTTCTTCCTCTCTTCAAGTAATGTTTTCCTGCCTCTATTATGGGGGTTGCTAGTGCAACGTAGTGCTGTGTTAGAGGCTGAATTTGTTGAGTTCTTTGTTATTAGTGACTCTGGAAATGTCCTTGGGTTTGTGTTTCTGTCTTCAGGAATGACCTAATGCTGAGGATTTGCATTCCTAGTAGAAAAGTTGCAGTCTTAGAATTATAGAAGTCATTAGGCTGGAAGGGACCTTCAGAGCCCATCTAGTCCTGCAGTGAGCAGGGACACCTTCACTAGAGCAGGGTGCTCAGAGCCCCATCCAGCCTGACCTTGAATGTCTCCAGGGATGGGGCCTCCACCATCTCTCTAGGCACCCTGGGACAGTGATCCACCACCCTCCTATTGAAGAACTTTTTCCTAATACCCAACCTAAACCTCCCCTTTTCCAGTTTAAACCCATCACCCCCATCCTATCACTCCATGCCCTTGGGAACAGTTCTTCCCCAGCTTCCTACAGGCACCTCTCAGGGACTGGAAGGTTGCTGGAAGGTTCCCTTGGAGCCTTCTCTTCTCCAGGTTGAACCAACCCAACTCTCCCAGCCTGGCTTCACAGGAGAGCTGCTCCAGCCCTTGGATCATTTTTGTGTCCCTGATCTGTAAATCATCAAATTTAGACTTAAAGAGCAGCTCTGAAAAAGCTGTCTTGTTTTGGGGCTGATAGCAGTGAAGGTTGTGAGTTACTAATTAGGGAGCATGAAGAGAGATTAATGCAAAAGCTATTAGTGCTTGCTCTGCCTGTGCAAGAGAAGCTTCCTGGCTAACTTCATGGCTAGAACGCAACTTGAATATGTAGTAGGTGAAAGGCTTCTAAAAACTTTGGGTTTTTTCTGAATATTTCTCCTGGTTGCAGGTGGATAGTTGCTTCCCTATTGCCATCTCTTTGTTACAGTAAGGGTGACAGAGCACTGGAATAGGCTGCGCAGGGAGGTGGTGGAGTCTCCTTCCCTGGAGATATTCACAGAGTCACAGAGTTGTAGGGGTTGGAAGGGACCTCGAGAGCTCATGGGGTCCAACCCCCCTGCCAAAGCAGCTCCCCAGCTCATACTGCACAGACAGGCATCCAGATGGGGCTGGAATCTCTCCAGAGAAGGAGACTCCACACCCCCTGGGCAGCCTGTCCCAGGGCTCCCTCACTCTCACTGGGGAAAAGTTCCTCCCCATGTTGGTGTGGAACTTCCTGTGCTCCAATTTGCAGCCATTGCCCCTTGTCCTGTCCCCACAGACACTGAAAAGGGGCTGGCCAATTCCCCCTGCACCCCATGCTTAAGATATTGATAACCATTGATTAGGTCCCCCCTCAGTCTTCTTTTCTCCAGGCTGAACAGCCCCAGCTCTCTCAGCCTTTCCTCACAGGATAGATGCTCCAGGCCCTTCATCCCCTTCATAGCCCTTCTCTGGACTCTCTCCAGGAGATCCCTGTCCTTTTTACACCAGGGAGCCCAGCACTGGACACAACACTCCAGGTGGGGCCTGACCAGGGCAGAGCAGAGGGGGAGGATCCCCTCCTGTGACCTGCTGCCCACACTCCTCCTGATGCCCCCAGGATCCCATTGTCTCTCTCAGCCCCCAGGGCACACTGCTGGCTCATGGCCACCCTGTCACCCACCAGGACCCCCAGGTCCTTCTCCACAGAGCTCTTCTCCAGCAGGTCACCCCCAGCCTGTCCTGATACATGTGGTTGTTCCTCCCCAGGTGCCAGACTCTCCACTTGCTGTTGTTGAATCCCATCTGGTCTCTCCCTGCCCAGCTCTCCAGCCTGGCCAGGGCTCTGGATGGCAGCGCAGTGTCCTGCCTGTCAGCCACCCCTCCCAGCTCTGGATCATCAGCGCTTGCTGAGGGTGGGTGCTGTTCCCTCAGCAAGGTGTCAGTGAAGATATTGAACAGGACTGGACCCAACACCCAGCCCTGGGGAACGTGTGCTTTCTGTTTCAGGTCTGTGGTGGACAAGACTGATGGAAGAGAGCAACACCAGCAGAGAGCGGTACCTGAAAAGCGTTCTACGGGAGTTGGTTACCTACATCGTTTTCCTTGTGGTCCTGTGTGTCTGTAAGTACCTCTCAGCATTAAGGCATCCAGCTCTGTACTATCCTCTTGCTGTCTGGGACTCCAAAATTGAGGTTGTTTCATGATGTGGGAGAAGAATTTAGGGGTAGGTGTGAAGGCAGATAGTTGGGATTAAATCTTTCTCATGTTTCTGTGCAGGGATTGTTACTTGAGGTTGAAAATAACTGTGCCTTAACAAGTTTTGGTCCTTTAAACAGGATGATAATCTACTTATTCTTTGGTTTTTAGAGAGCATTTTTTAAATGTGGCAGGTGAAGGAGATCTGACTATTTCAAACAGATTGATCAGTCAGTGCTCCACTGCTTTTTGTATTTTAATTACAATTAACAAACAAATGCTGCTTGTTTTCTTCTGAAGCCTTAACTTGTCAGTGCAAAAATCTATACAAATGCAACCTGATGTATTAAAACAAGCAAAGTACTGAATTTTTTCTTCCCTTTTTTTTTCCCCCCTCTTTCTTTGCTTCTCTTCTTTCCCCCCCCACCCTTTACCTCTCTCTCCTTACCAAACCTTTTGCAGTGACTTATGGGACAGTGAGTTCCAGTATGTACTATTACACAAGGATTATGTCACAGCTCTTCCTGGAAACACCTGTATCAAAAATGGAGAAAACTGATTTCAAAACTTTGTCAACAATGGATGACTTCTGGAAGGTAATCTAAAACCTGCCTGTTGCTGTGATTTGCTTGTCTTATCATGCCTCTAAATTTAAATCTAGAAGGTCTTTTTGTTTCTAGAAGAAGTAGGGGATGTGTGTGCAGTGTCAGAGCTATGGTCTTCAATATTGGAGAGTATAGAACCCAGGTAATGCTAGTGGGGCAGGGTAGGGCAGGGTTGAAGAACGTCTTTGGAGGACTGGAAGCAGGAAGGTGTTATGCCAAAAAAATACCAACTGCAAGCCTAACGCCTCCCCAGAACAAAGATCTATAAAAACAGGGCTGGCAACATGCAAACTAAAACTCAGTCTTCCTCCCCAGTTCACAGAAGGCCCTTTGCTGGATGGTCTTTACTGGGAGGTGTGGTACAACAACAAAACCATGGCAGAAAACAAAAGCTTCATTTATTATGAGAACCTGCTCCTGGGGGTGCCGCGCATCCGGCAGCTGAAGGTCAGGAACGGCTCGTGTGCCATACCTGAAGATCTGAAGGAGGAAATCAAGGACTGCTATGATGGCTACTCTGTTGCTAATGAAGATACTGCTCCTTTTGGACTTCAGAATGGAACAGCGTACGTAGCATCCCCGCGGCATCCCCGCGGCATCCCCGCGGCATCCCCGCGGCATCCCCGCGGCATCCCCGTGGCATCCCCGCGGCATCCCCGCGGCATCCCCGCGGCATCCCCGCATCTTGCCCCTCTAGACGCTCACTTGGTTTATTTTTTCCGACCTGGGTTATGCTGAATGACACAATAAGTCACTTGGCAGAGGCAGCTCTGCATCTCCTCTATGTTCTGTCTGTGAAGCCAGGTAGATCTTGAGCAGCTGGCAGTTCTGCTCACAGAGAAACCTTACTGAACCTGGAGAAGACACTGTTCCTGATCCACTTGAGCTTAGGTGCTGTCATTGTGCTGTTGGTAGTTACACATGGGAGACACGCTGTGGTCTGAGGGCAGCACTGCAACTCCCCAGCACCGGTTCTAGTTCCAGATTGTATTACTACAGTGTCTTCCCTGGCTAAAAATTGGGAATAGAACTGCCTTGCTTGGAGGATGATGTGTGAGTTGAACTGTAAAAGGTTTTGGTCTGAGGGCAGCACTACAACTCCCCAGCACTGGTTCTAGTTCCAGATTGTATTACTACAGTGTCTTCCCTGGCTAAAAATTGGGAATAGAACTGCCTTGCTTGGAGGATGATGTGTGAGTTGAACTGTAAAAGGTTTTGGAAGTGGAACCTAATTATGTAAATGACAATTTTCTTTCTTTCTTTCCCTGAGGATAGAAATTCTGTGGGAGTGGATTGATGCATTCTCTTTCCACAATTAATATTCCTTCCATCTTAATTTTGGTGTGCTAGTCAAAGGAGCTTTGTAAGCTCTTTCTGCAGAGTAATCAAAGCTTTCTACAAGTACCTCTTGAACAAATGAAGCTTTAAGTAATTGATATGTTTCTTTAGCCAGGTTTTCATAGAATCCCAAGGTTGGAAAAGACCTTTAAGATCATCAAGTCCAACCATTCCTGTCCTATGCTAAACCATATCCCTAACTATCTGATCTACCCTTTTTATAAACACACCCAGGGATGGTGACTGTTGTAAGTTCAAAGTGGAGAGACACTAACATGTTCTGTTTCACTTACTCCTGAACTAGGTGGACCTACACCAACGAAAAGGACTTGAATGGGAGCACTCACTGGGGCTTGATTGCCACATACAGTGGGGCTGGTTATTACCAAGACCTCTCAAGGACCAGAGAAATGACAGCTCTGCAGATTGCTAATCTTAAGGAGAACCTGTGGCTGGACAGAGGGACCAGAGCAGCTTTCATTGATTTCTCAGTGTACAATGCAAACATCAACCTCTTCTGTATTGTCAGGTATGAACAGGACCATGACAAGAGTTACAGTTACACAGTGTAGGTTGTAACCTTGAGGTTTTCTTGCTCTGTTTTGAGGGTGTGGGTAGGTGTGTGTGCTTTGCATAAAGGAGATGGACAACTCAAGTCATGTGTCTCCCTCTCAGAGAAGCAGGACACTGCCTGGCAGCTGCACTCACCACCTGGAGACTGTTCTGACCTTGCTGATACCATAGCAGCTTGGGTGCAGTTTGCAGGCAACTCCTGTAATGTGTTGGCTTATTAAAATATGGTGGTTTTGCCCCAGCTGAGAGTCAGACACCATGCAGCTGCTTGTTCTTTAAAAGGGAGCGGTGGGGAAGTTGAAGGAGGGAAGGAAAAGGGAAAAAACCCAAAACCAAAGGAACCAAAACCTTGTGGGTTGGGATAAGGAGAGTTTCCTGGAATAGCAGAAGGATAGATGTAACAATGATAACGTGACTTTATGGAAAATACATGAAACTGTTGACTCTCTGTGGAGAAGGACCTGGGGGTCCTGGTGGGCGACAGGGTGGCCATGAGCCAGCAGTGTGCCCTGGGGCTGAGAGAGACAATGGGATCCTGGGGGGCATCAGGAGGAGTGTGGGCAGCAGGTCACAGGAGGGGATCCTCCCCCTCTGCTCTGCCCTGGTCAGGCCCCAGCTGGAGTGTTGTGTCCAGTGCTGGGCTCCCTGGTGTAAAAAGGACAGGGATCTCCTGGAGAGAGTCCAGAGAAGGGCTAGGAAGGGCCTGGAGCATCTATCCTGTGAGGAAAGGCTGAGAGAGCTGGGGCTGTTCAGCCTGGAGAAAAGAAGACTAAGGGGGGACCTAATTAAAGTCTATAATTATCTGAAGCAGGGGATGCAGGGGGAATTGTCCAGCCCCTTTTCAGTGTCTGTGGGGACAGGACAAGGGGCAATGGCTGCACATTGGAGCACAGGGAGTTCCACACCAACATGGGGAGGAACTTTTCCCCAGTGAGGGTGAGGGAGCCCTGGGACAGGCTGCCCAGGGGGTGTGGAGTCTCCTTCTCTGGAGAGATTCCAGCCCCATCTGGATGCCTGTCTGTGCAGTATGAGCTGGGGAGCTGCTTTGGCAGGGGGGTGGACCCCATGAACTCTTGAGGTCCCTTCCAATTCCTACAACTCTGTGATTCTGGTGATGCACAATGCAGTGTCTCACCAAACCACAAAGCTCAGGCTGTACAGCTCAGAGTCATCCCAAAAACCAGACTGTCCCCAAAGCCCTGTGTCTTGGAGCTGCCTGCTCCTCCCCCCACGAGTCCCCCTTTTATGCTGAGCATGATGTAGCTGGCATGGAATACCCCCTTTGGCCAGTTTGGGTCACCTGTCCTGGCTGTGTCCCCTCCCTGCTCGTTAGCAGGGAAATATGAACAACTGCAAAGTCCTTGACTGCTTGGCATTAGCTAGAAACATCCCTGTGTTATCAGCACTGCTCCCATCCTGACTCCCAAACTCTCATCCCAACTCCCAAACAGGGCATCCCACGCACTGCTAGAAAGAAATGAACTCCATCCTAACCAAAACCAGGACATAAAACCATGGATGTGCATCAGCCTTTAGCTCAGGCAGCCTGAAATGGGTGCAGATGAAGCCAGGTCTTTCTGTTTTCTCACTGTTCCTGCAATGTTTTGGCTTCTAATCAAAACAGAACATGGTCAGGTTCACACCTTCAGTTCTCTCTAGTGTTTCCTCTGAGTCATATATGGGCTTTTGCCTGTTTCCTTTATTTAAACAGAATTATATAACCCTGTAACTTTTAGCAGTGGTTTTCATCAATGCATTTTCTTTTTCTTTCCCTTTTTTTTATTTTAAATGCAGGTTGTTAGTAGAGTTTCCAGCAACTGGAGGCCTTGTTACATCTTGGCAGCTCCGTCCAGTGAGGCTGATTCACTACATCTCCACCTTTGATTTTTTCCTGGCAGCCTGTGAAATGGCCTTTTGCCTCTTTGTTCTTTATTATATGGTGGAAGAGATCTTAGAAATTCACATTCACAGGCTGCACTACTTCAGAAGCCTCTGGAATTGCCTTGATATCCTTATCATTGTGGTAAGTAATCTTTAATTATAAAGCTATAATTCCTTTCTGAAATGCACATTAATGACTCTGTATTCCTATTGTGTGTTTAAGGGATAGAGCCTTCATCTGGATACCTGGCTAGGTACTTCCAGGACTATTCAGTCTGAGTAAGACAGTTTTAGTCTGTGTTGTATCTGTTGTTGTTGGTTTTAACCTTTGTGTCCTGATGAAAACTTAAGAGTGTTTGTGTCCAGGATGCTTTCTTGTCTATAAAGGCACAGCTCTTATGGGAGGTAACAAACTCACCCTCACTGCTCTTCTTCATATCTGATACAGATTATTGCAGTGCCTTTCAAGGGAGAAAATCATCTGTTTTCAAGTCATGATTTGCATTTGGAGGAGTCAGATTGGGTTTTGAGTATCTCTGCAAGCTACCACTAATGGATTTAATGTGGTAATAAAATACTCACCAGCTCACAAGTGTCTTAAAATTGTAGAGTGCTGTCAGGGTTCCTTTCTTGGCTAAGTGAACAGTGTTGCACCTCTTGGTGTAGCAGAAAATCTCAGCTTTGACTTGAAAACTGCATAATACAATTCCCTCTGGACTTCTATGGAGCTGTGCTCACCAGCAGTACACAAAGCCAGTTCTAATCCCATGCTTGTTTGGTATCTTCAGGCTTGGATGAATCAAAGGTTTAAGTCTTGAAGTTAGATCTGTAAACTAGAGAAATCATACTTGGGTCACACTGGTTTGTAAATGAAGAACCATTTAGGGGAAGTTTGTGACCTGTGTGCCACTTGTTATACTTAATGGGGTGGGGGGTTACACTTACCAGGGTGGGGGGCAGGAATAAGTTGCTTTGCTGTTGGTGTATTCAAGCATGAGTGGAAAATTCACTTCACACAAAGGGTCCAAATTCTGAGTTTGTGCCTTGTCTGAGGGGCACTGTTTAAATTTAGGATTATGTACTTTATGACCTTTATCAATGGCATGGATGATGGGATTGAGTGCACCCTCAGCAAGTTTGGGGATGGCACCAAGCTGAGTGGTGTGGTTGGCACAATAGAAGGAAAGGAGCCATCCAGAGGGACCTGGACTGGCTGGAAAGATGGGACAGGGGGAACCTGATGAGGTTCAACACTGCCAAGGGTCAGGGGTGGCACTTGGGCCTGAGGAATCCCAGACACAGATACAGACTGGGAGAAGAGCTGCTGGGGAGCAGCCCTGTGAGAAGGACCTGGGGGTTCTGGTGGGGGAGAAACTCCCCATGAGCCAGCAGTGGCTCTGGCAGCTGGGAAGTGTGATGGGATCCTGGGCTCCATCAGCAGAGGGGTGGCAGCAGGGACAGGGAGGGGATTGTCCCTCTCTGCTCTGCCCTGGGAGGCCCCAGCTGGATCCTGTGTCCAGACTGGGGCCCCCAATGCAAGAGAGATGTGGGGCTGTTGGAGAGGAGTCAGAGGAGCCACGGAGATGCTCAGAGGGCTGGAGCAGCTCCCCTCTGGAGAGAGGCTGAGGGAGCTGGGCTGGGTCAGCCTGGAGCAGAGAAGGCTGTGGGGGGACCTCATTGCAGCCTGCCAGTCCCTGAAGGGAGCAGAGACACAGGAGGGGAATCAGCTTGTTCAAGGGCAGAGCCTGGCAGGACAAGGGGGATGGAGTGAAGCTGGAGGAGAGAAGGGTGAGAGGAGAGATTGGGGGGAAGTTCTGTGCAGAGAGAGTGGTGAGGGGCTGGAAGGGGCTGCCCAGAGAGGGGGTGGGTGCCCCGTGTCTGGGGGTGTTGAAGGCCAGGTTGGATGGGGCCCTGGGCAACCTTGTGTAGCTCCAGGCCTGAGGTTGGTGTCCCTGCCTGTGGCAGGGGGTTGGATCTCTGTGCTCCCTGGGGTCCCTTCCAACCCAGACCATTCTATGATACTGTATTAGGGCAGAGCACAAACCTTACCTGCCTGGTAAAACTATGGCTTCTCTGCTGTTGCTTCTTCTGGGTGATACTGGTCAGTCTGCACTCAGAGAGACTCTAGAATCTTTTTATCTCCTTCTGTCTTTCTACTCTTTTCCACCTTTGTCTTCTCCAGCTGTCATCTTTCTTTCCTTATATTTCCTTCTCCGTGATAGCTTCATTTTGCTGAGGCTGCCAGGCTTCACCGTCACCTTCCTCTTCAGCTGTGGCAAGGAAGAGATTTCTCAATCTTCTTACTCCCAGGCTGTTTGGCTGTAGTCTAGCACTATAATGGCTTTGCTGTGATGGATTTTGGGCTATATCCAGAAATTCTAGTTTGGATCCAATCTAAAGCAGCATAAATTATTCCTGAGTGAAAGGAGATGTGAGCTGTGACCAGCAGGGATGATGCTGAAGCACTGCAAGAAGCTTGGATCAGTGATTTTCACAGAATCACAGAATCACAGAATCACAGAATCTTAGGGGTTGGAAGGGACCTCAAGAGATCTTCGGGTCCAACCCCCCTGCCAAAGCAGGCTCCCTATCTCATATTACATAGATAGGCGTCCAGACGAGACTTGAATATCTCCAGAGAAGGAGACTCCACCACCTCCCTGGGCAGCCTATTCCACTGCTCTGTCACCCTCACTGTGAAAAAGTTCTTCCGCATGTTGGTGCGGAACTTCCTGTGCTCCAGCTTACAGCCATTGCCCCTAGTCCTGTCCCCACTGACCACTGAAAAGGGGCTGGCCAATTCCCCCTGCCACCCATGTCTAAGATACTTGTAAACACTAATTAGGTCCCCCCTAAGTCTTCTTTTTTCCAGGCTGAACAGACCCAGCTCACTCAACCTTTCCTCATAGGGGAGATGTTCCAGACCCCTAATCATCTTTGTCGCCCTTCTCTGGACTCTCTCCAGAAGGTCCCTGTCTTTTCTATACCAGGGAGCCCAGAACTTTATTTGCTTTTCCTCAATGCTCACACTATGGTAGTGCACTCAATAACAGGAAGTTCCTGATGTGTGTGGGTAAACCAAGTTGTTTTGAAACTCTGATTGCCTTGTGTAAATGTGTGTGTTTGTTTTGTACCCAGCTCTCTGTGGTGGCCATAGGAATTAGCATTTACAGGACCTCAACTGTTGACATGCTCCTGAAGAAGCTGCTGGAAGATCAGAACTCATTCCCCAATTTTGAACCCTTGGCCTATTGGCAGATGCAGTTCAACAACGTTGCTGCAGTCACTGTGTTCTTTGTCTGGATTAAGGTAACTTCAAGACACACATCCTTATTCTAACATGAGAACATAAGCACTGTTCTGAGTTTCACATGATGCATTCTTTGAGGTTTAGTCATGTTCCTCCCAAAATTGGGAGCACAGGGGCAACTTCTTGCAGGTTAAAAGGAAGGTTGTGATTTGCCATGGGTTTAGTGGTGGGTTTGTTTAAGTCTAGAGGGTGTGTTCAGTGCTACTGTTCTGCCATAGCAGGCATGTAAAGAAATGGTTTTATTGCTTACAGAATCACAAGGTGGGAAAGGACCTTTAAGATCATCAAGTCCAACCATTCCTGTCCTGTGCTGACCCAGATCTCTCAGCACCTCATCTCCCCTGTTGTTAAACACCCCCAGGGGTGGGGACTCAGCCCCCTCCCTGGGCAGCCTGTGCCACAGCCCCACAACTCTGCCAGGGAAGAACTTTTTCCTAACATCTGATCTGAACCTGAGTTGACAAGTCAGTTAGAAGAGTTGGTAAAACTAATCCAATTATTTGAAAAAATAATTCCAACCCCACACCAACATGGGGAGGAACTTTTCCCCAGTGAGGGTGAGGGAGCCCTGGGACAGGCTGCCCAGGGGGTGTGGAGTCTCCTTCTCTGGGGAGATTCCAGCCCCATCTGGCTGCCTGTCTGTGCAGTATGAGCTGGGGAGCTGCTTTGGCAGGGGGGTTGGACCCCATGAGCTCTCGAGGTCCCTTCCAACCCCTACAACTCTGTGATTCTGTGATCTCACCTGTAAAAAGCTGGAGGGGTGGTTGTGTTAAGATATTTTTGTATTCCTTGTCTTGACACTTCTCTTGTTTGTGTCTGGTTTTTCTTCTAACAGCTTTTCAAGTTTGTGAACTTCAACAGGACAATGAGTCAGTTATCTACTACCATGTCTCGCTGTGTCAAAGATGTCATTGGCTTTGCTATTATGTTTTTTATTATATTCTTAGCATATGCTCAGCTGGCCTACCTTGTCTTTGGCACTCAAATTGATGACTTCAGCACTTTCCAGGACTGTATGTAAGTACAAGAATTAGAGTTTCTCAGTACATTGCTAGATGGATTTAATTCCCTCATCAGAGACTAAATAAATCCTGTGACATCCATCTAAGGAGGTGAGCTGCAGATGCTTCAGTGTTGATGTAGCTCAGTAGCAACTGTGTTTTTTGGTTAACATTTTAGCTCAAAACCTGTCTTTGCTGTGAGAGTAAAAATATGCTAGAAATGAGCTAAAGATGGCAGGTTTGGGTTGGAGGTGACGTGGGCTTTGTAGCAGTTGCCCACATCCCTAGACAAAGCAGTAACTCCATCTCCAGCAGCTGAGTGCCTACTCTTGGGTTTGTAATGCTTCCTGAGATGTTGCATGCACATCTGGTTGGTATATGTGTAGTTGGTTGGCTCACAGATGGAGTCTATCATAACCAACTAGTAAATTTCTAAGTGTCTGCTGGAATCCAAGGGAGGGATAAGCCTTAATATCAATTAATCAATTAATCTACTTTCCCTTTGGTGATTTGGCCCAACATAACCTGATTCTGAGGTATTACCAGGTTGTTCAGTTACTGATTTTTTTTTTCCCTGTGCCCCCTTAGAGGGGGAAGTGTTGTGAAAAGTTTCTTGCACAGAAGCTCAGGAACTTGCAGAATGCTACTGGTGCTGTCCAGTGCTGGGCACCTTCCAGCCTTGGCACTCTGCAGACAGAGGTTTGGGGATGTAAGTACACAAGAAGCAATAGGAGAGGGATGGCACTCCCCAGACAGCAGCTTGGGGATGTATGTTCACAAGAAGCAATAGGAGAGGGATGGGAGTGGATCTTAAAACTTTGCAGGGGTGATAGTTGGTTTGCTCTGCTTCTTGTTACCCCTGTTACTGATTCCAACCAAAAGCCAGGAGTAACCACCTTGGGTTTGTTCTCTGTGTGGCATCTCACTGCCAGTTCCATTCTGCCTAGAGATGGGCTTGGGGAAGCTTCTTGCACAGAAGCTCAGGAACTTGCAGAATGCTCCTGGTGCTGTCCAGTGCTGGGCACCTTCCAGCCTTGGCACTCTGCAGACAGAGGTTTGGGGATGTAAGTACACAAGAAGCAATAGGAGAGGGATGGCACTCTGCAGACAGAGGTTTGGGGATGTCAGTACACAAGAAGCAATAGGAGAGGGATGGGAGTGGATCTTAAAGCTTTGCAGGGGTGATAGTTGGTTTGCTCTGCTTCCTGTTACTGATTCCAACCAGAAGCCAGGAGTAACCACCTTGGGTTTGTTCTCTGTGTGGCATCTCACTCCCAGTTCCATTCTGCCTAGAGATGGGCTTGGGGAATTGACCGTTGCAGTGCCAGATAAAGTCTTGTGGTTGCACAACCCATCAGTCAGGCTTTTAGGGTAAAACACATTGAGATTGACTACACTGAGAATGGGCTTTTTTTTTCTTTCTTTCTTTTTTTTTTTTTAATTTCCAACTGCTGGATTTCTTCTGTTCTTTTAAGATTTACTCAGTTCCGCATCATTTTGGGAGACTTCAACTTCACAGAGGTTGAAGAAGCCAATCGAATTTTGGGACCCATTTATTTCACTACATTTGTGTTCTTTATGTTCTTCATTCTTTTGGTATGTACACCTTTGTTTACATGGGGGTGGCTGTTTCTCTATCTCCTGGATCTCTTGTCCCTTGGTTCTTTTGGGGTTGTGTTTTTTTATTATTGATAATGGGGAGTGTGCAGCCTGGTTGTTATACACTTGTAATTTGTTTTTCATTTAAAATAGATTTCTGTTGTATGTTTGCTGCCATGCCCATACACTGTTGCACATTGTGGGTTTTCAGTTTGTGCTTTTTCTTTTGTTAATATTATAAAGAATTTGTTATTCCTCCAGTCAGAATAGTGCCTGGTTGGCATACACAGCAAGCACCCATAGAATCATAGAATGGCAAGGGTTGGAAGGGACCCCAAGGATCATAAAACTCCAACCCCCTGCCACAGGCAGGGACACCAACCTCAGGCCTGGAGGTTGCCCAGGGCCCCAGCCAACCTGGCCTTCAACACCCCCAGACAAAGGGCACCCACCCCTCCCTGGGCAGCCCCTTCCAGCCCCTCACCACTCTCTCTGCAAAGAACTTCCCCCCAATCTCTCCTCTCACCCTTCCCTCCTCCAGCTTCACTCCAGCCCCCTTGTCCTGCCAGTCTCTGCCCTTGAACAAGCTGATTCCCCTCCTGTGTCTCTGCTCCCTTCAGGGACTGGCAGGCTGCAATGAGGTCCCCCCACAGCCTTCTCTGCTCCAGGCTGACCCAGCCCAGCTCCCTCAGCCTCTCCTTGCATCTTTCAATGCAGAGTAACATTCCATACAGGCTCTGTTCTAATGTGTGGCTGGCTGCATTTGTGACAGCTTAGTTCCTGCCCACAACATGCAGTTTGTGTGCTAGAAAAGCCAAATTCATCAGCAGCATTTGGGCATGCAGGTTTGCCTGCAAAGGCCTCTTTTCCTTGACAAAAAGGGTTATCAGAAGCTCAGCTTATCTGAGAGATTGTCTGTCTAATAAATTCAGTGACTTTATGATGTGTGCTCATCTTTTGTATACTCTCTGTTAGTGCTAGTACTGAATCCATCTTACGATCTAATTATGTTTTTCAAGGCCAGGTTGGCTGGGGCCCTGGGCAACCTTGTGTAGCTCCAGGGCTGGAGGTTGGTATCCCTGCCTGTGGCAGGGGGTTGGAGCTCTGTGATCCTTGGGGTCCCTTCCAACCCAGACCAGGCTGGGATTGTATGATTCTATGTTACTAATAATTTATTTAATTAAGTGGAGGTAGGAAACCTCTCCCTTAGAAACATAAGAGACCAAGTAAATTAATGTTATTAATGTTGATATGCAGGAAGAGCCCCAGTATTTTCTACTTGGACATAGTTTGCAGTTAATTTGGTACTAACATTGTCCCTCTCTGCTCTGCCCTGTGAGGCCCCAGCTGGATCCTGTGTCCAGAGCTGGGGCCCCCAATGCAAGAGAGATGTGGGGCTGTTGGAGAGGGGTCAGAGGAGCCACGGAGATGCTCAGAGGGCTGGAGCAGCTCCCCTCTGGAGAGAGGCTGAGGGAGCTGGGCTGGGTCAGCCTGGAGCAGAGAAGGCTGTGGGGGGACCTCATTGCAGCCTGCCAGTGCCTGAAGGGAGCAGAGACACAGGAGGGGAATCAGCTTGTTCAAGGGCAGAGCCTGGCAGGACAAGGGGGCTGGAGTGAAGCTGGAGGAGGGAAGGGTGAGAGGAGAGATTGGGGGAAGTTCTTTGCAGAGAGAGTGGTGAGGTGCTGGAAGGGGCTGCCCAGAGAGGGGGTGGGTGCCCCGTCCCTGGGGGTGTTGAAGGCCAGGTTGGATGGGGCCCTGGGCAACCTTGTGTAGCTCCAGGCCTGAGGTTGGTGTCCCTGCCTGTGGCAGGGAGTTGGAGCTCTGTGCTCCTTGGGGTCCCTTCCAGCCCAGACCATTTTATGATTCTATGAAATGCAAGCAGAGCTGTAACTAGATAAGAACATTGTGTTTGTGCTAGTTATTATGGGATGAACAGTTCACTTAATTCCTCATTTTTTGCTTTTTTGTTGGAGCTGTGTTGCCTGGAGTAATTCACACTTGTTCTCAGTGTAAGTTTGGACTGCTACCTGCAAGGTGTGAGGAATTAAACTTCCATGTGCAATGTTTATGGCATGGTATATTGTCACTGCTCTGTGTAGGCTTGAACCCTCTCTGAAAAGTAAGTCTCCATTTGATTAAGAGTTTTTATGCAGCAAAGCATCATATTTCATTATCTTGAGCTCTTGATGTTAGGGCTTTTCAACAGCTCACCCTTTTCTCCTGGCCCTTTATCAAAAATTCAGCTTTAGCTCTGCACATGAAGGTCATAGAAGTAGTAGGGCTCAGACTTGTTATCATTAAGTGGGCTTTTTCATTTCTTTCATGAACAGAACATGTTTTTGGCCATTATCAATGATACATACTCTGAAGTCAAGTCAGATATGGCACAACAGAAGGCAGAAATGGAACTGTCAGACCTTATCAGAAAGGTAAAAGTAACATTTTGTTTGACATCTTGTTTCCTCACATCTGAACTGACTCCATAAAACGTTCTCTAAACCACATGAAATGAAGCTGGCAGCAGCTTGTGGAGGTGCACATCTCTCAGCTGAAATAAGTGAAGCTGAGCTGAGTGTAAATTGAATGAATAAAGACTTTGCATCACACAATGTGTTTTAGTTACCTGAGACTTTGTGTTGAATGATCAGCCTACTGAAAACAACACAGAGTTTCCCTGCCTGACTACAGAGAGAGTTATCAAACTGGAGAGCAGCGTAGGTGGGAGGGATCTGGGGGTTCTGGGGCACAGCAGGGTGACCATGACCAGAAATGTGCCCTTGTGACTAAGAAGACCAATGGCATCCTGGGGTGTAGGAGAAGGGGGGTGGTTAGGAGGTCAGGAGAGGTCCTTCTCCCCCTCTGCTCTGCCCTGGTAAGACCACACCTGGAATATTGTGTCCAGTTCTGGACCCCTCAGCTCCAGAAGGACACAGAGAATTCCTTGAAAGAGCCCAGCCAGGGCCACCAAGGTGATGGAGGGAGTGGAACCCCTTCCTGATGAGGAGAGGCTGAGGGAGCTGGGCCTCTTTAGCCTGGAGAAGAGGAGGCTGAGGGGTGCCCTCATCACTGTCTGTCAGTATGTGCAGGGTGAGAGTCAGGAGCTGGAGCCAGGCTCTGCTCAGGGGTGGCAGCCACAGGACAAGGGGCAGCGGGTGCAGCTGGAGCAGAGGAGGGAACATGGGAACATCAGGAGGAACTTTGTCCCTGTGAGGGTGAGGGAGCCCTGGGACAGGCTGCCCAGAGAGGCTGGGGAGTCTCCTTCTCTGGGGAGATTCCAGCCCTGCCCTGTCCTAGGGACTCTGCTTTGGCAGAGAGGTTGGACTGGAGGGCCCTTCCAACCCCTGGGAGTCTAGGATCCTGTTAACTGGAGGAAGAGAAAGACTGTTGCAGGGCTTTTGGAAGACACTGAGCAATAGTGCACACTAGCTGATTGTGGTAATCAACAATGTTATTAGAAATCAAGGCTTAAGGTTTCATGACAATTAAAACATGGAATTTCACTTTCTCTTTTAGGGCTACAACAAAGCCATGATCAAACTGAAGCTGAAGAAAACCACTGTTGATGACATTTCAGAAAGTCTGAGGCAAGGTGGGGGGAAGCTAAATTTTGATGAACTCAGGCAAGATCTAAAAGGGTAAGGAAGTTGTTACTGCTTATCTTGAGTAGCATCCCCAGAGACTTGTGGTGTGAAGGCTTTGGTGTGAGTTTCTCAAGCTTTGCTGCTCTCTGGGACCCAACATCCTTGAGATGCTGTGTTGTGGGGGGAGAAAGGGTCTGAGGAAGCAGAGATCTAAGGCCTTTGAGGAGATGATATTTCCATCAGAGCTGCTGCAGGGGCTTGTGAACAGGCAGGAGTCCAAGGAATGGTAAGACATCAAGGAGGTGTAAAAGGGGTGGTTGTGAAGGAGCAGGCTGCAGTGCAGGGGGAGATTTGTGCTATTAACTTGTGAAAGGTGAGGCTCAGCTTCTTGTTACCAGGGTTGTGAATTTAAAGGTAGTGCTGGGATGGGTTGTGTATCACTTGGGGATAAAAGTCTGTTCAGAGTGTGCTTCTAACACTTGAAGTTTGCTCAGCATCTGAAAAATGGGAAGTAAGGGAACTGTTTTTACTGCCTTTACAGGAAGGGCCACACTGATGCAGAGATTGAAGCAATATTTACCAAATATGACCAGGATGGGGACCAGGAACTGACAGAGCACGAGCATCAGCAGATGAGAGATGACCTGGAGAAAGAAAGGGTGAGCTCAGAGCTAGGGAGTGGTTTGGCACCACCAGTCATCCAGTCTTCTCTCCATGCTGGTTTACTGTCCCAGAAAGATCCTTCTCTTTCCCTTCCCCTTTCCTTTCTCATCCCTGGCTGGCTGAGCAGAGCTATAAAAAGGCAAGGGGGAGCTGTAAAAAGGCAAGGGGGAGCTGATGGAGGTCTCTGACCTTGACACCCCCATCCCCTGCATATGGGTGACAGTCTTTACATCTCCTGTGTCTGTGGCTTGTGCTTTCACAAAGGAGGATCTGGACCTGGACAGGAGCTCTCTGCCACGTCCTCTGAGTAGCCGCAGCTTCCCCCGCAGCTTGGACGACTCTGAGGAGGATGAGGATGAAGACAGTGGACACAGCTCCAGGAGGAGAGGCAGCAGCTCTAGTGGAGTTTCCTATGAAGAGTTCCAAGTGTAAGTTTATCCTTCTGAGGAGGATGAATCTTCATGGTAGTGGGGTTTTTTTCTTAATTTTCCTTATGGGTTTTCTCCTTCTGGTTATATAGTAGTCTCTTCTCTGAATAGTCATCAAATTGTTAAAGTAGATGGTATTTTTTTTGGGTGCTTGAGTTGCTCACTTTAGTAGCTTTCAAGTAACACCTGAACTATACTTTAGGGAGGTTCATAGGGATCAGTTGGGAAACCAAAAAAAAAACCCCTCAATATTGGCTTGGCCTTAAAAATCTGGTAATTGAAAAGACAGAGAAAATGATCATGCTACAATAACACCAGAAGGCTTCTGGGTTTTTCTTTTACTAGTAAAACCTTAAATTTGTTTTATGTTCACTGAGAACTTTAGCTGGTTTTATTAATTTTAAAATACCTGTGTGTATTTTGTCTATAATGATAGCTTCCCTATTAGTAGAGCAACTATTCTATAGCTATTGACTGTCTTATAAACCATTACAGCAATTATTCTTCTGAATGAAGAATTTGAGTAACTAGAACCAACACATTATGATGAGGATGCCTAAAAAGCAGGGAAATTAGAGTGGAATATATACTTTCATCCCATCTTCTTTACCCCTGTGTTGTCACTTTGCTCTTGTGCACCTTGTCCCTTCCTGGATAGTTGGATTCATATCACAGACTGGTCTGGATTGGAAGGGACCCCAAGGAGCACAGAGCTCCAACCCCCTGCCACAGGCAGGGACACCAACCTCAGGCCTGGAGCTACACAAGGTTGCCCAGGGCCCCATCCAACCTGGGCTTGAACACCCCCAGACACGGGGCACCCACCCCCTCTCTGGGTAGCCCCTTCCAGCCCCTCACCACTCTCTCTGTACAAAACTTCCCCCTAAGATCCAATTTAACCCTTCCTTCCTTCCTTAAGGATTAGATATTTGTGGAAAGTCAGCTGTGTGCTTGAATTCCAAGGCTGTCCTGTCCTTATTCCCTGTGTGTGGTGGTGTGGTGGAATGGTACTGACCCAGAACCATCAGTCCCTGATGCTTGTTGCCCTCAGGCTGATGAGGCGGGTGGATCGCATGGAGCATTCCATCGGCAGCATCGTCTCCAAGATCGACGCGGTTATTGTGAAGCTGGAAGTGATGGAGAGAGCCAAGCTGAAAAGGAGGGATATGTTGGGAAGACTCTTAGATGGAGTGACAGAGGTAAGAAGCCTACTCTCTCCTTTGTGGTTGCAACCTGCGTGGAATGCTCACCTCTTCCCAGCCACCTCTTCCCAGCCACCTCTTCCCAGCCACCTCTTCCCACCGCTTGGCTTGGGAGGGTTGAGGGGCTGGTGGCAAGGATCAGGTGGGTGCTTTGGCAGTGGCCAAGTGATTTCAGTTTGGTGTTAGGAGAATGTGACATTTATAACATGAAGTGTTAGGGATGGGATGCAAGTTTCAGGTATAACAGCCTGTCTTAGAGCAGACCTGTATGGTGGCACTGACACAACAGAGAGTCATGGAATGCATTAGGTTGGGAGGGACCTTCAGAGCCCATCTAGTCCTGCAGTGAGCAGGGACATCTTCACTAGAGCAGGGCACTCAGAGCCCCATCCAGCCTGACCTTGAATGTCTCCAGGGATGGGGCCTCCACCACCTCTCTGGGCACCCTGGGACAGTAATCTACCACCCTCCTATTGAAGAACTTTTTCCTAATACCCAACCTAAATCTCCCCTTTTCCAGTTTAAACCCACCACCCCTCATCCTATCACTCCCTGCCCTTGGGAACAGTTCTTCAGCTTTCTTATCGGCACCTTTCAGGGACTGGAAAGCTGCTATAAGGTCCCCCAGCAGCCTTCTCTTCTCCAGGCTGACCCAGCCCAACTCTCTCAGCCTGGCTTCATAGGAGAGCTGCTCCAGCCTTTTGATCATTTTTCTGGCCTCCTCTGACCCCTCTCCAACAGCCCCACATCTCTCTTGCACTGGGGTCCCCATCTCTGGACACAGGACCCCAGCTGGGTCCTCAGGAGGGCAGAGCAGAGAGGGTCTCACACCTGTGTAGGGCCTTGCAGCTCAGAAGCCCTGCTCCCAGCCTGCATCTCTGTTATCTGCTCAGGATGAAAGACTGGGCCGGGACAACGAAATCCACCGGGAGCAGATGGAGCGGCTGGTGCGGGAGGAGCTGGAGCGATGGGAGTCGGATGACACCGCATCCCAGATGAGCCACCGGCTGGGCACACCCCTCGGCCTGAACGGGCAGCCCCGCTCCAGGAGCTCCCGGCCCTCCTCCTCCCAGTCAGACGGCATCGATGGGGGAGGAGGAAACGGGGGGAGCAACATCCACGTGTAGGATTCGCCTTGCGAGCGATTCTCAGTGCTTCAGGTCAGTATTAAACCAGCAACAAGGCTCCTCCACCGACCCTCTGCATGAGGGGATCATCCCATGAGACCCCTAAGAGCAGGTTTTGCTCCTAGAAGTAAATATTCTCTCCATGAGGCATTTTCAGACCCACATAAACCATCCAGCAGGATACCACCAGAGAGCCTGTCAGCCTTGGAAATACAAACCACTGGAGGCTGAACACAAAGCAAGTGTGACAGAACCCCACCTGGGCAGGATTTAACTTCCAGGCTGGTATTTTGTCCCAAGGTTGCTGCTGCCCTCATAGAAGTATTCCCTGCAATAACATGCTGTGCCTAAAACAATTGGAAAGGCTGTGAGTTTTCTGCTTTCTGTTGGGACATAGGATTTTTTTTTAATCAATTTTTAAAAGAAGGTGGTGTCAGTTTATTGTTGCATCCATTATAATGCTTTTCAGAGAGACAAACCAGCACTTTTTAAAATGTTATTTTGACTTTCTGCCCTATTTTTCTGAGGTACTCTTGATGTAATAACATTTTCATTAACTTTAAATGTTGATTTTTTTTTTTTCCCTCCCTGCCTTTGAGAAATCTCATGTTCCCTCAAACAGAAGTGCACTTAACTTGTACAACTGTAGATCATGTTATTCTGTAACAGAAACTCTATGTGGTTTTGCATTCCTTTAGCATTTCCAAAGTGATAGTTGACAACTGCCTCTTCACACCCAGCTCATGGTGCCATTTTCAGCTTTGTGGAGTATTGCCCATTTTTTAATCATAGAATCCCACTGGTCTGGGTTAGAAGGGACCCCAAGGAGCACAGAGCTCCAACCCCCTGCCACAGGCAGGGACACCAACCTCAGGCCTGGAGCTACACAAGGTTGCCCAGGGCCCCAGCCAACCTGGCCTTCAACACCCCCAGGGATGATGGGGCACCCACCCCCTCTCTGGGCAGCCCCTTCCAGCCCCTCACCACTCTCTCTGCAAAGAACTTCCCCCCAATCTCTCCTCTCACCCTTCCCTCCTCCAGCTTCACTCCAGCCCCCTTGTCCTGCCAGTCTCTGCCCTTGAACAAGCTGATTCCCCTCCTGTGTCTCTGCTCCCTTCAGGGACTGGCAGGCTGCAATGAGGTCCCCCCACAGCCTTCTCTGCTCCAGGCTGACCCAGCCCAGCTCCCTCAGCCTCTCTCCATAGGGAAGCTGCTCCAGCCCTCTGAGCATCTCCATGGCTCCTCTGACCCCTCTCCAACAGCCCCACATCTCTCTTGCATTGGGGGCCCCAGCTCTGCACACAGGATCCAGCTGGGGCCTCCCAGGACAGAGCAGAGAGGGACAATCCCCTCCCTGTCCCTGCTGCCACCCCTCTGCTGATGGAGCCCAGGATCCCATCACCCTTCCCAGCTGCCAGAGCCACTGCTGGCTCATGGGGAGTCTCTCACCCATCAGAACCCCCAGGTCCTTCTCACAGGGCTGCTCCCCAGCAGCTCTTCTCCCATCCTGTGCTCTATCATGGTCAAATTGTGTCTCATCTCTGTAGTCTGTATTTCTGCTTGACAGAACTGCTTGTAAAATCCCCAGGTCTATTTCTACATCCACTTTTCCACTGAGGTGCAGCCTGTGAGTCTTCTGCAAAGGTGTTTGTAGTATAATCACTGAGTTGTTCTTTATTATTCTTCAGTATTTCCATTCCTCTGCTTTCCATGTCACAGCAGCTTTGTTTTTCTGAAAGGAGATGCAATGCTGAAGTGAACACTGGGTTCCTACAGAAGTCATGGTGGTGTGGTGGTTGTAGCTTTGCCAGGGAACATGTTTCCCAACGCTGGTTTGGGAGGGTGGTTGTTAAATGTGCTTTTTTTTCCCCTGAAGATGGCAGTTGTCTGGGGTTTAAGGACTTAAGAGTTGGTGTAAAGGAAGATGGAAAGATAGATAATCAAACTCATCTTGGCTATTAGGGTATAAAGAGGAAAAAATACCTATTTAACTAAATAGAAATAGCATATATGTGTTATGTTCACAGAATCACAGAAAGTTAGGAGTTGGAAGGGACCTCTGGAGATCACCCAGTCCCACCCCCCTGCCAGAGCAGGATCACCCAGACTAAATCCCACAGGAACACATCCAGGTGGGTTTGGGTGTCTCCAGAGAAGGAGACTCCCCATCCTCTCTGGGCAGCCTGTCCCAGGGCTCCCTCACCCTCACAGGGTGAAAACTTTCTCCTTAATTCATTCAATTCTCCTTAAGTTCATTCTTATTGTTTCAAGAAGTGGTTGTTACCAGGGGTTAGCACTTTGTTCTTGTAAGCTTTGCCAAGCAGCACTACATCTCAAGGATGTTCTTAGAACTGCATTGCCTGCCTGTGCAATGACTCAGGATGCCTCCCTCTAACCAGAGACCTTGCTAAAGCTACACAGGCTTCATGCCTTCCACTTACATTCATGAGAAACCATACACACAGCAGCTCAACTTGAGGTGGAGCAGGAGGAAGCTCAGTGTAGAGACTTAGGAATTCCTTAGTAGCTTTGGCTTGAGAGCAGCACAACGTGGGCAAGCAGGTTATGATTCTTGTGAAGTGGTGGGGTTTTTTTCATCCTGGGGGGTATATTTTGTCTTGTGCTAGGAAGACATCCACACCCTTTCATCAGACACCCCCCAACTTCCCAAAACAGCACAGGGTTTAGGGTGTTTGTGTGAAACAAGAGACAGACCTCGCTCTGTCTTGCCTTGATTGAAAGGTCTTAGACATAAAGCTCCCTGAGGAAAGCTTTTCTGTGTTGAACTGGCATCTCTGACTTTAAACAAGCCCCAGAACCCCCTGTTAGCTGTGCACATGGCTAGCTGGTGTGTAAGGAAAACAGAACATAAGGTACAAAGCCATTTAAATACATAGAGCCTCCTCTTTCCATGTTTTGGACATGAATATAGCATGTGATGGGATTTGCAACTTAAACTTTGAGACATGTTAACTAATTACATGGGTATAATGTGTCATTGCTGTTGGGTTTCCAGGGTCAAAGGTTCCCTACATGCTGAGATAGTATTTAAATAATCATGTGCTTAGAATCAGTGACTTCAGGGCAATGAAGCTGGTGGAGGGGCTGGAACACAGGTCTGATGGGGAGTGGCAGAGAACTGGGAGAGTTCAGCCTGGAGAAGAGGAGGCTGAGGGGAAACGTTATCACTCTCTACAAGTCCTTGAAAGGAGGTTGTGGTGAGCTGGGGCTCTGCCTCTTCCTGCAGATACCCAGTGACAGGACAAGAGGGAATGGCTGCAAGTTGTGCCAGGGGAGGGTCAGGTTAGAAATGAGGAGACATTTCTTCTCAGAAGAAGCAGTTGGGCATTGGAAGGGGCTGCCCAGGGAGGTGGTAGAGTCACCATCCCTTGGGGTGTCCAAGGAAAGGCTGGATGAGGTCCTTAGGGATGTGGGTTAGTGAGTGATAGAGGTGGTAGGGGCTGGTTGGACTGGATGATCTCAGAGGGCTTTTCCAGCCTTAACAATTCTGTGATTCTGTGACTTAGGACACCCCAGGTTGGCTCATCTGGCCAGCGATCAGCAGGACCTTACAAAGAACACCACAGGTTAAGGTTTGTGCCCATGGCTTGTAAAGCATGTGTCATGCTGAGGCCTGTGCCAGAAGGCCCAGGGGTGTGCAGAAGGCAGGACCTTCCTGGGAGGGGGGAATGACACCCAAACGAAACCCATGGGTACAGTTTCCAAGAGGTTTCCCATAAAAATATATCCTACAAGCTGTAAATACAATCAGGCTGCTTGTCTTTATTTGTAGCACATCTTTATTAGGAAAACCAGTTGTGTTCACAGCTGTAATGAAGGTATCCTTTCTGTAACTTAAGAACAAACTTCACCTTGAAGTGCACTGAGCTTTCCCAGGGTACCTGTGTGTCAGCAGCGAGCCCTGCAGCCAGCCTGTGGCCACTTGAGGACTGTTACAGACCTTTCACTCTTCCCTTCTCCAGCTTCAGACCATGGCATCGTCTGTCACTCACGACAAAGGGGAGGCTTCCCCCTCGTGGCATGCAGCGTTTGGCCTTGTTAGGGAGCTGTTAATTATGCAAAGCCTTCTGCAGCCATCAAGAATGTATCTGAGCTGTAAAACTGAGCACTTTACCTCCTAATAAACCTTTTATATAACCTGGAAAGCAAAGGCTGTGCCTCTCACTTGGGTTGTTTAGAGGAGAACACTAAGAACCCCCCTGCTTTGTGGGTGTTGCTTCCCTCTCATGCCTCTCTCCCCAGTGAGGTAATGCTGTAAAAAGGCAGTATGGGGGTGTAGATAAGCAGAGAGGACTGGGATGCTGCTGCTTCCTTGCCCAAACAGGACCTTTTCTTAATGATTTATTTCACATTTGTGTTTTCCTGCTGTCTCAGCAGCTCCAAGCACTAATAACTCCATCCCTTCATGACATCACAGTTGCTGTATAAGTTAAGTGAACACTTCTACTCCTTTTCTCTGTCTCCCTTTATTTTTCCCTTTGTTTTAGGGAATCCTTCAGCATCTGGAGGGGGTGGGGGAGGGTTCTGGTCCTGGGAAATCCCAGGCTCATGTCTAAGATCCATAGTTCTGCCTGTGCATCAAATGTATATCCTATTAATGAAAGTTGAGTGCTTCATACAAATCCATCTCTGCCTTCAGTGGAATAGAGGTGTGCTGAGGTTATTAAGTGTATTAAGCCTTTAGTTGGTGTGTTAGAAAAGTCACAGTGTGGGGGAAGTGGGAGTTCTTGTTAATTTAATTCTCTGTGTGAGCTGTAGCATTGCTGACTTGGAAAACTCCTCCAGGCAGGGCAGTTTGAGATGCAGAAGAGGGTAGAAATTGCAGCTGGAGGAGTCCTTTCCCAGAGTCCATTCCACCAGCAATCCTTCAGGAGAAGGTTTAGGCTGGCTGTGAGCCTGTCCCTTCCCCATACAGCATCTCTGGCTTTGCTGGTGTCCCTGGGACCACAGGGAACTGGTGGTGGGAAGGTATGTAAGCAGCACAGGGTTCAGGAGGGAAGGCAGAGCCTAACCTTTCAGAGACACTGAAGTCATGTCAGCCTATTTTCTGAACCAAACAGCTGAGATTCCCATGCCCACACACTGTCCTTCCCTTTCTGCATGGGAGCAGAATGAATCCACATTGTCACCTTCTGTTGTGCTAAAGACACTCTTCAGTGGTAACTCAGCCTGTACCCTTTCTTTACCTGGGGGTGGCTGGAGGAAAAAGATAGGTTCTCAGTTGTCAGGAAACAAATGATCTTTTACTGAAGCTTGTTAAATGAGAGAGGAAACAAGAGTGCTTTAGACACAGCCCTTCAGTAAGGGTTCAGTTGGTGGGGCTGGGTCTTCCAGAAAAGGATAGAACATATTTCAAAAGCAAACTGTTTCAAACCAAACCAGGCTAGTGCAATGGAGAAACAGGGGAAAAAAACCACTGTCAGAAAGGTTTTCCCTCTGGGCAGCCTTAAAAATAGCAGCTCTGTGTGTGTGTGTGTGTGTGTGTGTGTGTGCCACTGCTTGCATGCAGAGTGGTGTGATGAGAGCTCCAGGAAACGCTCCAACAAGAAACCAGTGCTTCCAGGCTAAGCTTGTGGTCACCAGTTCGTTCCAGAGCTGAGGTAAGCATGTGTTTGTACTGCTAGCAGCTTTTCCTGCAGCTGAGGCAGATGCTGTAAGACCAAGTCCCCTCACACCCTGCTAACAGATGGCTGTATGCTGAGAGGTGCAGACCTGACCGGTGTTGGAGATGCTCAGCACCCAGCTGACACCTGCTGGGGCCATGGCAGCAGGCTCAGAGGAACAGCAGACAGCAGCAGCCGGGCCTTCCTGGGCAGCCTCCTTCCCCAGCTGGCAGCACCCAGCTGCTGTGCTCCTTCCCAACCATCTCCTGATGCAGGAGGAGGCAGCTCCAGCTCTGAAAAGCTCTTGGCTGAAGGTTACCATATAGAATCCCAGAACCCCCTGAGCTGTCAGGTCCCCCCAGGCCCATCAGTGCCACTCCTGGCTGCACACAGCCCAGCCCAGGCAGAGCAGGGCACTGAGCGCAGCGGCCAGACGCTTCTTGCCCTCAGCCCAGCTCGGGGCTGGGACCCCTTCCCTGGGGAGCCTGTGCCAGCGCCCGACCCCCCTCTCAGCACAGACCCTCTTCTGACACCCAGCCTGACCCTCCCCTGGCCCAGCTTCACGCCGGCCCCTCGGGTTCCAGCCCTGGGCCCCAAAGAGAGGAGAGAGATGGGCGCTGCCCCTTGGCTCCCCTGGGCAGGCAGCCACAGGCCGGGGGGAGGCCTCCCCTCAGCCTCCTCTGCTCCAGGCTGGGCAACCCCAGGCCCTTCAGAGTGCAGCTGCCCAGGGTTTAACAGGAGAGAAGGGCTTCCTGTATTGGGAATCCCTTTCCCAGTATGACCATAGTAACACTTCCCAAGGGCTGAGGTGGATTTGCTGAGGGGTGGCTTTAGAAACTTGAGCACAGGTAACTTGCCTAAGATTTGTTGTACTTCTCCCCATTTCATTTAACAGGCAGTAAGTCCCCTTGCAAGAACCTCGACTTCCATTTTGGAAAGAGGGTTGCTTTGTCATTGTTGGGGTTCAGCCCCAGCCAGTGGCCCCACAGCTGCTCACTCACCTCTTACCCCCACCCCCGTGGGATGAGGAAGAGAATTGGAAGACAAAGGTAAAACTCTTGGGCTGGGATAAGGACAGCTTGCTGGGAGAGCAGAGGGAGAAGAATATATAAAGTGGGTGATACACAGCAAGGTTTGCTCACCTGACAGATGCCCAACCTGTCCCTGAGGAGCAGCCCCCACTCCCCAGCCAGCCCCCTTCATATCCAGAGCATGATGGAAGGAATGTCTGGCACGTTAGAGTCAGCTCTCCAGGCAGTATCCCCTCCTTGATCCTTCTGGACATTAACTCTTCCCCAGCTGAAAACCAGGAAAACATCCCCCTCTCATTCTGCATCGTCTACATCATGCCCAGACCCTCCAAATTCCAGGGGACAGGAGATGGGATGAGGGGCAATGGGCTCAAGCTGTGCCAGGGCAGGGGCAGCTCAGCTGGGAGGGCAAAGTTCTTCCCTGGCAGAGTTGTGGGGCTGTGGCACAGGCTGCCCAGGGAGGGGGCTGAGTCCTGTTCAACATAAACCACCTGAAACAGGAATTTCCATACATGAACTTGAACTCTGCACCTGGCCATTCTTTCACAGCCAAACTCAAACCAAACAACAACTCCCATCACAAACTGATGGCATCAGGCAGTTGTGCCATGTCTAAGCCTGAGAGAACCATGAGCCTTGACACCCTGAGCCACTTGACCCGTGGTCCCCTGTCGCTAAGATCCTGCCAAAAGGAGCAAATGTCAGGGATAACTCAGCCCCTAAGCCAATGGCAGGGGAAAGCAGGGATCCAGACCAATTTGGAGCAGATTAATGAGAAAAGGCTTAATGAGCCATGTACCTCTCAAAGAATGCTTGGAAAATCCATCCCTAATGAGGGTGGGGAGAGAGGAAAAGCTGGTGAGAAACACTCCAGGCCCGTTAACCTTGGGGTATTTAGGAGCTCCTTGGGAGTCTAATTCTTGTCACAAGGTCAAGCTTTTACACAGCAATTACTGAGGATCTCCATAGTATCAACATACAGACACACACAGGCTCAAAGCCTTTGAACCTCAGGGACTCTGGACTCAGCACTGGGGTACTTGTGCCCCTGGACTCAGCATGGGCAAGGCAGCACCTCAAGTGCTGTGTCCAGTTCTGAGCTCCCTTGTCCTGCCAGTCTCTGCCCTTGAACAAGCTGATTCCCCTCCTGTGTCTCTGCTCCCTTCAGGGACTGGCAGGCTGCAATGAGGTCCCCCCACAGCCTTCTCTGCTCCAGGCTGACCCAGCCCAGCTCCCTCAGCCTCTCTCCAGAGGGGAGCTGCTCCAGCCCTCTGAGCATCTCCGTGCCTCCTCTGACCCCTCTCCAACAGCCCCACATCTCTCTTGCATTGGGGGGGGTCCCATCACCTGTCACCTGGCCATCACCCACCTCTCTGCATCTTCCTGTCAGGTCATTGTGGGAGTGATAAGATCTCCCCTCAGCCTCCTGTTCTCCAGGCTAATGTGTCATTGTTGCTTATCCTCACGCTGTGGAATGTCCTTATGTTCTAAAGGAACCATCTCATCACACTGGAAGGACTGTCACCTGCATGTTGGCAGTGACACAGCCATGGAGTCTTCAACAGTAATACACAGGAATAAATGAGGATCACAGAATCACACAGAATCACAGAGCTGTAGGGGTTGGAAGGGACCTCGAGAGCTCATGGGGTCCAACCCCCCTGCCAAAGCAGCTCCCCAGCTCATACTGCACAGACAGGCATCCAGATGGGGCTGGAATCTCTCCAGAGAAGGAGACTCCACACCCCCTGGGCAGCCTGTCCCAGGGCTCCCTCACCCTCACTGGGGAAAAGTTCCTCCCCATGTTGCTGTGGAACTTCCTGTGCTCCAATTTGCAGCCATTGCCCCTTGTCCTGTCCCCACAGACACTGAAAAGGGGCTGGCCAATTCCCCCTGCACCCCATGCTTCAGATATTGATAAACATTGATCAGGTCCCCCCTCAGTCTCTTCTCTCCAGGCTGAACAGCCCCAGCTCTCTCAGCCTTTCCTCACAGGATAGATGCTCCAGGCCCTTCATCATCTTCATAGCCCTTCTCTGGACTCTCTCCAGGAGATCCCTGTCCTTTTTACACCAGGGAGCCCAGCACTGGACACAACACTCCAGGTGGGGCCTGACCAGGGCAGAGCAGAGGGGGAGGATCCCCTCCTGTGACCTGCTGGCCACACTCCTCCTGATGCCCCCCAGGATCCCATTGTGTCTCTCAGCCCCAGGGCACACTGCTGGCTCACATCCTGTGTTTTTAGCCTGCAAAAAACTGCAACAACCTACTTTGCATCAAAAAGGAGCAAGGATGAGACATTGGAGGGCAGGAAGGATTCCCAAATCTGAAAGATCAGGGACCAAAAGTGTGTTTCTGTTGCTGTCTCACATGGACCGTGACCACATCAGTAGCTGAGACTGAATTGGTGGCCTGATTTACACCCTCTGCTCTGCCCTGCTCAGGCCCCACCTGGAGTGTTGTGTCCAGTGCTGGGCTCCCTGGTGTAAAAAGGACAGGGATCTCCTGGAGAGAGAGTCTACCTTTTATGGCCAAGAGAACAGAGGCAGGTGAGGCTTTTTAACTGTGTCCATTAACCCTAGCTTTTTAATAGGCAAGAATGGCACTCCCACTGACTTGTGTAAGCATAAACCACAGCAGAAAGGAAAGTCACTTCAAACAGAATCAAGGCAGATGCACAGGTAGTTTATGAAAGCACTGAACAGTGGGAATTGCCTTTTGCATTCTGGTTTTAGGAGAACTTCTTCATGAAGTAGAGTTTCAGGTAGGCAATGGTGAGGAATATGATGGTCATGCAGGCAAGAGCCAGGTGGTTCTGCCACAGGCCCCAGCTACTTACATCGATGCCTTGATTTGCCAGATACTCGTCTCCAGTACACCACCTATGGATAAATGCACATCCATACACTTAGTTGGGAGTGTCTAGGAAGTTCCTCATCATAAGAAGGACATGGAGGTGCTGGAGTGTGTCCAGAGAAGGGCAACCAGGCTGGGGAAGGGGCTGGAGGGCAAATCCTCTGAGGAGCAGCTGAGGGAGCTGGGGGTGTTGAGCCTGGAGAAGAGGAGGCTGAGGGGAGCCCTTCTCCCCACCTCCCCTGCCCTGCCAGGAGGGTGCAGAGAGGTGGGGGATGGTCTCTGCAGCCAGGGGACAGTAGATGGGACGAGGGGCAATGGGCTCAAGCTGTGCCAGGGCAGGGGCAGCTCAGCTGGGAGGGAAAGGTTCTGAAATACTTACAGGCCTAACTCTCGATAGTTATCATTGCTGATTGGATTCGTGGTGTTACTGCTGCTGCAGAAGTTCAGACCAGCCAGTTCATTGATCTGTAAAGCCTTTTAAAAAATCAAAGAAACAATGACAGCATAAATTAGTAGGTAAACAAACAATATGTTAACAAGGCAAGATAAAAATAAATTCAAATGTATTCTGACAACATGTTGGTATCACTATTTATGCTGCCCAAATCCCCATTTCTTTTGACTGAGGAGTAGAGTTCTAAGGGAGGAGAAGGTATATTGCTATATACAGCCCATACCCTGAAACACATTCACAGAGCCAGGCTTTAACACCTGCCCTAGGCTAGACTCTGTGCCAGCATGTTACAACTCAAACTTCTCTGCAAAGCATCACCCTGGCTTAAATTATCTAAAAAAAGAGAAAAGTTTTAGCCTGGAGAGTTTTTGTTTGACTTGATGGAAAAGAGAAGAATTGGCTTTCTTTTTCTGGGGATAACATTTGTTCTTTTACTCTGCAGCAATTTTGTCCAAGGAGATTCCTTGTTCTTGTCCAAGGGCATTTTGTGCAAGGGATGTGGTTGTTTAGTGTCTCTCCTTATGAGGTGTTCCCAAGTAAAGGAGGGGATCCTCCCCCTCTGCTTTGCCCTGGTCAGGCCCCACCTGGAGTGTTGTGTCCAGTGCTGGGCTCCCTGGGACAAACCAGTCAGGGATCTCCTGGAGAGAGTCCAGAGGAGGCTGCAAAGGGGATGAAGGGCCTGGAGCATCTCCCCTGCCAGGAAAGGCTGGGTTTCAAGTTACTACATTCTGGGGTTACTGTGCTCAATTAGCTTTCCTTTTGCACATTAATTGAATCACAGAATCATAGAATGGCAAGGGTTGGAAGGGACCCCAAGGGTCACAGAGCTCCAACCCCCTGCCACAGGCAGGGACACCAACCTCAGGCCTGGAGCTACACAAGGTTGCCCAGGGCCCCAGCCAACCTGGCCTTGAACACCCCCAGACACGGGGCACCCACCCCCTCTCTGGGCAGCCCCTTCCAGCCCCTCACCACTCTCTCTGCAAAGAACTTCCCCCCAATCTCTCCTCTCACCCTTCCCTCCTCCAGCTTCACTCCAGCCCCCTTGTCCTGCCAGTCTCTGCCCTGGAACAAGCTGATTCCCCTCCTGTGTCTCTGCTCCCTTCAGGGACTGGCAGGCTGCAATGAGGTCCCCCCACAGCCTTCTCTGCTCCAGGCTGACCCAGCCCAGCTCCCTCAGCCTCTCTCCAGAGGGGAGCTGCTCCAGCCCTCTGAGCATCTCCGTGGCTCCTCTGACCCCTCTCCAACAGCCCCACATCTCTCTTGCACTGGGGGCCCCAGCTCTGGACACAGGATCCAGCTGGGGCCTCAGGAGGGCAGAGCAGAGAGGGACAAGTTTTCTTCATCATCAGTAAAGCCATTCCTTTCATCCCTTCCATTTCCAGGTCTGTAGACAGGAAAATACAGCACTTACTGTCATTCCATATCTAGGGATGCTGAAGTATTTGAGCCAGGAGAGCCAGGACATGATACTTGTGAGGTTGACCAGCAACCCAGAGAAAATCTAGAGGCAAGGAGTACAGAAAAAGCCACAACAGCAACAAAAAAGAATTACAAATTCCATACCATGTGTTCTTCTCTAGCTCTTGTCTGCTTTGTCAGGGTCAAAACAAGGGGGGAGGTGTTTTTAGAGGAAGGAATTGTTCCTATCACCCAGCTTTGGCCCATCACCCCATGTCCTCCTGACAAAGTGTGTGATGGGGAACACTTTCACAGGTGTGTGAAACCCTCAGGCTTGGGTCTGTGGGTCCCCAATGGGTTCACAGGAGCTCTGTGCTGTCCCTCAGGGCTGCTGGAGGTATGTGATCAGCTTCCCTTGTGTGCCCTGAGTCTGAGGCAACGTGGCTCATGGCTGTCAGACAACAAGGCAACACTGAACCACAGGGCCTGTCCTCTGACTGTAGCTGTTTGTGTGTTATCTGGCTGTAATGTGCCCAATGGTTGGCTCTGAAGATGAAGAGGACAACTTGGGCAGTGGTCTCAGAGAGGGGGAAGCTGCCATGTCCTCAGCCAGCCAGGGAAAGCTACAGGAGGGTGAAGGAAGGGTAACTCTGGCATAGGCCATTTTTCTGTGTGCTGGCTGACAAGGCCACAGAGAGGAACCACTCTCCTTCCCCCTTAACCCCAGTTCCCCCCACCCAAGCCCTTAGATTCTTGTCAGTTAAAAGGAAACCCCAGAAGATTTGACCCCAGGGTATCAGAATATCAGGATATTCAACCCCAGAGAGGTTCCATATCAGGATAGTCAACCCCAGAGAGGTTCCATATCAGGATATTCAACCCCAGAGAGGTTCCATATCAGGATAATCAACCCCAGAGAGGTTCCATATCAGGATATTCAACCCCAGAGAGGTTCCATATCAGGATATTCAACCCCAGAGAGGTTCAATATCAGGATATTCAACCCCAGAGAGGTTCTGCATATCAGGATATTCAACCCCAGAGAGGTTCAATATCAGGATATTCAACCCCAGAGAGGTTCAATATCAGGATATTCAACCCCAGAGAGGTTCAATATCAGGATATTCAACCCCAGAGAGGTTCCATATCAGGATATTCAACCCCAGAGAGGTTCCATATCAGGATATTCAACCCCAGAGAGGTTCCATATCAGGATATTCAACCCCAGAGAGGTTCCATATCAGGATATTCAACCCCAGAGAGGTTCCATATCAGGATATTCAACCCCAGAGAGGTTCTGCAGAGTTCAGCAGAACTCTGGGCTGGTGGGATTTCAGGATTCAGTCTAGAAAAACTGAGCAGTGCTACTCACAATCATGAAAACAAAGGTGATAGTCATGAGCAGGTTTGCTACAGCGACCACGCTCTGTCCAGCTGCAATGGCCAGTGCCATAGAAGTGGCTGTGTAGGACACCATCATAAGGGTAAACATCATTGTAAAGAAGGCTCCTACTGTTGGTTTTAAACCTTAAAGATAAGAACAAGAAGGGTTTCAGTATGATCCTGCCCAAAGGGAGAAAACAGGAGCAACCTAATGCAGGGAGAAACCTAATGAAGTTCAACAAGAGCAAGTGGAGAGTCTGGCACCTGGGGAGGAACAACCCCATGGATCAGGACAGGCTGGGGGTGAGCTGCTGGAGAAGAGCTCTGTGGAGAAGGACCTGGGGTTCTGGTGGGTGAGTGAGTGGCCATGAGCCAGCAGTGCTGGTCCAAGGTGAAGGCTTCACCATGGCTTCAAGTTATCAAAGGAGGCATTTCTAGTGCACCTCCATGGGCAGCAGTTGTACAGCATTGCACATGTTTCCAACAGAGAGTGTTCCTAATCGCTGCCCGGGGAGGGGGATGAGTTCCTGTGTCTCTGCTCCCTTCAGGGACTGGCAGGCTGCAATGAGGTCCCCCCACAGCCTTCTCTGCTCCAGGCTGACCCAGCCCAGCTCCCTCAGCCTCTCTCCAGAGGGGAGCTGCTCCAGCCCTCTGAGCATCTCCATGGCTCCTCTGACCCCTCTCCAACAGCCCCACATCTCTCTTGCATTGGGGGCCCCAGCTCTGGACACAGGATCCAGCTGGGGCCTCAGGAGGGCAGAGCAGAGAGGGACAATCCCCTCCCTGTCCCTGCTGCCACCCCTCTGCTGATGGAGCCCAGGATCCCATCACCCTTCCCAGCTGCCAGAGCCACTGCTGGCTCATGGGGAGTTTCTCCCCCACCAGAACCCCCAGGTCCTTCTCACAGGGCTGCTCCCCAGCAGCTCTTCTCCCAGTCTGTATCTGTGTCTGGGATTCCTCCAGCCTCAGTGCAACCCCTGACCCTTGGCAGTGTTGAACCTCATTAGGTTCCCCCAGGCCCAACAGACACGTATACATGCATCTATATAAAAACTGTGAGCCCCTTGATTTGGTGAAGGGGCTGTAATGGGGCTGTAGGAGACCATACTTGCCTAGCATAAAGTAAATGATGCAGGTGAAGATGATGCTTGGTAAAGTCCGCATGGGAATTAAGTCAGCCAGTAGCTTAGAGATGAAGTAGACAGATGTTCTGTAGTACCCACTGATATATTCATGCCTGGAACAGGGATGATAACACAGCATATTACAAATTAAAGTCACTAAAAGCCAGTAAGATTATTTTCATGTGGAGGCAAATGAATTCTAGCTCAAACTGCAGGGAAAAAAAGGAATAAAAGAGTTTTTTCACACTTAGGCTGCAATGCCAAATGTCCAGTGAGCCACATGCTGTGTAACAGTGGGGTTTTCATGCGGATCCTCCCCCTCTGCTCTGCCCTGGTCAGGCCCCACCTGGAGTGTTGTGCACAGTGCTGGGCTCCCTGGGACAAACCAGCCAGGGATCTCCTGGAGAGAGTCCAGAGGAGGCTGCAAAGGACATGAAGGGCCTGGAGCATCTCCCCTGCCAGGAAAGGCTGAGGGAGCTGGGGCTGTTCAGCCTGGAGAGAAGAGACTGAGAGGGGATCTGATCACTGGGGATCAATAGCTGAAGGGTGGGACACAGGGGGACATGGGCAGCCTCTTCTCAGTGTCTGTGGGGACAGGACAAGGGGCCATGGCCTCAAGTTGGAGCACAGGGAGTTCCACCCCAATGTGGGGCAGAACTTCTTCCCAGTGAGGGTGAGGGAGCCCTGGGACAGGCTGCCCAGGGGGTGTGGAGTCTCCTTCTCTGGAGAGATTCCAGCCCTGCCCTGTCCTAGGGACCCTGCTTTGGCAGGGGGTTGGATTGATGGGCTCTGGAGGGCCCTTCCCACCCCTGAGAGTCTGTGATGCTGTGATACTAGTGCACAGAGTTTTTGGTAACTCTGTGTTTACTAAAACTGAGAGAGATGGCAAATCCCAGATAATTTTAATTTTCTTCACAGTGTAACCTGTGTTGCTTTAGGGAATCCAGTGAGCAGCTACTTACTGTCCTTGCTAGGAAGCCACAAGCTTATTAATACCTAAATTTAGTGTTAAGGGTGGTTTTTTCCCAACATATGTTAATAATTTTAACCTCTGAGCCATCACAGATTCCCCTCAACAGATTCAAGGCCAACTCACAGGCTAAAAGAGGAACACCTGCAATGAGTGTTAACAATGAAATAACTTAAAATCTCTGTGTTTCCTGTACTTAAACAACCCTAACTACAGCAGGGCAAGCACAGGAACTAACAGTAATCCCTGAGAACCATTTTTGGGTGTATTTTTGTGTATTTTACTTACGTAAATATCTTTTTTTCCACCACAAAGAGTTCAATGGCTGAGATGCTGCTGAAACACTGGTTGGTGGTCAGAAAGAACATCGCCCCCACTCTACAAGAAGCAAAACCACCAAGCTGTTATTAAAGGAAAGGGGGATGGAAATGTCATGTTGCCATGGGAGAGTACAGAAACCCAACCACAGCGCCTGTAGCTCAGCAGGGTGTGACTTCTATCCTGATAGTAAAAGCTGAGAGAGCATGGGATGGATGAGTGGGCAGTGAGGTGGGTGGAGAACTGACTGTGGGACCGAGCTCAGAGAGTGTGATCAGTGGAGCAGAGTCTGACTGGAGCCTGTGCCCAGCGGTGTCCCCAGGGCTGGGTGTTGGGTCCAGTCCTGTTCAATATCTTCACTGGCACCTTGCTGAGGGAACAGCACCCACCCTCAGCAAGTGCCCATGATCCAGAGCTGGGAGGGGTGGCTGACAGGCAGGACACTGCGCTGCCATCCAGAGACCTGGCCAGGCTGGAGAGCTGGGCAGGAAGAGACCAGATGGGATTCAACAACAGCAAGTGGAGAGTCTGGCACCTGGGGAGGAACAACCCCATGGATCAGGACAGGCTGGGGGTGACCTGCTGGAGAAGAGCTCTGTGGAGAAGGACCTGGGGGTGCTGGTGGGTGACAGGGTGGCCATGAGCCAGCAGTGTGCCCTGGGGCTGAGAGAGACAATGGGATCCTGGGGGGCATCAGGAGGAGTGTGGGCAGCAGGTCACAGGAGGGGATCCTCCCCCTCTGCTCTGCCCTGGTCAGGCCCCACCTGGAGTGTTGTGTCCAGTGCTGGGCTCCCTGGGATAAAAAGGACAGGGATCTCCTGGAGAGAGTCCAGAGAAGGGCTAGGGAGATGATGAAGGGCCTGGAACATCTATCCTATGAGGAAAGGCTGAGTAAGTTGGGACTCTTCAGCCTTGAGAAGAAAAGACTGAGGGGGGACCTAAATAATGTCTATAATTATCTGAAGCAGGGGATGCAGGGGGAATTGGCCAGCCCCTTTTCAGTGTCTGTGGGGACAGGACAAGGGGCAATGGCTGCAAATTGGAGCCCAGGAAGTTCCACACCAACATGGGGAGGAACTTTTCCCCAGTGAGGGTGAGGGAGCCCTGGGACAGTCTGCCCAGGGGGTGTGGAGTCTCCTTCTCTGGAGAGATTCCAGCCCCATCTGGATGCCTGTCTGTGCAGTATGAGCTGGGGAGCTGCTTTGGCAGGGGGGTTGGACCCCAGGAGCTCTCGAGGTCCCTTCCAAACCCTACAACTCTGTGATTCTATGATGCTCATCCTGAATGGCACAGGAAAAGGCTTGGTGACAGGTGTATATACATGAGGTATTTGTTACTTGTGTGCAAGGACAGTACATCCCCCCCCACCACCCCCATGCAGCCAAATGATAGAAAAGAAACTAAAGAAATCAATGTTCATTTAAAATTATCCATCTGTGAGCTAAGTCAGGTTGTTTCCACCTTTCCCACTAAAAGGCAAGGCCTTGCTTTCACACCAGTGTAAAACCAGGCTTGTTTCACATAAATGCTGTGTGTCCCAAGAGGAAGAACCCAGAGCTTCATGGTTATGAAGCCCTTTGTTAGGTCAGGTACATACACAGGTGTAAGACCTGAACTGACTCACCTGTTCTGCAGTCCTGCGGTGTCCTTGGTAAGGTCAAAGAAGATAGCACCTACAACCAGCCCTAGGAAAGCTGTAACACACACCTAAAGGTGAAAAGGAAAGGAGGAAAAGTGTTATTCTCTTTTGCTTTCAAAGCTTCAATGGGTCAGGCTTTTAAAATATGTGTAGAACAAGAGGAAATGGTTTTGGAAAGGGGGAAAGCTGCCCAAGCTGGGAAGGGAATTGATCATAGAATCAAAACTGGTCTGGGGTGGAAGGGACCCCAAGGATCACAGAGTTCCAACCCCCCTGCTACAGGCAGGGACACCAACCTCAGGCCTGGAGCTACACAACGTCGAATTGATTCCCCTCCTGTGTCTCTGCTCCCTTCAGGGACTGGCAGGCTGCAATGAGGTCCCCCCACAGCCTTCTCTGCTCCAGGCTGACCCAGCCCAGCTCCCTCAGCCTCTCTCCAGAGGGGAGCTGCTCCAGCCCTCTGAGCATCTCCGTGGCTCCTCTGACCCCTCTCCAACAGCCCCACATCTCACTTGCACAGAATCACAAGGTTGGAAAAGCCTTTTAAGATCATTGAGGCCAACCATCCCTGTCCTGTGCTAAACCAGATCCCTGAGCACCTCATCTCCCCTCTGTTAAACACCCCCAGGGGTGGGGACTCAGCCCCCTCCCTGGGCAGCCTGTGCCACAGCCCCACAACTCTGCCAGGGAAGAACTTTGCCCTCCCAGCTGAGCTGCCCCTGCCCTGGCACAGCTTGAGCCCATTGCCCCTCGTCCCATCTCCTGTCCCCTGGCTGAAGAGACCATCCCCCACCTCTCTGCACCCTCCTGGCAGGGCAGGGGAGGTGGGGAGAAGGTCTCCCCTCAGCCTCCTCTTCTCCAGGCTCAACACCCCCAGCTCCCTCAGTTGCTCCTCAGAGGATTTGCCCTCCAGCCCCTTGTAATTTAAGACTGAAGTGTGTACATCATAACTTTTTAATGCTAAACACAAATGACAACAAATCTCAGCACAAACTGATGGCATCAGGCAGTTGTGCCATGTCTAAGCCTGAGAGAACCATGAGCCTTGACACCCTGAGCCACTTGACCCGTGGTCCCCTGTCGCTAAGATCCTGCCGAAAGGAGCAAATGTCAGGGATAACTCAGCCCCTAAGCCAATGGCCGGGGAAAGCAGGGATCCAGACCAATTTGGAGCAGATTAATGAGAAAAGGCTTAATGAGCCATGTACCTCTCAAAGAATGCTTGGAAAATCCATCCCTAATGAGGGTGGGGAGAGAGGAAAAGCTGGTGAGAAACACTCCAGGCCCGTTAACCTTGGGGTATTTAGGAGCTCCTTGGGAGTCTAATTCTTGTCACAAGGTCAAGCTTTTACACAGCAATTACTGAGGATCTCCATAGTATCAACATACAGACACACACACAGGCTCAAAGCCTTTGAACCTCAGGGACTCTGGACTCAATTCCCCTCCATACTGGCTGTTTGTTCACTCATGAGATAAGCCATGATGAAGATAATTTTTACCCCTGGCTCAGGACCAATTTTTCTGTTGGCTTCTCTAGAACTGCTGAGCGTTGCAGGGGTGCTGGTGCTGGGACTTGAGGGTTTGGCTCATGAATTAGGGGATTCCTGGGGATTCTACTCTGCCCTCGTGAGGCCTCTACTCTGCCCTGGGAGGCCCCAGCTGGATCCTGTGTCCAGAGCTGGGGCCCCCAATGCAAGAGAGATGTGGGGCTGTTGGAGAGGGGTCAGAGGAGCCACGGAGATGCTCAGAGGGCTGGAGCAGCTCCCCTCTGGAGAGAGGCTGAGGGAGCTGGGCTGGGTCAGCCTGGAGCAGAGAAGGCTGTGGGGGGACCTCATTGCAGCCTGCCAGTCCCTGAAGGGAGCAGAGACACAGGAGGGGAATCAGCTTGTTCAAGGGCAGAGACTGGCAGGACAAGGGGGCTGGAGTGAAGCTGGAGGAGGGAAGGGTGAGAGGAGAGATTGGGGGGAAGTTCTTTGCAGAGAGTGTGGTGAGGGGCTGGAACAGGCTGCTCAGAGAGATGGTGGGTGCCCCGTGTCTGGGGGTGTTCCAGGCCAGGTTGGCTGGGGCCCTGGGCAACCTTGTGTAGCTCCAGGCCTGAGGTTGGTGTCCCTGCCTGTGGCAGGGGGTTGGAGCTCTGTGCTCCTTGGGGTCCCTTCCAACCCATGCCAGTCTATAATTCTATGATTAGTTGTGCTGCAGTGGTCAGCCTGATGTTCTTTATTTTTGAAACCAGTGTGCAGCTTTGAAGAAACCCACACTTTGGGCACCGATTCTTCCACAGAAGCAGCACTAACAGGGCCAGTCATGTAGAACATACTCATTTTCCCTGGCAGGTGTGAGGGCCTATTGTGGTCTTTGTCACACCTTCTCCAGAAGATACCATGGCTGTTAGAAACAGCCAAATGACCAAACAACACATGCATTTATGAGACTGTGGAAATATTTTTACACTTGACCCACCTGCCAGCACTTCATTGTGTGCTGAGGTTTAATTAAGTCAATTAACTTTCCCCAGTGGGGGAGATTATTTGAGGCCAAGCCCCACAGTGTCAAGCCTGGGCAATTAGAGTTTGAAGAATGTTATTGAGCAAAGAGGGAGACCAGAGAGAGTGGTTAGGTGCTGGAACAGGCTGCCCAGAGAGGGGATGGGTGCCCTATTCCTGGGGGTGTCCAAGGCCAGGTTGGATGGGGGCAACCTTGTGTAGCTCCAGGCCTGGAGGTTGGTGTCCCTGCCTGTGGCTGGGGGTTGGAGCTCTGTGCTCCTTGGGGTCCCTTCCAACCCAGAGCAGTCTATGATTCTATGAAATGTGTGAAGGGAGGGTTGGAGCTCTATGATCTTTAAGGTCCCATCTAGCCCTAACCATTCCATGATTCTATCTAAGATAATCTCCTGGTCAGGAGCCAACAGAATTCCTGGCTGGAAAAGATCTTGCTTCCCAAAGTCTTTCAGTGGTCCAAAATTAATTACTGAATTATGCTGCCTCATGCTGCTCCTTCAGGACACCTTTTAGTGGATCAGATTTACAGACCATGACCATTTTAAAACGAACTGTAGTTAAATATCAAGAGGCAAACTCATCCCCATGCCTTCTCCAATACAGGAGGGGAACAATTCAACATACACCACAAAAGGATGGACATGGCTAGCCTTACCTGAGCTATGGAAGCCTGGGGGTTCCCTATCAGGTTTTTAAAGGTGCGCTTGGACACCCACTTGAGCTGATGGAGGAAGGAATTGGCATAGGTGATTTGTCGGAAAATGGCTTTTGTTTTCTTCATGTTCCCCAAAGAAATGTTCTCCAGTATGGCTTTTGTTTCTTGGTAGTAGACAGAGCTGGAGTATTTCTCTGCTAACATCTCAGCAAAGCTTTTCTCATATTCGGTGGTATCTTCCATGCTCCCTGAGGAAAAGATTAAAGAAAACCCCAAATGAACTGTTTCTCTAAGGAATGGGAAGATTATTTAGGAGTTAAACCTGGACAGTTGTGTTGGGGTGGGAGAGTTACTAATGAACTAGAATAATTGGTTTCTGTAAGTGGTCTGGATTGCAGAGCTAATGAATTAATCCTAGATCTCTCAGATTTTAGATTGAGGTAGAGTGGCATATTGTGGCGTCCAGCAGGGAGCAACATGCAATTCAATATATGAATTTTAGGTGAAGCCAGGAAGCCAGCCATTTTATTAGGAGAAATCCCACAGATTCTATACCTTTTTTACTACCAACGTGGCAAGCTAAAAACCTGCTCGTTGGTAACACACACTGTTCACACCATATTGTTTGGTTAGTGATTATAACGAGTTCTGATAAACCTATCTTATAGCTAAACATCCTTAGTTTACCTTTACTACCACTGTTTTGACCCTCTTGTTATGGTTGGCACCTAACATGTTCTGTTACTCCCAAATACCTTCCCATAACTGCTGCTTGAGTTAGGGCAGCCTGTACCCCTATCAGCAAGGCAGCTGTGTTTTGAGAATGTGATTATTAGGATCCTCTCAGCATGAGGAACTTTTCTCATGGGAATAGGAGAATATTGTCAGGGCCTATGGCTTGGGTGAAGAGAGGTAGGCCACACGCAGGCCTGCTGCCTTCCCCGACAGCATATGTTTACTTCAGCCAAACTTTGGAGGCTGTTGTGAAGAAATTTCATCTGAATCTCCTTTTTTTCCTCAGCTGTAGTCCAGTTTGTGCTTTCTCAATGACAAATACAATGTGTGTTCCCAGATATAGTATTAGTCTGGCCCTGCATGTGGTCAGCATTTGGTAAAATGCTGGTTGCTAGGAAGGTGGGGTGAAACGGTGTGTTTGGGCACATAGTGTATTCGTTACTGCATTTCATTTCCTTTCTCATTCATGTGAAAAGAGAGCATGGCAACAGACAGGATGGAAAAGCATGCTGCTGAATGTAGGTGAGATTCTATTTGTTGGTTTGAGGATAATTTCTGCCTTCCCATGATCTCAGAAAAGCATCAGGATGAACACTGGTCACCTATCTCTAAGCCCTCTTCCCACCTTACTCAGAGGAAGGAAATCCCAGGATCCCAGGGGTTGGAAGGGCCCTCCAGAGCCCATGGGGTCCAACCCCCTGCCAAAGCAGGGTCCCTAGGACAGGGCAAGGCTGGAATCTCTCCAGAGAAGGAGACTCCACACCCCCTGGGCAGCCTGTCCCAGGGCTCCCTCACCATCACTGGGCAGAAGTTCTGCCCCACATTGGGGTGGAACTCCCTGGGCTCCAACTTGAGGCCATGGCCCCTTGTCCTGTCCCCACAGACACTGAGCAGAGGCTGCCCATGTCCCCCTGTGTCCCAGCCTTCAGCTATTGATCCCCAGTGATCAGATCCCCTCTCAGTCTCTTCTCTCCAGGCTGAACAGCCCCAGCTCCCTCAGCCTTTCCTGGCAGGGCAGATGCTCCCGGTCCTTCATCCCCTTCGCAGCCTCTGCTGGACTCTCTCCAGGAGATCCCTGGCTGGTTTGTCCCAGGGAGCCCAGCACTGGACACAACACTCCAGGTGGGGCCTGACCAGGGCAGAGTGAAGGAGAGGGAAAATCACTGATTTCATAGCAGATAAACCACCCCATTAGGTAAAAAAAACAAGTCATAATGGTGTCAAATTACGTCTCAAACTGGAACAACTGTCCTGGTTTATGGTCACTGCTTCTGCAGGGCTTCAGTTAGCTAGCCTTGAAGATGAAAGAAATAAAGACAATTTCAGAGGTGTTTTTGTTAAATGACTAGCAGTGGAAAAATCCAAGTGTGGAGGCCTGTAGCTGTGATTTATATCCTAAACAACCTGCTTTGGCAGGGGGGTTGAACCCAATGATCTCTTGAGGTCCCTTCCAACCCCTGTGAGTCTGTGATTCTGTGATTCTCTGCGTTGAGAGGTAACAAAAAGGTTTCATACAATCCTAGACATTATAACTTCAACAGAGGAGAAGATTCTTTTGCCTTTAACATCTTGAAATTTGAGTGTGACACAAAAGTATACAGGACAGTTTATGAGGAAATGAATAGCAAGGATAAATTACTAAATACTTCTTTATATATAGTATGGCCATATGTGAAATTGGTATTTCAGGTTGTGCTAATTCTTTTCCATGAATAAACAAAAAGGCATGGTGTGGGTTTGGGGGTTTTATTGTTGTTTGGGGTTGTTTTTTGTTGGTTAAAGCCATATGGATCAGTGGTATGTAATACTGTCATGCACACAATGAACCAACCGTGTGCTTATACAACAGTTACTGGTTGGTTGACACTTGTGATTCTTCTGTGTTGTGCTAGGTGCCTTCTGGCAAAACACATGTTATGATAATTTCATAGAGTCTTTAAGGATGGAAGAGACCTCTTCCAACCATATGTACAACGCCAGCATGTCAACTAAACCATGTCAAATAAACCATTTCCTGTCTACATGCATTTTGAACCCCTCCAGGGATGGTGACTGCACCACCTCTCTGGGCAGCCTGTTCCAATGCCTGATCACTTTTTCAGTGAGGAAATTTTTCCCAATATCCAATCTAAACCTCCCCAGATGCCACTTGATAACATTCCATCTTGTCCAATTGCTAGTTACTTGGGAAAAGGGACCATCCCTCACCTCACTTCACCCTCCTTCCAAGTAGCTGTAAGAGAGTGAAAAGGTCTCCTCTCAGCCTCCTCTTCTCCAGGCTGAGCAATCCCTCTTCTCATAAGACTTGTGCTCCAAACCCTTTACCAGTTTCGTTGCCCATCTCCAGACCCACTCAGCTCTGGGTTTCATACCTTGGTTAGTTTCATCAGTCTTGCTCATTGCCACCGCCGTGGAGTCTCCATTAATGATGTCCAAGAAGAAGTCAGCAGGGTTGTTGTAGGGCTCACACTCGTAACCTGTGGTGACAATTACAAGTGCTAAGCAGTGGTTGTGTGACTGTCAGGAAGGCTGTGTGTGGCCAGCACAAACACAGACATGCTGTTGTGCCCGTTGAGCAGCCTGCACCATAAGCACTGTGGGCTTCAAAAGGGCCGTGCCTACCCAAGAGATGACCAGCTCTGTCAGTGAAAGCAAGGTGACAGCTGGTAATGTGTTCTTCTCAACCCTAGCCTGGGCTTTATCTAATTAAGATGTTCCCAGGAGCATTTGATTAGAGGTTAGTGCTGTCTTCCAAACCTACATATTGGCCAAACAGTGAAACACCAAGAGAAAGCTTAGCCTCTGAAGACCCTGGGCTTGCCAACATATGCTATATCTGATTCTGATCAAGCTCTATAGGCATTTTATGTGAGTTAGTGCAAGCTAAAGACATTGCTGCAGTTGGCCCTGCTGTGAGTTGTGCTCACCAATAGACTGGAAGTACCCAATGGTGTGCTGAGCAGGCCCGTGGTACAACACCCTCCCTGCAGCCAGCAGCGTCAGGTTGTCAAACAGTCGGAATATGGAGTACCGAGGCTGGTGGATGGAGAAGATTATGGTTTTTCCTTGACTTGCCATCCTGAATGTGAAGAGAGACAGGCCTGTTAGCTTTGCAAGTTGATTCAGCATTTAGATAAGAGAATTTGCAAGTTCAGATAAGCATTGGTTTAGCTTGATTAACTTGGTGTGCCAGAGAGAGAAGGGGTATTTTTAAAGATTACGTGATATTTATAATGTTGTGAGAGAAGAAAGTTCCACCTTGTGGGTGTGTTGTTGCAGGGGAAGGTCCTGGGAAGCTTTTGATGCAAACAGAAAGCTCTGGAGAGAGGTGTTTGAGCCCTCTTTGCTTGTAGGAAATGCAAAACAATGCCAAAGCTTTGTGTCGTGCTTGTTTTCCCCCAGGTAGGCCCGACATTTTGTGGTGAGGGAACAGCTAGCTGTGTTCTAACTACCACCTCACCAGGCTGTACAGCAGGTGTGTTTAGCTCTTTTCTGGCTTGGGCAGACATGAAAATAAAGGAAGTTGTCCATGTCATGGACAAATTGTGGTCCCAGCACGCACACAAGGCCCTTTGAATACCACCACAAACAGCTGCTTGGGAGTGAGGGAATTCATACTGCCTTTTTCCTACTCCCTGTGCAGCCCGGGCTCACTGGTAAACAATTACATTTCTGGCTTCCTTGTTTGCTCATTCTAGCTGTAATTTAAGCCAAATACCACTGAAATGTAGTAGCAGAGTTGAGTGGTGAAAAGAGGGGGCTGGTTCCTAAGCCATCACCTTTTCAGTAGCAGTAGGACAGCGTTAGCAGTGCTGGCATCGAGTCCCGTGGTTGGCTCATCCAAAAACAAGATGGCAGGGTCTGTGATCAGCTCCATCCCAATGTTGGTCCTTTTCCTCTCTCCTCCAGACACCCCACGAGTGAACTGGGTCCCAACCTGCCATAAAACAGGAAGCTTGTCTCATTTGGCCTGGTGACAAACACTTGGGTGACCACCCTACTGACGTGGCAGCATCTGGGAAGGGGTGAGAGAAATTCTGACCCCATTCTCAGCTACAGATGGAGATTGTTGCCTCACCCATAAGTCATTCCTTAAGGTTAATGTTACTTGAGGTGTTCTTTTCTCCAACCACAGGCTCCCTTTCCCCTTCCCCACAACCTGCCAGCATCGACACAAGGTCTGTACAGATCTCCATACAGAAACTTAACGAATCATCATCTGATTGGAAGATTTGGATGAATTTTACTTCTCGTTATCTGCCACGCTGAGCCATTTGGTTAATTAAACAAATCACTTCATCTTTGTTCATTGTTTAAGCCCCATGCTCACACACCTTACCTTGGAATCTGCCACTTTGCTCAAGCCCAGTTCCTTGATGATCTGATTGACTCGTTCATTCTTTTCCTGCTCCTTCACTGACTTTGGCAAGCGAAGGGCTGCTGAGAACTTTAGGTTTTCTCTTACAGTCAGGGTTCCCATCACCACATCATCCTTCATTAAAAATAACCAAAAAAAGGAGTAGATACTTGTTGGTGACTCAGCAATTTCTATTTTTCCTGAGACAACTGCATCTGCCTGTGTTTTATGTTGTCCTGCATGCAGAGGGACAGCAGGAACTGCCAGAACATATGGTAAGGTGCATTTTCACTGCCTGCATCATAGCAGAGATGTGATATCACACAATATTTGCCTTTATTCATAAAGCAAAGCAATATAGGAACATCCTCTTTCATGCATGATATCAAAATGCATAAATAGAGATGCATTCAAAACTATCCCTTGTGTATTTTTACCTTATTTGGTTTTTTGGAGGTGTTGAGTGAGATACAGAAGGGCTAAGGGGACCCTAAAGAGCAGCTACACTCAGGTCACCATCACCATGGAGGTGTTAATGCAGCCTCAGCCCACCACAGCTACATGGGGGGAGAAGAGAAGGAAGGAAAACAGAGGTTGGGTACATTGTGGGGTAGGGTGAAGGTTTTCCAAGCTTGTTTCAGCAAAGGAGGAAGGAGGGGTAGGGTTTGAGATGTTACCTGCTGGAAGTTCAGAGAATTACATGTGTTTTGAGAGACTACCTATCTGTGACATGCTGAGTGTACATTCCTAAGGGGTTTTTCACCTCTTCAGGTCTTGATGCATGCTGCTGAACATGGGGAATGGGGAAGGGAAAGAAATGGAGAGACAGTATCACAGAATGATAAGGGTTGGAAGAGACCTCTGGAGATCTAGTCTGACCCCCTGCCAGAGCAGGATCATGTAGAGTAGGTCACACAGGAACACATCCAGGTGGGTTTGAATGTCTCCAGAGAAGGAGACTCCCCAACCTCTCTGGGCAGCCTGTCCCAGGGCTCTGCCACCCTCACAATAAAGAAGTTCCTCCTCACGTTCAGGTGGAACTTCCTCTATTCCAGTTGATGCCCATTGCCTGTAGTCCTGAACCTGGGCATGTGTTTTTCCTTCTTTTTCCCATCACATGTCTTTCACCCCAGCAGGACCAAGATTTTCTCAGAAGAGGACTTAGTAACATTGCCCCTGGGCAACTGGAATTACAAGCTCTGTGTTAGCAGAAAGTATCACACTTGAAAAACACTCCTTTCACCTTGGTAGCTTAGGGCTGTTCCCCCACATGGGGAACCAAGAAGGACCTAAACCATCCTTTGCCAGTGACTATAGAGCATTAAGGAAGGACACTCAGAAACAGAGTCTCTTTCCTGATCAGGGTGGACATGTGGAGAGCTGCCTTTGCAGCAGCCTTGATTCTTGGACCAGGGCAAGGTGCTTGCAACACCACAGCGACTTACAACTGCAGCCAGACAACTGCAGGGGACAATAAAATCCTTAGAGAGATAAAAATCACTAACCTGCACTACATATCCAGAGGTGCACTTAAAGTTAGCAGGCTGAGGGGCTCCATTGATCAAAATGTCACCAGAAAGTCCATGGGGATCCTTCCTTGCAGCCAAAATGTCAAGTAGACTAGGAGAAAAGTTGGTTACATTGAGCATGCAGGAGAGAAATTCTCTGGTCCCACAAACCCAGGTCACATGGAAGGAACAGCTATGTGGAGGCATCCCATTTTAATGGGATTAAAATTTAAGAATTTGCCATTTAGAAATATCCCAGCAGCTTTCAAGGGATGAGTTTCTTGGATTTCTGGGCAATTTCACAGTGTGTTTGTGTCCATTCATGATGCAATTTGAGCTCAATCTAGAATGATACGTAAGGATCATGTATCAGGGAAGTGTGGACTAAAATTGGATTGCATCTTTGGGATGAAATTCAGGTTATTTCTCAAAAAGTAGTGAGATTTGCACAGACCTAAAGGAAAACAAAAATCTTTCCCTGAAAGTGTTGTCCATTACTGCTAACTCCATGCAGGTCTGTTTCCTCCTTGGTGTAAGTTCTGTGTAGGGTAAAGAGGCACTTACGAAGATTTGCCACTGCCAGTGGGTCCCAAAATCGCATTCAGTCCTGGTCTCATGATGCCACTGTCAGAAAAACACAGGTTTGAAAGAATCTTTTTAGTCTCTCTTACTGGTTCATCTGGTAGGCTAGTGTAAATTACCTGTAGAACTACCTTCTGCATCCCATTAACTTCTGAATTAATGAAGCTGCCTGATTGTGAACAATAATTACAATACAACTCCACCTTCAGTTTTCATAGAATCCCAGACTGGTCTGGGTTAGAAAGGACCCCAAGGAGCACAGAAATCCAACCCCCTGCCACAGGCAGGGACACCAACCTCAGGCCTGGAGCTACACAAGGTTGCCCAGGGCCCCATCCAACCTGACCTTGAACACCCCCAGGGACGGGGCACCCACTCTCTCTCTGGGCAGCCCCTTCCAGCCCCTCACCACTCCTTCTGTAAAAAACTTCCCTCTGATATCTAATCTAAACCTTCCTTCCTTTAGCTTTAATCCATCCCCCTTGTCCTGCCATTGTCTATCCTTTTAAAAAGTTGATTCCCCTCCTGTGTCTCTGCTCCCTTCAGGGACTGGCAGGCTGCAATGAGGTCCCCCCACAGCCTTCTCTGCTCCAGGCTGACCCAGCCCAGCTCCCTCAGCCTCTCTCCAGAGGGGAGCTGCTCCAGCCCTCTGAGCATCTCCGTGGCTCCTCTGACCCCTCTCCAACAGCCCCACATCTCTCTTGCATTGGGGGCCCCAGCTCTGGACACAGGATCCAGCTGGGGCCTCAGGAGGGCAGAGCAGAGAGGGACAATCCCCTCCCTGTCCCTGCTGCCACCCCTCTGCTGATGGAGCCCATGATCCCATCATCCTTCCCAGCTGCCAGAGCCACTGCTGGCTCCTGGGGAGTTTCTCATCCACCAGAATGCACAAGTCCTTCTCAGCAGGGCTGCTCTCAAGAAGCTCTATTTATTCCTAATCCAAGGAGATCTAATCTTCATATAATGAAATCCACACAGAATCTTGAGTGAAAAGTTGCAAACCCTTGTGCATGCTTTCACAGAATCACAGAGTTGTAGGGGTTGGAAAGGACCTTGAGAGCTCATGGGGTCCAACCCCCCTGCCAAAGCAGCTCCCCAGCTCATACTGCACAGACAGGCATCCAGATGGGTCAGGACCATGGATCTATAGAAGTGAAGCACACACACTTGCTTTGACCATGTTCAGTTTTAAAGCTATCATTCCCATAGCAGAGAGAATAATGGTCCCAGTAGGCAGAAGATATTAGAGATTTGCCTGCAGAAACTGCAGTGAATCATTGCTCTGCATCTGATTTTAAGCCCCATGAAACTCAAAAGCCAGATATAAAATGGTTTTAAGTATTTGTGGAAAAGACTGTATAGAAATGATGGAAAATAGGCATTTTTTTCATGTAGAAATGATGGAAAGCATGTGGAAATACCTCTGCCTTTCTTTTGTTTTCTTGCTGGAGCACACGAAGGCATCACTGCTCTATTTTTTTTCCTGACTAGGCCTTAAAATCTGCACCATGCAAGCTTTGGTGTAGACAAGAATCATGCTGCACATACAGATGCCTGTCTGTATGGGAATGATAACAGGTTTATATTCAACTCCACTCTGATACTGGTTGTTACCAATAATCCAGGTACCAGTGATCTGAGTTCTTGGCTGTGGGTCTGGCCCAGTCCAGCAGTTCTTAGGGTCTAATGACAGGCATCTAGCACTCTTGGTTCTTCCTCTTCCTGGTATAGATTTGCTTCCTTCAATTTCTTATTAGGGAAGTTTTGGGGACCACTAATTAAGCAGCATGCAATTATACACAAAACCCCATCGTGTAACACAGAGTCACAGAACCATAGGGTTTGGAAGGGCCCTCCAGAGCCCATGGGGTCCAACCCCCTGCCAAAGCAGGGTCTCTAGGACAGGGCAGGGCTGGAATCTCTCCAGAGAAGGAGACTCCACACCCCCTGGGCAGCCTGTCCCAGGGCTCCCTTACCCTCACTGGGAAGAAGTTCTGCCCCACATTGGGGTGGAACTTCCCCTGCTCCAACTTGAGGCCATGGCCCCTTGTCCTGTCCCCACAGCCACTGAGAAGAGGCTGCCCATGTCCCCCTGTGTCCCACACTTGTAACAAAACAAACACAGAAGTTGTTCTAGAAGGGGAAAGCATGATGGGTGTTGAACGTTAGCCTGTTCCAACAAGCCAACAAGAAGGGGCTTCTCCTCATCCAGTTGTGAAATGACCCACACCAGTCAGCTGAGTTACCATAACTTAACAGCTCTCAAAGAGAGTAGGAAAAGAGTTGAAGAGGTCATGCTTAGGAGGTGTGGAAATTGCATTGGCAAAGAGCAGGACAGACAGAGCTACACAAAAGGGTGAATATTTATGACAGAAATTAGAGTTAGGGAGCTGAAAGTCCTGGGGTAGCTTGGAATGGTGTATTGTATGAGTACTTGCCACTTAGCTTAACTACTGAACTGTGAAGGGGCAAACTTTATGCACTGGTTATTGAACAAAGACCATAATGATGTGATTCCTTTACTGCAGGAGCACTCAGTGTTGAGGGGAGGGAGAAATAAGAGAGAAAACTTAATGTCTCTCCAAAGTTAACCCAACCCTCATTGATATTACAGCCTGAAACAAAAATTAACCTTCTCAAAGGCCACCTCAGGGAAGGAGAAGCAAGGATCAAGACCAGGCTGTCAGTATCTCCTTTAAACACCACAGAGCAGTGGGACACTTGCCAGGTAGTGCAAAAAGACCCAAGCTGGCTTGTGTGCCCCCATGCTGATAACAGCCAGAAAAGTTGTCCCCTCCCCAGGCCCAGAGGAAATCGTGCTCAGCAGCATGAGCTCTGTGTTGTAGAGGCACAGCTCTAACCACTGAGCGCCACTGGAGCCTGGCCAGAAGCTTAAGCAAGTTGATAGCAAAGAGTAAAGAGCCAGACATATATTTTTTCTTATATCTTGCTAAAATTCTGTACGTTGTGTTGAGTGGCTCAGTGACGTGACTGGACTCAAGGGTGAGAAATGAACCATACACATACTGTAAAGAAATGGTGAAATACTTACTTGACATCTCTCAAAACTTCTTTATGGGCTGTTTTTTGGCAACACAGGAACCCAGTCTTTATCTTCACGTGGTAGCAGATGTTGTGGAAAGTCAGCACGCTTCCCCCCCCACCAGCCAAGTCTGGAGAGGACTGCTTTCTGATGGGGATGCCATTTGTACTTGCACCTGACATCTGAATACTTAGGTGTGGCTGGCCTTCTGCCATTTTTTCCCCTATAAATGAGAAAAAAAAACAGATAAAGGTTTGATTAGGTATGAAAGATGCACCCGCTGGGTCCAGCATTCAGCACTAGGCCTACTGCAGGCCTTGCAGATGTCCATTTAGGCCTCTCCCTTTCAGGTGGGAAGTTTGGGCCCTATGGGCTCAGACCTTGAGATGAGATGGAGCTGATGGGGAGCTGAGTCTGCCACACTGCTTCTCACCACACATGGTGTTAGGGAGGAGGAAGAATAGAGAGGTAGAGGAGGTAGAGACCCTGATGGTCTCTTGTGGTAGGGTGAGTTTGGTTAGCCACCAGCTGCCCATCCAGCTGCCCTCTCAGAGGAACCTCTGCTCAGGCACCTGGAGCACATCCTCCCCTCCTTCTTCACCAGCCTTTGGTGCTTGCAGGACTTTTTCTCCCACGTTTCCTCACTCCTCTCTCACAGCTGCTGCACAGTGTCTTTCACACTGCCTTAGGTAGGTTTCTAGAGAGGCAGCACCAACATTCCTGACACACCTGGCTCTGGCCAGTAACTGGAGCTGGCTGGAGGAGGCTGTCACCAGCATAGGGCAGCCCCAGGTCCCTTCTCACAGTCCATCTCAGCACCATCCCTGACCCATGAGCACCAACTGCATCAGTTCTCCCTCCATGAAGGAGCAGGCACCTCTCACAGCAGGCACTACCACAGCATTAAGCTCTTTCTGGAGGGCAGCCCCTAGCAGAGAGGTCCATACATAAACTACACACTTCTGGGAAACCACAAGCACAACAGGTGACTCGTGGAGAGGTCAGCTCAAAATTAGTGAGGTCCAAAAGCAGCCAGCCTTCTGCTCATCTGCTTCATCAGGCTTCTTTCTAGCTTTTGGCTGTGCTTAAGAGTTTGCTTGTTGGATACTTTTTAAAAGGGGCAGCTTGAATGTAAAGATACTCCTCCTACCAAGTGATTCCCTTCCTTGGCTTTACCTTCCATATAAAAATGAGAAGGTAGTTAGGGATTAATTAAAGTTAGTTAGCCAGGCTGCTGCCAGCTGAGCCATCCTCCTGCACCATGGGGCCATCCCCAGCTGTCCCTTGTGCATGCAGACCTTTGTCCCCTTTGTGCTTCCTAAGCAGCACAGGGCTGTTCGGGTGACAGAGGCAGGATCTGGCCTCTCTTGATATATCATGTTGACTCATTGGAGTCTAATTGCTTTAATTGTCTCAAGGGAAATGCCAGTAAGGCTGTAGTTCATGAGAACTGAGAGGGCAGAGGAGCAGCTAGGAGCTCTGGGATGTGCAGCCCCATGCTTTCATGTAGTGATACTGCTTGTGGCAAGGCAGGAGGTGAGTTGTGAGACTGTTTTCAGGCATGCTGAATAAATTTGAGAGCAGTTAATAAAATAAGCCTCCCCAAAACAAAGCTGTTTAATCTAACACAGTCATATGGGCACATAAGAACCCAAGGTCTTATCTTGTGAGTTTGCTGAGGCTGTTGACAGAGAGCTGAACTCTCCTTCAGGGCTATCAGTGCAGAGAAACTGGAAGCCCTACTTTCAGCAGCAGTCCTGTCTGCATTTAAAGGCTGGTTCATCTGTCTCCCAATCATGTTATCCCAAATCTAGCCCAAGGCTGCCTCTGCTGATAAAACCACAGCCTACTGTGCTGGCAAAAATGTAAGGTCTTAATGTTTTAATAATCATAGAATTATAGACTGGTCTGGGTTGGAAGGGACCCCAAAGATCACAGAGCTCCAACCTCCATCCCACAGGCAGGGACACCAACCTCCAGGCCTGGAGCTACACAAGGTTGCCCAGGGCCCCATCCAACCTGGCCTTGAACGCCCCGAAGGGATGGGGCACCCACTACTTCTCTGGGTAGCCCCTTCCAGCCCCTCACCACTCTCTCCGTAATAATGAGTCACCTTGGCCCAATTTTCCTACAGTGAAAAGAAATTGTGTTCCAAATATAATAGATTGAGCTTTAATTTAAGATAAAATGGATTTTGAGTAAGTTGAACATTGATTAAATGTGGAACATTTAAAGCCTGGGGGCATAATCACAGAGTTGTAGGGGATGGAAGGGACCTGGAGAGCTCATGGGGTCCAACCCCCCTGCCAAAGCAGCTCCCCAGCTCATACTGCACAGACAGGCAGCCAGATGGGGCTGGAATCTCTCCAGAGAAGGAGACTCCACACCCCCTGGGCAGCCTGTCCCAGGGCTCCCTCACCCTCACTGGGGAAAAGTTCCTCCCCATGTTGGTGTGGAACTTCCTGTGCTCCAATTTGCAGCCATTGCCCCTTGCCCTGTCCCCACAGACACTGAAAAGGGGCTGGCCAATTCCCCCTGCACCCCAGACTTAAGATATTTATAAACATTAATTAGGTTCCCCCTCAGTCTTCTTTTCTCCAGGCTGAACAGCCCCAGCTCTCTCAGCCTTTCCTCACAGGATAGATGCTCCAGGCCCTTCATCCCCTTCGTAGCCCTTCTCTGGACTCTCTCCAGGAGATCCCTGTCCTTTTTACACCAGGGAGCCCAGCACTGGACACAACACTCCAGGTGGGGCCTGACCAGGGCAGAGTAGAGGGGGAGGATCCCCTCCTGTGACCTGCTGGCCACACTCCTCCTGATGCCCCCAGGATCCCATTGTCTCTCTCAGCCCCAGGGCACACTGCTGGCTCATGGCCACCCTGTCACCCACCAGCACCCCCAGGTCCTTCTCCACAGAGCTCTTCTCCAGCAGGTCACCCCCAGCCTGTACTGATGAACTGCCTATGATCTTCTCAACTTGTGCTGGAGAAGACTCACCTACCTGCAGAAGGGCAGCTAATTTGATAAGGCTATTTATGTAGCAGTTCCTGGGCTAATCTGGCTGGACATCAATCACTGCTATTTCAAAGGATGCTTTGGGAAAGAAGAGATGTGCATTCAGAAATGCAATGGGAACTTTAAACTTGGAGTCTCACCAGATGCAGAGCAGATGTTTGCTAGCACATGCTGAGCAAGGTACCAAACACTCAACAACATAGTCAATCCCACAGGTAGACACTACAAAATCCATCCAACTGCTGGATAACTCTGGAGTGCAGAGTTCTTCAGGAAGGGGTGTGAATCTGACCTTGATATCTCCATCTTTGGAGAGATTCCAGCCCCATCTGGATGCCAACCTGTGCGTCTTGTCCTAGAGACCCTGCTTTGGCAGGGGGTTGGACCCCATGGGTTCTGAAGGGCCCTTCCAACCCCTTTATGGTCTTCCAAAAAGACCTTAAAGACCCCTATGATCCTGTGATTCCATGATATATCTCTGCATTGATAAGGTATCATCTAGATTGGTGTTTTACTTGATCAGATGCTTTTTCTCCTCAGCTCAGAGTTTCAGTTCCTGCACTGAAGTTTCAGAGATGGTCTTCAGAAAACAAACCTTTCATTTAGGAATGAAACAGATTCATCCTTCCCTCCAGCACTTGACTGGCAGACAAGAAGCAGAGGATCAGAAACTATTGCCATAAATACAGGATGACACTACATTCAGAGAGCTACTTCTTAAGAATGCCCAGTATGTTGAAGTTAAATTTAATTTACCAATAGGTTATGGTTAGAGTGTGCACATCTGTGCAAAGAATGGTCCAAAAGCTACATAAATAAATCAACTAAAAGAAGAATTAGATATATCCATAGCAGGTAGGCCACTGATCACCAAACCTGACTGAGAAAAATAGTGTTCGTTGATATTGGCCCTTGTGAAGGCACCAGTTTCTGGCAGTGAGGAGCAGAGGATACAGGTCTAGCTGGACCACTGGTGTAAATTGGTGTGGTCCTTCATGGTTGCAGCAAGCTCATGCTACTTGCAGGGACAGGGTGGGATGCTATGGGTGGAAGGAATGGATGTGACAGTGTGCTCCCCCTCCTGATGGGGAAAGGTGTGTTGGTGGGCATAAGGCATTTATCAAAGGAGAAACAAATTCTATTTCAGATGTTTATAGAATCTTTAAGGTGGGAAAAGACCTTCAAGATCATCAAGTCCAACTGTATGTCCAACACCACCATGTCAAATACACCATGTCACATCTAGGCATTTTCTGAACCCCTCCAGGGATGGTGACTCCACCACCTCTCTGGGCAGCCTGGGCCAAGGCCTGAACACTCTTTCAATGAAGAAATTTTTCCCAATATTCAATCTAAACCTCCCCTGACACAACTTTAGACCATTTATCCTCACCATAAAGGTTAGGTTAATATTGAAAATAATATTTTACAATTAAATAATCATAGAATCAAAGAATACATTAGGCTGGAAGGGACCTTCCAAGTCCATCTAGTCCCACCCCTGCAGTGAGCAGGGACATCCTCACTAGAGCAGGTTGCTCAGAGCCCCATCAGAATGTCTCCAGGGATGGGGCCTCCACCACCTCTCTGGGCACACTGGGACAGTGTCTCACCACTGTTAAAATAATAATCTTTAACTATTATCCAGGTCAATACTGAAAATAATATTCTTACAATTAAATAATACTTTAAAATTTCATGCAAAAATAAATTGCAGAATACTCATTCTCTTAAAACTCAGCTGCTCATTTATCAGTTGCTCTATGAAATCTGTTAGCCCTCTCTTTTCTCAAAAGGAGCATCACCATTGCCAGGACTCTGTCACAGCAGCTCCTTGGGATGACAAAATGACAAGAGTTCTGGACATGCTGGTGGGAAGGGGCCTTGGGAAGTCAAGCTTCTTCCCTCCAAGCCTCCTTCCACCCCTCCAAGCCTCCTTCCACCCCTCCAAGCAAGACTGTCACCACCATGAGACTGGGGCAGCCAGAGATCCAAGCTTTGCCTGGGAAACCTCCGATTTAGCCCTGAGCTAAAAGCATACTGAGAGAAGATTGCCTGCCAGCATGCTGGAGTTGGGCTTATCATTAGCTTTTGGGTTTGGGACACCTTTCTTTCATTAGGGAGTAAATACCTCCACAGTAAATTAAAATATGATTTAATGTGTGTAATGTGACATAGAGCCCTGAGACACTTTAAAGTCAGAGCCAGTGCAGGACAAGGAAACAACTGTGATAAACAATAATCAAATCTACTCTGCCCTGGTCAGGCCCCACCTGGAGTGTTGTGTCCAGTGCTGGGCTCCTTGGTTTAAAAAGGACAGGGATCTCCTGGAGAGAGTCCAGAGAAGGGCTATGAAGATGATGAAGGGCCTGGAGCATCTATCCTGTGAGGAAAGGCTGAGAGAGCTGGGGCTGTTCAGCCTGGAGAAAAGAAGACTGAGGGGGGGCCTAATCAATGTTTATCAATATCTTAAGCATGGGGTGCAGGGGGAATTGGCCAGCCCCTTTTCAGTGTCTGTGGGGACAGGACAAGGGGCAATGGCTGCAAATTGGAGCACAGGGAGTTCCACACCAACATGGGGAGGAACTTTTCCCCAGTGAGGGTGAGGGAGCCCTGGGACAGGCTGCCCAGGGGGTGTGGAGTCTCCTTCTCTGGAGAGATTCCAGCCCCATCTGGATGCCTGTCTGTGCAGTATGAGCTGGGGAGCTGCTTTGGCAGGGGGGTTGGACCCCATGAGCTCTCGAGGTCCCTTCCAACCCCTACAATTCTATGATTCTATGAAATCATTTTTCTATGTGTTTTTCTTCAATTGTTCCCTAGGATTCATTGCCCATGGCTGACAAAATATCTACTTAAGATGAGGAATAAACAGGAGATCCAATGACAAGAGATACTCCTTGCCATAATACCCATCAATGTGATGAAGTGCTGCATACCCTCATCAGCTCTGGGTAGGATACATTACTTTGGCATCAGCTTTATATAACATTTATGGTATCTTTGGGAACCTTACAAATTTCATTTGTTTTCCCAAATCTGTCTAAAGGTTGCCACTGATTTCAGCATGAATTTCAGTTCAAGCCCCTTTTCCTTGGAGATATTTTAGTCTTGGAGCATTTTATCAGGAGGAAAAGATCTTGAGATTTAACCTTTTATTAATGGCAAAAAGAAACAACTTCCTTTTAAAATACTACAAAATCTCTTTGCCTGCTGTTTCAGTGCACAGGAAATGAATCTCCTTGGGGGGTTGGACTCGATGACCTCTTGAGGTCTCTTCCAACCCCTACAATTCTGTGATTCATCCCATAAAGTCCCATTTTCCCTACACACACTAAACAAGAAGACGTACTACAAAGTTCTGTTGACTCAAACCTACTTGAATCACAGCAACACCACACCTGGGGGTCTTTCAATCAGTTCTACTCAACCTTTTTGTATGCCTTAAGATGCATATTGTTATATATAATATACCTATATTATTGAAAAAGTATTATATTGTCTAATAAGAATTGCATAGACACTATAATATTATATTGTCTATAAAAGAATTATATAATTCTTACATATTGTCTATATAAGAATTCTCATTCTTACAGGTAAGAATTCTTATATATAACTATATAGAATTTGAATTCTTATAGATAAGAAATCTAATTCTTATAGGTAAGAATTCTTATAGATAATTCTATAGAATTCTTATATATAAGTCCAATTCTTATAGGTAAGAATTCTAATTCTTATAGATAAGAATTCTTATATATAATTCTGATATATAAGAATTATAGTTCTTATATAAACAATATGTAAGAATTATAGAATATTGTCTTATATTATATAATATATATGTTATATATATTATATTATATATAATATTGTCTATATCATTCTTATATATTGTATATAAAATATTGTCTATATATACAATATATAAGAATGATATAGACAACATTACATATTATTATAAATATAAATATATAAATATATAATTATATAGAATTCTTATATAGAATTCGAATTCTTATATAAGAATTCTTATTAGAATTCTATAAGAATTCTAATAGAACACTAATTCTTATATATAAGAATCCTTATAATTATATATAATTCTGATATATAAGAATTCTAATTCTTATATAGACAATATGTAAGAATTATATAATATTGTCTTATATTTTGTATTATATATTATATAATATTGTCTATATAATTCTTATATATTGTATATAATATATTGTCTATATATATACAATATATAAGAATTATAGAGGCAATATAATAATTATATAGGCAATATTATAGAATATTATTATAAATATAATATATATTATAGAGACAATATAATACTTAATATATCATATAGACTATACATAATATAGTCTATATTATGTTGTCTATATAAGAAGCTAAGTGATATTCATTCCTGCCAGCATTCCAGCAAAGCTTTTGGCACCGAAGTTGAAAAGAATCAATAGAAATAGGAATAAAATAGCACTGTGGGAGTGGCAGTAAGATTTTCAATGGCAAAATTCAGAAGTGCATTTGAATTGATTGATTTCTTAAAAAAATATATATATATCCAGGCAGCTATTCAAAGTATTTTCTCTCCATAGAGAATATGCCTTGAAATGACTGAAGGAAGGGAGAGTTTTAGAGGTGCCAAGCAACTTCCAGCAGCGTTTTCTCAAGGAAACTGGCTCAAACCCTTTTAAAAACCAGCCTGTTTTCTTTCTTTTTTTCAAATACTTGGACCTGCCAGAGAAACCCCAGTTAAGCAAGCTATTATTTCTCTTATTTTTAATGGGTACGGAGTTTAGTCCTGCAGCCTCCGCGCTGCAGCGGTACACCACAGTAGACTTTGGATGCGTATAAATTCACAGAAGCTGTGAGTATATGGGGTGTTTTTTCTCCCCTCTGTAGTCACAAGCATTTAAAGAGGGTGCAAACAGGCCAGGGGATGGATGAGGGTGTGTGAAGAAAGCAGTACAGCCCAACACTGCCACCCCAGCACCGCACAGCCCTCCTTTCCCTCCGGAACACGTGTAGGAAATTAAACCCCTTTGAGTAAATAAGGATAATGCGTTTCAAGCAATCTGCAAGTTAATTGCTAGCCGACTTACTAGGGATTTGTAATCTACCTGCTGTGAAAAGAGCCCTGTGTGTTAATTGGGGGCAGAGTAAGCGGTGTGGTGGGTGTGCAGGATCTCGCCCGCGCCCGTGTGTTATCCGCGGTGCATCAACAGGCATGATGCACTGAGTACAGAACCCCCTGCACAATATACTAACTTACCACCCTTTTGCTGGCTTTACTTTAAGCCTTAAAGCTTTCCTTCCCCATTTTATCTAAAATATACTCATTAATTTCTTGCCAGATTTCCCCATAAGAGTCCCTCGAGCAGCTGGGAAATGGTAGGCAAGCGTTGGGCTGTGTTTTCCTTGGCTGCTGGAGGAAAATTGAATTCCTGAGAGATATCAGAGCAAGCAGTTTGTGGGTGAGGAAGCGAGCTGCTATGCCAAATTAAACTCATATCTCACTCACCCAGCTGGTCCGTTGCTACCGACTCACTTACCAGCAGCAGGTCTGGGTCAGCGCTGCCGAGGAGGAGAAGGAGGTGGTGGAAGGGATGCAGGAGCCAGGGAAGAGAAGAGCTTGGTGTGTAGGAGCACAGACCCAGCGGCTCTCTCAGCTCGGAGGGCAGGGCAGTCCCACCAGTAGTGTCATCTCCTCTGCAGCAGAGCAGCAGCGAGCCAGGAACTGGGTTCCCTGCACTCTGTCACCCCGGAGGAGTCTCCACCCTCTCTCAGCTGGCTGGGGAAGCCAGAGGACTTCATGGGGAGGGCAGGGCCAGTGCAAGGCACAACTTTCACCTTGAGGTTTTTTTTCTGTTCAGCAAGTTCTCAGCGAGCTGCAGCACAGCACCTCCCCAGGAGCTGCCCCAAACCCACCATGTCAGTACTGTGACATGTGAATGAATCGCCAGGCATCTCCACTCCCAGCGATGGCCAAGCCTGGAATTCATCACACCCTGCCAGCTCTTCCAGCATGGCACAGCTGGTTGTGAAGTCTTCTCCTCCAATGGCCTGCAGGTGAGCACCCCCTTGGTATGCTTTTCTTCACTTCAAAACACCTGCAAGAACACCAGGTCTGTACTGAGCCCATCAGAGCAGGGTTTACATGGGATGATATGTGGGCAGGTAATCGATGGGATGGAGGGATGGAGGGAGGGAACCATCCAGACCACAGCTTTGGAGCTGCACTACCATCCAAAAGCACACTGCTTGTCCTGTTTGCTCCCTGACATGGTTTTGCTTGCCAGGACAACTGCTGCTTTTGAGTCCAGTAACCCCAAAGCTGAGGTCAGCCAGGCTTTGGGAGATGCTGAAGGACCTTCAGTTCAGCTGAGCTGCCTGTGCTTGGGCAGCATCCCAGGCACCAACCAGCCAGGCTCTGCCAGTGCTTTGACAGGAGCAGTAACTCCTGGGTGCTTGCAATCCTTCTCCTTGGCAGAGGGACACAGGGGAGCAGGTGTAACAGATGGTTTCCAGCTAAAAGCATGAGATTTTTGCTCTTGTTCTGCTAGCAAAACTCATCACCAACGAAAAAATGCCAAGGCTACCTATAAGAGCTGTCTGGGTCAGCACATTACAAGGCCAGCTGTCACCTGGGATAGGTAAATATCTCATCACTCAGAAATCATGCTCCTGGGATCTTGTTCTTTCTTTTATCAGTAATTTTATCATAATTAACCCTGAACTGTATTTATACAAGGCTCATAAAGCATCCTAGAAGCTAGTGAAGACCATTGCACAGCCCCAGCAGCATTTGAAGAGGTGCACATATGACTGAATGGATGTAAAAGTAGCTATCTCAGCAGCAGCATAGCTGCAGTCAGGTGTGGAAACCTCATGTTGTGGTTTAACCTGGCAAGCAGCTAAACCAACCACACAGCTGTTTGTTCACCCCTCCACCCCAGTGGGACTGGGGAAAAAAAAGAGTAAAACTCATAGTTTGATTCACAGAACTGTAGGGGTTGAATGGGACCTCCAGAGATCATAGAGTCCAACTCCCCTGCCAAAGCAGCTTCCCTAGGACAGGGCACACAGAGAAGGAGACTCCACATCCCCCTGGGCAGCCTGTCCCAGCTGAGATAAAGACAGTTTTAATATGACAGAAAAGGAAGGTGACAATAACAGCAAAAGAATATGCAAACAATTGCTCACCACTCACAGACTAGTGCTGCCCAGCTAGTTCCCAAGCCATGATCTAACCCCCTTGGCCCACTTCTCCCAAGATACATACTGAGCATGACATCACAGGGTATGTAATAGCCCTTTGGCCAGTTTGGGGCAGCTGTCCTGGCTGTGTCCCTTGTGCACCCCCCAGACCACTCCCTGGCAGGGCAGCATGAGGGACTGAAAGGTCCTTGACTTGATATAAACATAGCTTAGCAACAACCAAACCATCAGTGTGTCATCAACACGAGTCTCATCCCGAACCCAAACTGCAGCACCAGACCCAATACTAGGAAGAAAATTCCTGTTGTGGGATTTTCTCGCCACCCCAGCCAAAACCAGGGCACCTCAGCAGACACCTTGAGGTACTAGATCTGGGTTATTCCCAGGCAAGTCGGGGAAAAACTGGAGCATCTGCACAGGATGTGGTGAGAGGTGACTCTCTCTCTCTCAAAACAACAACAAAATACAGGTTAAAAACTATAACTGTTTCGTTCTCACAGATATTTACACCACAGTTAAAAGCCACTGTGGTTATTTGTTTTTCAGCTGTGGGTACAGGGATCCTTGAGATCACTTCTGAGTGGGTCAACACCTCCAAGTAGACTACCTAAAGAAAAGCCACAGCTCGTCCTTGCATCACAGTCTGAAATGTCGTTGTGAACAGCATCCAGCCTGTCTTTCTGCAGCTTCAGGAGTGATTTCATTTTCTTGTGAAGGTTTTTTCTTAGAGCACGTGCACTAGTGAGGCTGCAGGGATTGTGCCATCAGCCCTGCTAGCAGCTGAGATGCTTGATAGGCTTGTATAAAGATAGTGCAGAGCAATTTACATTAAAATCAGTAAGGAAACACAAGGTTGGAAAAGCCCTTTAAGATCATCGAGTCAAACTGTCCCTGTCCTGTGCTAAACCAGATCCCTGAGCACCTCATCTCCCCTCTGTTAAACACCCCCAGGGGTGGGGACTCAGCCCCCTCCCTGGGCAGCCTGTGCCACAGCCCCACAACTCTGCCAGGGAAGAACTTTGCCCTCCCAGCTGAGCTGCCCCTGCCCTGGCACAGCTTGAGCCCATTGCCCCTCGTTCCATCTCCTGTCCCCTGGCTGAAGAGACCATCCCCCACCTCTCTGCACCCTCCTGGCAGGGCAGGGGAGGTGGGGAGAAGGTCTCCCCTCAGCCTCCTCTTCTCCAGGCTCAACACCCCCAGCTCCCTCAGCTGCTCCTCAGAGGATTTGCCCTCCAGCCCCTTCCCCAGCCTGGTTGCCCTTCTCTGGACACACTCCAGCACCTCCATGTCCTTCTTGCAGTGAGGAGCCCAGAACTGGAGACAGAAAGGCAGACAGTGTAGGAAGATGATTCCCCAGTGATTACAGATTTCATCACAGAGAGAGACAGTGCAGGCTCTGCTCTCTCATCAGCTTTGTTACTGTGGGGCTCCCAAAGGCATGGGATGAACCCAGGGCTGATGTTCTGCAGCAGGGCTCGAAACCTGCACCCACAGAAAACTCACCAATAAGTTCTACCCTAATAAATTCTCTATCTTGCTGTTCTCAAGGCCATGGCTGCTTATTTGTCAGGTGAGACTGCATGACACGTGTTCATAAAGCTTTCCTCACCTACCTCTGGGTCGAACCCATGGCCATATCACAAAAATGCTTAATATTAGTAACTGTTTAAACACAGAGGAGTTCAACCTTTCAGACTGGGTTTTTTTGTGCTTGGTCAGATGTGTGGCACACCCCTGCTGTACAGCTGACCTTTGGTCAGTTCACAGTAGCTGAACCCTGTGATGTTGTACACAGCAGGAGTGGGGTTTAGCCTTTCCACACACAATGCTTCCACACGCCATGCATGCCTTTGCATGTGCTGTTTAATATTCAATCTGGCAGCAGCTCACTACCCTGGCTGTCCATTAACAGGAGCTAGTATCTGTGAAGCCACCACACCAAGCATGGGGAGGTCCCTGGGTCTGCACCCTTTTTGTTCAGGGGGGAGAAGGGCTCTACACCTTCACTCCAGCACTTCGAGGCAATGTTTAAACCAATAACTCATTAGGAAGACAGTACATTTTGCATGAGTGATTTTACTGAAAGACCCAAAGTGGTGAACACTGAGAAGGGCTTGTGGAGCCTGATCTAATGTGATGCTGACCAGGAATTACTCCTGAGCTGTGGACCAGGTACTTACAGCTTGGCAGCAGATGCAAACCTTCCAGGAGTCCCTTTTGCCTGTCCCATTAACCCTGAAAACACTGTGATGGACTCTTCCCCTGTAAGGAGATTCAGCCATTAAATTATTTCATCCATGGCCCAGAAAAGCACCAGTTATATCACCATAATGTTAACATCATGCATTTTCCTTGAGCAGCAGGTTTCCCAGCAGGTTCTCTGCTGCTCAGGCAGGGTTGCCTTTCACTGATGTGTCATGTCCATCCCCAAATCTCTGCTCAGAGCTGTGCTCCTCCTCAGCCCTGCAGTCCTTTGTCTCACAAGTGACTTACCTCTGCCTTTGTAGACCAAAGCCTTCCATACTTCTCCAGAGAAGGAGACTCCACACCCCCTGGGCAGCCTGTCCCATGGTTCTGTCATGGGGGAGCTGCCCAAGGGCAAACATTATGGACTTGATGTTCTTAAAGGTCTTTTCCAACCTGGTGATAGTGATTCTGTGATCATCATAATCACCAGAAGCAGCAAGGGCATTGCTGGAGAACTCTCTCCTCTATATGCTCAACTATTTTTAAGCAGAGAAGCAAGGGGCCTCTTCATAGAGTCCCAGACTGATCTGGGTTGGAAGGGACCCCAAGGATCACAGAGCTCCAACCCCTCTGCCACAGGCAGGGCCACCAACCTCCAGGCCTGGAGCTACAGCATCCTTCTTCCCTGATGCCCTCCAGCGATGGACTGAGGCTGCACAGAGGATTTTGAAACCACAGAGCTGCTTAGAGGCCAAGCCCAGAGGAAGAAAATAATTAGTGTGGAATTTGTCCATTAGTATCAGTGTGGGATGTGAAACTGGGCAGTCTGGTTTCATTTCCTGTATGTCAAGCAGGCATCACACCACCACCACTTTGCCCCAGGAGAAACAAAACCCAAGGAATGGCAAAAGTGCTTCTTGCAAGCCTCAGGGAACCCCTCTGGAACTACAGGAAGACTGTTTCAGGAGGGGATTGCCTGCACAGAAGCTCTGTGTGTGTGTGTGAGGGGCTGTGTGAGCCACGGCTCCTCTGTGAGCTTGTGGAAGCTGTGTGTGACTTCCCTGAAACAGAGCAGCACACCCTGGAGGTGTGCAGCCTTTCTGTGTGCTCTCACTGATGCTTTCATAGAATCGATGGCACAAGGAACCAGAAGGGGCAGAGATACTACCAGAGTTTGGCTCCCACACAGAAATGACATCTTCAGGTCTTGAAAAAGGCTCACCTTCCATACTGCAAACAATGAAACAGGTGAAAGGGATTAGCAAAGGATAGGGGTGTGCTCATTCCAAGGTCTATTGGTCTCCTAGATGTAGTTTACAAGGGTATGGCACCACCTGCAGTCATTGCCCAGAAGCCTACATGCCAGCTAGGTGTGCCTATCTGGAAGCTTATCAATTAAATCATACTATGGAAGGCAGCACTGAAGCATCAACAACTGCAGAGAGACATGGACAGCAGCACATTGTTATTCCAACCCCCTCCAAAAAACCACCTCCAATTCAAGAGGCACCTCCTCTGAGGGAAGGTAGCAGGATGGCTGACCAATGTATCATCTTATAGGCAAAACAATGAGTAGAATTACAAGGCTGTGGCTCTGGAAGTGGCCATGGGGGAAGTTTAGGGTAGTCCTACAAGCAGGGGAGTTTAGGGTAGTCCTACACAACACTGTGCCAGCCATAATCTAATTCATACACTATTTTCAAGGGGTCCACAGAGTGGGTACACCAGTGACTGGCAGGTAAATAGTCCACAAAGCTATTTAAAACAGGAGACCAAAGGGTGGGGCATATTGGATGAGTGAAAGGATGTGATTGATCAGTTTTTTGTTGCTGCCCAGTTCAATCAGCAAGTGGATAACCTCATTTCCTAACTATGACCTGAGGAAAAGATGCTGGAAGCACAAGTTTTCCTGTTCCAGCAGAGAGAGACTGAGCTGCCCCCTGAGATCCCAGAAAAAGCTTCAGATGCCATCACTCCTCTCATATGGACACTGGGAAAAAACTGGATGATCAAAGCCTGCCAAACCAGTAAGAGTTGAGTTGAAATCTGAAGCCCAAACAGTAAGATGAAAACAATAAGGTTGGAGGCCAGGAAAGGGCTTGAACCTCTAATAGAGAATTTTATGAAATATGGACTTTTAAGGCAATGTTGATCAGAAAGCAATAGTCCCATATTAACAGTAAAAAAAAGCCATATATAGTCATAGAATGTGTTGGGTTGGAAGAGACCTTTAGAGGCCATCTAGTCCCACCCTGCAGTGAGCAGGGCCATCTTCACTAGAGCAGGGCACTCAGAGCCCCATCCAGCCTGACCTTGAATGTCTCCAGGGATGGGACCTCCACCACCTCTCTGGGCAACCTGTGCCAGTGTCTCACCACCCTCAGAGTGAAGAACTTCTTCCTAATGCCCAACCTAAACCTCCCCTCTTCTAGTTTAAACCCATCACCCCTCATCCTATCGCTCTCTGCCCTTGGGAATAGTTCTTCCCAGCTTCCTACATGTCAGGGAAGACAGCAGGCCTGCGTGCGGCCTAGCTCTCCTCACCGAAGCCATAGGCCCTGACAATATCCTTCTGTTCCCATGAGAAGGGAAAAGTTCCTCATGCTGAGAGGATCCTAATAATCACATTCCCAAAGCACAGCAGCCTTGGTGACAGGGGTACAGGCTGCCCTAACCCAAGCAGCAGTTATGGGAAGGTATTTAGGAGCAACACAACACGTTAGGAACCAACCATAACAAGAGGGTCAAACCAGCAGGTGTGGGGATGCTTTTAGGTATTAAAGGTAAACTAAGGATGTTTAGCTATAAGATAGGTTTATCAGAACTCGTTATAATCACTAGCCAATCAATATGGTGTGAACAGTGTGTGTAACCAATGAGCAGGTTTTTAGCTTGCCACGTTTGCAGCAAGAAAGGTCTAGAATCTGTGGGATTTCACCTAATAAAATGGCTTCCTGGCTTCACCTAAAATTCATATATTGAATTTTGTGGTGCTCCCTGCTGGACACCACACTTACAGGCACCTTTCAGGGACTGGAAGGCTGCTAGAAGGTCTCCATAGAGCCTTCTCTTCTCCAAGCTGAATAACCTCAACTCTCTCACCCTGTCTTTAAATGAATATACACTTTGTTGGCTACTACAAGAGAGGCAGATCAAAGGCTTACAGTTATGGACTTAAGGGATGCTTTCCTTTGCATCCCATTGGAAGAAGGTAGTCAGAGACTGTTTGCTTTTGAATGGGAAGGCCCTACCACTGCTTGAAAGACACTTGTACTGGGCTGCCCTTCCACAAGGATTTAAATATAATCCCACATTTTTTGCTAATCAGCTGGCTAAGGAGTTGGAGGATCAACACAGAGAAAATGCAGAAGTTCCCTTATTGCAGTGTGTTGAGGATATTCTTCTGGGTTCCCAAACAAGGGAAGAATGTGAACGAAACACTATCCAATTGTTGGATTTCCTGGGAGGTTCCAGTTACCAAAAAAGGTGGAAATAATCCAAAAACTGGTACTTATTTAGGATTTGCTATTACTCAAGGAGAATAAAGCCTGGGAGTGGATCAGACAGAATCAATTTGCCAGATATCAGAGCCTAATTCTGAGCAGGAGCTAAGAGCGCTTCTCAGAATGGCCAGAGGGTGTCTCCTGTGGCCAATTAATGTTGGACAACTGGCTAAATCATTGTATAAGGACCCAGGAATCTCCTCGAATGGACCCCGGAATGTCAACGTTGGTTCAGTCAGATAAAACATGTCCTGGTGACTGCATCAGCCTTAGGATTGCCTAGTCAAGGGGAAGCATTTCAAATGCTCATTCACAAAAGACAACACAGAACCCCAAGGTTGGGAAAGACCTTTAAGCCCCTGGAGTCCAACCATCCCTGTCCTGTGCTAATCCAGATCTCTCAGCACCTCATCTCCCCTCTGTTAAACACCCCCAGGGGTGGGGACTCAGCCCCCTCCCTGGGCAGCCTGTGCCACAGCCCCACAACTCTGCCAGGGAAGAACTTTGCCCTCCCAGCTGAGCTGCCCCTGCCCTGGCACAGCTTGAGCCCATTGCCCCTCGTCCCATCTCCTGTCCCCTGGCTGCAGAGACCATCCCCCACCTCTCTGCACCCTCCTGGCAGGGCAGGGGAGGTGGATGGGGAGAAGGTCTCCCCTCAGCCTCCTCTTCTCCAGGCTCAACACCCCCAGCTCCCTCAGCTGCTCCTCAGAGGATTTGCCCTCCAGCCCCTTCCCCAGCCTGGTTGCCCTTCTCTGGACACACTCCAGCACCTCCATGTCCTTCTTGCAGTGAGGGGCCCAAAACTGGACCCAGCACTTGAGGCACAGCCTCACCAATGCTGAGTACAAGGGTACAATCACATCAAGCACTCAGAGTAATTACTCTGAAGATGGGGTCCTGGGTCAGAGTAATTACTCTGAAGATGGGCTCAGAGTAATTACTCTGAAGATGGGGTCCTGGAAAAGACTGACAGGGTTTTTTTCCAAACAGCTAGACCAAGCAGGTAAAACTTGACCATCTTGCTGGTCAGCAGCAGCAATCATAGTTGTACTCATACAAGAAGTGAGAAAATTGACTTTGGGACAGAAGTCGACTATGCAGATACCTCACTGTGTGGTTACTACAGTTACAAGGCAAAAAGGGGGGGGGGGGGGCGCACTGGTCATCCCCCAGCAGCATGATGGAATACCAAGTAGTATTGTTAAAACAAGATGATGTGGAACAGCAAGCATCTTCAGTTTGGAATCCTGTGGCTCTTACCTTCACCAGGGGAAGCAGGACTACATCCTGATTGCTGGACCACAGTCGAGCAAGCATGCTCCAGTTGAGTCAACCTAAAACACATCCCTTGGGAGTCAGCCAAAAGGACTCTGCTTGACAGAAGCAGCTTTGTAGCCCATGGGATGAGAAAAGCAAGGTGTGCTGTGATTTGTAATGGTGAAATGTTGGAGGCAGACTAGATTCCCCCCACCCCCATCAGGTACATCAGCCCAGCAAGCTGGATTAACAGCTCTAAGAGCATCAGAACTGGCAGCTGATAAAACCAATCAGTCAATAGATGGACTGATTGTAAATCAGTGGATGTAAAGCTGACATAGGAGCAGAACAGGGAGCAGAACTGAGAATTTTGAGTGGTGTTGTGGTTTTGCCCCAGCTGAGAGTCAGGCATGGCTTGTCAGCTGCTTATTCTTTGAGGGGAGGGGGGGAAGGAGGGTGTGAATTGAGTGAGGGGGGAAGGGAGGAAGAAGAAAACCCAAGGTACCAAAAGCTCATGTGTTAGGATAAGGATAATTTACTGGGATAGCAGAAAGGTGGATATAACAACAGGACTTTATAGCAAAATACATGAAATTGGTGATACATGATGCAGTGTCTCACTGAACTGCACAGCTCAGGCTGTATAGCTCACAGCTGTCCCAGAACTGGACCATCCCCAAACCCACACATCCTGGAGTTGCCTGCTCCTCCCCCCACCAGCCCCGCTTTTATGCTGAGCATGATGTAGCTGGCATGGAATACCCCCTTTTGGCCAATTTGGGTCCTGGCTGTGTTCCCTCCCCTTTGCAGGAAAATATGAACAGTCCTGAAAGGTCTCTGAGAAGTCCTTGATGGCTTGGTAACAACTGGAAACACCCCCATGTTATCAGCACAACTCCCAAACTCCCATCCCAGCTCCCAAATAGGGCATCCCACCTGCTGCTAGAAAGAAATTAACTCCATCCTCACTGACACCAGGGCAGAAAATATATAGAGAGATGCAAGTCAGCCTTTACAATAGCCAAAAAAGGATGAGCCTTTGGATAAATTAACACAATCAGAGAAAGTGGATAGTGGATAACTTTCCCTTCATTTTAGGTGACACATTTGGCCAGTAAACTTAAGCCATACCACAGTATGGCAGGAAAACTGCTCCCTATACATGAACCATATTGCTCCAACAGGAAAATGTTGACTCTGAGTTGCTACACACACATAATCCTTGGGACAAGCTGTTGACCAAGTCTGGAACTAAGACTGGAGCTAGCCACACCTAGACTCCTCTCTGAGGAGCTCAGAAAGGAAGGGGGCCCTTTCTGAACCTCAGGACTCAACAGGAGGGCATCCCCCAACCACATACTTGTAACACACAACCCTGAGGTTCTGCCCCCTGCAGAGAAGCAGCTCCCATGGGACAAGCTCCTAACAAGGTTTGTACAGAGAAAACAGAGTGGAACTGAGATCCCCACACCATCAGTGCCTCACCACCACCTCCTCTGTCTGGCCCAGGTAGAAACAGGGATGGGTTCAGCGCTCAAGCATTGCTCTGACCACACAACAAACCCAAGCACACCACCATCCCCTGGTGCTGCAGGAGGACACAGAGAAAGAAATACCAATGTAGGGAGATAAATTCTGCTGTTTATTGCTGGTGCTATCCAAGGAAGAGGGAATTAAGCAGAATCAAAGTAACCCCCACCCCACCCCCCCCACGATGCGTTTCCCAAGGGCCAGGGCAGTGGCAACTCCTCCCCACAGCATCTCCACAGGGTGCAGCAAGGATGGTGGTATCTGTAACAGGATGAGAGAGGAAGGTCAGGGAGCAAGGTCATGCCTTGCCACAACATGTGTGTGTCTGTCCCAGTTGTGTTTTGCTGCCTGGACCCCAGGTGATGGGCCTTGAGCAGGTCTCATGTCCTGCAAGAGGTTCTCAGGAACTTTTTGTTGTGGGACAGGTCACCCTTGCCACCCAGCCACTGCTGGTTTGGCCCCACAAGCAGCCCTGCGCCTCAAGTCAGGCTTCAGTGGAAAGGGAGACTCTAGGAAGGCACTCTGTCCTGCAAGCAGTGGCTTCATAAGCCTGCTCCAGCACACCCATCTCACCAGAACATGCCCATCTCCTTCCTTCTGTTGATGTCTCTCTTCAGCTGGCAGAGCGTACACACAGGGCAGCAGAAGGTGGCGAAGTAGTCACCCATAATGGAGCCCTGGGGAGCAAAGCACATCAGAATAACCCCTTCCCATATCACTTTTCAAGTCCTCCTATTTTCCATCATCACCCCCCCCACCCCAGGCAGCTCACTCCTGGGCCCACAGCACACTGCCACTCATGCCCAGTAAGGAGGACTGGGATGACGTGGTGTCTAATGGGACAGCTCACAGCTGGGATGCAGATGTGCCCCTGCCTTTGTGGCTGCCTGTGCCACCTCCCACCACTGCTCTTCCCCTCAAGCCCACAGCCCAGCACCCAGCTTGGCAGTGCCCATGAAGGGTGGTCACTGACCGGGATGTTGTATCTGGTGCGGTAGAGGGTCCTCATGGCCACGCTGGTCCCACACAGGCAGCACTCGTTCATGTCCCCAGCCACTTGACACCCCAGGCAGGGGTAGCAGAAGGATCCACAAATACCTGTGGGACAGCAAAGTGTGGGCTTGGTGGTGGGGTGCAAGGAAAGAGGGGAGGGGGAAAGCCAGACAGCAATGCAGCCATGGAATTAGCAAGAAGGCAAGAGGGAATGGCTGCAAGTTGTGCCAGGGCAGGTTCAGGTTGAAATGAGGAGACATTTCTTCTCTCAAAGAGCAGTTGGGCATTGGAAGGGGCTGCCCAGGGAGGGGGTGGAGTCTCTATCCCTTGGGGTGTCCAAGGAAAGGCTGGGTGAAGTCTTTAGGGACATGGGTTAGTGAGCAATAGAGGTGATAGGGGGACAGTTGGACTGGATGGTCTTGGAGGTCTTTTCCAGCCTTAACAATTCTATCGTGGCTCTTGACCTCAGGTGAAGGCTGCTCCACCACTGGAGGGGTTTGCAGCAGGGGTGAGGCTGGGGAAGGGGCAGGGAAAACACACCATGAGCCAACACACCAGGAACAAGGGATACATATATACTCACACACGCCAAAGTCAGAGCAGCAGTCCAGCAACCCTGACTGCCATTGGCCTGCCCTTGGGGCAGCAGAGAACTGGGGCTGGGCTGTCACCACGTGGTGAGATGCCATTGCCAGCAAAGGGTCAGGTCCCTCCAAGCACTTTGTGGTCTGGAAGGAAAGCCATCAGAGAAAGATCCCATAGGTGTTTCTGAAGACTCTTGCTCAGGCTGCTGCATTTGAAGAGGGAGAGGGCAGCATAGGTCCCTGAGAGGTCCCCGTTGCTGGGGCAAATTGGGGGGCACAGCTCTGCCCAGAGCTGCCACTGTCCTTTGGAGCAAAGCACTTCCCAAAACCAGCCCTCGACCAAAAGCAGAGCACCTCATCCCCTGCCAATGCAAGTAAAAGACCTCTGTAAGAGCCAGAGGTCCTCTCCATCAGAGCCTGAGTGCTTCAACACTTCAATCCTGTCTTCTCATCCCCAGTTCACCTTTCATCATTACCTACTTAAACAGAGGGTTGCTTTTAAGCTCACAACACCCAAAAGCCACCACAGCTCTGCCCAAGCTTTTCCAAGCCCTCAGCAGTCACCTTAGCTTTTGCTTCACCCCCTACCTGCCTTCACCAGTTCACCACCTCCTTTCCCTTCCTTCCTCACCTGCTTTCTCAGCAGGCTTCAGTGGGTTTTCCTTGTCCATTTCCATCATCACCCCACTCACCAGTCCCCATCCCTCCTCTACTTACCTGTCTTCACCAGCATCTCAGCCTTACCCTCCTCTTCCAGAGTTCCCTAGGGCCACCACAGCCCCTGAGGCCACATTTAGGCCTTTCCGGCCCCAGCAAGGGGGCTACAACCTCTTCCAGCAGTACAGCTACCACCCCAGAACACCATCCCCAACCCTACCCGACCCATATAACAACTCCACCCACACCCACCAAGCCCACCTGACCCACATCACAGCTCCACCCCATCTCCACCTCCAGGTGTAGACCCTTTCCTCCTCACTGCTCCCTGCTAGGCCCAGCCTGGCCCAGCTGGCTGCCATTCTCACTTCAGCTTTGGAGCTTCAATTCAAAGGAAAATAAACCAGAGGGTGGTCCTGTAGGACCTGTCTGCCCTGTGCCCAAACTCAGCACCACCCTCTAAGAAGCATGGGGGTGAAGATGCAAAGGTTCCCACAGCTCCAAGGGCTCTCTCCTGCTCCCAACACACAGCCATGTCTCCTCAATGAAGAAATCATCAAGGGGACATCAGCCTGAGCTTTGGACCCCACAACTGCAGGCTGCTGCTCCACCTTTTCCTGGGAAAGGTCCCCTAGCAGCTCCTTGGGGAGGTCCTCTCCAGCCACCACATCCCTGTACAGCCCATGGGTGCTTCTGTGATGGGGGTTTACCAGCCTCTGTGATGCCACTCACAAGGCAGGAGTCTCAGGCATGGCTCCCAAGAGGAGGGCTGCCCCCAGTCCACCTCCTGAGCATTCCCTAAAACTGCACATGAGGTCCCAGGCTGGGCAGGGCTTCTTCTCCTACCCCCCCAGCATCACATCCAGGAAACAGAAAGTCTAAGCTGGGCTTGGAGCTCCACAGAACACCCAGGTCACATGGGTTCAGGGGTCAAAGCAGAGCCCTGCTTCTGAAGCTTGGGGAAAGACCAAATCCTGGTGGCACTGCTGCAGTTATGGGTGTGAAACCAAGCACCTTTGGACAGCTCATGTCCTGCCTGACCCTGCCCAGCTCAGACTTGTTTGCCTTCCCCGTGCCAGCAGCACAGCATCCTGTCTGGGTGATGGTGAGGGCATGTGGGCGGGTGTGGGTGTGCATGTACATGGGTGTGTGTGGGTGCCCTTACCTGCTGAGCAGCCCTCCCCTCCCTCCTGCCCTTGCGTGACAAGGGAGAACCTGAGTTTTGGGATCACAGAATCCCAGCCTGGTCTGGGTTGGAAGGGACCCCAAGGATCACACAGCTCCAACCCCCCTGCCACAGGCAGGGACACCAACCTCCAGGCCTGGAGCTACACAAGGTTGCCCAGGGCCACATCCAACCTGGCCTTGAACACCCCCAGGGATGGGGCACCCACCCCCTCTCTGGGCAGCCCCTTCCAGCTGAGTGGAACAAAAAGAAGACTCAGGGGCAGCGTTCATGGGCTGGAAGCAAAGGCTGATGGCGTTTGTCCCTGTGACTTCTGCTCAAGGGGACAGGATCGCTGTCATGTAAGAATCACACACTCACACAGCACCTAGCTGACTTAACACACTCCTCTGCCAGCCCTTGGATGGTGTGGGTTGAGCACATCACCCATGGAGATGCAGGCCCTGCATGTGTACTGACTGTTGCCAATGGGCACAGCAAAGGGTTTGGTGGCTCTGCCAGCAGCTGGATGGATGTCTGGATCCTGGATGGATGTCTGCTGTCAGACACAGGCTACCCCTTGCCCTGGTAGTACAGGGAGAGGAAAAAGGATGTCAAATTAGGCCACAAAAGGAAAAGAAGCTTGTAAAAAGTCTCCATTTGCCAACAGGCACAGCAAAGGGTTTGGTGGCTCTACCAGCAGCTCTTGGGGCTCCCCGTCATTCAGTGACAGGCCTGGATGGACCTCTGCTGTCAGACACAGGCCAATCCTTGTCCTGGTCATACACAGAGAGAAAAAAGGATGTTAAATTAGGCCATAAACCAAAAAGAAGCTTGTAAAAAGTTTTCATGTGACTTGCTCATGACTTTTTGCAGCTTCCTGTGGGCAGTGGAAATGTGGCTGGGCTGACCCTGACTGAGATATACCCATATTTAGGCTGCATCCAAAGAAGTGTGGCCAGCAGATCATGGGAGGCAAGTCTCACCCTCTGCTCTGCTCTGGGGAGACCCCTCCTGCAGTGCTGCATCCAACTCTGGGGTCTTCAGCACAAGGAGGACATGGACCTCTTGGAGCAGGTTCAGAGGAGGCCACGAGGATGAGCTGAGGGCTGGAGTCCATCTCCTGTGAAGCCAGGCTGAGAGAATTGGGCTGGAATTCAGCCTGGAGAAGAGAAGGCTCTGAGGAGACCTCAGAGCCCCTTCCAGTCCCTGAAGGGACCTCCAGGGAAGCTGGGAAGGACTGTTTGTAAGGATATGGAGCAATAGGACAAGGGGCAATGTTTTAAACCAGAGTAGGGCAGATTTAGATCACACATAAGGAAGAAGTTCTTCACGCTGAGGGTGGTGAGTCACTGGCCCAGGGTGCCCAGAGAGGTGGTGGAAGCCCCATCCCTGGAGATATTCAAGCTCAGGCTTGATGGGGCTCTGAGCACCCTGCTCTAGTGAAGGTGTCCCTGCTCACTGCAGGGTGGAACTAGATGGCCTAGGAAGGCCCCTTCCCACCTAACACAGGATGTGATTCTTCTGTAATTCTCTTTGCTCCCATTAGGTAACAGACAGCCTTGAAGGGTAAACTGACAGCTGATGGCATCATTCCAGTCATCAGCCCTTGATGGGGGTTAAGAGAGAAGGGTGTTTTCCTGCTGCCACCCAACATGGCTTCTGAGCAGTAAAGAAGCTGCTGTGCCCTCTCCAGGGTGCAAGCGACCCAGCTGCCTGCAGGGGCCCCACCACCCGTGGGTGCAGCGGGGCCCATCCTCCCTCACTGGACCCCTCCTGCCCTACCCTGGCTGTTGCTGCTGGCTCGTGCACGAGACCCTCCAGGGTAATTCCCACCACCTCAGCAGCTGGCACAACACCCCACAGCACCCCAAACAGGCGGCACAGAAGTGGGAGTCGCGGAGGAAGGGACAGCCCATGGAGAGGCCACGCGGTGGCAATGTCAGGCAAGGACACCACGGCAGCAGGAGAAGGTTTCAGTCCAGGACCCCACCAGACAGATTCCTGTCCCAGAGGATGCTGTCCATTGCCAACAGGTAATTAAGGTTAATAAGTAGCAGTGCACAGTGAAAAGGCAGCTGAGCCGTGCCCGCCACCACGCTCACACCGGGCACTGCACAAACCCGCTGACCATGGAGTTTCCCTTCCTTCTTCTCTCCAAGTACGAGACACAAGGTCTCCATGGGGGCAGAGGCTGCAGAGACACACTCCCTGATGGACCCTGTACATGAATTCCCACCCTGCTTGTGATTAAAAACCCAGTTAAGGGTCATGGGTTGGCCAAGTCTTCTCCATGGGCAAACCCCAGCCCATGCTGGGGGAGCAGCCCGGAGAAGCCTCCTGCCCTAGGAAGCAGAATGGTCCCAGCACACCCAGCAGTGCATCAGCACAAATGCCCCCAGACCCAACCTGTGCCTCCACCACACCACCAGCAGTGATGGAACAGCCAGTGGGAGCAAAATGGGGGGCACGTGGCCACGTTTCACTGATAACCAAGGTCAAGGAGCAGCATTTCGTTACGTTTAGTGTGCATGTGTGCACAGAGACATGATAAAGCACAAAACCTGCTGTCCTTGACGTGGGTTCCACTGAGGGGCACCCAGGCAGCAGCACCCAGCACAGCTGCCTTAGCTCAGAAAGTAGTTATCCAGCTAGAAAAAGAAAATCCTCCCCTCCATTTCCACCCCATCCCCAGCAGCCCCGCTGCAGCCGCCGGCAGTTTCCATGGCTCGGTGCCATCGCTGTTGCAGAAGCAAAGCCAAGCCCCACATACCTGCTGTCGCAAGCCCTTCCCTGTCCCAGGAGGTATGTGGCCTTCCCTTCTTTTTCTCCTCTTTTATAGGCCCCTGGGTGCTTCCTCAGGGTGATCTCTGACCCAACAGAGCAGAGGCGGGATGAGCATTGCGCAACGGTGGCTTGGTTCTTGGAAGTAACTCTGTGTGCGTGTGTCTGTCTGTCTTGGCTCCTGCTTTCCCCCCCTCTTTTGGGTTTGTGTGGTGAGGGTTTGGTAGTGGGAGTGAGGGGTGGGAGGCTGTGGGGGTGGCTACTGTGAGAAGCTGCTGGGAGTTTCCCCCGGGTCCCACTGAGCCAACAAAGGCTGACCCAAGGATGGACCCAAGGACAGGCTGAGCCCCTGATGGTGGCAGTGCCTCAGGGGAACAGAGTTAAAAAGGAAAAAAAACACCCCATAAGTGGCAGGTTTTCATGGCCAAAAAAAAAGGAGTGAGATGTGAGGAACTCTGCAGCTCCCCCCCAGGGCAGATGGAGGGGCAGGACGAGCTCCAGATGCCAGAGATTCCCCTGCAGCCCCTGGACAAGACCCTGGTGAGGCAGGTTGTGCCCCTGCAGCCCATGGAAGATGATGGGGAGCAGGGATCCCACCTGCAGTCCATGGAAGACCCCCCAGTGGGGCAGCTGGAGACATGTGAAGGATGCTGTGACCCCAAGCAAGCTCCCAGCAGGACCTGCAGCCTGTGGAGAGAGGGGCCCACACCAGAACAGGTTTGTCAGGGGGACTTGTGACCCTGTGAGGAGACCCACACCAGAACAGTCTGTTCCTGAAGGGCTGCACCCCACGGAAGGGACACACACTGGAGCAGTTGTGGAAGAGCTGCAGCCCCTGTGGGAAGGACTCACGTTGAAGAAGCCCATGGAGGACTGTCTGCTGTGGAAGAGCCTGGAGCAGGGACAGAGGGTGAGGAGTCCTGCCCTGAGGAGGAAGGAGCGGCAGAGACAGCCACTGCCTGGACTGACCACAACCCCCATCCCCCTATGCCGGTCAGAGGAGGGAGAGAAATGGGGAATAAAGCCAAGTCCAGGAAGAAGTGGGGGGTGGGGGGAGGCGAGTTAGATTTGGGGTTGTTTCTCATGACCCTGCTCTGTTTGCTTGGGCAATAAATGAGATGCATTTCATTCCATGCCGGTAATTGCTGAATGATCTCTCCTGCCCTTATCTCAACCCTCGAGCCTTTTGTTATCTCTCCTCTCCCTACCCAGCTGAGGAGAGGGGTGACAGCAGTGCTCTGGGTGGGGGGGGGTCACTTGGCCCCAGCCTGGGTCAACCCACCACACCTCTCCCCCCTTTCACCTTTCACCAAGCTGTGAGATGGCAGCGTGGTACCTCCTCTCCCCCTGCCCTCTTTCCTGGCCTTTACATCTCTTAGGCTGAAAATGGAGGTAGTTTGTAAGGCTCCCAAATCCTTCAGCCTTTCTCCAAGAGTGATGGTGAGAGGGTGGGTGTAACCTCATCCTTCTGGAAGGAGAATGTGGATGAGGCCGCTGGAGAGGACTTGGCCAACCCATGACCTGTAACCAGGTGTTTAATCACAAGCAGGGTGGGAATTCATGCTCAGGGTCCATCAGGGAGCACTTCTCTGCAACGTGGGAGCTGGGCAGGCACTAGGCAGCCAGAAATCCCTGTGGCTTTGTGTTTGGAATAGGTGGGGCTGACCCGCAGCCCTGGACGGCCACCCAGGCAACAGGGACAGCGTGGCCTGCAGCCACTGTCTGCCTGCAGGAAGCCTCAAGCTCTGTCTCAAAAGTCACTTCTCCCAAATTTGACACCTTGTATGAGCAATAACAACTCCTTGTCTGTATGAAACCACCTTTCCAAAAGCTGAGGCCAACACAACGCTCGCACCGGCCTTTCCCCACAGTGGGCCCAGGGAGGCCTCAGGGCCTGCCTGGGTGGATGAAGCTGGGGAAGGATGGGTGCTGGTGGATGGGACAAGAGGGACACATGCACAGGCAGAAAAGGAAGCTTGCTGTTTATTTGTGGTGTTACCCTCCTGGGAAGGGGGAATTAACCGTCATCGGGGTGGATGCCCCACAGTGTGTTTCCCAGCAGCCTGGGCGGTGGTGGCCTCCCGCCATGATGGCTCCCTGGGGCTCAGAGAGGGTGGTGGTATCTGCAACAGGATGGGAGAGAAGGGTCAGGGAAGCTGTGCCTCACCACACCATGCACCTCCCCTGTCCCAGCAATGTTTTGCTGAGGGATGGGCCATTCTTGTTACATGTCCATGGCTGTTCCCCCACCACAGCAACCCTATGTGGGATGCCGGGCATTGCTAGGAGAAACTCCAGGCAGCCACTTTATCAGCATCACTGTATCCAGATCACTTTATGACTTTATCACCCAGTGCCAGCAGGCCCAGCTTACCAGAATATGCCCATCTCCCTCCTGCGGTTGATGTCTCTCTTTATTTGGCAAACGGAGCACATGAGGCACCAGGAAGTGACACAGAAGTCAGAGCAAATGGACCCCTGTTTGGAAGAAATTGGTTAGGGATGTAGGCTTCCCAAAAGCCTGCCTGTGCAGCTGGTTTAATCTGTCCTTAATCTGCCTGAAATGATCTCTGATCAAAGACAGGGGGGGATGTCCCCAGGGGGAAGATGCTGGGACAGAGCTGTCCCCAATTAACAGGTCTCCAGGATGAGCGCAGCTGAGGGCATCCCAACCCCTGTCCTGTACGCCCTGCATCAGAGCGAGTGGAGAGCGCTGCTGCTCCCTGCCTGATGTGTGGAGAGAAGGGCCTGGGGGGTGCCTGGCCTTCCAGCCTGATGGCAGGGTGAGGGGCTGGGTTAACCACTGACCGGGATGTTGTATCTGGTGCGGTAGAGGGTCCTCATGGCCACGCTGGTCCCACACAGGCAGCACTCGTTCATGTCCCCGGCTACTTGGCAGGCAAGGCAGGGGAAGCAGAACATCCCACAGCAACCTGGCAGGGGGAGAAACACAGCAGAGGGTGAGGTTCTGCCTGCCTGCCCAGCACCACCAGCACTGGGGGAGTAACTGGGAGGACAGAGCTACACGGCTGCAGCCATCTCACCACCCAGCTGAGTGGCAAGGGCAAGAAAACTGTCCAAGAGGGTGTGAGACCACTGGCAGCATGGCACTGCCTATGGCTAAGGGATGCTGAGGCACTCACAGACGCTGCAGTCGGTGCAGCAGTCCATCAGCCCTGTCTGCCACATGCTCCTGTTGACAGCCGGCACGACCATGCTGTACTGCGGCTGCACTGTCACGACAGATGGGGTGGCCATTTCCACTTCGTTCCTCTGTAAGAGACAAGGAGGGGGGCACAGGGTGGTTAGGGAAAGAACAGCAGCTGCTCCAATCCCCCAACCAAACCAGTCACCATCCACCTTCAGCAAGCAGCCCTTCGCCAGGCTACCGCCGTGCTGCTGGAGGTGCCATGTATAGGTCATTGGTTGGGGTGTTTTCAGGCCCAAAGCTCACCAGTTCTCAAGGTTTCCTTCCTGGCTTAACCACAGGAACTCACAGCATGAGCAGTATCATACTCACATTCAACTCTTCTCAAGGATTTTTGTGTTTTCTGCTATTTTATCCAGACTTCAGAACACAGAGTTACCAAATCACAGACTCACAAGGTTGGAAAAGCCCTTTAAGATCATCAAGTCCAACCATCCCTGTCCTGTGCTAAACCAGATCCCTGAGCACCTCATCTCCCCTCTGTTAAACACCCCCAGGGGTGGGGACTCAGCCCCCTCCCTGGGCAGCCTGTGCCACAGCCCCACAGCTCTGCCAGGGAAGAACTTTGCCCTCCCAGCTGAGCTGCCCCTGCCCTGGCACAGCTTGAGCCCATTGCCCCTCGTCCCATCTCCTGTCCCCTGGCTGAAGAGACCATCCCCCACCTCTCTGCACCCTCCTGGCAGGGCAGGGGAGGTGGGGAGAAGGTCTCCCCCCAGCCTCCTCTTCCTCAGGCCAAGAGAAGATGCTAACAGCATCAAGCCATCAGCATTCCCTGCTCCATCCCAGAAGGGCTTCACTAGTCCCATGTGCAGAGTGGGGCTGGGCAGGGAACCCAGGCCCAGGCGTTACAGCCACTCATCTTGGCATATCTGACACAGGATCGCTCTGGCATTGGGTACAAAGGATGTGGGAGGCATCTGTGGTCCCACCTTTCTTGTTGGGAGGCTGAGCTCCACAAGGCCAGGTTGGATGTGGCCCTGGGCAACCTTGTGTAGCTCCAGGCCTGAGGTTGGTGTCCCTGCCTGTGGCAGGGGGGCTGGAGCTCTGTGCTCCTTGGGGTCCCTTCCAACCCAGACCAAAAAAATCCCCAACTCCCCATGCTCCTCCAAAAATGTCTGACCTCTCCCCTAAAATCTCCTCTCTGCCTCCCAGCCAAGGAAGAGGCAGCAGGAAACCTTCTCAGATCACAGTTCCCAGCATATTTTACCCCAAGGCCATGTTCTCCTTGTCCTGGATGAGCAGGAGGGGAAGGAAGAAGGAGGGAGATGAACTCCCTGCTCCTGTCTGCTGAGAGGGTTTTATGCTCTTTGTTCTGTGGGATGTTGTTTCGTTTTCCCTTTGGGAACAGCAGGTTTGGCAAAGGCTCAGCCTGCCCTGGGTGGCCAAGCTCCTCCTCTGCTGAGCTCAGAACCCAGAACTGAAACTGAAGTGAGGAACAATGGAACTGGGGAGGGGGGTGGTGCTGGTGGTTTTAGGAAGGGATGCTTTCCTGCCCTCTTTGGGATAACACATACTCCTCCAGCAATCCCCCTCCTTGGCTTCACTGGGAAGCTCCCACCAGGCTGGTGAAGTGAATTCAACCGGTATGGAGTAGCACAGGACAAGGTGTGAGCGTGTGTCACCTCCACGTGCTTCCCACCACCGAACACCCCACCGCGCTACAGGGACACACGGTGTTCTGTACCCAGGTGTTACCCTCAGCTTCACAGCATCACCAGGTTGGGAAAGACCTTTAAGATCATCAAGTCCAACCATCCCTGTCCTGTGCTGACCCAGATCTCCCAGCACCTCATCTCCCCAGCTGTTAAACACCCCCAGGGAAATACATCCAGCTTCCTCCCCTCTCCCCTGCAACCCTTAAAGAAGAGACCACCCTAAAGCAAAGAGACCATGACACCCAGATGCTCTTGTCACCCACAGCACAGCCCTTTTTGAGCAGTGAACACACCGGGGCAGGGGGGACACGACGACACACGGACAGACAGACAGACACCAGGCAGGCACCTATTGAATCAAGCTGCTGGGAGGGTGGGGGGGAACAGCAGCAACATCCAGCACATCCCCAGAGCCTGATATAAAACGCCTCTAAGCAGCCTTGCTCAGAGGAATTTGATCTCAAACATCCCCGTGGGGATAAGGGAGAGCCCTAATTAAAGCCAGAGCAGATTAGCACAGTTAATTAGCAGGAGAAAGCAGCAATGAAGAAATAACCCATCGTTTCACCCACCGTTCATGCATAGCTCTTTAAACCCCTCCCCTCTTCCCCCAGGAGGATTATTTGCTATATATTAATCTTTAACCTCATGGAAGGGGGGAGAGAGAGGGGAAGGAATAAACCCCCCTAAAATCTCTCCTTTAGCACTATTTTTCCCCAGGCGAAGGAGTTTTTACTCTGTAAGGAAACCAACCTTGTGGGGAGAGCAGCAGAGGCAGCACCGGGTGTCCTTCCTCACCGGGGGGGGGGGTGGACGGTGCAGGAAGAAGCTCTGGGCAAGAAGAAACGAAAGTTGCTCACTCCTGGAAGCTTCTATTGGCAGAGGCAGGGGTGAGAATGGTGGGAGGTAACTGATGGTGGGAGGAAACTGGGACCTGCCCCCCCCCAACTCCCCAAGCGTTAAGGGCACAGCGTGTTTGGGGTTGTTTTCTTGTGCCCAGAATGAAACAAAGAGTTAAGAAATAAAGAATGGTTCAACAGCTATTGTCTCATTCTCCTACATCTGTGTGCATGTGGTGGCTGGCTGGGGAGGGGGGAAGAGCCCCAAGTGATGTCTGCTTGCTGGGGCAGATGTTTTCCCAACGTTTTTCCCCCTAAAGTTAAAGCATACTTCTCAGATCCCAGAGCAAACTGAGCAGAGAGCTTTTCCCTCTCCTCAGGGATAAGACTTTGGATGAAGGAGGACTGCTGATCTGCTGGCTTTCACAGCCAGGCTTGGGTGAGGGCAGGGGGGCAGCGTGGCAGGGGTTTCTGGGGGGGGGAAACATCCCTGCAGCACTTTGAAGCGCCCCCCACCCCAGCCTGTCAATGTGGAGGGGGGCAAAGCAGGATGCTCTCAAAGCTGACAACAGCATCTGGACTAAGGTGGGGGGGTTCCTGTGGGTCAGCACCCCATGCCAGGACATTTGTGATGGGGGGGGGGAAGCTCCAGCCCCAATTCTTCACCTTTTAGTTTCATTCAGCCCCAGGTAAGGAGGCAGCAGGACACGGTGGACCCTTCACTTTCAATCCTCTCCTCCATCTGCAGTGAGCATGTTCCCTGCTTCTTCTTAGGGCTGAGCAGGGGGTTTCATTTCCCATGTAATAAATGCTCCCCACATGGAAGCTCCCCTAAAAATCAGCCTGATTCCTCAGGTGCTTGTCACAAGCCACGTTGCCCAGCTAACAGAAGACTCACCTTCTTACCAAAGCCCCTCCTGTGCCCCTTGGGAGACATTAATATTCACTATTTCTTCACCAACATGCTCCAAACATTCAACCCTTCACGCCCTGCACATGTCGTGATCCACAACCAGAAGGGCTGATTTGGGAGAGGATAAACCCCCCCAGTGTTCCAACTGACCTCACATTGCTCTGGGGTGGTTGGGGGCAGCTGGGTTGTACCCCTGAGCGAGGAGTGAGGTCCAATTAGGGGTTTTCAAACCAAATTAGGTTACGATTTTCAAACTAAATCCTCTGAGGAGCAGCTGGGGAGCTGGGGGTGTTGAGCCTGGAGAAGAGGAGGCTGAGGGGAGACCTTCTCCCCACCTCCCCTGCCCTGCCAGGAGGGTGCAGAGAGGTGGGGGATGGTCTCTTCAGCCAGGGGACAGGAGATGGGATGAGGGGCAATGGGCTCAAGCTGTGCCAGGGCAGGGGCAGCTCAGCTGGGAGGGCGAAGTTCTTCCCTGGCAGAGTTGTGGGGCTCTGGCACAGGCTGCCCAGGGAGGGGGCTGAGTCCCCACCCCTGGGGGTGTTTAACAGAGGGGAGATGAGGTGCTCAGGGATCTGGTTTAGCACAGGACAGGGATGGTTGGACTTGATGATCTTAAAGGTCTTTCCCAACCTGGTGAGTCTGTGAGTTTATTGCCATCAGGTCTTGGCAGTGCTCAGGAACAGAATTAAGACTCAAAGCAGAGTCAAGTGTCCAGTCACTGGGTTGTTGGCCAACAACAACCATGGAAGAGAAGGGGAGAAGAAAGAGGGAAAAGAGTGGAAAAGGGAGAAAGGGAGGGAAGGAGAGATGGCAGTTCCACCCCCATGGATCTGCAGCATCCCAGCAGCCTGACATCTCCAGGTCCTGTGGGGGAAGGCAGCAGATACAGCCTCTGCTGCCTTAGCATAGCAGGTGGCTTACCTGTACAGGTGTCACAAGATCTCAGGGGACCCCTGACAGCACATCAGCTCATGGCTGGGCTGAGAGACATGGGGAGGCACAAGAGACACTCTTCTCATCCTACGCAACATATAAAAAACCCACAGCATGTGGAAGTGGTGGTGAGGGGGAAGCACCATGCCAACCCTAGGCAAATATTGAGTCCCTTCCAACCCCAGCTTCACTAAAGCACCACAGCAATGCCAGTAGCTCCACCCTCCCCATGCTGTGATGGATGCAGAGTCTCTGCTTCCCTTCACTTTTCTCTCAAGAACTTTTAAACCACACAGAATCCCAGACTGGTTTGTGCTGGAAGGGGCCTCAAAGATCATCTAGTTAAAACCCTGCCATGGGCAGGGACACCCTCCACCAGCCCAGGGTGCCCAAAGCCCCATCCAACCCGGCCTTGAGCCCTGTCAGGGATCCAGGGGCTCCCACAGCCTCTCTGGGCACCCTGTGCCAGGGCCTCCCCACCTTCAGAGCAAAGAATTCCTTCCTCACCTCTAACCTGTGGGGTGCTGAAAGGCACAGACTCCCATCATGGTGGATCAAAGAGAACTTTAATAACAACTGAGCAAACTTTTATCCCCTCTGGCTGGCTGATGCAGCAGCCTCCAGTCAGGTTTCAGTACTCTTCATTAACACAAGAACCACAACTTTCCTGTACAAAAGGTTGTCCCACCCTGGTGAACTCCTGCTGTCCGTCTGTCTGCACCTTCCTTAACATGACAAAGCACCTGCTGAACACACAAATTTACATCTCTACAAGACCCTCCATCTCGTGCTTTACTGGGTTTGCTTTTCTTCCAGGGCCTCTTTCCAACCAGCACAACTGTGTCTCCTTTCCAGGACCACTCTGCACCTCCATCTCCCACACTACCCCTACCCTTGTTCAGCTTGAACCATCACCCCGTGTCCTGTCCCTGCACTCCCTGGGGACCAGCCCCTCTCCCACGTTCCTGCAGGACCCCTTTAAGCATTGCTAGGCTGCAATTAGGTCCCCCCCAGAGCCTCCAGTCTGACCCAGCCCAGCTCTCTCAGCCTGACTTCATAGCAGAGGTGTTCCAGCCCCCTGATCATCTTCATGGCCTCCTCTGGCCCTGCTCTAAGAGATCCATGTCCTTCTTGTGCTGAGAACCCCAGAGCTGGATGTAGCACTGCAGGAGGGGTCTCCCCAGAGCAGAGCAGAGGCAGAATCACCTCTCCTGATCTGCTGGCTTCTTTTGATGCAACTCAGGACACAGTTGGCTTATGGAAATGATGGGTTATTTCCATTCATGTAGTTCCTGAAACTGTGGTTAATATGATGGCAGCATTTGTGGGGAAGAAGCTCTGATCAAGCCAGAGAGTCCTTTTGATGAGTATTTGGCCATTCTACAGCACAACAGGCAGCACAAAACTACATGGAATCATAGAATCCCAGGCTGGTCTGAGTTGGGAGGGACCCCAAGGAGTACAGAGCTCCAACCCCCTGCCACAGGCAGGGACACCAACCTCAGGCCTGGAGCTACACAAGGTTGCCCAGGGCCCCATCCAACCTGACCTTGAACACCCCCAGGGACGGGGCACCCACCCCCTCTCTGGGCAGCCCCTTCCAGCAAGTCTCCATCAAGCATCCTCTTAGCACTGTTGAAGTTTCCCCTCATGCTGCATCCACTGTCTCCCACAGGGTTTAACTGGGGGATAAAGTTATTTCCCTTCATTATACGTTTCATTCAGAGCTGAACAATGCTTTGACATGAGGCAGGAAAAGAAACCACCCCGGAGGTATTCCAGAATGAAAACAGCAGCTACTTTCCCTGCCTGACCTCCCAGCTTGGTTCTGCTCTTTACTCAGTGGAAGCAGTGTATTTTATATTAGGTACTTGACCTGTCATGGCCAAACAGCAATTTGGAGGGTCCCATCTGCTGGTGTGAATATTCAGGGGGGTCTTGGTTGTTGTTTTTCATTTACTAAAACTCTTTTACTCTGCCCCAGGGGAGATTTAGGTTGGGTATCAGGAAGAATTTCTGTACTGAAAGGGCTGTCAGGCATTGAACAGGCTGCCCAGGGAGGTGGTGGAGTCACCATCCCTGGAGGGATTGAAAAGGTGTGTGGATGCTGTGCTTGGGGATGTGGTCTAGAGGTGGGTGGGGCAGGGTTAGACTGTGGTTGGACCCTGTGGTGTAAAAAGTCTCTTCCAACCCAAGTGACTCTATGATTCTATTGTGAGGAAGGACCAGTGAGGGAAACAGAAGCAGGAGAACATGTTTTGTGGGTGCTGCTTTGGGTTTGACTTTTAACAGCAGCAGGGAAAGGGCCATTCATTTGCTTCTAAACCCATAACACTGCAAATACCAGAATCATAGAGAAAGCCTCAGCTCTCTCAGCCTTTCCTCACAGGATAGATGCTCCAGGCCCTTCATCATCTTCATAGCCCTTCTCTGGACTCTCTCCAGGAGATCCCTGTCCTTTTTACACCAGGGAGCCCAGCACTGGACACAACACTCCAGGTGGGGCCTGACCAGGGCAGAGCAGAGGGGGAGGATCCCCTCCTGTGACCTGCTGCCCACACTCCTCCTGATGCCCCCAGGATCCCATTGTCTCTCTCAGCCCCAGGGCACACTGCTGGCTCATGGCCACCCTGTCACCCACCAGGACCCCCAGGTCCTTCTCCACAGAGCTCTTCTCCAGCAGGTCACCCCCAGCCTGTCCTGATCCATGGGGTTGTTCCTCCCCAGGTGCCAGACTCTCCACTTGCTGTTGTTGAATCCCATCTGGTCTCTCCCTGCCCAGCTCTCCAGCCTGGCCAGGGCTCTGGATGGCAGCGCAGTGTCCTGCCTGTCAGCCACCCCTCCCAGCTCTGGATCAGCAGCACTTGCTGAGGGTGGGTGCTGTTCCCTCAGCAAGGTGTCAGTGAAGATATTGAACAGGACTGGCCCCAACACCCAGCCCTGGGGACACCGCTGGGCACAGGCTCCAGTCAGACTCTGCTCCAGAAGAGAATCTCTGTTTAAGCTTCACTCAAAGGGGACAAGCAGAACAATGTGGCTGTTAACTGGCTGTGGATAATGGGAAGCTGAAGACTCCTGGCATACTGGGGAGGTGAGTTCCTCCCTGTAGTGGGTTGGAATTAGATGATGGGTGGGATTAGATGAGCTCTGAGTTCCCTTCCATCCCAAACCATTGCAAAGATGAGTGTGAAAGCTCCCACATGCCACCACCCAAAGCATCCAGCCCCCCCACCAAGGGCTGTCCATGCCTTGGCAACCCTCCATATCACCCACACCTACCTCCACTCCCAAACACAGAGGTGATGCTGCCTCTCCCCAAGGCACCATGGCAGCACACAAAGGCAAGCATTTGTGTTGCTTACAGAGCCTTCTCCTTCACCTAGAAACTTCCAGCATTCCCTTTCACTCTCACAAGGCCCATTTGACCCTCCTGCTGCCTTCAAAAGCATCTCTTATCCTAACATCCTGTAAAGGAACACTTGCAAAGCACAGGGAAAGGGAAATGGACCATTTCCCAACATCCAGAGAGCACTGTTTGTTTGTGCACAAGCACTCTAATAATGCAAACCACAGCTCAGAGATAGGATCTGAGGAGAAGACATGCACATGTATTTGCCAGCAGACTTGAGAGTTTCAGCCAGGAAGTAGAACAGCCTGTCTCCTGCACTTCAAACATGTCTCTTAGTTCTGTAGATTAATCATAAAACACTCATGGAAACAACACTCTCAGTAATACAGCCTAAAATCTGGAACCTTTCCTCATTTTTCAGGCAACAAACCTAAAACAGAGCTATGGTTTATGCTTGTAAAGTGCATTTTGGGATGAATTTGGAAAAAACCCTCCAGAAAACACAAGGATTTTTCAAGTTCAAGGCATGGGGACTGCTTTGAATTTTTGCTCCACCCCCATTTCTTCCTCTTCATCCCAAGACAAACCACTTGTGATGAGCTGGTATCAGACAAAGATTCCAAGGGACTACAAACTGTGAGCTCTTCCCAAATCTAAGCCACTTTAATGTGTTAAAAACTTTTGCCCCAACCTCTGTAAGGTGCTATTAAAAGTATTAATAAAGAGATCCATGCAGATTAGGTTAACAAGGCTTCTTTTATTGCTAGGAAATGCCTCACAGCCAAAGTTCAACCTGAAGTTGGGTGCATCTAACTCTCCAAAATGCACCCCTGTCATCACATGAATTGTTCAGAAACTTCTTTTTCTTCATTATTAACCTGTTTTCCTTCAGCTTGGTACTTCCCCCACCTCAAAATGATAGAGCCAGTTTAAGAACATTTCCTGTGTGAAGGACCAAGGATGCCCTAAAAGCAGTGATGCTTCTGCATGTTCCCACATGTTTGTATGTTGTGTGCAGTCAGCTCTCTTTCTGCTCAGCTCAAAATAAATTTGACATTTCTTTAAACAGTAAAAGAAAAAAAAAACCCACAACTTTTTGAGGTGTTGATTAAAAAGTTCAGAACTTACAGAAGTCCAGTGCTGGGCTCCCTGGTATCAAAAAGGGAATTAAGTCACAGGTTCAGCATTCAAGGCTTGTTCTCAGCATGCAAGGCTTGTTCTCAGCATTCAAGGCTTGTTCTCAGCATTCACTACAAGACTCTTGTTTGCTTTAATGTGACATGATTCCAAGAAATTGTAGGATAAGCTTCTCTCCCACTCCTGACTCAAAGTTCTGAGACACATCTGGCCTGAGCTGAGGGGCATTGAAAGGAGTGTGGGGAGCAGGTCAAAGGAGGGGATCCTGCCCCCCTGTTCTGACCTGGTCAGGCCCCACCTGGAGTGTTGTGTCCAGTGCTGGGCTCCCTGGGACAAACCAGCCAGGGATCTCCTGGAGAGAGTCCAGAGCAGGGCTATGAAGGGCCTGGAGCATCTCCCCTGCCAGGAAAGGCTGAGGGAGCTGGGGCTGTTCAGCCTGGAGAGAAGAGACTGAGAGGGGATCTGATCACTGGGGATCAATAGCTGAAGGCTGGGACACAGGGGGACATGGGCAGCCTCTTCTCAGTGTCTGTGGGGACAGGACAAGGGGCCATGGCCTCAAGTTGGAGCACAGGGAGTTCCACCCCAATGTGGGGCAGAACTTCTTCCCAGTGAGGGTGAGGGAGCCCTGGGACAGGCTGCCCAGGGGGTGTGGAGTCTCCTTCTCTGGAGAGATTCCAGCCCTGCCCTGTGCTAGGGACCCTGCTTTGGCAGGGGGTTGGACCCCATGGGCTCTGGAGGGCCCTTCCCACCCCTATGATCCTGTGAAATGTGTTCCAGCCCCAAAGAGTATCTTCTGTGACCAACACCAGAGGTATGTTACATGCTTGGGGGGGGGAGTGAGGGGGGTTACAGGACTCTTTTGGCCTCTTCATCATCACCAGTAATGCAAAGCTACAATTAGTGACCCCTGAATGGGTGGCTCTTGATTTGTGATGTTCCACTGCTCCTTGTGTAGCAATGAGTTCCAGAACACACCACCCAGGCTCTGTTAACACCAGGAGTCAAAGGTTAAGGGCTGTGCAAACCATGTCACTGGGAGAGCAGAAACTAGGTGAAAATAGGAAGGGGTTGGAGTGAGGTAATTGTTAGCCTGCAGCTGCTAATTTAATTGCTGATAGGTATTGTGTAAACAAGCTCTTCCTGTAAGACTGCAAGGAAAACTGGCAGGAATAAGGAAAAATGAGTAGGATTAAAAAATACAATTAAAAAAATGGTGTTGCTTTTAAGTAAGTTCATAGCTCAGGGACAGCTGTCAGTCATGGAACCTTGGCAACAGTTCTGGGCTGCTTTGGTTTTAAAGTCCATGTTCAAATCGATCAAGGAGGTCAGGTCACTTCATGCAGGCTACTTTACAGCTCTTTTCACATGAAAAGGAACCACTTCCAGCAATCACAGCACAAGAAAAAGGTCATTTTAAAGAATTCTCTCATTCCAGACCTCTCCCACTCAGTCCTGACTGCTCCTAGACACCTCAAAATAAACCTTTTTATTGCAACAAGCTCCAACTCAAACTGCAAATTAAATCAGAACACCAACCAGGTACAGCCAGGTTTTATTTACCTCCTGAAATCACTCTGTGTTTCCCCAGGTGCTGCCAACTAAGAGACATCTTGGGCTCAAAGTCTTGCCAGCTTGCCTGAAGTTTGCTTGTAGCACACAGGACTAGGAGAGGAGCTTTACCTGTTGAAGCTTCTATGGAGGTTGAAGTCATTTATGGATACTGAAAACTTGTAGAATAATCTAATTTGGATGTTTTTGAACCAAGTTTTTGAAACAGGAACATTTTCACCAGCTTTTATAAATAAACAGTGCAAAGCAGCTGTAGTTGGGTTGTTTTCCTTCATTCTAGACTTCTATTTTAGCTGGACTAAACCTTCAGTGTTTATTGTAATTTCAAGTACCTGTTTTCTAAGGGCTCTTCAACATATTTGGAGTCTTTTTGTTTCCATAAATTCCCAAGCATGATCCCTAAGAAGAGCAGAACTCCTACAGTACGATTGGAAGTGAATTTCTTCCAGCAATCTTCAGGTTTGTCAATGTCCAAAGTGTAAATCTGCCAAAATAAAACCAGAGTATGACATTCTAGTATGACATTCTGAAGGCTCACAAATACTCTACACATCACAGGAAGACACAAAAGGGTCTGTGACTTCATAATCACATTCTTAAAAGTTTGAAATCAATGCTCAGCTCCACCAGAAATGGTGCTTATATGGGTTTTTGGTTTGTGGAACTGGCACCTTGCTGAGGGAACAGCACCCACCCTCAGCAAGTGCTGATGATCCAGAGCTGGGAGGGGTGGCTGACAGGCAGGACACTGCGCTGCCATCCAGAGACCTGGCCAGGCTGGAGAGCTGGGCAGGGAGAGACCAGATGGGGTTCAACAACAGCAAGTGGAGAGTCTGGCACCTGGGGAGGAACAACCCCATGGATCAGGACAGGCTGGGGGTGACCTGCTGGAGAAGAGCTCTGTGGAGAAGGACCTGGGGGTCCTGGTGGGTGACAGGGTGGCCATGAGCCAGCAGTGTGCCCTGGGGCTGAGAGAGACAATGGGATCCTGGGGGGCATCAGGAGGAGTGTGGCCAGCAGGTCACAGGAGGGGATCCCCAGGAGTGTGGGCAGCAGGTGGAGAGAGGGAATTCTGCCCCCTGCTCTGCTCTGGGGACACCTCACCTCCAGCTCTGGAGCCCTCAGCACAAGGAGGACAGGGACCTGTTGGAGCAGGGCCAGAGGAGGCCACAAAGATGATCCAAGGGCTGGAGCAGCTCTGCTGTGAAGCCAGGCTGGGAGAGCTGGGCTGGTTCAGCCTGGGGAAGAGAAGGCTCCAGGGGACCTTCTAGCACCTTCCAGTCCCTGAAAGGTGCTTGTAGGAAGCTGGGGAAGAACTGTTCCCAAGGGCAGGGAGAGATGGGATGGGGGGTGATGGGTTTAAACTGGAAAAGGGGAGATTTAGGTTGGGTATTAGGAAGAAGTTCTTCACTCTGAGGGTGGTGGATCACTCTCCCAAGTTGCCCAGAGAGGTGGTGGAGGCCCCATCCCTGGAGACATTCAAGCTCAGGCTGGATGGGGCTCTGAGTGCCCTGCTCTAGTGAAGATGTCCCTGCTCACTGCAGGGTGGGACTAGGTGGACTCTGAAGGTCCCTTCTGACCTTACACATTCTATGATTCTATGATGTATTCACCACACAGCAGCAAAGTCAAAGATCACATATGAACAGGATTCCTGGGTCCCTTCAATGAAGGAACATGTCTGGTTTGATATTTAAAACCAGAAAGAACATTTACAGGCATGGAAAGAAGCCTTTCTGAGATATTCCTCAGGAGGAAACCACCTCAATCTCTGATGGGGATTTGAAGTAAAAATACCACCACCTGCCCAAACCTGCCTGCACCTTTAAATCTCTGCTGCAAGGTGTTGCTTTCAGTAGAGCCTGGCATGACAGCACAGAACCTGGCTAACTGGAATGCACAGCAAGGTCATGCAGGGCTGGTTCAGTCCAGCCAGTCACCCGTAGCAGTGTATGATCAACCCTCCCTCACAAAAAGAAAGCAGCAGAACACCTGAAACAACACCTCAAAGAAAGGTTTGCCCAGCTTGGCAGCTGTCTGCTCTGAGTCATAAGTAAAGGTGGTAAAAAAAAACAACCCCCATATACTCCAGGAAGAGTAAAGTTACTGGAAAAAATATTCCTACAAGTAAAACTTGGGATAAAAGTCCTGGGATGGATGACAAGTGTTGAGCCAAACTAGTGAAAGGATTAAAAGTGTCCCACAAAACCTCAGACCTTCAGTTCAGCCACTGAGGAAGTCAAAAGAGAAAGTATCCAGTAGTGAAACCTTCCCTGGGAAACCTGCTCCTCACCAGTTGCACAGAGCTGACAGGGCTGGGTTCTGAGCAAGTAATCTGAAACACTGCCCACAAGCTGCTTCTGCATCAGGAGGAGTGTGGGCAGCAGGTCACAGGAGGGGATCCTCCCCCTCTGCTCTGCCCTGGTCAGGCCCCACCTGGAGTGTTGTGCCCAGTGCTGGGCTCCCTGGGATAAAAAGGACAGGGATCTCCTGGAGAGAGTCCAGAGAAGGGCTATGAAGATGATGAAGGGCCTGGAGCATCTCCCATCTGTGAGGAAAGGCTGAGAGAGCTGGGACTGTTCAGCCTGGAGAGAAGAAGACTGAGGGGGGACCTGATCAATGGTTATCAATATCTTAAGTCTGGGGTGCAGGGGGAATTGGCCAGCCCCTTTTCAGTGTCTGTGGGGACAGGACAAGGGGCAATGGCTGCAAATTGGAGCACAGGGAGTTCCACACCAACATGGGGAGGAACTTTTCCCCAGTGAGGGTGAGGGAGCCCTGGGACAGGCTGCCCAGGGGGTGTGGAGTCTCCTTCTCTGGAGAGATTCCAGCCCCATCTGGATGCCTGTCTGTGCAGTATGAGCTGGGGAGCTGCTTTGGCAGGGGGGTTGGACCCCATGAGCTCTCGAGGTCCCTTCCAACCCCTACAGCTCTGTGATTCTATGATTCTAAGCCCTATTATCCACACCCTTGAGAACCCTTCAGCTGCTCAAGCACAGGGAACTGAAAATAACTGACAAATGAAACCCTACAGCAGCCAAGCCAAGAGCTACACCTTCAGAAATGCAAAGCAAGTATGTTATCAGTGAACTTGTGAAAGTCATTTCCAGCTGTGCTAAAACTGCCATGTAAAGCCTCTCTGATGATCCAAACTGTAAATGATTACTAAATGATTCATATTCTTTCCCTTGGAGATTTCCAAACACAATTGCTATTAAAAGCAGTGGCTGACAAGTGTCAGACTACATCATGCAAGAACTCTCTTGCTCAGAGGTATGTTTAATACCCATCACCTCCAGGAGCTGCCCCCATTAAAGAGAAACCCAAGTCTAAAGTACTTTGAGAAGTTCCATGTTCACAGGAAACTTCAGACTGTGGATGGCTTTACTACTTGCAACACAAACCTGGGCTGGGTCAGCCTGGAGCAGAGAAGGCTGTGGGGGGACCTCATTGCAGCCTGCCAGTGCCTGAAGGGAGCAGAGACACAGGAGGGGAATCAGCTTGTTCAAGGGCAGAGACTGGCAGGACAAGGGGGATGGAGTGAAGCTGGAGGAGGGAAGGGTGAGAGGAGAGATTGGGGGGAAGTTCTGTGCAGAGAGAGTGGTGAGGGGCTGGAAGGGGCTGCCCAGAGAGGGGGTGGGTGCCCCATCCCTGGGGGTGTTGAAGGCCAGGTTGGATGGGGCCCTGGGCAACCTTGTGTAGCTCCAGGCCTGAGATTGGTGTCCCTGCCTGTGGCAGGGGGTTGGAGCTCTGTGCTCCTTGGGGTCCCTTCCAACCCAGCCCAGTCTGGGATTCTATGATTCTATGAACACAGTCTTTGCTATCACTCACCTATCAAGACCAGCAATTAATTTTCAATTAATCAAGAAACTATAAGACTGGGCAACAAAGGGGTGTAGGGTTCAGAGAAGAGAGGGTAACGAGATCCCATCTGCTTCTGCTACTGACAAAGGTAACTTCTACCTTTCTGTTACTCATTAAAGTTTCTAAACTAATACAAGACTGACCTGGATTGTTCTCTGCTGTCAGTTAGAGCTGTCAAGCAGCATAAAATTACAGTATTAACATCTGCTACAGGTGGTAGCAAGTCAGCCACTGAAAAGTTTGCTTTGCTGTCAGATCCTGGGTGAAGCTCCAGACCACAGCACACAGTAATTATTTAGATGTAAAATTAACTGAGCAGAATGTGTAACCTTCACTGTCATAGAGCTACTGTACAGCATGTTATAAAACCAGCCTGCATGTGGCCTTGAACCTGTAGACTGTATCTTTTAAAGCAAGTGATGAATCATAATGTGCATTGATTGCTGTCTGGGAACATAAGGTGGCAGATGTAGCAAGAACTGTGTCAGAACAATAAAAACTAGCAGGGTATCAAGGTGGGTCTAGCTGCAGTTGGTACTGGAAGTGAGAAGAAACCTGTTTGAGATCACAGCTTAATGCAAGGTGGTTGTTCTGGTTAGGGAGAGATTGCAAACTGGTGCTCTACAGCCTGTGGTATTTGAGTGAAGTGTCGTGGTTCAGCCCCTGCTGCAGCTGAGCACCACAGAGAATGGGGAGATAAAGGCAAATGTGGTGGGTTGGGATGAGGGGAGTTTACTGGGACAGCACAGGGAGGGGGAAGTAACAACAGTGGGACTTAAAACAGGTGATATAAAAATGGTGACACACAATGAAGCTCCTGACCAAGCTGTACGACTCAGTCTGTACAGCTCAGACCTGTCTCTAAGCTGGACTGTCCCCAAGCTGTGTGCCCCTCCCTGGATAAGCCCCTCTTTATACTTCATATGGAATGGAATACCCCCTTTGGGTAGCTGGGTAGCTGTCCTGGCTGTGTCCCACCCCAGCTTCTGCTGAAAATCAATCCTATCCTAGCCAAACCCAGGACAAGAAGCAAGCTTACCATCAGAAGAGTTCAGTTTTCTTCACAAGAATTATTTGGGGGTTCTTTAGTGGAGCTGGGACAACTGATGGGGGTTGTGATTTCTTATCAAGACATTTCTTATCAAGAACTATTTCAGTGAAATAAGAAATCTCACTCTGATTTCTTATCAAGAAACTTCCACAGGGAAAAAGTATCAATAAATCCATCAAACCTGGTGTGCTAGGTGAGCCCCAATGGCAGCCACAGCTGAGTAATAGGGGAAGGTCTGGTTACAATTCATGCCTGCAATGCACAAACTCAGGAGCATTGCCAGGCTGAAGCCACTGAGCCACTGCTTGGTGTCCTCCCTGAACTGTAAGGCTGTTGACTTCACACCGATAAGGATGTCGTCCTTCTTATCCTGGAATGAAAGGCTGGGTTAGCAAAACCTCCAGAATCCAACACCAACTTCATTAGCAATCCCAGAATCCCAGACTGGGCTGGGTTGGAAGGGACCCCAAGGTGCACAGAGCTCCAACCCCCTGCCACAGGCAGGGACACCAACCTCAGGCCTGGAGCTACACAAGGTTGCCCAGGGCCCCAGCCAACCTGGCCTTCAACGCCCCCAGGGATGATGGGGCACCCACCCCCTCTCTGGGCAGCCCCTTCCAGCCCCTCACCACTCTGTCTGCAAAGAACTTCCCCCCAATCTCTCCTCTCCCCCTTCCCTCCTCCAGCTTCACTCCATCCCCCTTGTCCTGCCAGTCTCTGCCCTTGAACAAGCTGATTCCCCTCCTGTGTCTCTGCTCCCTTCAGGGACTGGCAGGCTGCAATGAGGTCCCCCCACAGCCTTCTCTGCTCCAGGCTGACCCAGCCCAGCTCCCTCAGCCTCTCTCCAGAGGGGAGCTGCTCCAGCCCTCTGAGCATCTCCGTGGCTCCTCTGACCCCTCTCCAACAGCCCCACATCTCTCTTGTATTGGGGGCCCCAGCTCTGGACACAGGATCCAGCTGGGGCCTCCCAGGGCAGAGCAGAGAGGGACAATCCCCTCCCTGTCCCTGCTGGCCACTCCAGAAGAGGAACCTCACTTCAGTTTCCAGCACTTAGTAACCCAACTTAAGAGCATTTGTTGGTCCTTCCACTAAAACTGAAACTAGAAGGTTTGTCCTTAGAGCTGCTGTAGCCACCAAGAGCTAATACCAACCTTATTTACACAATACAAAGTGCTTCATACTTCCAGCTTTCTACCTGCTATGTAAAATATTTGCAGACAGCAAGAAAAGGTCCAAGGGCTGGGGTTTCCTTGGTTAGTTTAGCTGAGGGTGAAGAACTATGACAGGTTAGTATTGCTCTTTGGCAGCAAAGCTGTAAATTAAACACACAAACACACACACACACACAGAGTTTTCCACTGTTACCTGATGTGCATAAATGGTGTCATATACCAGAGTCCACATGACTCCAGCTGCATACAAGGGTAAACAGACAGACCACTCACAGGACCCTCTGATGGCTGACCAGCCCAGAAGGGCTCCCCAATTAAATGTCAGTCCTAAAAACACAAAGAGAGAGTAAAACAAACCACAAGGCAAAAAGGAGCAATCTAAATTGCCAGGAGCAATCTAAATTACATTAATGAATGATGATTTGTTTGAGTATCACAGCAGCAGCTTCTTGCACAATCCTGGCACCTGTTTTTCCACCACTTATTTTCAGTCAGGTAATAAATACAGGTAATTTGATGTTAAATACTATGGATGTACAAGGAGAAGGACCTATAACCAGGCATATTTCTCCAGTTTAAATTTGACTTTGTTAGGCAAGGGAAATGTTTGCACAGAAGTATTCTGGTGTGCTCAAACAATGGGTCTGAAGTTAAAGTGCTCAGATGTCAGTGTGACTGTAAAAGAGTGCAGAGCAGCCAGCTGTGGTGATTGAAGGCTGATAACCACAAGTTTGGGTTGAAAAAGCTGAAAGCAGCTGCAATGTAAAGGCCAAGATACAAAGATGTGGTTTAAGGAACACAGCCTGAACTACAAACACCATCAGTTCCTGTGCAGGAGTTGGTTTAGAGGCTGAGGACTGAAATGCCTGTTGAAGAAAGGTTCTGAGATAACCCCAGAACTAAAGCTGATTCTCAGATGAGAAATGTTTCTTTTCTCCCTCCCCTCAGTCCAACAAAAAACCCCCCAAAGAACCAAAACCAAACCCATACATCAACTCTTAACAGGTGTTAACAAATTGTTGATGCAGCCTCTGGCATAACAGGGCTTTGTCTATAGATATATTTATGTATTTCTTATCTACATAATAATAGATAATAAATATATTATATTTTATACAATATATTAAAATATTTTATATTTATCTAGAAATATGTCTATATAATATATCTTTATATATTATATAATATATAATATAAAAATATATTATGTATATAATCTATATATTATATATGCTATATAATATATTATATATTTATATAGAAGATATAATAAATATATTATTTATTATATATAAATGCATAATATAGAATATATATTATCTATCTATTATATATAAATATATATAATATATAATCTATATATCTTTTTAATATATAAATAATATATTATGCATATAATATATATAATATAATATATGCTATATAATATATTGTATTATATATTTATATAGAAGATATAGTAAATATATTATTTATTATATATATACATAATATAGAATATATATTATCTATCTACTATATAAAAATATATATAATATATATATTATCTATCTATCTTTTTTATATATATATATAAATAAAGATGTATTAAAATAAAGATGCCTTAAAATTATATCCTGGTTTTGGATGGGACAGGGTTAATTTCCTTCCTAGCAGCTAGTGTGGTGATGCTGTGCTTGGATTTAGGATGAGAATCCTGTTGATAACACACTGGTGTTTTAATTGTGCAGTCAATGGCTTCTCAAGCACCTCACACTGTCCTGCTGGGAGTGTTCTGGGGGGTGCACAAGAAGCTGGGAGGGGACACAGCCAGGACAGCTGCCCCCAACTGACCAAAGGGCTGTTACATACCCTGTGATGTCATGCTCAGTATGGAGGAAGCTGGCCAAGGAGTTTAGAGTGTGGCTCAGGAACTAGCAGAGCATCAGTGGTGTGTGAGTGGTGAGCAATCATGCTCTGCATCAATTGTGTTGTACATTCTTTTACCATTATTACTATTATCATCATAATATTCATTTTCTGTGGCATTAAACTGCCTTTATCTCAACCCATGAGATTTACCTTTCCCCCACCCCCACCCCTCCACCCCCAATTCTCTCCCCCATCCCACTTCAGGGTGGGGATTGAGCAAACAACTGTGTGGTTGGTTTAGCTGCCTGCTGGGTTAAATCACAACAGTTATATATATATATATATAAATATATATAAATAAATCAATCAGATTGCTGAAGTTCAACCACTAATTTGTAAAACACCCCCAAAAACTACATCTGAAGGAAAAATGAGTTTAAAAAAAACAAACAAAAAAAGGATTTCCAGCTCACCCAAAACTAACTGTGGCCAGTATGTTATTCTCTTCATCAGAGGGTAGGTGATCACAAGAGATAGAGAGGCTGCTCCCAGACCAATACTGTAAAAAGTACCACAAGTTTTTATTGTTTGTCAGTCTAAAGATCATGAGCTAGAGCTGTACTGAAGTTTTTCCTTTCCAGTGCAATGCTGTGGCTAAGAACCTCCCCCCCTCTGCTTGTGTAGCTCCAGGCCTGGAGGTTGGTGTCCCTGCCTGTGGCAGGGGGTTGGAGCTCATGTGCTCCTTGGGGTCCCTTCCAACCCAGAGCAGAGCAGCTTTTCTGTTGGAAATCTCTGTGCTTAACCCTTAAAATCAAATGTTAAGAAATGGAAGGTAGTTTATACATCACCTGTAGTAATTGAGACAGAGAAGCACACAAAGTGCCAAGCTAAGCTGTCCTCCAAGAAAAACAAAGGCCTGAAAAGTGGAGATGTCTCCAGCTGCCAAGGGCCTACTTGCTGTCCTTGCCACCTAAAAATGGAAAGAATAATGTTAATAATGAACCCAACATAACACTTCCCAGTGTTTCCTAAAACTAAAACTCACACCATTTGGCATATAGGCCAAAAAAAAGAAACAGAAACAAGTCACAGAATGTATGAGATGGGGTTCCTTCCATGATCCAAACCTACAAACTTATTGTCAGGGGGGACATGGGCTGTATTTTTAAGCTGCAGCACTTGAGAGTCACAGAGGGATGAGAAACTAGAGCAAAAAGGAAGTGCTGCTTGGGTGCAAGAGGGTGATTAGAAACCCTGTAGGCATCTTGTGTATGAATCTTATGACCTTAGGGGAAAGAAAAATCAGACTTAAAGAACTAAGACATACATCACAGTGGGTTATCAAAGCAAAGTGGCATTCTTCCCAAGAGAAAAAACTATTTACATAAATAAACTTTATTTATTAAAGATCTGTGAGGTAACTAGCCCAATTTCAAGCAGCTCTTCTGTCCTTGCATGCTTTAAAGTGATTACTGGGTCTAAATGTTGTAAAGATGCAGGACTCCTCTAGCACACACAGCCACTGTTAGGAACAGGGAAAGGATGGTTAATTTAATCCCATGGGCGAGACAGGGGAGTTTAGAACCTCTGTCTGGAAGGAGGAATCATACAAGGCAAACTGGAGGGAGAAACAAGTTTTAGAGGAAAAGTTAAATTGAAATGTACAGGGAGTTACTTGCCAAAGGTGACTGTTGGAAGGAAACAACCCAAAGAAGGACAGAAGTTTTTGCACATTGATGGAAATGGTGTAAAGTCTATTCAAAGAGGTTTGAAAGCCAGCTTTTTACAGAATACTCTGTGTGTGTATAAAGTGTTCTGCATATCAGAGAATCCCAGACTGGTCTGGGTTGGAAGGGACCCCAAGGAGCACAGAGCTCCAACCCCCTGCCACAGGCAGGGACACCAACCTCAGGCCTGGAGCTACACAAGGTTGCCCAGGGCCCCAGCCAACCTGGCCTTGAACACCCCCAGACACGGGGCACTCACCCCCTCTCTGGGCAGCCCCTTCCAGCCCCTCACCACTCTCTCTGCAAAGAACTTCCCCCCAATATCTATAGATATTATATATATAATATACAGTATCTATAGATATTATATATATAATATACATTATAGAATAGATATAATATCTAAAGAATAAATAATGTAGTACATGAAATATATTTTATATTAGATAACCTATAATATAATCTGTTATATGTTATCTTGTAATATAGTCTATAATTATATGTTGTGTATATTGTACTATAGAATTATTATTCTATAATAATAGAATAGAGGTTGGTGTCCCAGGCCTGAGGTTGGTGGCCCCAGGCCTGAGGTTGGTGTCCCTGCCTGTGGCAGGGGGTTGGAGCTCTGTGCTCCTTGGGGTCCCTTCCAACCCTTGCCATTCTGTGATTATATGATTCTATTGAACTTAATACTGAATTATATTGAAAATTCCACCTTGCTAATCATACCCCCCAACACATCCAACATTTTTAGCACATGTAGGTGTGCTCCAAACCCAAAGGTGCCACAGAACTTGAGCTGATTCACTGCTTGAATCATAGAATCACTTGGGTTGGAAGAGACCTGCAAGATCACTGAGTCCAACCACAGCCTGACCCTGCCTAGTCCACTTACAGCTCATGTCCCCAAGCACAGCATCCACACACCTTTTCAATCCCTCCAGGGATGGTGACTCCACCACCTCCCTGGGCAGCCTGTTCAATGCCTGACAGCCCTTTCAGTACAGAAATTCTTCCTGATATCCAACCTAAATCTCCCCTGGGGCAGTTTGAAACCATTCCCTCTCCTCTCACTTGTTATCTTAGAGACCCCCACCTCTCTGCACCCTCCTTGCAGGTAGCTGTAGAGAGTGCTAAGGTCTCCCCTCAGCCTCCTTTTCTCAAGACTAAAAACCCCCAGCTCCCTCAGCTGCTCCTCACAGCACTTGTGCTCCAGACCTTTCACCAGCTTCATTGCTTCTCTGGACATGTGCCAGCATCTCAGCATCCTTCCTGTAGTGAGGGGCCCAAAACTGGACACAGCACTTGAGGTGCAGCCTCACCAGAGCTGAGTGTAATGGAACAATCACCTCCCTGCTCCTGCTGGTCACACCATTCCTGACACAAGCCAGGATGCTGTTGGCCTTCTTGGCCACCCAGGCACACTGCTGGCTCATGTCCAGCCTGCAGTCACCCAACACCCCCAGATCCTTCTCCTCCAGGCAGCTCTCCAGCTACTCTGCCCCAGCCTGGAGCACTGCATGGGGTTACTATGACCAAAGTGTGGGACACCTGTAATACAACAGTGCTGGAAGAAGAACTTAATGTCTCAGATTGCTCATTATCCCACCTCCTGCCAGCACTGAAACCCAAAACCACAGGAACAATACAGCACTAGAAAACACAACAACCAAACAGTGAAGCATCACCAGGATACTCCCACCCAAGCCCTGCACCTATGCACATTTCAACATCTTTGGCATGTTTCCTTCTTCTGAACAAAAGGGAGGTGTGAAAATACCACATAATAGAAGAGAATCAGCTCTGGGTTGGGCATGGCACTCTTTAACAGCCATTCTCATGTTAACAATACTCCAGGAAACCCTGGGCATGAAAATTTTTTAGAGATAAAAAGAAGGGTGGGGTTCCCAGTGAGGGAGCCCTGGGACAGGCTGCCCAGGGGGTGTGGAGTCTCCTTCTCTGGAGAGATTCCAGCCCTGCCCCGTCCTAGGGACCCTGCTTTGGCAGGGGGTTGGACCCCATGGGCTCTGGAGGGCCCTTCCCACCCCTATGATCCTGTGAAATCTGTTCCAGCCCCCAAAAGTATCTTCTGTGACCAACACCAGAGGTATGTTACATGCTTGGGGGGGGGAGTGAGGGGGGTTACAGGAACCTTTTGGCCTCTTCATCATCACCATTGCCTTCTTGGGTAGATGGTAACCAGCAGGTGTAGTATAAAAAAGTGGTGTTTTCTCTTGCCATGCAAAACAAAGTTGAAGAATAAACTTGTTCAAGTACAGCTGACAACATGAAATGGCAGCAAGTTGTGCCAGGGGAGGTTTAGGTTGGATCTTAGGAAAACTTTCTTCCCAGAGAGGGTTGTCAGGCACTGAACAGGCTGCCCAAGGGAGGGATAAATGATAAAGGCCTGGAGGGATTTAAAAGCTGGGTAGATGTGGTGCTGAGGGATGTGGGTTAGTTGTGGATGGTGGGTTAGGGTGATGTTTGGACTTGATGATCTAAAGGGGCCCTTCCATCCAAGGCAGTTCTGTGATTCCATGGTTTCATCTCACACAGAGGCAAGTACCATAGAAGAGATTACAGCCCTAGGCTGCCCCTCTCTGCTCTGCCCTGGGAGGCCCCAGCTGGATCCTGTGTCCAGAGCTGGGACCCACAATGCAAGAGAGATGTGGGGCTGTTGGAGAGGGGTCAGAGGAGCCACGGAGATGCTCAGAGGGCTGGAGCAGCTCCCCTCTGGAGAGAGGCTGAGGGAGCTGGGCTGGGTCAGCCTGGAGCAGAGAAGGCTGTGGGGGGACCTCATTGCAGCCTGCCAGTCCCTGAAGGGAGCAGAGACACAGGAGGGGAATCAGCTTGTTCAAGGGCAGAGCCTGGCAGGACAAGGGGGCTGGAGTGAAGCTGGAGGAGGGAAGGGTTAGAGGAGAGATTGGGGGGAAGTTCTTTGCAGAGAGAGTGGTGAGGGGCTGGAAGGGGCTGCCCAGAGAGGGGGTGGGTGCCCCGTGTCTGGGGGTGTTGAAGGCCAGGTTGGCTGGGGCCCTGGACAACCTTGTGTAGCTCCAGGCCTGAGGTTGGTGTCCCTGCCTTTGGCAGGGGAGTTGGAGCTCTGTGCTCCTTGGGGTCCCTCCCAACCCATGCCACTCTATGATTCAGCAGAGAACCATTCTACACAATTAAAGGATTCCCCCTGTTGTAGGAGGAAACATTGCAAATGAATTGCTTGCATCTCCAAACAGAAACCCTGAGACACTTCTGGGCCTGGGCCCTAAGCACGGCACCAGTGGTGATGTCGGGGATGGCTGAACGTGTACTTGGTTAATGACCCAGCAACTCGCTTCCCCGGGTCTCTGGACTCCCGGGGGCCGGGTTGGGGGTGCGGGAGGGTGCGTGTTTCTCTACCTTTCTGTCATAGTCCCGATCCCACAGGTCATTGATGGTGCAGCCGGCTCCACGCATGAGCACCGCTCCCACGCCGAACAGGCCCAGCATGTGCCAGTCCGGCAGGCAGCCCGGCTCGGCCGCCAAGCCGATGCTCCAGGTGCACGGCAGGTAGAGCAGCCACGTCCCTGAGGTGGGGGGGGGGGTGAGGGGGGGGGTGAGAAGAGACAAAAACCCGCCCGGTGGGTGAGGTGATGGGGCAAACGAGGAGTTGGGGGGGAGGGGGGGGCCGGCAGGGAGCTGACAGCGGCTCGCTGCCTGCCGAGTGACTGCCTTGCCCGGTGCACACACGCCAAACCCTCCTCCCGAAGCGGGGAGGCCCGAGGGAAGGCGGCAGGACACCCCCCCTCCCCTCACCGCCCGGCGCCGGCCCGCCCCGCTCACCGGCGGGCTGGTGCAGCCTCATGAGGCGCAGGTAGGGCTGCAGCGGGCCCGGCGCGGCGCGCACTAGCTCGGCCGCCGAAAAGCTGAGAGGCCGCGGGGGTCCCGGTGGGGCTGAGGGGCGGCGTAGCAGCGGGGGAGCGGCGGCGGCGAGGGGCGGGCGGGCGGCGCGGAGGCCGGGAGAGCCCCGGCAGAGCCGCGCCAGCAGCGCCGCCATCTTGCCGCCGCCGCGCTTCCGCCGGAGCCCTGGCACCCGGCGACGCGCAGGCGCGGTTTACCCCGCCGGCCCGGGTGGGATGAGGACGGGGTCAGACTCGGGGCTCTGGGGCGGGTCTAGGAGAGCTGAGGCGGGTCTAGGGGCTCTGGGGCGGGTCTGGGGCGGGTCTCTGGGGCGGGTCTAGGAGCTCTGGGGCGGGTCTAGGAGCGCTGAGGCGGGTCTAGGGGCTCTGGGGCGGGTCTAGGGGCTCTGGGGCGGGTCTGGGGTCTCTGAGGCGGGTCTGGGGTCTCTGAGGCGGGTCTAGGAGCTCTGGGGCAGGTCTGGGGTCTCTGGGGCGGGTCTGGGGTCTCTGAGGCGGGTCTAGGGACTCTGAGGTGGGTCTGGGGTCTCTGGGGCGGGTCTGGGGTCTCTGGGGCGGGTCTAGGAGCTCTGGGGCGGGTCTAGGAGCTCTGGGGCGGGTCTGGGGTCTCTGAGGCGGGTCTAGGAGCTCTGGGGCGGGTCTGGGGGCTCTGGGGCGGCTCTGGAGTATCTGAGGCGGGTCTGGGGTCTCTGAGGCGGGTCTAGGAGCTCTGTAGCGGATCTACGAGCTCTGGGGCAGGTCTGGGGTCTCTGAGGCGGGTCTAGGAGCTGTGGGGCGGGTCTGGGGTCTCTGGGGCGGGTCTGGGGGCTCTGAGGTGGGTCTGGGGGCTCTGAGGTGGGTCTAGGAGCTCTGGGGCGGGTCTCTCAGAGGGCTGGAGCACCTCTCCTATGAAGCCGGGCTGAGAGAATTGGGGTTGTTGACAGGACGAGGGGGAATGGGATTAAACTGGAAGGGGGTAGATTTAGAATGGGTATTAGGAAGAAATTCTTCCCTTTGAGGGTGGTGATGCCCTGGCACAGGGTGCCCAGGGAGGTGGTGGCTGCCCCCTCCCTGGAGGTGTCCAAGGCTGGGTTGGATGGGGCCTTGAGCAGCCTGGTCTGGTGAGGGTGTCCCTGCCCATGGCAGGGGGTTGGGGCTGGATGAGCTTTAAGGTCTCTTCCAGCCTAAACCAGTCTGTGATTCTATGATAGCCCCCGGTCAGTGCCCCATAGCACCTCAGCAAACCACATCTGCTGTTTACAGCTAAATTGCTTCAAGAGTCTTGGGCGCTATTTGTTGAGATGACGTAGGTGACGGTGTCTCATCAAACATAATGCCATGAGGCGTGCACATGTCACCCTACATCTCATCCCCTGGACTTAATAAAATGCTTTCTTTCACAGTTGGCTTTTGCATCCCTGTCCTCTATTCACTCTGTTCTCCCACCACCTTACATGAGCTGGTGCATAAACCGGGGGGGGGGGGGGGGGGTTGGTTTTGGGCAGAGCACTGAAAACTTCACCCTTGCCATGACATGGTTTCAGCCATGAAATGGATTTGGAGCTGGAAGATTGCTTGGAGAATTCACAGTCACTCTGCTGACTGGGTGACTGAGCTGGTGGGTGCCCCATCCCTGGGGGTGCTCAAGGCCAGGTTGGCTGGGGCCCTGGGCAACCTTGTGTAGCTCCAGGCCTGAGGTTGGTGTCCCTGCCTGTGGCTGGGGGTTGGAGCTCTGTGCTCCTTGGGGTCCCTTCCAACCCAGACCAGTCTATGATTCTATGAAATGTGTGAAGGGAGGGTTGGAGCTCTATGATCTTTAAGGTCCCATCTAGCCCTAACCATTCCATGATTCTAAGATAATCTGGTCAGGAGCCAACAGAATTCCTGGCTGGAAAAGATCTTGCTTCCCAAAGTCTTTCAGTGGTCCAAAATTAATTACTGAATTATGCTGCCTCATGCTGCTCCTTCAGGACACCTTTTAGTGGATCAGATTTACAGACCATGAACATGGGATTCTATGGTCTAGTATTGGACTCGATGATCCTGAAAGTCTTATGCTGCAGTATGAGCTGGGGAGCTGCTTTGGCAGGGGGTTGGACCCCACGAGCTCTCGAGGTCCCTTCCAACCCCTACAGCTCTGTGATTCTTCTCTCTGTGCTTCCTGAACAACTGGCACGCTGACGGAATCAAGGGGAAACGGTTTTGAACTTCTAATTTCCCAAACTACCAGGAGGAAGTGAAAACCCCCATGGGATGGAGAAGGGGCTTTGATGTTTCTCCCTTCGCCGCGTTAATCAGCAGTAAATCGATTCACACAGGGCCATAAAGGGAACAGTTGCTCAACTCTGGGTGAAAGTATAGCTCATTTTTTTATTACTTTTTTGTGGGTGTCTGTGACCTCAGCTCCATTCCATGCTGAGGAGGCCAATAACTGTGGGGTTTATTCAGGTATGGGTGAGTGCCTGAAGTGTATTTGAAGGAAACTGGAGGGCAGTGAGTGCACCCCAGTGATGCACACTTGCAGCCTGCTGGGTCCCACTCAGACACTTGTTTTGTTAGAATCTGGTTTTTTGTGTGTGTGTGTGAGCAAACCCTGGACCCTCTGCTGGCAATTTTTAAGGAGCTCATGAAAGTAAAGCAGAAAACTGTCACTAGATTGATAACTGTGGTGGTTTGGCCCTGGCCGGAGGCCAGGCACCCACTAAAGCTGCTCTGTCACTCCTCTTTTTAGCTGGACAGGGGAGAAGATACAAATTGTGAGGCTCAGGAATGGAGATAAGGCCAGGGACAGATCATTCTGCAATCAGTGTCACAGGCAGAACAGACCCACCACAGAATAAAGGAAAGAAAACTAATTTATTACACTATATCACAACCCAGTGACACCAGTCGGGTGATGAGAAGGGCAACCAGATCTCAAAGCACCTCCCCCCACCCCGCCTTCTTCACAGACTTCACTTTAGTCAGGATTTCGCTCCCTTCTTCCTCACATTATGGCATGGGGAGGGGCAAGGACTGGGGAAATGAGGGTTTCAGTCAGTTCCTCAAGAGATGTTCTCCTTCTTAGCTGAGAGGGACATTCCCCACACCCTTCCCCTGCTGCACCGTGGAGGTCCCACCCACAGTAGACAGTCTCCATGAACTTCTCCAACGTTGAGTCCTTCCCCACAGGGCTTCAGCTCCCCACCAGCTGCCCTGACGTGGGTCACTGCTATGGGTGCAGTCATCAATCACAGTGTCTCTCGGTCCCAGTACTCCGCAGGGTCACAAGCCTCCCCCCAGCAAACCTGCTCCAGCACCAGTCTCTCTCCGTGGGCTGCTGTGCTGGCATGGGCTGGATCCAACTCAGGTCACAGCATCTCCTGTCTGTCTCCCCCTGCTCCAGCGTGGGGCCTCTCCAGGGCTGCAGGTGGGGTCTGGGCCTTGTCCCTGGGCTGTGGGGGGACACCCACTCCCCCATGGGTTTCTCCAGGGGCTCAGGGGCATCTTTCTCTTGGACACCTGGGGTGCCTCATCCCCCTCTTCCCTGCCCTTGGTGCCTGCACAGCTCCTCACACCTTCTCACTCCCTTCTCTGGGGCACAAAGCAGCTGCTTGTGGGGTTTTTTTCATCCTAAATGTGATTGCCAGAGGTGCTGTGACCATCGCTGATGGGCTTGGCCTTGGTCAGCAGTGACTCTGGCCTTGAGCTGGCTGGTGTTTACTGTCAAGCCTAGGGAAAGCTTCTCACTGCTTCTTGAAGAAACCACACTGCTGCCCCCCTCTACACCAGAACCTCATCACACAAAACCACACCACTAATTTATTATAAGTTGCTTGGCCCCTCACTAAAAAAAAAAAGGCCAGCAAATAGCACATTGCAGGTTTTGAAAAGTCCTTTGAAATACTTAACTTCACCCTGTCTTGTTTGACCCAAACTCGAGTTGATGGTCATCAATTATTACCAACTTCCTTATTTTCACATACATTAAATGTTCACCTTTACAAAGGTCTCATGATGCAACTTCCTCCACCTTCCAGGAACTGATTCACAATAAATCCAAGATGAGTAATCCCAAGTGCCAGAGTTAAAAATGTTAATTGAACTGTGTGTGAGAATCATTGTTCTGGTCTCAGATGTGTGTGTGTGTGGGTATAGATATCAGCCTTCAAGGTTGAGACCCCAAAGTTTACAACATTCATAGAGGACAAAAAAAAGGCCCTAGAGATAAGGTGCCCATGGGGCAGGCATTGCTGCTGCAGATGGGTACTGCTAGGGTGGTGGTTGCTTCTCATTCTGACCATACCTTTCCCTCCTGGAGTGTTGTGTCCAGTGCTGGGCTCCCTGGGACAAACCAGCCAGGGATCTCCTGGAGAGAGTCCAGAGGAGGCTACGAAGGGGATGAAGGGCCTGGAGCATCTCCCCTGCCAGGAAAGGCTGAGGGAGCTGGGGCTGTTCAGCCTGGAGAGAAGCAGCCTGAGAGGGAATCGGATCAATAGCTGAAGGCTGGGACACATGGGCAGCCTCTTCTCAGTGTCTGTGGGGACAGGACAAGGGGCCATGGCCTCAAGTTGGAGCCCAGGGAGTTCCACCCCAATGTGGGGCAGAACTTCTTCCCAGTGAGGGTGAGGGAGCCCTGGGACAGGCTGCCCAGGGGGTGTGGAGTCTCCTTCTCTGGAGAGATTCCAGCCCTGGCCTGTCCTAGGGACCCTGCTTTGGCAGGGGGTTGGACCCCATGGGCTCTGGAAGGCCCTTCCAACCCCTGGGATTCTATGATTCTGTGCTGGAATCCAGCATCTCATTTCCTACACTCCTCTCCCTCCTGCTTTTTACAGAGCTAACAGTGGTTATCAGCTCAACATACAATACTTTGGAAAGAGAAGTGTTGAAGGGCTTCTGAAGTGCTGCTCCACTTAAATATACTCTTTCATTTTTATTTACTTACGTACTCATGTTGGGAATTGTACAAAACACGTGGGAGGTATGACTGAAAGAAACCCAGGGGGTTTTGTGGTACCAGTGCACCAAAGAGGAGCCTTAAAAAAAAAGAGAAAATAATGAAAAAATAGATTGCCAAAAGCTGGTGTAAATCACTTTTAATTAAAATCTTCAAATACAAAAAGTCACAAGTGTTGGAATAAACCAAACTGTTAGAAAAGGTCTAAAAAGGAAGTGACCAGGCAAACAATCTCTTTGGTATCTTAGCTGTTACTTAGACAACAATAATTTATTACCAGCTTTACGTTAACCGTATGTAAGGCTTCCCACTCCAGTTTATGTTCTCTTTACTCCTTTTTATTGAACTTGGACAGGGTAAACAAACCTCACCTTCCTTATTCTCAGTTCTGGGTTGTATTACCTCCTGATAACGTAACCCCTTCACAGAACGCATCTGTGGACACAAACACTCCCTCATGTGCTGAATTTCCAGATAACCCTTTCTCTGGGGTGATGTTTCATCCCAGCTTCACAAGTATGGCTATTTTAGTCTCTTATAAAAAATAAGCCCCCCCTTTTCCCCACCCTGATGAAACCCTGTGTAGCTGGTAGTGAAATAACAGCTACACAGCATTGTTTTCCCTCCCCACGCTCACAGTACTGTAAGGTTTTGACAGTGGCACAGGTTATATAGCAAGAAAAGCAGATGGAAGGTGTATGCAGGAGAGCACAGGTATTGTCTGAGGTGTTTTGCTACCCTGAAGCCCACATCCCAGAGGAAAAGCGGCTATGAGCACGCCAACCTGCACAGGGAAGGCACAGCTGGGGAGGAAAGGCATCACTGACCCAGAATCCTGGGTGTTTCCCAGCAGGATGGATTTCAGCCTGGCTTGGCAGGTTGGTCCCCACCATGATCTCAAGGCCACACGGTTGAGGTAAGGGTGGTTTGCTCAAGTCTCTTGACTCTCCTGGTTCTTCAAGGGCAGAAGAGACCTGAGCCAGGTGGGAAGTGTAAAGCAGAGCTTTCCCTGCAGATGGGTTCAGGGAGGTCCTCTCCAGCTGAACTACCTGCAAGGTTGTGAGGGCGAGTGGAAGCATGTGCCCTGATTGTGGAGGGTCTGCCTGAGCGCTGGTGGGCTCCTCTCCTTTCTCCTGGGGACAGCAAAAGCAGAGGCAGACCACACTCCAGGAACAGCCTCATTTCCCGCCTCAAAAACCCGCCCTTGGAAAGCACAAGGCCACAGCTCCATCTTGTGACTGAACTCCTCTAGTTTGGGGAAAACCTGATGGCGCTGCCCCAAACCCCACAGATGTGGTGCCCTGGCAAGGCATTTCCTCCCACCCCCCCCACACAGGCACCCCAACCTTGGTTTGTCCACCCCGAGATGGCCCTCAGCAACCACAACCCCTTCTGGGGCTCCTCTACGTGGCGCAGGCAAAAAGAAATCCCAGCTGTAGAGCTAAAATAAAGCCCTGCTCGCCCTTTCTGAAGGCCAGCCTTTGAGGGAACTGCACTTGCAGAAATGAGAGCGAGAGGGGAGCTTGCAGTTCCTCCCTGGCAGAACCCCAAGCGCAGCGTGAGAAGCTGGCATAGCTCCACGCGTGATGTGGAAGCAGGCCCTGCACTCGAGTCCATCGACCCAGGCTGGTCCCAGAGCAAAATCAGCCCTTGCCTGGGCTTGTTCTACCTCAATAATCCTCCTGGGAGTTTAACAAGCATCTTCCATATACCAATTATCCAGTGGGACCTCACGTCTGACCCAGCTCACAGGTCATACCAGCGCCGCTACGTTTACATCCCTTGCTAGAATTAAATCTCATGGCAGGAAAAGTGAATTTCTAGGATTAAACTTCCCTACTAGCCAAGTGCTTTACATTTATCCTGCGTGTGTATTAACCCTTTAAATGCAAGCAATAGCTTTGGCATTCTTGATAACGTAAAAGCCATAAGTGAAGGCCGGAAGGCCAAGCATACTGCCAGGACCAAGGGGTTTCTCCATAAGCTCTGGCAAGGTTTCATCATCCACCATCCGTAGCACGTGGCCATTCAGCTCAATAGACCTGGAGAGAGACAGAGAGACTGTTTTGGGTGGCTGTGTTCTGTTTGCCATTGAGCACAAACAGCTCCAGACTCGAGTGTAAACATAAACTCTTCCCAAAGCCAAACTAAACATCCCTGGAAAGTTTACATGTGGTGTGCTCTCCCTTTGCATGGACTTGCTGAACAAGCCCAGCTCCCTCAGCCTCTCTTTGCAGGGGAGCTGCTCCAGCCCTCTGAGCATCTCCGTGGCTCCTCTGACCCCTCTCCAACAGCCCCACATCTCTCTTGCATTGGGGGCCCCAGTTCTGGACACAGGACTCTGGCTGGAGCCTCAGGAGGGCAGAGCAGAGAGGGACAACCCCCTCCCTGTCCCTGCTGCCACCCCTCTGCTGATGGAGCCCAGGATCCCATCGCCCTTCCCAGCTGCCAGAGCCACTGCTGGCTCATGTTAAGTTTCTCATCCACCAGAACCCCCAGGCCCTTCTCACAGGGCTGCTCTCAAGAAGCTCTATTTCTTCCTAATCCAAGGAGATCTAATCTTCATATAATGAAATCCACACAGAATCTTGAGTGAAATGTTGCAAACCCTTGTGCATGCTTTCACAGAATCACAGAACTGTAGGGGTTGGAAAGGACCTTGAGAGATCATTGGGTCCAACCCCCCTGCCAAAGCAGGGTCCCCAGAACCATGGGCCTCTGCAAGTGAAGCACTTGCTTTGACCACGTTCAGTTTTAAAGCTATTATTCCCATAGAGCAGGGCTGCTCCCCAGGAGCTCTTCTCCCAAGCTGTACATGTGTCTGGGAGAAACCTTACAAAGCTGGAATGTGTTACTGTAAATTAGGAGCCAGCACTCTGGAAACCAGTATAACTGTGCTGATGCAAAAGAGAAAGGACTTTAGCAGCTGGTCCAGAGCCCTGAAGCCTGCTGGGAATAAGCTTCTTAACACCAAACAAGCATCCTCATACCTGAATGAGCTTTCAGCAGCCTGATTTTAGGAGAATTGATTGAACACAAGTCAGACCTTAGAGAAGGCAACCCACATGATGGAATGGGAACCTCTTTCTCCCCCATGCAACCTCACCAACGGAACAAGGTGAGGCTTTTAGAGGGCATCTAACACTGCACACCATCTTTCTGCAGATGGGAGGAATCAGACACTTACCTGGAAAGTATATTCTCTTTGCCATGAGGCAGTAAGAGGTACTGATCCACGTGCTTGCTCAGTAAGTAATTCGGTAGCTGCAAGTGCTGAGTAACGTTGTAGAGGTTTAAGGCAAACAGCGTCACGTCCCCTTCCCTGTACTTTGGGCTGCAAGGCAAAAGAAGATGATGGGATCAGGAGAGAAAGAGGTTTTGGAGAAGTAACAAAATCACAGACTCATAGAGGTTGGAAGGGCCCTCCAGAGCCCATGGGGTCCAACCCCCTGCCAAAGCAGGGTCCCTAGCACAGGGCAGGGCTGGAATCTCTCCAGAGAAGGAGACTCCACACCCCCTGGGCAGCCTGTCCCAGGGCTCCCTCACCCTCACTGGGAAGAAGTTCTGCCCCACATTGGGGTGGAACTCCCTGTGCTCCAACTTGAGGCCATGGCCCCTTGTCCTGTCCCCACAGCCACTGAGAAGAGGCTGCCCATGTCCCCCTGTGTCCCAGCCTTCAGCTATTGATCCCCACTGATCAGATCCCCTCTCAGCCTCTTCTCTCCAGGCTGAACAGCCCCAGCTCCCTCAGCCTTTCCTGGCAGGGGAGATGCTCCAGGCCCTTCATCCCCTTCCCAGCCTCCACTGGACTCTCTCCAGGAGATCCCTGGCTGGTTTATCCCAGGGAGCCCAGCACTGGGCACAACACTCCAGGTGGGGCCTGACCAGGGCGGAGCAGAGGGGGAGGATCCCCTCCTGTGACCTGCTGCCCACACTCCTCCTGATGCCCCCCAGGATCCCATTGGCCTTCTCGACCACCTGGGCAAACCCATGTCTTTGTCTTGCCCCAAATTGGTTTTGCTGGCCTGGGGGGTGGCTGTGGGCTCAGTTTTGGGGGTATTTCAGCCTTTGTTTTGGAGGCTTACTGGAGGGTGTTCGTGCAGTGGAGGTAGACACGGAGCTTCCTCTTGTCAGCTCCTTCCAGGCTGACTTGCAGCACCTTGGTACCCACCAGCTTCTTGTAGAGCAGCGAGAGCCAGTAGTCCTGGGAGGCACAGAATCACATGTAAGCACTTGTGTACAGGCCACTCCACGTGGTAATTAATGTAACATTAATTCTGAGGGGAATTTCAGGGTTCCCCCCTATTTTTTTCCACAGTATCTATTTAGATTCCCACCAACAGCACAGCCCTAGAGAAACCCCTGCCTCCAGGTTGCAGAGCAGCATGTTGACAAGGCGTCCTCAAATCATCTTCCCCTTCACTCTGACGTCTTCCTGCAGTGGGGAGACTAGTGGCATTTGGAAACACTCTTCTGCATGGTACTGAGCTCCTCTGGGCTGAACTATGAGAGCTGAGCTGCCCATCCCATGGGAAAACCTCTGCCCAATCCACAGCCACCCAGAAAAAAAACCCAACCCTGGCAACTTTTCTCCCTTTCCCTAACTAACATCATGCTTTTAAACAGGGCTCAGGATTAATTTCTCACCACCAGTCAAGATTAAGTCCCCCAACACTTCAGAACAATGCCCAGGATCAGGGTGAAGCCCAGCTCGGACTATTTTTTTCCAGATCTGCTTTTCCTTGCATCTTGACAACTGCTTTTCCTGTAGGAAACCCGTGACCATCCCAAAGTGAGCGTGTGGCCTGTGCTGATGTGCTTTGGGACACAAGCTGCGTATCTCAGTATCACTTCTTTGGGCATAGCTCCAGGGGAGGATATCCTCCAGCTGGTAGGTTGCAGAGAGCTTCTCCCAGCTCATGTCAAGCTGTCTGTGTGGTTTTTCTGGCAGGAAAATGGCTGTGTTTCTCTTCTGACTCACCACAAGCCCAGAGAAGTGACTTTTCCTATAAGCCTACGTGCTCAGCACCACTGTGAGGAGGTGCGGCCATCTGACCCCTCATTGCCATGCTAACTAAAACTGATGGGCCTGGGTTGGGATCTCCCTGCCTCTAAAGCATCATTAGCTTAAATTAGCATACACACTGCTGGTAAACAAGGAGCAAGGCACATCATAGAATCACAGAATGGTCTGGGTTGGAAGGGACCCCAAGGAGCACAGAGCTCCAACCCCCTGCCACAGGCAGGGACACCAACCTCAGGCCTGGAGCTACACAAGGTTGCCCAGGGCCCCAGCCAACCTGGCCTTCAACACCCCCAGACACAGGGCACCCACCCCCTCTCTGGGCAGCCCCTTCCAGCCCCTCACCACTCTCTCTGCAAAGAACTTCCCCCCAATCTCTCCTCTCACCCTTCCCTCCTCCAGCTTCACTCCAGCCCCCTTGTCCTGCCAGGCTCTGCCCTTGAACAAGCTGATTCCCCTCCTGTGTCTCTGCTCCCTTCAGGGACTGGCAGGCTGCAATGAGGTCCCCCCACAGCCTTCTCTGCTCCAGGCTGACCCAGCCCAGCTCCCTCAGCCTCTCTCCAGAGGGGAGCTTCTCCAGCCCTCTGAGCATCTCCGTGGCTCCTCTGACCCCTCTCCAACAGCCCCACATCTCTCTTGCATTGGGGGCCCCAGCTCTGGACACAGGATCCAGCTGGGGCCTCAGGAGTGCAGAGCAGAGAGGGACAATCCCCTCCCTGTCCCTGCTGCCACCCCTCTGCTGATGGAGCCCAGGATCCCATCACCCTTCCCAGCTGCCAGAGCCACTGCTGGCTCATGGGGAGTTTCTCCCCCACCAGAACCCCCAGGCCCTTCTCACAGGGCTGCTCCCCAGCAGCTCTTCTCCCAGGCTGTATCTGTGTCTGGGATTTGTCCAGCCCAAGTGCAACACCTGACACTTGGCAGTGTTGAACCTCATTAGGTTCACCCAGGGCCACCCTTCCAGCCTGTCCAGGTCCCTCTGGATGGCTCCTTTCCTTCTATTGTGCCAATCACACCACTCAGGTTGGTGCCATCCATGAACTTGCTGAGGGTGCACTCAATCCCATCAGTGGTGTCATTGATACAGATGTTAACGAGCTCCGGTCCCAAGCCAGACCCCTGAGGGACACTGCTTGTTACTGGCATCCACCTGGACAGAGAGCCATTGACCACCAGCCTTTGGCTGTGTTCTTTCAACCACTGGATGGTCCACTTGTCAAATTTAGAGATCAGGATGTGGTGAGCATCATGTCCCCAAAATCAGTCCCTGCTGTGGTGAAGACCAGCTGCAACCCTGCAGCTGGCAGTAAGTGTCTTTATATACGTGTGTGGTACATCAACACACCACAGAACATGGGGTAACTTCAGGTGTGGGGCTACCTGTGACTATCCTATACCATCTGTTGCTCTCCTGTGGTGTTAAAATAGCTGACTAGTGTCCCCACACCCAGCATGCCCCACACAGCTTTCAGGGGGTGGTAGTGGGGTTGCATACATACTGGCAAGGGCTCAAACTTGGCATCCACCAGGTGGTAGGTCCCTGCTCCAAAGAAGACCTGTCTCATCACCACATCGATCCCATGCCTGGCTGAAAGGCCAAGTTTGTCCAACCACCTGCCAAAGAAAATGAGCCAAATGACCTGCAGATGAAAATGCTGACCTCAGCTCTACATCTTGTCCCTTCTCCAACCAGCTTGGGCAGTAGGAAAACAAGAATTAAGGCATGATGCTGGATGACTTAACGTCAGACAACTGATTTCAGTTCAAGTCTTGCATTGACTGCATTAAGAAAATACTTTCAGACCACCTCTGGAGGTCCAAGTGGGTGGGAACAGCTGCTCCACTCCATTGTATGGGGGTGATAGAAACCAGGAGCAGCAGCAGATGCTCCTGACCAAGCCAAGAGTCCAAAGAACTCAAATTCTTTTGTTAAAACAAAATGCTATGACTGGAGAAGTTTCTGGAGAAGATTATTTTCATGACTGAATCTCCCTTTTGGTAAGTTATGTCACAGTGTTTGAAGGATGCAATCAGGAAAGGACACCATCCTGTGATTGACTTTCCATCCTCACAACAGGATGGAGTTTGCATTGCAGATTTTGAGGGCAGGAATGCCACTTTCTGGAAAACTTCCTGCTATGGGGTACGTATGTGGCCTCCTTCAGCTGGTAAAATGTGCCATTCCCCCACATCTATGATGTAGTACTCACATAAAGCCAGCGACGTAGGTGTTAGACAGCCTGGGAGCTCCTCCACCATAGGCAGAGCTTGTCTCTCCTAGCCAGACCTTCTTGTTGGGCACAGTCCCACCAACAATCTGGTGGGGTAGGGAAGAAGAGAAAGAGACAACAGGTAGGTTTTTGGGCTACTGGAAGAATGGGCAATCAGAGTTTTGGGCTTTAACCAGATGCCTGTGCACAAGGTTGGCACGTAAGGGATAACGCCAACTGAGGTGGGATGTCACAGAAATGATGATCAAAAGGACTGGAAGCAGATTTACTTCTCCCCTCTCAAAAAACAACCCCAAAATACCATGTCTACACATGTGGTTCTAAAGGACAAACCACCAAAACCAAGTTGTAGAAGTCTTCTTGTGCTGTGTTGTAGTGGACTGTGCGTTACAGGGTTCTCAGGAATCTCAAAATCCAAAGGAATTGGGAGGGGGTATGACCATAAATCACACCCCTGAGTAGTGATCACCTCGATAAATGAGGACATTGCAACTTCTGATGGATCTGGGACCACATTTGCTGCGTGGCAAACTATCAGGGCTTCAATCAGCATTGTTAATTTTTCTTTTAAAAATCACAATGACAGCAGCACTCAAGCTTGGAGGATCCCTGTTCCCTGCTGGGGAGAAACCATAGCAGACCTGATTCCAGATTCTCTGCTAACCCCCTTGAACATGAACATGGGAATGATTGAATGGGGCAAGGTACCTCCAGAACTTCATCTACAGCTGTGGCAAAGGTATCCAGCACTTGAGGGCTTAAGAAATCTTCCCTTGTTGCACTTCGTCCATTCACATAGTAACTGGAAATAGGAAAGAAAACCCATCATGCAGCCAATAATCAGGAATATTATATATATTATGTTATAGATTATATCTATATACTGTATATTTTATATATAGATATAATCTGTATAGAAATATTCAAGCCATGTATATATATTACATAATATATAATATGTAGATATTATATGAAATGCAATATATGAAAGATATTTTATATATAATATTCTAATATAACATCACATAATAATTCTATAGTATGATATACACAATATATAATTATAGAATATATTACAAGATAACATAAAATCATAGATTATATTATATACAGATATTATAGGGGGGTTGGACCCGATGATCTCTTGAGGTCCCTTCCAACCCCTACAGTTCTGTGATATTTCATATATTACATTATTTATATCTAGATATTATATCTATTATATTATATAAATAATATCTATAGATGTTAGGGGGAAGTTCTTTGCAGAGAGAGTGGTGAGGGGCTGGAAGGGGCTGCCCAGAGAGGGGGTGGATGCCCCATCCCTGGGGGTGTTCAAGGCCAGGTTGGATGGGGCCCTGGGCAACCTTGTGTAGCTCCAGGCCTGAGGTAGGTGGCCCTGCCTGTGGCAGGGGGTTGGAGCTCTGTGCTCCTTGGGGTCCCTCCCAACCCAGACCAGTCTATGATTCTATTCTGAGCTGCTGGCAAAGCACAAAATGTGTCCTCTCCCCTTCCTGGGAAGCTCTTGCCCCGTGGCTGCTTTAAAAGGGCACTCATCATTTTCTTTGCTAATTTAGGATGATGGGATGTGAGCTTCCTTTTGTGGCAGGAAGACCTCAGCTCCTTCTGGTAAGGCTGAGTGACAGCGTGATGAAATGCAAAACCCACAAGGATCCTGGTTTTGCATCCTTTATTTGGGCAAACCAGACCTAAAACTCTCTCTCTATATATAATATATAGATATTATACAAAAAATACATAGACAAGTCACAGATGTATGCACATCTGTGGCCCAAGTGTGAGCATAGAATCACAGAATGGCATGGGTTGGAAGGGACCCCAAGGATCACAGAGCTCCAACCCCCTGCCACAGGCAGGGACACCAGCCTCAGGCCTGGAGCTACACAAGGTTGCCCAGGGCCACATCCAACCTGGCCTTGAACACCCACAGGGATGGGGCACCCACTACTTCTCTGGGCAGCCTGTTCCAGCCCCTCACCACTCTCTCTGTAAAAAACTTCCCCCTAATATCCAATCTAACCCTTCCCTCCTCCAGCTTTAATCCATCCCCCTTGTCCTGCCAATGTCCATCCTTTTAAAAAGCTGAATCCTGTGCATCTTTTTCCCTCCTGCTACCTGTCACCACGTTGCATCTGACACCTTCACATGGAAGCCCCTTCCAGACATTCAGACCTCACCCAGGTGTCAACCCACCCTGCTGCCCACCTGAGTGCTTTACAACTGCCCCTCAGCCACAGCACAACAGCCAAGGGCTGGTGGGATCTGAGGGTGGGTGAGCCCTACACAACCTGACCTAACTTGCAGAGCAGATATAAGGGGAGCAGGAGAAGCTGGGAAGGGTCAGCCAGACCTGCAGATTCAGGCCTGGAGGTTGGTGGTCCTGCCTGTGGCAGGGGGGTTGGAACTCTAAGATCTTTGGGGTCTCTTCCAATCTATGCCATTCTATGATTCTATAATTTACATTAAACAGACATAAATAAAGATAAGTGAGCCTCAGTGACTCCTTGACTTTGCTTTTAGGGAGCAAAGATCTCACTCCAGCAGGTTCTGACTTCCCAGTGCCAAGGAGACCACCAACATCAGGGATATGGCTTCATTTTGAAGCTCACCTACCCATGGGTTGTTTAAAACCTTCAATTAAAAGCCTTCTGCTCCTCCAGAAATGCAGCAGGGGTACCTCTGCTGAGTAAATCTGAGCTACCTTTTATAGGACATCTTGGAGCTTTGGAGAAATAGGGGGGGGGTGCTGCTCCCAGTTGCTTTTGGTGCATGTTTGGAGACACAGCATGTGCAAAAAGAGACTCAACCTCTGCAGAAACTCTCCTTGCAGGGGAAAGCTGTGACCTACCCCCCATGTGCTCTTCTGAGAAATAAAGCTGCCATGATGTCATCTTCTTCACATCCCACTTCTGCTTTTCTCAGGGACACAGTTAGCAAACAAAGCCACCAACTATCTTGCCCCATGTCTCGTTTCCCACAGTGCTGCCTATGTGACAACCCCCCACCACTGATTTTTGGGTCTCTGCACCATCACTTCTTTGGAGTCCTTCTCCCTAACACACTCCCCCAACTCATCTCTTGTTCTCCCTCAACTCTGGTTCTCCTCCCCCAGCTCTTGCATGCCCTCATCTCTTGTTCTGAGCTGAGGAGTCTGGGGGGAGGCACCCAAGGGGCTGCTAAAGGAGGGGGGTTCCACCCCTCCTTCCTGATGAGCTCTGAAAATCAGTGTTTTGTAAAGAAAACAGGCAACAGGAGATGGTCCCTGAGTGGTACTTACTGATGCCACGTGACAGAGTCGATGACCTTCCCTCCTGATTTCAGGAAGCTGCAACCAGAGAGGATGGAGTGTGGGGTTAGTGGGAACCAGTGTCACGTCACGAACCTCCCCATGAGGAAGATGCCCTCCCCTCCTCCTCCCCAGCTGGCAGTAGTGACTGTGAACTGCTTTGAAGCCACTCTTGCAATGGCTTTTAAAGGGGCTGTGGGCAACCAGGAGGATGACTTGATGCTTCTAAGGTGGAAAGCCCTTGTCAACACAGTGCTAAAGCCCGTGCTCAACTGAAAGGAGGGCCATGAATATGATCAGAGGGCTGGAGCAGCTCCCCTGTGGAGAGAGGCAGAGGGAGCTGGGCTGGGTCAGCCTGGAGCAGAGAAGGCTGTGGGGGGACCTCACTGCAGCCTGCCAGTGCCTGAAGGGAGCAGAGACACAGGAGGGGAATCAGCTTGTTCAAGGGCAGAGACTGGCAAGACAAGGGGGCTGGAGTGAAGCTGGAGGAGGGAAGGGTGAGAGGAGATATTGGGGGGAAGTTCTGTGCAGAGAGAGTGGTGAGGGGCTGGAAGGGGCTGCCCAGAGAAGGGGTGGGTGCCCCGTGTCTGGGGGTGTTGAAGGCCAGGTTGGCTGGGGCCCTGGGCAACCTTGTGTAGCTCCAGGCCTGAGGTTGGTGTCCCTGCCTGTGGCAGGGGGTTGGAGCTCTGTGCTCCTTGGGGTCCCTTCCAACCCAGACCAGCCTGGGATTCTATGAGAGTTTCAACTGGCTGAGTGTTGAAGCCTCCCTTCAGCTCACTCGTGTGGGATTTCTGGCATCACCCATCAAGGAGAAAATTAAACTGGCCACATTTCTCCTTTAAGGAAAACCACAGGAAACCTGTTCTCTGACAGCCCAGGTGTGTGCCCATTCACACCCCCCTCCTATGAGATTGAAAGCAGAAGCTCCATAAAACCCTGCCCCCCATGCCTCCTCATGCCCCCTGCACCTGGGTGCAGGTGAGCCACCGCTACCCACACACCCCCTGACCCCAGGACACGCTGCCCTGGCCCCACAGCCCTACCTTCTCAGCAGTCTCTGGGTGTGCTTTCGGGGCTGCCCGGTGTCGGGCCCGTAGAGCTTGGCGTGCCGGTAGAAGGTGGAGTTCCTCAGAAGCTGGTGTAGCTGAATAAAGTCTTGCCCCAACTGGAACCCGTTGATGTAGATGCCAGATTTTTTCCTGAAGCTGTTGGGCTCTGGAGAAGACACAGGGACATCAGCCCTTGACTATAGTTTTGGGGCACAAGGTAGAACCAGCTGCCCTACACAGGGAGTACCAAGCCCCTGCGGCTTCTCCTGGTCTGGAGTGGTGCAGGAGAGATATCTGAAGTGTGAAACCAAAAGCCTGGGTGATGCAGCGTGCTGCCCTCCAGTGCTCTGGTTGAGCCGGTCCCAGCAGGTGGCATCCTCTCAGAGCATCGTTCACCTCATCCCACAGCCTTGGGGGGAGCAGTGAAACCATCTCCATTCGCTCGTTCATCAGGCCTTCTGTGAAATGCCTCTTTGAGGGAGGGACCTTAATCACAGAAATGTAGGGGTCGGACCCCCTGCCAATGTAGGGTCCCTAGGACAGGGCAGGGCTGGAATCTCTCCAGAGAAGGAGACTCCACACCCCCTGGGCAGCCTGTCCCAGGGCTCCCTCACCCTCACTGGGAAGAAGTTCTGCCCCACATTGGGGTGGAACTCCCTGTGCTCCAACTTGAGGCCATGGCCCCTTGTCCTGTCCCCACAGACACTGAGAAGAGGCTGCCCATGTCCCCCTGTGTCCCAGCCTTCAGCTATTGATCCCCAGTGATCAGATCCCCTCTCAGTCTCTTCTCTCCAGGCTGAGCAGCCCCAGTTCTTTCAGCCTATAGTCGAGACCTTGACATCTCCCAGTAAAACACCACCTCACGTCTACAGGCCATCACCCCAAATATCCAAACCCACCAGCCTGTACCCCACAGCAGCACCTTTCCAGGTGACTGCTGGCCTTTCCTACCAGCAGCTGCTGCCCTTACCATTCCCAAGCTCCCAGGAGATGTTGTACCTCCGCGACGCACAGTACCCCAGCAGCTCCTGAGCGTTCACGCTGTCCCACTGCAAGCCACCCTTCCGCAGCAAGGCGTTGAGCCCAAAGACCAGGTGAAACCCTGAGCAGTTTGCAAAGCTGTAGAGAATATCCAGTGTGTTTCCTGCATGGAGGAGAAGAGGAGGGGAGGATGTTTATCTCAAGGTTATGGCTGGTTGAGCTCCAGCCAAGCGACAATCTGCCTGTGTTTATTTAGCCGGGCGCTGCTGATGTGCCAAGTCCTCCCAGGTGGAAAAAAGAGCCCAGATCTTACTACACACCATAGGATGTGTTAGGCTGGGAGAGATCTTCAAAGCCCATCTAGTCCCATCCCAAAGTGAGCAGGGGCACCTTGAACTGGAGGAGGTTGCTCAGAGCCCCATCCAGCCTGACCTTGAATGTCTCCAGGGATGGGGCCTCCACCACCTCTCTGGGCACCCTGGGCCAGGGGCTCACCACCCTCAGAGTGAAGAACTTCTTCCTCATTTCTCATCTAAACCTGCCCTGCCCTAATTTAAACCATTTCCCTTTGTCCTATTGCTCCATGCCCTTACAAACAGTCCTGCCCAGCTTTCCTGTAGGTCCTTTCAGGGACTGGAAGGGACTCAGAGGTCTCTCTGGAGCCTTCTCTTCTCTAGGCTCAACAAGCCCAAGTCTCTTGACCTGTTTTATAGGAGAAGTGCTCCAGCCCTTGGATCAACCTCGTGACCTCATAAAATCATAGAATGGCATGGGTTGGAAGGGACCCCAAGGAGCACAGAGCTCCAACCCCCTGCCACAGGCAGGGACACCAACCTCAGGCCTGGAGCTACACAAGGTTGCCCAGGGCCCCATCCAACCTGGCCTTGGACACCCCCAGACACGGGGCACCCACCCCCTCTCTGGGCAGCCCCTTCCAGCCCCTCACCACTCTCTCTGCAAAGAACTTCCCCCTAATATCCAACCTAACCCTTCCCTCCTCCAGCTTCACTCCATCCCCCTTGTCCTGCCATTGTCTATCCTTTTAAAAAGTTGATTCCCCTCCTGTTTATAATCTCCCTTCAGGGACTGGCAGGCTGCAGTGAGGTCCCCCCACAGCCTTCTCTGCTCCAGGCTGACCCAGCCCAGCTCCCTCAGCCTCTCTCCAGAGGGGAGCTGCTCCAGCCCTCTGATCATCTCCGTGGCTCCTCTGACCCCTCTCCAACAGCCCCACATCTCTCTTGCATTGGGGGCCCCAGCTCTGGACACAGGACTCCAGGTGGGGACACAGGACTCCTCTGGCCCCACTCCAAGAGGTCCATGCCCTCCCTGTGCTGAGGGCTCCAGAGCTGGACGCACCATCCTGCAAGGTGCTGAGATCCTCCCAACCCCTGCAGCAGCTGAATGCCAGTAAACACAAGGTGTCTCAGACAACAGGAAAAAAATACCTCTTAGAAACATTACACCCGCTGAGAAAAACACCCATTTCCAGTGGTTTCAGCTCCAAACAGCTGACTTTCACCATGGGGCAGAGACTTGGTCATAAACCCTGGCAGAAAGAGAGAGGTCTTACTTGTAATGGTGGTGTTCCTGTGCTTTTTCCTGTGATGCTCTGCAAGAATCAGCTTCTCCTGGCTGGGCCAGTGGGCCAGCAGTACCTTCTCAACAGCAGCAAACGCAGGCTTGGAGCCACAAGCCTCTGCAGGGTATGAGAAGGTTGAGAGCGATGAAACTCCTCACCTTCAGGCCTCATCTTCAGCACACAGAGGGCTCCATCCCTCAGGAGGAAGCACAACTGCTGGGTGCCAGGCTGAGCACCAAGGCACCCACACCCCTCTCTCTACCTCAGCATTAACCCCATAGAGGGTTTGGCACTGAAATAGCTATTAGAGATCTATAAACATCAATATTAGAGATTGATAAAGCTAAGTACATCTCACATAAACCAAATAAATCTAATATTAGACATTTATAAATATAGATATTTAGATAGAAATGGTTTATATAAGGATTTCTATATGTTCCCACTATATATATTTACCTATATTCCTGGATATAAATATTGTATATAGATATTAAGTTAGGTATTTATAAATCTCTAATGTTTATAAATATCTTTAAATCTAGCAAAAATCTAACATTTACAAACCTAGTACAGTATTTGTAATTATCTAATATGTTTATTAAATAATAAACATATTCAGCTCATCCTTGTGACCTCATAGAATCATAGGATGGGCTGGGTTGGGAGGGACCCCAAGGAGCACAGAGCTCCAACCCCCTGCCACAGGCAGGGACACCAACCTCAGGCCTGGAGCTACACAAGGTTGCCCAGGGCCCCAGCCAACCTGGCCTTCAACACCCCCAGACACGGGGCACCCACCACCTCTCTGGGCAGCCCCTTCCAGCCCCTCACCACTCTCTCTGCAAAGAACTTCCCCCCAATATCTATAGATATTATATATATAATCTACATTATACAATAGACATAATATCTAGATAATAAATAATGTAGTATATGAAATATATACGATAATCTCTGTATATTATGTAATCTAGACTATCATTTATTATATGTTATCTTGTAATATATTCTATAATTATATAGTGTATATCATACTATAGAATTATTATATGTGATGTTATCTTAGAATATTATATATAAAATATATATCTTATATATTGCATTACATATAATATCTATATACTATAAATTATAATATCTATACATGGTGGGGCACCTGCCACCTCATCTCCCCAGCTGTTCAACACCCCCAGGGGTGGGGACTCAGCCCCCTCCCTGGGCAGCCTGTGCCACAGCCCCACAGCTCTGCCAGGGGAAGACTTCAATGCAGTGGGAAGCCTCACACACCAGGACCAAGCTCTGGCAGTTGGCAGGGGTCTGGTGGGCTTGCACTTGCCCTGTTGAAGGGACAGCAGGACAAGGCTGTGCCCTCAAGCCTAGCTCTGGCTGAGGTAGAGAAAGAGAGGTGCTCTGTTCACATCAGATTATTTCTTCCATACATTAACTTAATTTTCATCAATTAAGAATTAATTGGAGCCAACCCTGACTGCCTCCTGGGTGGGAGGAGAGTCCCTTCCCAAGGCTGCTGCAGGGAGCACGGGGTGGCAAAGGGAGGGTCTCCACAGATGCTGGGGGGGGACACAAGGACATCTGTGCCTTTCCCTGCTTTCCCATGGCTGGAACACCTCCCACAAGCTGGGCTGTAGCTCCACAGATCTCTTCACAGAGGAAAACAACCTTGACCCCACGGAGGACCCCCAGCACTGCTGTCGTGCCCTTGAGGCATCCTCAGCCAGCACCAAATCCACCTCCTAAACCCAGGAGAGTTTCAAGTCTAACACAGTGATGCCTGTTTTACCTTGCTGGGCCTGAAGTTCCCAGAGGGTTTTTTCTTCTGCAGTTGAATCCTTGTGGGGGTCAAAGATGAGAAAATCTGTCTCGGTGCCACCAAACCTCAGGAAGCCTGGGGACAGGGCTGTGGCCAGGGCACGCAGCTTGGGGTTGCTGTGGGAGGCACAAGAAGAGAAGACACCCCGTATTCATGCCAGCTGTGGCTTTGGTGTGGAGGTGAAACATGGGAAGGGCTCAGAGGGATGTGCTGCAGAAGGTGACCTGGGCCTGCACTGACACACTAACATAAGCAGGGAAGTGGTGGGTGCCCCATCCCTGAGGGTGTTCAAGGCCAGGTTAGATGGGGCAACCTTGTCTAGATCATACCTGGAGGTTGGTGGCCCTGCCTGTGGCAGGGGGTTGGAGCTCTGTGCTCCTTGGGGTCCCTTCCAACCCAGAGCAGCCTATGACAAGCTCTGCCTCTGCGACTTCAGCACAGGATGTGTGGTGCTGACACCTGCCCTTCGCTGGGGGGGAACCATCAGGCACTGGAGGATGCTGGTCGCACAGGCACTGTCTGCTTGGTGGTGACACGCAGGAGATTAGAAGCCACCAAGTGCTTCCTGCTCCTTGTGATGGTGGGGCCAGCCCCAGGCTGCACCCCAAGAGGTGTGCTGGGGGCTGGAGGTCAGAGAACCCAGCACTATGCCAGTACAACTGATGTCCCCTTTCTCCTGCCTTTGGGAGGAAGATGGAATCACAGAGCTGGAGGGGTGGGAAGGGCCCTCCAGAGCCCATGGGGTCCAACCCCCTGCCAAAGCAGGGTCCCTAGGACAGGGCAGGGCTGGAATCTCTCCAGAGAAGGAGACTCCACACCCCCTGGGCAGCCTGTCCCAGGGCTCCCTCACTGAAAGTGGGAGGAAGAGGGAAGTCAGGGCTGGAGAAACACTGTGTGGCTGAAAAATGGGATCAGACAGGTGAAAAGGAAAGAATTAAGGTAGCTTCCAAAAAAAAACAAAACCCAACCCTGTACAATCAAGGGGAACAGAGCACAAAAACCAGAGCAAAACTGGGAAGAGGAGGCAAGAGGTCAGTCAGAACCAAAGGACCAGCCAGGGATCCACCAGAGTGGATCAGTGCAACACATGAGGGAAAAGAGGGTTTGTTCCCAGGATCTCTGGATGCAGCTTTGATGCCAGCAGCCCTTCCTCAGGATTTATTCGACAGCACCATGGCAAAGGTGTGAAAAGCAGAGCCCTGAGGGGCATTAAAAGGGGTGTGGGGAGCAGGTCAAAGGAGGGGATCCTCCCCCTCTGCTCTGCCCTGGTCAGGCCCCACCTGGAGTGTTGTGTCCAGTGCTGGGCTCCCTGGGACAAACCAGCCAGGGATCTCCTGGAGAGAGTCCAGAGGAGGCTGGGAAGGGGATGAAGGGCCTGGAGCATCTCCCCTGCCAGGAAAGGCTGAGGGAGCTGGGGCTGTTCAGCCTGGAGAGAAGAGACTGAGAGGGGATCTGATCAATGGGGATCAATAGCTGAAGGCTGGGACACAGGGGGACATGGGCAGCCTCTTCTCAGTGGCTGTGGGGACAGGACAAGGGGCCATGGGCTCAAGTTGGAGCCCAGGGAGTTCCACCCCAATGTGGGGCAGAACTGCTTCCCAGTGAGGGTGAGGGAGCCCTGGGACAGGCTGCCCAGGGGGTGTGGAGTCTCCTTCTCTGGAGAGATTCCAGCCCTGCCCTGTCCTAGGGACCCTGCTTTGGCAGGGGGTTGGACCCCATGGGCTCTGGAGGGCCCTTCCCACCCCTGGGATTCTGTGGAAGCTGCCCCAGGACTGAGTGGTTGGTATCTCAGGGAGCAGCAGAGCCCCCAGCCCCATAACCCCCCTGCCCAGCAGTTTCCTCCAGGGTTTTGTCTCCCTTCCTGCTTGCCGAGCAGCCCCTGGCCCAAATTCCCCCCAACCCATGATGCTTCCCCCGAGCTGCCCTGCCCTCCCTCCCCCGGCCCCGCCGCTCATTCCCCGGGTACAACCCCCTGCGCCCCGGGAGGATGAAATCCCGAGCTAGAGGGGATCCAGCAGCCTCCCCCTGCCCTGGCTCCACGGAGGGGGTCTCTCCCCCCGGCCCCCTCCAGCTCCAGGGATGGGGTCTCCCCAGTGTGTGTGTGTGTGTCCCAGCTCCAGAGATGGGGTCTCCCCGGTCCCCTCCCCCTCTCCCCCAGCTCCGGGAACGGGGGGTGTCCCCGGTCCCTCCCTTCTCCCTTAGCTCCGGGGACAGGGGTCTCTCCCCCAGCTCGGGGACGGGGGTCTCTCCCCCATTCCCCCCCTCCATCTCCGGGGACGGGGGCTGTCCCCGGTCCCCCTCTTCTCCCCTACCTCCGGGGACGGGGGTCTCTCCCCCATTCCCCCCTGTCCCCCTCCAGCTCTGGGGACGGGGGTCTCTCCCCCCGCCCCCTCTCCAGCTCCGGGGGGCGTCCCCGGTTCCCCCCCCTCCCCTAGCTCCGGGGACGTGGGGTGTCCCCGGTTCCCCCCCTCTCCTAGCTCCGGGGACGGGGGTCTCTCCCCCGCCCCCTCTCCAGCTCCGGGGGGCGTCCCCGGTTCCCCCCCTCCCCTAGCTCCGGGGACGTGGGGTGTCCCCGGTTCCCCCCCTCTCCTAGCTCCGGGGACGGGGGTCTCTCCCCCGCCCCCCCCTCCAGCTCCGGGGACGTGGGGTGTCCCCGGTCCCTCCCTTCTCCCCTAGCTCCGGGAACGGGGGGGTCTCTCCCCCATTCCCCCATCCCCCTCCAGCTCCGGGAACGGGGGGGTCTCTCCCCCATTCCCCCATCCCCCTCCAGCTCCGGGGACAGGGGGTCTCTCCCCCATTCCCCCATCCCCCTCCAGCTCCGGGGACGGGGGTCTCTCCCCCATTCCCCCATCCCCCTCCAGCTCGGGGGACGGGGTCTCCCCAGTCCGTCCGTCCCCCCCAGCTCCGGGGATGGGGTCTCCCCACTCCACCACCAAGGATGGGGTCTCCCCGGGCCCCCCCCCTCCCACTCCCCACGGCAGCAGGCCGGGGGGCAGCTCCTTTCCCTCCCCCCTCCAGGATGCCCTGGATGCCGTTCCCCCCCTCTCTCTCCTCCCCCCTCCCCAGGTCCTTTCCCTCCCTCCCCCCCCCCCCCGTTTCGGGCCGGGAGGCGGCTCACCTGAGCAAGGCGACATATCTGGGGTCGCGGGCCAGGCTGGCGTCCAGGGTGAGGGAGAGGAAAGCCGGGCTCACCTCCCCGCGGGGGCCGCCCCGCAGCCCCAGCCGCAGCACGGCGGCCCGCAGCCCCCCCGCCAGCACCAGCGGCACCACCAGCGGCACCAGCAGCATCCTCCGCTCCCGGCCCCGCAGCACCGCCCGCCCCGCCGAGGGCGGGCCCGGCCCGGGGGAGGGTTAGGGGAGGATGGGGTGGGCGTGAGCAGCCGGAGAGGGGGTGTGCTGCACCTTCCGGGGGGGTTTGAACCCGGCGGGGGGGGGGCGGCACCCTCCCCAGAGCCCCGCTGCCTGTCTGTCTGTCTGTCTGTCTGTCTGTCTGTCCGTCCCTTCCTCAGCTGGGCAGGGGGAGGAGAGCCAACGAGAGCGTCGAGATGAAGGCAGGAGGGATGGTTCAGCAACTACCGACGGGGCAAACCAGCCTCAGCGTCTCATTTCTTGCCCAATCAGACAGCAGAGTAATGAGAGACAACCCCAAATCTAGCTCGCCTCCCCCCGCCCTTCCCTTCTCCCCAGGCTCGGCTTTATTCCCCGTTTATCTCCACAGGCTGCAGGTCCTGCTGGGAGCTTGCTTGGGGTCACAGCATCCTTCACGTGTCTCCACCTGCCCCACTGGGGGGTCTTCTATGGGCTGCAGGTGGGATCCCTGCTCCCCATCATCTTCCATGGGCTGCAGGGGCACAACCTGCCTCACCAGGGTCTTGTCCAGGGGCTGCAGGTGGGATCCCTGCTCCCCATCCTCCTCCATGGGCTGCAGGTGGGATCCCTGCTCCCCACCCTCCTCCGTGGGCTGCAGGTGGGATCCCTGCTCCCCACCCTCCTCCGTGGGCTGCAGGTGGGATCCCTGCTCCCCACCCTCCTCCAGGGGCTGCAGGTGGGGTCTCTGCTCCCCATCCTCCTCTGTGGGCTGCAGGGGCACAACCTGCCTCACCAGGGTCTTGTCCAGGGGCTGCAGGGGAATCTCTGGCATCTGGAGCTCGTCCTGCCCCTCCATCTGCCCTGGGGGGGAGCTGCAGAGTTCCTCACATCTTCTCAGTCCTTTCTCTGGTGGCAGAACTCTGCTGTGTGGGTTTGGGGTTCTTTTCCCCCCTTTAACTCTGTTCCCCATCACTGGCAGGCTCAGCAGAGGCAGGTTCACCCTTGGGTCAGCCTGTGTTGGCTCTGTGGGATGTGGGAGAAGCTCCCAGCAGCTTCTCCCAGAATCCAGGCTTCATCCAGCCTGACCTTGAATGGAGCAGGTCGCTCAGAGCCCCATCCAGCCTGACCTTGAATATCTCCAGGGATGGGGTCTCCACCATCTCTCTGGGCAACCTGGGCCAGTGTCCCACCTCCCTCAGAGGGAAGAACTTCTTCCCCACACTGAAACCGTTGCAGTGAGGGTATTGCTCAATGACAGCCAGCTGCAACCTGTAGCTGCTGTCAGAAAAGAGCTCTCAAGCAGCCTGGGGCTGCCCTGGGGGTGTTCCCAGCTCTCCAGCCCAGGCTGAAGGTTGCTGTGCTGTGGCAGCAGGGAGCTCTGTTGGGAAACAGCCTGCTGCAGCCCCAGGGTGGGCATTGCTTCAGCTGCACGCTGTGGAAACAGGCGGAGAGGTTTAAAACCATTGCACTTAACAGCACTGGGCCATTTGCCAGCTCATCCTGAAGCATCCATGTTTCTTAGAATCCCAGGCTGTGTTAGGTGGGAAGGGACCTTCAGAGCCCATCTAATCCCACCCTGCAGTGAGCAGGGACACCTTCACTAGAGCAGGGTGCTCAGAGCCCCATCCAGCCTGACCTTGAATGTCTCCAGGGATGGGGCCTCCACCACCTCTCTGGGCAACCTGGGCCAGTGTCTCACCACCCTCAGAGTGAAGAACTTTTCCCTCATGTCTCATCTAGCCCTGCCCTGCCCTAACTTAAACCATTTCCCTTTGTCCCATTGCTCCATGCCCTTACAAACAGTCCTGCCCAGCTCTCCTGTAGGTCCCTTCAGTGAAGAACCTTTTCCCAATATCCAACTTAAATCTCCCCTTTTCCAGTTTAAACCCATCACCCCTCATCCCACCTCTCCCTGCCCTTGGGAACAGTTCTTCCCAAGCTTCCTACAGGCACCTCTCAGGGACTGGAAGGTGCTAGAAGGTCCCCTGGAGCCTTCTCTTCTCCAGGCTGAGCCAGCCCAGCTCTCCCAGCCTGGCTTCACAGCAGAGCTGCTCCAGCCCTTGGATCATCTTTGTGGCTCCCCTGGCCCTGCTCCAACAGGTCCCTGTCCTCCTTGTGCTGAGGGCTCCAGAGCTGGACCCAGCACTGCAGGTGAGGTCTCCCCAGAGCAGAGCAGGGGGCAGAATCCCCTCTCTCCACCTGCTGCCCACACTCCTGGGGATGCAGCCCAGGCTGGGGTTGGGCTGCTGGGCTGCAGATGCACATTGGTGGCTCCTGTCCAGCTCTGCATCCATCACTACCCCAGGTCCTTTTCCTCAGGGCCTCTCTCCATCACATCAAGTGATCTTACCAATTTTGTTCCCAAAAGAGTCTCCTGCTGGAACACTCCCTGGAGTGTCCCATCCCTCTGGGTTCCCAGGTCAGGGTGCAGTGCTCCCCATACCTGCCATCCATGTGCACCTGCCTTCCTGTCCCTCCCTGTCCCTGTCCCTGCTGCATTCCTGTGCTGTGCAGTAACTCACCAAGGGAACAAGAAGAACTCGACTGAACTGGCTGATTTTGATCACCACATCCAACAGCTCTGCTGGAACCCTCATCAGTGACACCCCTGACAGCCTGGCTACCTGAGTCAGTGTCACACTTCCTGTTGCAGGGGTACACCCCCCCCCAATTAGGTGCCTACACCCACAGGAAGGTGACTACCTGTGATCACTCACCTATCAGCAGATGCCTGCAGCAGAGTGAAGTGCCCAGCCCCACCAGTGAGATAAGGACTGAAGAATGGAGCTCACAGAGCAGGTCATGGTCATCACCCCAGGTGCACACCTCATGAGGAGCAGCTGAGGGAGCTGGGGGTGTTGAGCCTGGAAAGAGGAGGCTGAGGGGAGACCTTCTCCCCACCTCCCCTGCCCTGCCAGGAGGGTGCAGAGAGGTGGGGGATGGTCTCTGCAGCCAGGGGACAGGAGATGGGACGAGGGGCAATGGGCTCAAGCTGTGCCAGGGCAGGGGCAGCTCAGCTGGGAGGGCAAAGTTCTTCCCTGGCAGAGTTGTGGGGCTGTGGCACAGGCTGCCCAGGGAGGGGGCTGAGTCCCCACCCCTGGGGGTGTTTAACAGAGGGGAGATGAGGTGCTCAGGGATCTGGGTCAGCACAGGATGGGAACAGTTGGACTTGATCTTAAAGGTCTTTCCCAACCTGGTGAGTCTGTGAGTTTATTGCCATCAGACCTTGGCAGTGCTCAGGAACAGAATTAAGGCTCAAAGCAGAGTCAAGTGTCCAGTCACTGGGTTGTTGGCCCACAACAACCATGGAAGAGAAAGGGAGAAGAAAGAGGGAAAAGAGTGGAAAAGGGAGAAAGGGAGGGAAGGAGAGATGGCAGTTCCACCCCCATGGATCTGCAGCATCCCAGCAGCCTGACATCTCCAGGTCCTGTGGGGGAAGGCAGCAGATACAGCCTCTGCTGCCTTAGCATAGCAGGTGGCTTACCTGTACAGGTGTCACAAGATCTCAGGGGACCCCTGACAGCACATCAGCTCATGGCTGGGCTGAGAGACACGGGGAGGCACAAGAGACACTCTTCTCATCCTGTGTTTAACAGAGGGGAGATGAGGTGCTCAGGGATCTGGTTTAGCACAGGACAGGGATGGTTGGACCTGATGATCTTAAAGGTCTTTTCCAACCTGGTGAGTCTGGGATTCTGTCCCAAGAGTCCTAACAGCCACCAGTTGAGATGCAGCCTTTGCATGAGGGGTGGAGGGGCTGTGTTCCTGATCTCCCTTAACTTCCTCAATGTGCTGCTGTGGTGGGATGACCCAGGGTGGGGGCCAGGTTAAAGGCCCCCTTCCCCCCTCCTGAGCAGAGGAGAGCTCCTAGCAGGCAGTTCAGCTCCTCCTGTGCCAGCAGCCATAGCAGACACACTGAGCCAACTGGCTCTTTGCAAGTAGGAAGAGCTAAAAATAAACCTTACCAGGAATTTCAGCTGCCTGACAGCGACAGTGGCAGCACCACACTGCTGCTGACAGTGACCTGCTGCTGTCCCTGGGCATGAACCCAGAGCTGAGGTGTTTCTCTATCTCAGGGCTTTGCCCAAGCAGGTTAAAGGAGTTCAGAAGGGAGGAGTTTTCTGTATAAAAAGCAAAACAAAAAACCCCATTCCTGTTACTTAGCAGTGCTTGGGTGGATGAGCAGAGCTGATCACAGAATCCCAGACTGGTTTGGGTTGGAAGGGACCACAAAGCCCATCTAGTTCTGACCCCCTGCCATGGACAGGGACACCCTCCACAAGCCCAGGGTGCCCAAAGCCCCATCCAACCTGGCCTTGAGCCCTGCCAGGGATCCAGGGGCTCCCACAGCTTCTCTGGGCACCCTGTGCCAGGGCCTCCCCACCCTCAGAGTAAAGAATTCCTTCCTAATGTCTGACCCAACCCTGCCCTGGTTCAGCTTGAACCATCACCTGTGTCCTGTCCCTGCACTCCCTGGTGACCAGCCCCTCTCCCTCCTTCCTGCAGGACCCCTGTAAGGATTGGTAGGCTGCAATTAGGTCACCCTGAAAGAGCTGAAATGACACTTTCAAAGGAGGGACAAATTGGAGCTGCCTTGGCAGGACCAGCTCAGGAAGGAGCTTTCCAGAACATGGGAACACAATGAGCCTTGTTAGCACAGTGAAAATCAACAGCTAAATGCTAAGTTAAGCCTGGTGCTTTTGTCAGAGCTTCTGGAGAGACAATTCCCAGTAAGTTAGGTACAGGAGTTCCTGGAAGTATGGAATGATGGATTTGGGAGAAGGAAGGGAACCATACAAACAGGAGAACTGGTCTGTGTGGTCAATAGATGGAAAGAATGGACGTGAAGCCCAAGAGATGCACCTCAAAGCTGTGGGTCAGGACATCATGCTGCAGTAAACACAACCTGAAGAGACTTACACACACTATAGCTCTGGCTGAATTTATTATGGGATGCAAAGAAACTGGCAGGGAGGTCCTGTGGAGGGTATCTTTATGGCCTACCTCACCTTGGAAGCATCTGTTGTTCCTTCATGTGGATAAGCTTTGTTTGGTTACTGCTGCTTTCCCTTTTTGCTGCAAACATCCCATCAGAGCCAGTGAGAAATCTCTGCATGCCAAAACATCCCAAACCCACCCTGAGCACCAGCTCTGCTGTAGGAGGGCCTCAAGGGAGGGTCTGGACAAAGAGGGTGGTGGAAACAAGGAATGGCCACCTTGTTTTCCCTCCAGGCCAGCTTCACACACACCTGAGACCACTGGATTTGTTTCAACCAGGCTGTTGTTGCCATCTCCCAGAGGGGCTCCAGCATTCCCTCTGCCTGGGGAGGGGGAACCCCAGGCACCAGGGCAGGTTAGGGGTCCAGCTGCTAGGGAGCAGCGCTGCAGAGAAGGACCTATGTATGAGTCTAGGTGGACAAGAGGCTGTCCCTGACTATTACTGTGGCCAGGAAGGTCAGTGGTACCTGGGGTGCATTAGGAAGAGCATGGCCAGTAGGTCAAGAGAGGCCCTTCTCCCACTCTGCTCTGCCCTGCTGAGACCCCACCTGGAATTTGTGTCCAGCTCTGGGCCCCTCAGCTCAAGAAGGACATGGAACTCCTTGAAAGAGCCCAGCCAGGGTGATGGGGGGAGTGGGACCCCTTCCTGATGAGGAGAGGCTGAGGGAGCTGGACCTCTTCAGCCTGGAGAAGAGGAGGCTGAGGGGTGACCTCATCACTGTCTGTCAGTATGTGCAGGGGGAGAGTCAGGAGCTGGAGCCAGGCTCTGCTCAGGGGTGGCAGCCACAGGACAAGGGGCAGCGGGTGCAGCTGGAGCAGAGGAGGGAACATGGGAACATCAGGAGGAACTTTGTCCCTGTGAGGGTGAGGGAGCCCTGGGACAGGCTGCCCAGAGAGGCTGGGGAGTCTCCTTCTCTGGAGACACCCAAACCCACCTGGCTGTGTCCCTGTGGGATTTAGTCTGGGTGACCCTGCTCTGGCAGGGGTGGGACTGGATGAGCTTTTCAGGTCCTTTCCAACTCCTAAGGTCCTCTGAGTCTGTTCCTCTCCTTTCCTTAGCTACACCTGGGTTACAAAGGTTCCTGGCAAGCAGGACATTTTGGAGTCACTCAAGCACCTCAGTCTTACAGGGAACTGTCCAATGTGAAGGCTTTAAGTCCCCTCTGCACCTACACTCCAGGCAGGAGTACACACAGTTAGCCCAGAGCTTAAAGTGCTCCTAGGGTTAAAGTCTAAAAGCAGGAATGAACTCAGATTAAAGCTTCTGACTCTTGATCATGAGCCCCTTGAGTGATAGGCTAAACCTTCAAATGAAGTCAGCTTTCCCAAAACCACTCTGAACTCAGAACTCACAAAGCTGTGGCATAAAAAGTCATGAAATGTTTATTACAATTACAGCAGGTTTATATAGATAAGTTAAAAATTAAAAAGTTTCCCCAATTTTTTGGTTCATGGTTTCTCTTCCTGACAGTATCAGCAGGTCCTTGGGATGTCTGCTGGTACCTTGAAGAGTTCTTCAACTTCTTCTTGCAAAGCCTCAACTTTTTCACTCAGCAGCATCTGTAACAAACCCCAGCAGGAGAAAGAAGATACAAGCATTAAGATTAAACACTGTTTGACAGAGGTCAAAGCTCTGAGATTTCTTCCCAAGCTCACATCTGGTCTGAAAAAAACCCTGCTGCTGCTGCTCACAGGACCATGGTACTTTCTCCTCAAGGGATGAAGGTTTTTCCAAGGACAACTACAAGTGTTTTACTGGTCAGTGTACACCCAGGTGAAAATCAGAGACTCCCCAGGTTGGAAAAGACCTTTAAGATCAACAATTCCAACTGTTCCCATCCTGTGCTGACCCAGATCCCTGAGCACCTCATCTCCCCTCTGTTAAACACCCCCAGGGGTGGGGACTCAGCCCCCTCCCTGGGCAGCCTGTGCCACAGCCCCACAACTCTGCCAGGGAAGAACTTTGCCCTCCAAGCTGAGCTGAACCTAAAACCTTCCAAAACCCCCACAAAACTTCCTACAGGGCAGGGATATCCCACAGTTCCTGCCATCACATAACACACAAAGCTTACAGGACACATGGAGTTTTAACCTGAACTCTTTACAAGAGCTTTTCTCACCTTAAACATTTATTCTCTGTGTTGGAATAAACATTTGTGAGCTGTGCCTGTTCAGCTGTTGATTCCATAGAAACCACCCATGGTTTGGGTTAGAAGGGACTTTCAAAGGTCATCTAAGAACTGGGGATACCTTCAGTGAGGGGATAGCCACAACTTCTCTGGGCAAGCTCTTCCCTTCCAGGGGGTGTGGAGTCTCCTCCTCTGGAGAGCTTCCAGCCCTGCCCTGTCCTAGGGACCCTGCTTTGGCAGGGGGGTTGGACCCTATGGGTTCTGGAGGGTCCCTTCCCAACCCCTGGGATTTTGTGATGTCATCCAAACATCCACTTCTGACATTCTGAAGTAGGTTTCCCTAACTTGGTTCCTTACCTTTGCAGAGGACACGATCTGCCTGGCTTGCCGTCGGGACAGGTGCTCGATCCCCTTCACCAGATCTTCGGGGTTCACGTTGGCCAAGTGGGCTAGAGTTTTATACCCTGCATTATAAAGCTGTTTGGCACGTGCCTGCAAATCCAACAAGGGGGGAAAGGTTAGGAAAACAGTGCAAGTCGACCTTGGAAATTCTCAGAGAGGCAGGTTTACTAACCTCTAGCACCCCTGCTACCTCCATCAGAGGGATGAGCTCTGCCTGCACGCAGTACGTCAGCCGCTTGGTAAGCTCTGCCAGCAAGGCTTTATACACCCAGAACTCCTCCAGCTCCTGCAGAGGGAGAGAGAAGAAATACCCCTGGGTGAGCAATGCTCTTCTGAAGAGGGACAGGGAGGGGGTTGTCCCTCTCTGCTCTGCCCTGGGAGGCCCCAGCTGGAGTCCTGTGTCCAGAGCTGGGGCCCCCAATGCAAGAGAGATGTGGGGCTGTTGGAGAGGGGTCAGAGGAGCCACGGAGATGCTCAGAGGGCTGGAGCAGCTCCCCTCTGGAGAGAGGCTGAGGGAGCTGGGCTGGGTCAGCCTGGAGCAGAGAAGGCTGTGGGGGGACCTCACTGCAGCCTGCCAGTCCCTGAAGGGAGCAGAGACACAGGAGGGGAATCAGCTTGTTCAAGGGCAGAGACTGGCAGGACAAGGGGGCTGGAGTGAAGCTGGAGGAGGGAAGGGTGAGAGGAGAGATTGGGGGGAAGTTCTTTGCAGAGAGAGTAGTGAGGGGCTGGAAGGGGCTGCCCAGAGAGGGGGTGGGTGCCCCGTGTCTGGGGATGTTGAAGACCAGGTTGGCTGGGGCTCTGGGCAACCTTGTGTAGCTCCAGGCCTGAGGTTGGTGTCCCTGCCTGTGGCAGGGGGTTGGAGCTCTGTGCTCCTTGGGGTCCCTCCCAACCCTTGCCATTCTATGATTTTCAACAGGAAAGCTGGAGAACCATGGGCTTGCAACATACAACCTGGGTTTCACAGACTCACCAGGTTGGAAAAGACCTTTAAGATCAACAATTCCAACTGTTCCCATCCTGTGCTGACCCAGATCCCTGAGCACCTCATCTCCCCTCTGTTAAACACCCCTAGGGGTGGGGACTCAGCCCCCTCCCTGGGCAGCCTGTGCCACAGCCCCACAACTCTGCCAGGGAAGAACTTTGCCCTCCCAGCTGAGCTGCCCCTGCCCTGGCACAGCTTGAGCCCATTGCCCCTCGTCCCATCTCCTGGCCCCTGGCTGAAGAGACCACCCCCCACCTCTCTGCACCCTCCTGGCAGGGCAGGGGAGGTGGGGAGAAGGTCTCCCCTCAGCCTCCTCTTCTCCAGGCTCAACACCCCCAGCTCCCTCAGCTGCTCCTCAGAGGATTTGCCCTCCAGCCCCTTCCCCAGCCTGGTTGCCCTTCTCTGGACACACTCCAGCACCTCCATGTCCTTCTTGCAGTGAGGGGCCCAGAACTGGACCCAGCACTCGAGCTGCAGCCTCCCCAGTGCCCAGCCCAGGGGCACAATCCCCTCCCCAGACCTACTGGCCATGCTGGCTCTGACACAAGCCAGGATGCCATTGTTCTTCCTGGCCACCTGGTCACACTGCTGGCTCATGTTCAGCCTGCAGTCACCCAACACCCCCAGGTCCTTCTCTGCCTGACAGCTCTCCAGCCAGTCTCCCCAGTCCTGTAGCACTGCAGGGGGTTGTTCTGTCCCATGTCCAGCACTCTGCACTTGGCCTTGTTGAACCTCATCCCACTAGTCTCAGCCCATCGATCCAGCCTGTTCAGATCCCTCTGAAGAGCCTCCCAACATAAGAGAACAAAACTCCAGAGTTTGCCAAACCAATCCCAAAGCATTTGTAGGAATCCCTTCAGCATTACCTCACAGAAATGCAGGACACAGGAGGTGAAGGAGGCAGCAGAATTAAGGAGGTTTTGGACATAGCCACGGGACAGGTTGAATCTCTCTGACACACTCCAGATGTTGGTCTCTTTCAGCAGGGTGTAAAGGACCAGTGACAGGTAGAGCCTGTTTACCACAGCCCCATCCACATGCTAGGAATAAAACAAGTTAGAATTGAGAGCCAGCATCCTATTCAAGGTGTTCTGGTAGTGCTACAAGTATGTTCTGATCCATATTCCCTTCACATCCCAAAAGCATGTCTTATATTCACAGTCACAAGGGTTGGAAAAGACCTTTAAGATCCTCCAGTCCAACTGTTCCCATCCTGTGCTGACCCATCTAAGTACCTCATCTCCCCTTTCTTTAAACACATCCAGGGATAGAAACTCAACCCCCTCCCTGGGCAGCCTGTTCCAGCCCCTGACAACAATATCATACCCAAGAGACATTCAACAACATTAAGAAGACTAGTCAGTGAGGTTAACAGAGCCCTAAATAGGGCAGTGATAAAGAATGCCAGGAGAAAAATCATCTAGAAATTGTCAACAGTGAAATTAAAGGACTCAACTGTCCTCTGAGGTAGGAGAAAACCCCAGCCTACCTTTCTGATGGCTTGACCAGAAGCCTTTTTGGTGATGAAGCTTTCAGGCACTCCCACAATATCTGCTACTTTTTGTTCTGCTGCACTTAACTGGTTGAACTAAAAGAAAATGTTACAGAAAGAGTTTCCAGACAGTCAGTTCTCTTGATATCAAGGGATCAACTCCTGTTTCTGAAGTGAAACAATGCCCTTCAGTAGCTCTCAACAGCACTCAGACAGATTTACAGCTTCTTTGTGTTACTTCTCTGAACTACCTGTAAAATGCCCCCTCTCTGAGCACAGTGTTTTAATAGCAACTAGACTTCAGCATCAAGAATTTGGAGTCCTGGCAACTCAAGGTGTGTTTCCTGCCACTGTTTTCCCCCCAGAGAGGGGCAAATATTATAGATGCAAAAGAAAACTTAGGTTTTTAATGCAATATAGGAAAGCTTTTGGGCCCTTTGATTGAAAATAAACCAGCATGCCTTAATTAGGCAACAAATTGCTAGCCCACTGACTGTATTTGTGTTAGTTGTAGTAACACAACTACTAAACAACCTTTCTATGGATCTGTATCCAACTGTTCCAGGAGAGAATCTCCTCTGAAAGTTGACCCCCTTCATTGGGCAAAGGGGATTGGAAGGGACCTCTAGAGATCATCAAGTCCAACCCTCCCCCATCTTCTATGTGTCTAAGCTTACTTAAGATTTATTAAGAAGGATTAATTAAAGCCCCAGTGCATGTTTGCTAGCAAACTCTCACCTGTCTCAAGTATATCATCCAGTCTGGGCTACAGCTAGAAGTCAGATCATAGGGAGTTGCCAGATAGAGAAGGTGAAGGTTGCTCTCAAGAATCAGCCCTTCCAAGCCTTTCCTCAATTCTCTGTAAAGAAGATTGCAGTATGCCAAGTCTATAGACCCTACAATAAGCACACACAATGTATTGCAAGTTTAAACAGGCAATCCAGAACTGGGGGCAAGAGATTTGCAGAGTTCTATTTCCTTTATCTTCCACCGAAGCCTGTTGGGCCACCTGAACTGAAGAGAAACATCTGGAAACTGTGGGACTGCTTGAACTTCACATGAGGAGTGGAACGTGATGGTGGAAAGGCAGTCACCTTCTGAGCATGGCTTTAGTGTGTTGGTGAAGTGAGTTGGCTTTAATGGAGTCCTGGAGCTCCCTTGAGGACTGAAGGAATCTCTCAGAGATGCCCCCTGCTCTGTGTTCCACACCCCAGATCTTTAGGCTGTGACAGGAAAAGAGAACTGGTCACAGAAGATACTTTTTGGGGCTGGAAGACATTTCACAGGATCATAGGGGTGGGAAGGGCCCTCCAGAGCCCATGGGGGCCAACCCCCTGCCAAAGCAGGGTCCCTAGGACAGGGCAGGGCTGGAATCTCTCCAGAGAAGGAGACTCCACACCCCCTGGGCAGCCTGTCCCAGGGCTCCCTCACCCTCACTGGGAAGAAGTTCTGCCCCACATTGGGGTGGAACTCCCTGTGCTCCAACTTGAGCCCATGGCCCCTTGTCCTGTCCCCACAGCCACTGAGAAGAGGCTGCCCATGTCCCCCTGTGTCCCAGCCTTCAGCTATTGATCCCCAGTGATCAGATCCCCTCTCAGTCTCTTCTCTCCAGGCTGAACAGCCCCAGCTCCCTCAGCCTTTCCTGGCAGGGGAGATGCTCCAGGCCCTTCATCCCCTTCGCAGCCTCCTCTGGACTCTCTCCAGGAGATCCCTGGCTGGTTTGTCCCAGGGAGCCCAGCACTGGGCACAACACTCCAGGTGGGGCCTGAGCAGGGCAGAGTAGAGGGGGAGGATCCCCTCCTGTGACCTGCTGCCCACACTCCTCCTGATGCCCCCCAGGATCCCATTGTCTCTCTCAGCCCCAGGGCACACTGCTGCCTCATGGCCACCCTGTCACCCACCAGCACCCCCAGGTCCTTCTCCCTGTCATGAAACCCCCTGTCCAGAACAATCACAAAACAAGCTTGAGAGGCCTTTTGATTACAACTAAATCAAGTTCTTGGGGGGGTTCAGTTCTGGTTTGACTCCAGCTGTAAGTGATGACACTCCACTTCATTCCCATCATGTTCATGGTCACCTGCTCATTCCCATTTTCAGGGCATCATTTAAGTAACCAAAGTGTCTCTGCAACTGATTTTTCACTCCTGTTTCAGACTGAAGATGGGAAAAGAGGCTGAGATGAGGCTGAGGTGAAAGGGTTTGTTGGGATAAAGAGTCTAAGAAGAGTAAGAAAGTCTTACCTTTATAGGTAGCCTTCCCCAACGGTGTGATTGCTAGTGTGCATTGGGAACTGTGGTCCTTCTCAGATAGTCTTCCTTTTAGGAGTCCTTTTTTAGTTAGATTTTCTAACCCATCTTTAATTACCTCTGAGAGGCTCTTCTCTTTAGACAGGAGCTGCTGCTGAACACCCAGCAATGTGCTGCACATGAAGTTCTCAACTTCCTCATGGGTAACAGCTATCTGCATCAGGTTTGGAAGGGATTAGAAGGTTTAAAGATGTTAAGTGAAAAAATATATTTCTTAAGCTATGTAAAAAGATAAATCACTGCAAAGCAGTTTGGTATCCTGTTAGTGTGCTTCTACAGACATCCATGACAATGAATGGATCCTGGGCTCCATCAGCAGAGGGGTGGCAGCAGGGACAGGGAGGGGATTGTCCCTCTCTGCTCTGCCCTGGGAGGCCCCAGCTGGATCCTGTGTCCAGAGCTGGGGCCCCCAATGCAAGAGAGATGTGGGGCTGTTGGAGAGGGGTCAGAGGAGCCACGGAGATGCTCAGAGGGCTGGAGCAGCTCCCCTCTGGAGAGAGGCTGAGGGAGCTGGGCTGGGTCAGCCTGGAGCAGAGAAGGCTGTGGGGGGACCTCATTGCAGCCTGCCAGTGCCTGAAGGGAGCAGAGACACAGGAGGGGAATCAGCTTGTTCAAGGGCAGAGCCTGGCAGGACAAGGGGGCTGGAGTGAAGCTGGAGGAGGGAAGGGGGAGAGGATAGATTGGGGGGAAGATCTTTGCAGAGAGAGTGGGGAGGGGCTGGAAGGGGCTGCCCAGAGAGGGGTGAGTGCCCCGTGTCTGGGGGTGTTCAAGGCCAGGTTGGCTGGGGCCCTGGGCAACCTTGTGTAGCTCCAGGCCTGAGGTTGGTGTCCCTGCCTGTGGCAGGGGGGTTGGAGCTCTGTGCTCCTTGGGGTCCCTTCCAACCCTTGCCATTCTATGAACCCCCTGAGCTGTCAGGTCCCCCCAGGCCCATCAGTGCCACTCCTGGCTGCACACAGCCCAGCCCAGGCAGAGCAGGGCACTGAGCGCAGCGGCCAGACGCTTCTTGCCCTCAGCCCAGCTCGGGGCTGGGACCCCTTCCCTGGGGAGCCTGTGCCAGCGCCCGACCCCCCTCTCAGCACAGACCCTCTCCTGACACCCAGCCTGACCCTCCCTTGTCTTGTTTCCACCTTACTTCTCATCAGGTGTCAGAAATGGAAGTGTTATTAATGATGTATCATAATGACTTTCACACATCAGGAAGTTATCAAGTCACCTCCTAACATGCCAAGTGCCATAACCAAAGTGTTACCTGATCAGAGGCTATTCTCAACCTTAAGCCAATCTGTGTTAAAAGTCTCCTGGTTTCTATAGAATCAACAGGTAAAGATTTTCTTTCCATTCCCAAAGCAGATAGGATGCTCATAGAAGAGTTAACTGATACCTTCAGTCCAACCAAAGATAACAACAGGCTCTGAATTCCCTTGGTCAACTCCAGCAGAAGATTGCTGTAACAGTTCTCTAAAGGACTCTTAACCAAATCCTGAACCTAAAGAGAGCAGGAAATGTATTAGCTCAGGGAAAAGAGGTGTATGCTTTGCAAATATACAAACCCAATCCATACAGAGGTAGTTTATAGGTATTATTAACCAACTGAAACCCTTGGAGCATTAAGTAGTGATCAAGAATTAAGCTAGGTAGCTCAGCTCCTCCTGTTGATCCCACCAGCTTAACACAACAATTAAAATGACCAACAGCTTTGTCCTAATTACCAAGTGTTTGTCTTTTTCCTGTACTATGAGAATACTCTCTCCAGCACTGTCAATACCAGCTCGACCAGCTCTGCCAATCATCTGTTTATACTGGTTCTTCTTCAGGAAGTCCTTAGCCACATAAGGAGCTCTGAGGATAACCCTGGAAAGAAGGTTGGATTAAGTTAGGCTTCATATTAAATAAAGGAGCAATAAAGTTTTACAGACACTTGTTTTATATATGCCCCTGGCTCAGCAGCTAATAAAAAGCAAAAGCAACTGTTTGAACAGATGTTTAAATCAACCAGGAAAGCAATTAACAAGAAATTAAGGCTTATTAAAGGATAAGCCATGTTTAATGCTTTGCAGAACCTCTGAAAGCAAGCTTGACAGAATCACAGAAGGTTAGGAGTTGGAAGGGACCTCCAAAGCTCATCCAGTCCCACCCCCTGCCAGCGCAGGGTCACCCAGACTAAATCCCACAGGGACACATCCAGGGGGGGTTTGGATGTCTCCAGAGAAGGAGACTCCCCAGCCTCTCTGGGCAGCCTGTCCCAGGGCTCCCTCACCCTCACAGGGACAAAGTTCCTCCTGATGTTCCCATGTTCCCTCCTCTGCTCCAGCTGCACCCGCTGCCCCTTGTCCTGTGGCTGCCACCCCTGAGCAGAGCCTGGCTCCAGCTCCTGACTCTCACCCTGCACATACTGACAGACAGTGATGAGGGCACCCCTCAGCCTCCTCTTCTCCAGGCTGAAGAGGCCCAGCTCCCTCAGCCTCTCCTCACAACACTCCCTTAGGTGCTGTATTCCAACACTGATGCATTCAAAACCTGAGTCTTGGCAGTCTTTGGCTGGACAGAGATCAGCTCCTGAACCACCATGGGCACACTGGTGCTGAAACACACCCAAACTGTGTCTCCTTCAACAGGATTTTACAGTTCAAGTCCTGTTCTTGGGGCATGAGAGCAGCTCTGTGAGAAGGGCCTGGGGGTTCTGGTGGGTCAGAGACTCCCCATGAGCCAGCAGTGGCTCTGGCAGCTGGGAAGGGTGATGGGATCCTGGGCTCCATCAGCAGAGGGGTGGCAGCAGGGACAGGGAGGGGATTGTCCCTCTCTGCTCTGCCCTGGGAGGCCCCAGCTGGATCCTGTGTCCAGAGCTGGGGCCCCCAGTGCAAGAGAGATGGGGGGCTGTTGGAGAGGGGTCAGAGGAGCCATGGAGATGCTCAGAGGGCTGGAGCAGCTCCCCTCTGGAGAGAGGCTGAGGGAGCTGGGCTGGGTCAGCCTGGAGCAGAGAAGGCTGTGGGGGGACCTCATTGCAGCCTGCCAGTCCCTGAAGGGAGCAGAGACACAGGAGGGGAATCAGCTTGTTCAAGGGCAGAGACTGGCAGGACAAGGGGGATGGAGTGAAGCTGGAGGAGGGAAGGGTGAGAGGAGAGATTGGGGGGAAGTTCTGTGCAGAGAGAGTGGTGAGGGGCTGGAAGGGGCTGCCCAGAGAGGGGGTGGGTGCCCCGTGTCTGGGGGTGTTGAAGGCCAGGTTGGCTGGGGCCCTGGGCAACCTTGTGTAGCTCCAGGCCTGAGGTTGGTGTCCCTGCCTGTGGCAGGGGGTTGGAGCTCTGTGCTCCTTGGGGTCCCTTCCAACCCAGACCAGTCTGGGATTCTATGACAGTATCTAAAGAAACCACCATGAATTCCTCATGCTTCCTCAGCAGAGGGACACACTACTGAGTCACACTTCCAACATGAAAGCTTGGCAGCCTGAGCTCAGCCTGAGCTGAACTCAACCCCCCAACTTGGGAGGAAAAGCAGAAGCTCCCTTTAAATAACACCAACATTTCCACCTTCAAGGAATTCTTTCACAAAGCAAAACCCCAAGTGACAGTGACATGTGTTTCCATCACTGACCTTCTAGCTGGCAGGTTGACTCCAGCAGCTAAAGTAGCTGTGCAAGCAAGGAGGCACAGGACACCTGCAGAATAGGCTTCCTCTATACTCTTCCTCTCATCATTTGTAAGGCCACTGTGGTGGTAGGCAACACCAAAAGGGATGGTTTGCTTCAGAACAGGGCACACACTTCCATTGCCAATATCCTTGAGGTTCTTGAGGAGAGCTTGTTTCTCTTTCTCCCTGTGAGCTCTAAATTCTCTTGGAGGAAGAAAAAGCATTTCTTTAGACTGATTGTCCTGGTTTTGGCTAGGATGGAGTTCATTTCTCTCTAGCAGTGGGTGGGATGCCCTGTTTGGGAGTTGGGATGAGAGTTTGGGAGTCAGGATGGGAGCAGTGCTGATAACACAGGGATGTTTCTAGTTAATGCCAAGCAGTCAAGGACTTTGCAGTTGTTCAGACTGCCCTGCTAAGGAGAAGGGAGGGGACACAGCCAGGACAGGTGACCCAAACTGGCCAAAGGGGGTATTCCATGCCAGCTACATCATGCTCAGCATAAAGGGGGGCTGGTGAGGGGAGGAGCAAGCAGCTCCAGGTTTTAGGATGGCTGTGACCTGTACAGCCTGAGCATTGTGTATCACCAGGTTCATATATTTTGCTCTAAAGCCCTGTTATTATTATTATTATTAGGTCAATCCTTCTGCTATCCCAGTAAACTCTCCTTATCCCAACCCATAAGCTTTTGGCTCCTTGGGTTTTCTTCTCCCTCCCTTTCCCATCCCACAATCCCACCTCCCTTCTTAAAGGACAAGCAGCTGTGTGGTGCCTGGCTCTCAGCTGGGACAAAACCATGACAGTTCAATACCATTTCTTCCTCCATAAGGTTTAGCTTTGCCAAACCATTATCAAATCACATTTACAGGAAACTAAATCCAAAGTCCTTTCCTTGTTTATTAAGGAAGCCTGCTTTAGGTTTTACAACTTGGGTTCACAAAGTAGAGTGTAAGATAGAGATACTCAGTCTGGAGTAGAGCTCAAGGGGGAGATACTCAATTGACTAGGAACATGAGTAAAGAGTAGGTCTATTATTTCTCCTCTAATAACCACTATTTCAGCTAGTTTGTATAAAATAAGAGGAGGTTTTTTTCCTGGTAAAACACTTGTTTAATGAGCATTGGGTAGTTTGTTATCATTTAAGCAGGAAGCAACTTCCATACTGAACATACTGGCCTCTCATCACCAGCAAAAGGCACTGCAAACTAAAGATAAATCCTGATTTCTGACCAATTATCCCCTATGTGATTAAAAACATGATGAGAAACTTACTTCTTGAGGTACCTGCATACCATGGAAGCCACATTTTCACAGTTCTTTTTAGTGGGACAGAAGATGAGGCAGGAATATTTAGGGATGACTTCAGTAACCAGTGCAACGATGTGGTCAGGATCTGCTTTCTCCAGAGTACTTGAATACTGGCATAAACACAGACAGACAAATATGTAAACTTGGGAATTAAGTCACAGGTTCAGCATGCAAGGCTTGTTCTCAGCATGCAAGGCTTGTTCTCAGCATGCAAGGCTTGTTCTCAGCATGCAAGGCTTGTTCTCAGCATGCAAGGCTTGTTCTCAGCATGCAAGGCTTGTTCTCAGCATGCAAGGCTTGTTCTCAGCATGCAAGGCTTGTTCTCAGCATGCAAGGCTTGTTCTCAGCATGCAAGGCTTGTTCTCAGCATGCAAGGCTTGTCCTCAGCATTCACTACAAGACTCTTGTTTGCTTTAATGTGACATGATTCCAGGAAATTGTAGGATAAGCTTCTCTCCCACTCCTGACTCAAAGTTCTGAGACACATCTGGCCTGAGCTGAGGGGCATTGAAAGGAGTGTGGGGAGCAGGTCAAAGGAGGGGATCCTGCCCCCCTGTTCTGACCTGGTCAGGCCCCACATGGAGTGTTGTGCCCAGTGCTGGGCTCCCTGGGACAAACCAGCCAGGGATCTCCTGGAGAGAGTCCAGAGCAGGGCTATGAAGGGCCTGGAGCATCTCCCCTGCCAGGAAAGGCTGAGGGAGCTGGGGCTGTTCAGCCTGGAGAGAAGAGACTGAGAGGGGATCTGATCACTGGGGATCAATAGCTGAAGGCTGGGACACAGGGGGCCATGGGCAGCCTCTTCTCAGTGTCTGTGGGGACAGGACAAGGGGCCATGGCCTCAAGTTGGAGCACAGGGAGTTCCACCCCAATGTGGGGCAGAACTTCTTCCCAGTGAGGGTGAGGGAGCCCTGGGACAGGCTGCCCAGGGGGTGTGGAGTCTCCTTCTCTGGAGAGATTCCAGCCCTGCCCTGTGCTAGGGACCCTGCTTTGGCAGGGGGTTGGACCCCATGGGCTCTGGAGGGCCCTTCCCACCCCTACAACTCTGGGATTCTTTTATCAACACCATGGTGATGTCACCTATGCTAGTGGCAGTCACCACAAGACACATCTTCCTTTTCAAAGGCTGAAATTAACCTCTACAAGGCAGAAATAAGCCAAAAAAACCCCAACCCCCACCCAAAAAAAACCCCATCATCTTTCAATATTGTCTAAGAATGACCAACCATTAAGAAAGCCCACCCAAAACCATAAAGCACCATAAATCTGGAACACTCAAACCCATTATCTTCATATGGCAAAATACTGCAGAAGGCTTAAAAGAGCAGTAAAGAAGTGAAAATCTGGTTAAGAGTTTGGTATTTTAAAGCCTTTTTCTCCCTCTCCCCAAAGCCTACCATCTTCTTTCTCATGGGTATTACAAACTATCATGTTTAAGTAGTTTCTTCAGTAAGAGCTCTGTGAACACAACAGTATAAACAAACATATTTCATCACTAGAGTTCAAAGAGACTATGAGCCCCCTGGTTTCACCTTGAAATTAAGGAGACGTGCAAAAGTAAAGCCATTCTCTGTCCTGCCATCCACTGCATAGATGGTGTCTCTTATCTTGATGTATTCCTTTAATTCTACCTAGGGAGATAAAAGCCATCATCAGAAGTGTTACTTAAACTGCCAAGCCTTCTCTGATGAAGCTTCTACTGATGCACAGCTAAGGTTTCTTCTCTAAGCATCACACCTTATACCCAGCTTGAGAGAGTCCAGAGAAGGGCAGCCAGGCTGGGGAAGGGGCTGGAGGGCAAATCCTCTGAGGAGCAGCTGAGGGAGCTGGGGGTGTTGAGCCTGGAGAAGAGGAGGCTGAGGGGAGCCCTTCTCCCCATCCACCTCCCCTGCCCTGCCAGGAGGGTGCAGAGAGGTGGGGGATGGTCTCTGCAGCCAGGGGACAGGAGATGGGACGAGGGGCAATGGGCTCAAGCTGTGCCAGGGCAGGGGCAGCTCAGCTGGGAGGGCAAAGTTCTTCCCTGGCAGAGTTGTGGGGCTGTGGCACAGGCTGCCCAGGGAGGGGGCTGAGTCCCCACCCCTGGGGGTGTTTAACAGCTGGGGAGATGAGGTGCTCAGGGATCTGGGTCAGCACAGGATGGGAACAGTTGGACTTGATCTTAAAGGTCTTTCCCAACCTGGTGAGTCTGTGAGTTTATTGCCATCAGGTCTTGGCAGTGCTCAGGAACAGAATTAAGACTCAAAGTAGAGTCAAGTGTCCAGTCACTGGGTTGTTGGCCCACAACAACCATGGAAGACAAAGGGAGAAGAAGAAGGGGCTGTGGCACAGGCTGCCCAGGGAGGGGGCTGAGTCCCCACCCCTGGGGGTGTTTAACAGAGGGGAGATGAGGTGCTCAGGGATCTGGTTTAGCACAGGACAGGGATGGTTGGACTCAATCTTAAAGGTCTTTCCCAACCTGGGGGTTCAGTGACACCTGCACAGGAGCAAGCATTCTACCCCATCAAGCATTATTTTTATAACATTAAGTGAGCAAATGCCTTAATTACAACACTAGGTACTTAATTAGGTCTTAATTACAACACTAGGTACTTGCCTTGACATGCTTACAAGCATGTAGCACTGCTTATTGCACTGGTACAGTTGCAAGCAGCACAGCAGTTCCATTGCACAGTGTCATTACACAATGCCATGAGGCACAAGAGCTGGATATGATCCTGAAGGGATCTGTTCTTATTTTCAAGCCTAACATCCCCTTGACTTGTTTATGGCAAGTTGTATACTCACTGGTCTGAAGTTATTAGTATAGTACTCAGCTTGCAGGAACTTCTGCAGGTCTCCAACATTGTTTAAGGTGGCACTCATCCCAATGATCTGGGTGTTTTCTGTAAGGGAGAAGTTGAGGTGGATTTATTGTCAAGTTCCTATTTGGAATGCTTCTCCTCTCTATTTAATCCCTGAGCCTGCTTCTTCACCTTCAGCCTCTTGAAATGTCAAAGCAGCATGTTTGAAGGGGGATAAAGGAATCCTTCCCTAGAGAAGCATTGAATAGGGCTGGCTAAGGGGCTGCTATAAGCAATGGAAGGCTTAGACCCAAGATTTCTCAAAGTATCATCAAAAAAAGCTTCAAAAACACCTAGCTCATCACTACAGGGTCAACTGGCTAACAGTTCAATGAGTAACAAGGGGTACTGCAGGCAGTTGGCCATGAGCCAGCAGTGTGCCCCAGGGGCTGAAAGAGACAATGGGATCCTGGGGGGCATCAGGAGGAGTGTGGGCAGCAGGTCACAGGAGGGGATCCTCCCCCTCTGCTCTGCCCTGGTCAGGCCCCACCTGGAGTGTTGTGTCCAGTGCTGGGCTCCCTGGGATAAACCAGCCAGGGATCTCCTGGAGAGAGTCCAGAGGAGGCTGCGAAGGGGATGAAGGGCCTGGAGCATCTCCCCTGCCAGGAAAGGCTGAGGGAGCTGGGGCTGTTCAGCCTGGAGAGAAGAGACTGAGAGGGGATCTGATCACTGGGCATCAATAGCTGAAGGCTGGGACACAGGGGGACATGGGCAGCCTCTTCTCAGTGTCTGTGGGGACAGGACAAGGGGCAATGGCCTCAAGTTGGAGCACAGGGAGTTCCACCCCAATGTGGGGCAGAACTTCTCCCCAGTGAGGGTGAGAGAGCCCTGGGACAGGCTGCCCAGGGGGTGTGGAGTCTCCTTCTCTGGAGAGATTCCAGCCCTGCCCTGTCCTAGAGACCCTGCTTTGGCAGGGGGTTGGACCCCATGGGCTCTGGAGGGCCCTTCCCACCCCTGGGATTCTGTGAGTCATGCTGTGATTTTCAAAAGCAATCTGTACATGAAGGATCTAGAAAGGCAGGGGGGGAATGGCAGGTCTAGAAAGGCAGGGGGGGAATGGCTTCTCCCTAGAAAGGCAACAACCCTTCAGTAGCATCTCCCCCCTCAGGACTCACTACTCATGTAGAGGATCTTTGCAAGGCTTATTTCCAGCGTGGCTCCACGACTCCCCTCACCCAGCATATGCAGCTGTGCACAGAAGGGGACAAGAAAATGGGAGAATATTACTGAATTAAGAGGATTTTGGGGGGAAAAACTCCCTCACCCCACCCCAAACCACCTCAAGTTCCATAGTCCTAAATAAGTGTTAGAAGAATGTCTTTGTTGGGACTTCCTTATGGTATCCCTCTGGGAAGTTCTGATTCCTTCTGGAGACAGAGCTTGACTGAAAAGACATTGAAGCATCACAGAAAACACAGACCCAAGAGCAAAGGAAGACAAGGAGATTTCATAAATACATTTATCCAGCCCCTAACTGACACAGAAGTAACTCCTGCACAGTACACAAGTCAGTGTGGAGGTCTCTGCCTTCACCAGCCAGAAGCAGTTTGAAATAAAGCTTGTTTGAAGTCCCATTTCCAGTAGAAGTTGATAATAAAAAAGGTTTCTAATAACTAGCTACTTTCAGAAAGAAATAGATGTTAATAATTAAGCTGCCTCCTGTTTAGAAGCTGCTGTGTTTAAGTAAGCACAGCCTGGAGCTTTCTATGACTTCAATATCCCTGCTAGATGTGTGATTGAAGCCAACCATCACCCCTCAGCAGCACAGCTCAGCCACACCCCATGAAAAGGAGGGGGAATTCTCCAAGGATCACTTGATATTTTCCTTTCTTTCATGCTTTAGTGAGGATATTTTATGATTCTATATCCATGACTGAGTTGGAAGGGATCCATAAGGATCAGCAAGCCCAACTCCCAGCCCCCAGTCTCATGATTTGATCATTAGGAGTTCAGTTCTGGGATTGAGAAAGCAGATCCCACATGATTGAAATGATTTCTGTTTTTAAACTAATCCCTCAGAGATGTCTAACTGACTAGTAACCACCAAGTAACTCACCCCAACCCCCTTAGAGATGTCTAACTGACCAGTAACCACCATGTAATTCACCCCCAACCCCCTCAGAGATGTCTAACTGACTACAAGCCACCAAGTAACTCACCCCCAATCCCCTTAGAGATGTCTAACTGACAAGGAGCCACCAAGCAACTCACCCCCAACCCCTTAGAGATGTCTAACTGACTAGTAACCACCAAGTAACTCACCCCAACCCCCTCAGAGATGTCTAACTGACTACTAGCCAGCAAGCAATTCACCCCCAACCCCCTCAGAGATGTCTAACTGACCAGGAGCCATCAGGTAATTCACCCCCAACCCCCTCAGAGATGTCTAACTGACTAGTAACCACCAAGCAATTCACCCCCAACCCCCTCAGAGATGTCTAACTGAGTAGCAGCCATCAGGTAATTCACCCCCAACCCCCTCAGAGATGTCTAACTGACTAGTAACCACCAGGTAACTCACCTCCAACCCCCTCAGAGATGTCTAACTGACCAGGAGCCACCAAGTCATTCACCCCCAACCCCCTCAGAGATGTCTGACTACAAGCCAGCAAGTAATTCACCTCCAACCACTCAGACAGCTCTCAATCATCTATTGCCCTCAGAGAGTGGTGAGGGGCTGAAGGGGCTGCCCAGAGAGGGGGTGGGTGCCCCATCATCCCTGGGGGTGTCCAAGGCCAGGTTGGCTGGGGCCCTGGGCAACCTTGTGTAGCTCCAGGCCTGAGGTTGGTGTCCCTGCCTGTGGCAGGGGGTTGGAGCTCTGTGCTCCTTGGGGTCCCTCCCCACCCAGAACATTCTACGATTCCATAAGAGTAAGAAAAGCTTCAATTAAAGGAAACCAACTTTAAATACTACAGAACAATGAACCAAGAAGGGAAACCCCATTATTAATCAGTCATCATCCCATGATAAACACTTAAAGCAAATCCAATTAATAACCCCCCCTGCTTTTTGCTCTTAATTGCATCTCCTAAATCAGAGTAAAGCTTGCAGCATACCTCATCTACTACAACCAGACCAAGGTCAGCAATCCTTTCTGTTTCAATCAAGGAGTTCACTAGAGCATGTCCCTTCTCAATAGTAGCAATGTAAAGGGATTTCTTGACTCTCCTCTTGATTGGGGGGAACCTTCCTTTACTTCCTGCATATTCTTCAACCAGGAACCCCAACTCTATCCCAAAACTTGATAACCCCCTAACCTGGAAAAAGAAAAAACAAACCCAACAGAGAAGGTTAGAGAACAAGCACATGCTCAAGGAGGACTTCAGAGCTGCCTCAAGGTGCCTCCAACCAGCAACCCACATCCCAGCCAGCTGTTTGAGGCAGGGAAAGCATCAGCTCTGCTGTAATTAGCTTTTGTAATTGCAATGCTGAGGGGTTTTAGGAGTCTCACCAAGCTGGGGAGGGGGGTGTGTGTGACACCTGTTCTCCAAAAGTTAAGGTTTCCACTCTAGAAAGGAAGGAATTAGGTTTTATTTCAAGAGCATTTCTTTAGCAAGTTGGGGAGTAGAGCTCTGAGAGAGCTTTGGAAAGAGCTGTTGAAAAGTTCAGGGTACTTTAAATCAGCATCTTCACCTGAGAAGGTTCTTTTCCTAGGAAATTACTAAGCCTTAGGACAGCAGTTACTCACTTTTCACCATCTCTTTAGGAAAAAAAGATCAAATTTACTAAAATTAGCATTAAAATCAGCCAAGTAGAAGCTAGTTTAAGGCACATGGAAGACCAGGAGTTGATTTGAGACAGCCAGCATGGCTTCTCCAGGGGCAAATCCTGCCTGATCAACCTAGTGGCTTTCTGTGATGGGGTGAGAGGACTGGTGGAGACAGGAAAAGCAATGGGTGTCATCCCTCTGGACTTGTGTAAAGCCTTTGGCACACCCTTCCACACCATCCTTCTCTCTAAACTGGAGAGATGCAGATTGGTTGGGTGGACAGTTAGGTGAAGAAGGAATTGGTTGGCTGGTGGCATCCAGAGAGGAGATGCCAATGGCTCAAAGCCCAGATGGAGAGATGTGACAAGTGGTGCCCCTCAAGGGTCTGTACTGGGACTGGCATTGCTTAGCATCTTCACCAGTGCCACTGACAGTGAGATTGAGGGCACCCTCAGGTGCAGGTGACATGCCAGAAGGATGGGATGGCATCCAGAGGGACCTGGACAAGCAGAAGTGGGTCCCATGTGAACCTCATGAGGTTCAAGGTCACAAGGCCAAATGTAAGGTCCTGGGGTGATCCACATCACCAGTACAGGCTGGGAGATGATGTGCTAGAGAGCAGCCCTGCAGAGAAGGACTTGGGGGTGGTAGCAGATGAGAAGCTCCACGTGAGCTGACAATGGGTGCTCACAGCCCTGAAGGCCAGTCATCCTGGGCTGCATCTAAAGGAGTGTGGGCAGCAGGGAGGGGAGGGGATTCTGCCCCTCTGCTCTGCTCTGGGGAGACACCCCCACCTGCAGTGCTGGATCCAGTGCTGGAGTCCCCAACATGAGTGGGACATGGAACTGTTGGAATGGGTTCAGAGGAGCCCATGAAGATGACCAGAGGGCTGGAGCACCTCTGCTGTGAAGCCAGGCTGAGTTGGGCTGGTTCAGCCTGGGGAAGGCTCAATACCTGGTGGGGTCTCTAAGGAAGCTGGGGAGGGACTTTTTAGAAGGGCCTGGAGTGATAGGATGAAGGGGGAATGGGATTAAACTGGAAGGGGGTAGATTTAGGATGGATATTAGGAAGAAATTCTTCCCTTTGAGGGTGGTGAGGCCCTGGCACAGGGTGCCCAGGGAGGTGCTGGCTGCCCCCTCCCTGGAGGTGCCCAAGGCTGGGTTGGATGGGGCCTTGAGCAGCCTGGTGAGAGGTGTCCCTGCCCATGGCAGGGGGGTGGGACTCAATCTCTGAGGTTTCCCTTCCAACCCAAAACATTCCATGGTTCTAACTAACAAGGCATATCAGAAGAGATAAGGAGTTATCAGAAACACTGTACCCAGACCTTCTCTTGGACAATGGCAACATATGGCAGGATCATCAGAACATCCTTCTGCCTACAGAGCAACTCTTGGAGAATTATTATTTCAGCCACAAGTGTTTTCCCCCCACTGGTTGGTAAGGAGTAGATCAAGTTCTTCCTTTGCTGCAGGGACTCTAACATTAAGCAATCATGCTGCCAGGCTGTGGAATGAGAAACAAAAGAGAGTTAGCAGCTACCCCCAGGGCATGTTCATATCAAAATGTCTCAGGATATGGTAGTGTTTGAGAGTTTGGCTTCAAATAATGGCAGGACAAGGGGGCTGGAGTGAAGCTGGAGGAGGGAAGGGTTAGAGGAGAGATTGGGGGGAAGTGCTTTGCAGAGAGAGCGGTGAGGGGCTGGAAGGGGCTGCCCAGAGAGGGGGTGGGTGCCCCATCGTGTCTGGGGGTGTTGAAGGCCAGGTTGGCTGGGGCCCTGAGTAACCTTGTGTAGCTCCAGGCCTGAGGTTGGTGTCCCTGCCTGTGCTCCTTGGGGTCCCTCCCAACCCATGCCATTCTATGATTCTATAAACAAACAGCTAAAAGGTTTCAGAGACTGAGCCTTCCAAGGTCTTCTAGAAACCATATCAGCCTTTCCCACTAAGCTAAAAACCCAAAAGAACCACTTAATAACCAAACCCAGCTGCTTTACAGCATGGTTTGCATGAAATACTACCTTAACTTAAACATTTCACAGTGTAACAGGCAAAACAGGCAACACATCACCAGCAACTCCCCCTCCCCCTTCCCCAAACAAGCCATTAGTCCCATTACCATAAAGCCTTTCAATCCCTCGAAGCTGTTTGAAGAGCTCTTGAACCTTGCTAGGCAACCCATAGAAAGGGCCTATGTCAACAAAAGAAGCTTCAGTGGTTCTCTCAGCAACACAGATCTCCTCAGATAAAAGGGCTTCTTGAAGCTGTTTGGTCTTAGAGACCTGCAGAGTCTGGGCTCTGGCATTTCCAGTCATTGTGCTTTTCAGGTGATCTTTGAGACTCTCAGGTTTCAGTAACTCACACTTGGAGTCTGAGGCAAAGCCATTTGGCCCATTCCTGGCTCCAGCAGCAGGAGGATAAAAAGATAAGGGACTGTTGATTTGGTCCAAGGAAGAATTCCCAGGTTTCTTCCTCCTTTCTGAGGCTGGAGATATTCTACAGCCAGAAGAAGGCTCATTCATACTCTCAAAGTATAAAAGCTGTGATGATGGCAAGTCCTCTAGAAGAGACTCACTCAGCTCTTGATTGCCATCCACCAGGTCATCTTCACTGACTTGGAGGGCACCTTCTCTGTCAGCTTTAAGGACAGCTGTGTTTCCTGAAGCAGAAGAGTCACCCTGGTCTTTCTGGTGTGCTCCTGACTGAAGATTCCCCAGCATGATGCCTCCTGCTGCTTTCCCATCCATATCACTGCCCTGCAGGCACTTGTGCTCTATATCAGCCACCTGTGCCAGCAAGGAATCGTTGCCACAGAAGCTGTCATAGCCATCAAACAGGTCTTCCTCACTGCCATCACTGCACTGTAGGGAGCAGAACAAAGGGTGTGAATCACACACTCAATTCATTAGCATTTAACACGATATTTGCAGGAAGATCCACCACTCAAAGAGCACCAGCAAACATTGCCACCATGGCATGCTGCAGGCACAAGATAAGAAGAGGAGAAAACATACTGAACATCATCTTCACTGCCAACTTTTCCATAGGTGACCATTATAACCTTGCTTTCAACTCTGCTGAGAGAGCTCATCAAATCTGCTGGGGCTGTGGAGCACTCTCTGCTCACAGACAGAGTGCTGAGCTTTAATTAAATGGCTGCTTCATAAGAAAAGCACAAGGCAGGACAAGCACCTTTCCAGTCTGAGCAAGGCCATAACTCACTCAGTCACACACAGACACAGCCACTGTTTGAACTTTATGAGAGCGGAACGGCACACACACAGTCAGCACAGCCCAGGTCCTGAGCAACACAGGGGTGTTTGTACAACACCCACACTCAGTGCAAGGAAGCATCTCATCTGGGCAAGGGCTGGACTGCAAAACAAAACCAAACCCTCCCCAAAAAACTCCCAAACCCAGACAAATACCAGAATCCCAAGGTTGGAAAAGACCTTTAGGATCATTGAGTCCAACCATCCCTGTCCTGTGCTAAACCAGATCCCTGAGCACCTCATCTCCCCTCTGTTAAACCCCCCCAGGGGTGGGGACTCAGCCCCCTCCCTGGGCAGCCTGTGCCACATCCTGACCACGTTTCAGTGACTCAATGCTCAGGGCAGGACCAAAGCAGGTGGCACAACCCACACAGCGCACACACCCCAGGTGAAGGCTGTTAGCTTCAGGAGGCTGCAGAGCGTGTTTTTCTGCTGGGGAGGCTGCAAGCAGCCCCCGGTTTCACTGCTGCGACTCAGGGAAACCCAACCTAAGCACAGACACGGCCCCTACAGGGATAACGCTCCCGCAGCCGGACTCTCAGCTCCCACCGCAGGCTGGGTTCTACCGAGCACGGCCGCGCAGGGCCTGAGCCACCCTCCCGGAGCACCTCCCACACCCCCCCCGCCCGCGTCCCGTACCGGGGCTTCCCCCGCAGGGCCCTGGCCGCCGCAGCTGGGTCTCTTTGGAGCCACCGGCGAGCAGACAGCGCCGGGCTGCGCCGGGCCGCGGCCCCGCTTGCGGCCAGAGCCGAGGCGGCTCCTCCTCCTCCGCACGGCGGGACCGGGCTCAGCCATGGCCACCGCGCCGTGGAGATGGGGGTGAGGGCGGCCGCCGCCCCGGGGCGGTCAGGGCCGGCACAGGGCCCGGCGGGGCAGGGCCAGGCCGATGGGGAAGGAGAAGCCCGCCATCGAGCCACCGGCGCGCCACAGCATCACTTCCGCCCGCCGCTCGGGAGCGGCTGAAGCGTAGCTAGGCAACAGCCAATCGCCTGCCTCAAGTAGGGCAAGCCGCCACCCCATTGGCCAGCGTGTCGCAAATCCGCGCCGGCGGTAGCCGGAAGGAAGCGCTGCGCGGACGGAAGTGGTGCTGTTTGCGGGGGCGGGCAAGATGGCGGCGCGCATGGTAGCGGCGGGGAGGCCTTGGCGGAGGCTGGTGCCGGGTGCGTGCGGGCTGGCCCGCTCCTGTGCGGGGCCGCCGGGGGCAGGGCGGGCGGGAGGGCGGGCTGTGTGCTCCTCTCGCTCACCCTGTGGCTCTTTCCCTTGCAGCGGCGCTGTGGGAGCGGCCGTACCGCCTGCAGCACGGCGGGCAGCCCGGCCAGTCCGACCAGGTGAGGCCCCGGCGGGACCCCGGGGGCTGCCACCGCCCGCACCCGCGGGGGCGTCTGGGAGCGTTTGGAGCGGCTGGGGCCTTCAGCTCGGGGTCCTGAACAGCCCGGGCTGTTGGCGGAGCTGGAGCTGGGCGCTGGGGGAAGCCAGAGGGTGCCCAGCCTGGGGGAGGGCTGAGGGGAGGCCTCCCCCCGGCCTGTGGCTGCCTGCCCAGGGGAGCCAAGGGGCAGCGCCCATCTCTCTCCTCTCTTTGGGGCCCAGGGCTGGAACCCGAGGGGCCGGCGTGAAGCTGGGCCAGGGGAGGGTCAGGCTGGGTGTCAGAAGAGGGTCTGTGCTGAGAGGGGGGTCGGGCGCTGGCACAGGCTCCCCAGGGAAGGGGTCCCAGCCCCGAGCTGGGCTGAGGGCAAGAAGCGTCTGGCCGCTGCGCTCAGTGCCCTGCTCTGCCTGGGCTGGGCTGTGTGCAGCCAGGAGTGGCACTGATGGGCCTGGGGGGCTCCCCCGGCTCAGGGGGTTCATAGAATGGCATGGGTTGGGAGGGACCCCAAGGGTCACAGAGCTCCAACCCCCTGCCACAGGCAGGGACACCAACCTCAGGCCTGGAGCTACACAAGGTTGCCCAGGGCCCCATCCAACCTGGCCTTGAACACCCCCAGACACGGGGCACCCACCCCCTCTCTGGGCAGCCCCTTCCAGCCCCTCACCACTCTCTCTGCACAGAACTTCCTCCCAATCTCTCCTCTCACCCTTCCCTCCTCCAGCTTCACTCCAGCCCCCTTGTCCTGCCAGTCTCTGCCCTTGAACAAGCTGATTCCCCTCCTGTGTCTCTGCTCCCTTCAGGGACTGGCAGGCTGCAATGAGGTCCCCCCACAGCCTTCTCTGCTCCAGGCTGACCCAGCCCAGCTCCCTCAGCCTCTCCTTGGGTTCTGGGATCCTATGAATTTAAAAACACAACCTGTTTTTCTACAGCACTGTACTCAGCTGTGAGGGACTCACCCCAGCATCACCCCCTCAGGCATCAGGGCTGCCCTGCCCAGACACTGCTCCAGTTCACCCACAGGACCCTGGGCAGCTTCCTCTGTTGCCATTCCTGGCCTCATGACATGGAGGGGGAAGGCAGCAACTGCCTCCTTTCCTCCAGCATCCAACACTCCCTCTCTCCAGCTTGCAATTTGGAAAATAGAGTTTGGGGAACTGCTAAATACCTTCTGACAGTATGAAATCAGCTGGCCCTGCCAGCTCAGGGGGTTCTGGGATTCTAAGTTAACATAATGTGGTAGCTAGTGGGACTTGGTTGCCCTTAGGGATCCCTCACAGCTCAGTTGATTCTCTAATTCCCAATCAAGGTGCTAATCCCTTACCTATGGTCACTTACTCCAGTGTTTCAGGAACCACAGCATCACTAGGGGGGGAAAACACCTTGGATAGAATCAAGTCCAACCATAACATGCAGGAAAACCTTTGGCAGGGCTGATTTCCTGCATGTGTGTGCTTATGTCACAAGGATGAGTTCTCTGGTACCAGCAAACATCATTAAAAGTGTTCTGTCCTCAAATTCTACCTTTGCATGCAGGAATGAAGTTGCTCCCCTCAATCCTGTGTTCCAAAGGTTTGGTGTTGGGGTGTTCTGAAGCTGAAGGAGCTTTTTAGGGCTTGAGGGGTGCTGGAGAGTCTCTCTGAAGTGTGTGAGCTCCTTTAGGCCACTTGCTTTGGAACTCTTTCCCACATGTCTGGAGCTATGAGACAGAAGTACCTTAGTGCCAGGTTGGCTAGATGTTGCCCTCTAAGTAAAGGGGGTAAGCACTCTGACTGGTGGCTTTGATTGTCACACTCATGGCTGAGGGAGCTGGGGCTGTTCAGCCTGGAGAGAAGAGACTGAGAGGGGATCTGATCAATGGGGATCAATAGCTGAAGGCTGGGACACAGGGGGACATGGGCAGCCTCTTCTCAGTGGCTGTGGGGACAGGACAAGGGGCCATGGCCTCAAGTTGGAGCCCAGGGAGTTCCACCCCAATGTGGGGCAGAACTTCTTCCCAGTGAGGGTGAGGGAGCCCTGGGACAGGCTGCCCAGGGGGTGTGGAGTCTCCTTCTCTGGAGAGATTCCAGCCCTGCCCTGTCCTAGGGACCCTGCTTTGGCAGGGGGTTGGACCCCATGGGCTCTGGAGGGCCCTTCCCACCCCTGGGATTAAGGAGTGAAAGGCTGTGTAGTGTGAGAAGGCTTTTAGGGTGCCAGGTACTGATCAGTGTGTTACAGAGATCAGGCATTTATTGACAAGCTTCACTCATGCCAGGAATTCCTCTTGGTTTTGAGGTGTTTTGCCCAGAAGATACAAACAGTGGTTATTTCTTGTGGGGAAACTTACAGATGTTATGAACTTTTCTCATTTCAGCCCATACAAATGGAGAACCCCTATAGTGAGCCTCCTAAGAAATGCATCTTGTGTGGAATAAATGTGGACTACAAGAATGTGCAGGTGAGTCTGAAGAACCCTGTCTTCTCACAAAGGTAACTGGTTTGTTCATTTTATATGTGTGTGTAGGGAGCCCACAAGGATAATGGCATCATGGCTTCTATCTGGAACAGTGTGGCAAGTAGGTCCAGGGCAGGGATTGTGGTGAGGCTGCACCTCCAGTGCTGGGTCCAGTTCTGGGCTCCTCACTGCAAGAAGGACATGGAGGTGCTGGAGTGTGTCCAGAGAAGGGCAACCAGGCTGGGGAAGGGGCTGGAGGGCAAATCCTCTGAGGAGCAGCTGAGGGAGCTGGGGGTGTTGAGCCTGGAGAAGAGGAGGCTGAGGGGAGCCCTTCTCCCCATCCACCTCCCCTGCCCTGCCAGGAGGGTGCAGAGAGGTGGGGGATGGTCTCTTCAGCCAGGGGACAGGAGATGGGACGAGGGGCAATGGGCTCAAGCTGTGCCAGGGCAGGGGCAGCTCAGCTGGGAGGGCAAAGTTCTTCCCTGGCAGAGTTGTGGGGCTGTGGCACAGGCTGCCCAGGGAGGGGGCTGAGTCCCCAGCCCTGGGGGTGTTTAACAGAGGGGAGATGAGGTGCTCAGGGATCTGGGTCAGCACAGGACAGGGATGTTTGGACTTGATGACCTTAAAGGTCTTTTCCAACCTTGGGATTCTGTGATAAAACAAGAAAAACTCATTTGTATATGTAGAGGTTTAAATGTTGTTAGTATGTGTGTGGGTAATGGCATTGCAGAAGCTGTTCAATCCACTGTTGCTTTAGGCAGGTGTCCAAAACAGACTCCTTGATTCTAATTCCCCTGTCACAGAGTGTAAATGTTGTGGTATCTGAGACACTGGCTAACTCTAAGCTATAGTTACTCTGTGTCCAGTTAGAATCAAGCTCTGTAAAAGCAGCTCCAAACAGCAGAAGAGGCAGGCAAGTAGGAAATCAATGTAAAACTTGCTGAAAAAAAGTTCTTAAACTGACTTTGCTTTTCTTAATTTTCAACAGCTTCTGTCCCAGTTTGTTTCTCCCCATACTGGCTGCATTTATGGCAGGCATATAACAGGTATGTGAAGTTTTCAATTACATCACTAATCAATACTACAGTTACAAGGGTTTGTAAGAACATTTTTAGCTACCTTGAGAAGCAACTGCTACCAACTCTGTGTAGTGTTTCTCTGACTTAGTAGCCTTCACCACAGAATTAAAAGATCCCTTAATTCTATTTTGTATTTAACAGTAAAGGCACACAGGCATTCTCCTGGGAAGACTTTGACAGAGCTGGAGGGAATTGTCAGTAATCTGCTTTTCACCCTTTGAACTGTTCAGTCACTGTTCTTTGAGAGACTGAAAGTCCCTGCTGAGAAGGGCCTGGGGGTTCTGGTGGGTGAGAGACTCCCCAGGAGCCAGCAGTGGCTCTGGCAGCTGGGAAGGGTGATGGGATCCTGGGCTCCATCAGCAGAGGGGTGGCAGCAGGGACAGGGAGGGGATTGTCCCTCTCTGCTCTGCCCTCCTGAGGCCCCAGCTGGATCCTGTGTCCAGAGCTGGGGCCCCCAATACAAGAGAGATGTGGGGCTGTTGGAGAGGGGTCAGAGGAGCCACGGAGATGCTCAGAGGGCTGGAGCAGCTCCCCTCTGGAGAGAGGCTGAGGGAGCTGGGCTGGGTCAGCCTGGAGCAGAGAAGGCTGTGGGGGGACCTCATTGCAGCCTGCCAGTCCCTGAAGGGAGCAGAGACACAGGAGGGGAATCAGCTTGTTCAAGGGCAGAGCCTGGCAGGACAAGGGGGCTGGAGTGAAGCTGGAGGAGGGAAGGGTTAGAGGAGAGATTGGGGGGAAGTTCTTTGCAGAGAGAGTGGTGAGGGGCTGGAAGGGGCTGCCCAGAGAGGGGTGAGTGCCCCGTCCCTGGGGGTGTTCAAGGCCAGGTTGGCTGGAGCCCTGGGCAACCTTGTGTAGCTCCAGGCCTGAGGTTGGTGTCCCTGCCTGTGGCAGGGGGTTGGATCTCTCTGCTCCTTGGGGTCCCTCCCAACCCTTGCCATTCTATGGTTTCTCTTTAGGCTTGTGCAACACGAAGCAGAAGGAAATTGCAAAAGCCATTAAAAGAGCTCATGTATTTGGTAAGTACAATGCTACATCTGATTTCTGCAAGTCAAGCCCACTTTTTCTGTTAAACCCTTCCTTCTATCTTTTTACAGGGCTTATGCCAGTTATGTATAAGCACCCATCGTTTCTCACAGACCCCAAGATATGTAATGTCAAGTATCCAGAGTAATACACTAAAAAGAAATAAAAGAATAAAACTACTTTTCATGTTTATGGACTTGTTTATTGGCAATGTGGCTGGCTAGCATGAATGCACTGCTGAATGAAGTGTGGGTGTCAGTTGGTTTTACATGGAATGTCTGGCCTCTCAAATTGAAGTGTGAAGGATGAAAACACTAGGAGGAACTGCCAACTGTGTGTACTGGGCAGTAAGTACCAAATAGGTAAGCATAAATTATTTAAATTGTGACATCTTGCAGCCATCTAATTCTGTAAAGCATGTTACCTGTGTTCTTTTGGTGCTCCCTGCCTCTGCTGAGGGAAGAGAGGTGCTGCTTTCTTCAGGAGCAGGTTGAAGTATTACTCTGAGGTGATGATGTGACTGTTAACACTCTACTAGCAGTGTCTTTAAACCCTGAGACAGCAAACACAGACTGACCTCTGGAAGGCAAAACAAGGGAATGTCATCTGAACTCATCTCTGTGTTAAAACAGGATTAATGCATTGAGGAGGGGGGGGAAACCCCAACTTGTATAAACACACTGGTTTTCATCCCTGTGATGCCATAAATGGATCTGTCACTTGAATGTGTCACCTGGAGAAATAATTAACAGCTCAGAAAGTAGGAGACTGGGGGTATTCATTTGTGTCCCTCATTTTTTCCAAGGTGTCCTCATCTGTTTCAGTGCTGCTCAGTGTAAGTTTCCTTTCCTGGTCACTATCTTCTTGGTCTTTAAGTGGTTTGTGGTGAAGCTGCAGTGGTCTGGATTTCTTGAATGCCTTTGCTCCTGTGGTGGTGCCTCTGATTTTACGCTTGGTTAGGGGTCTTGTTTCAGCTTCAGTGAAGTCTTGTTCTTCTACCATCAGAGTTAGTTTGTCCAGGATGTTAATGTTATGGTCAGTCTTACAACAGTTTTTGGTTATCTGTTGGCCTTTGAAGGAAACAATACATGCTTGAAGGCCAGAGTTGGGGAAGAATGTCTGCAGTGCCTGACAAAGGAGAACATTCTCTTCTGGCTCTACTGGATGGTCTTCACCTTCTGAAAAAGAAAAGCCAGAGTTGTAGTCCCTCTTGCAACACCTCTCCTGCTCTTGTTCTGGCTGCCTCCAGATCAGAACTGATGTGTGCTCCTGCCAGTTGAGTCACCACTATGCCTGGCACTGCATGGATTGAACTTACCTGAATGGCTTTTCTGCTTCTTCCTCTTTACTTCTTCTTTTAACTGGCTCACCTCTGCTAAAAGCTTCTCTACAGATCGCTCACTGACTTCTACTGTTGAGCATATTTTCTGGAAGGAAAAGGGCATTTGGTGGGATTAAAAGTGTTCACAGAAGCTGACCTCAACCTTGTTAATTCCTTAAAGGCACTCATATTGGACACAGAGTAGTAAAATGCTTAAGTGCTGAGCTTGATGTGGACTTTAGCTGTAACAAACCTCAGGCTGAAGGAGGTACAAGGTATTTTACTTGTTCCCATCTAAGCAAAGGAGCTCTGACAACAGCTCCTCTGAAATAATCTCCTGAGACCTCATCAGTGAGGATTGATTTGTAACTTTGAGAATGTGGTGTGCAGGTACTAACAGTTAATAGATCTCCACAGCCATAGAATGGTTTCAGTTGGAAAAGACCTTCAAGATCAAGTCCAACCATCTATCCAGCCCTGTAAGGTCCAACACCAGACCATGTCACCATGCACAACATCTACTCTTAAACACCTCCAAGGATGGTGATTCAGACACTTCCCTGGGCAGCCTGTGCCAGTATCTTCTTCCAATGTGCTTTTCCAAGGCAGAGCTTTGTTTCTCATTTAATGCAAGAAAGGTGTATCCTTTGCCTGACTTGCTTTTGTAGCACTGCAGAAAGTCACTCTGTTGGCAGGTACACCTGACTTACCTTCAGTTCTTCCTGCAGGGTGACATACATCTCATTGATCTTCTGAACCTCTTGTAAGGATCCATCTTCATAAAAGAACTCTGACCTGTGGGCCAAGAATGTAATTGTCTAACTGTAAATTAAGGGTGCTGGTTTAGTAGGAGCTGCAATAAAGAAGCATTTTGAGCTTCAATTAGGTGTCTGAGTCAGCTGCTCTCATGACAAGAGTATGGGACTTTAATTCATTTCCAAGTAGCTTGGAAAAGTAAACTGCAGGAAGCAGGTCAAGGAGTGAGCAGGGTATGACTGCAGCATTTGCAAAAGCACTGAAATACTTTTATAGAAAGAGAATTATACTTAAGTGAAAGCCACATCTAGTAAAATACAGTATATACTGTACCTGTGCTGTCTTACTGCTCTCACAAAGCCAGAAGATATGCAGGAGCCAGACACTGTTCTGTAACCTTGCTGTTCTGCCATACCCAAGTTGGTAACCACCAAAGGAACTTTCTGGAAAAGGCTGAAAGCAGAAGCATGGAAACAGTTTAACATCCAGAAGGCTTCTCTAAAGTTTTTTGACCATAAAGGAGCCCAGATGGAGGTTTATAGAACAATCCTTGCTAGGTGTATTCTAGAATCACTTGGGTTGGAAGAGGCCTTCAAGATCACAGAGTCCAACCACAGCCTGACCCTGCCCAACCCACCTCTAGACCATGTCCCCAAGCACAGCATCCACACACCTTTTCAATCCCTCCAGGGATGGTGACTCCACCACCTCCCTGGGCAGCCTGTTCAATGCCTGACAGCCCTTTCAGTACAGAAATTCTTCCTGATACCCAACCTAAATCTCCCCTGGGGCAGTTTGAAACCATTCCCTCTCCTCCTCTCCATGTTAACTGAGAGTAGAGACACCCCCATACACCTCTCTGCACCCTCCTTACAGCAGTTGTAGAGAGCAATAAGGTCTCCCCTCAGCCTCCTTTTCCTACAACTAAAAACCCCCAGCTCCCTCAGCTGCTCCTCACAGCACTTGTGCTCCAGACCCTTCACCAGCTCTGTTGCCCTTGGTAGCACACAGATGACTGTGGCTAAAGACAAACTGCAAGGGCTGAGCAACACTGTTATTTGGAGTATATAATACTGCAATTCTTGCTTGTTAAGCCTAACCTAGGGACAGCATGGCTCTCAAGATCACTGGTAGTCACCACCAATCCAAGTATTTCCATGATACATGAAGGTACTCATGTGTTGTTGAAGCACTATACACAGATCTACCAGGAACATTGTACCATACACAAATGTATCAATAACAAGCTTATTTGCATAAATGAATGACAGCATCTCCCTGTGGACTCTGGCACTATTGGTAGGAACAAAGGCAAATCCCTCAGCAGAACTCCAGGGTGAGATTCCAACCAGGCTCTAGCAATGTAAGGAATGTCCTTATTTAATGTTTTCTTCATGGCAACTCAATTGACATCTGTTTTACCCTTGGAAACAACTGCTTTAAGTTACAGTGTATATACTGTGCTCCTGCTCTGTTAAAACCAGCTGGAAAAGGAGCCAATTACCCTTCCTGTGGCCGATGCAAGGCGTGTTCCAGTCTGTATGTAGAGCAACTCTCTGTCATCACACTGGAGGTTAGCAGGAGGAACACAAGGCCCTGGTTTGCTAGGTGTGACTGTAAGTTCTTGTGAAGGAGCCTCTCCCGGAATGTCATGGTCTGGTCCGTGTTACGCCGGAACTTGTACCATCCTATCACACTCTGTGGGCAGAAGAGAAAAGCCATTAGTGCTGCTGGATGGAAGCAGGGGAGAGGTTTCAGTAGGAAGTCCCTGGTCTGACTGGGGTGGTGATGTGTGTGTGATTCAAGCAGTGCCCTAACTTCAAACTCTTAATTAAAACATCTAAGCCTAATTCCAGTGTGACAGCTGCTCTGTTTCCTTCAACACCACGTGTTGATGGGGCCTGTTTCCCAAGCCTGTGCTCAAGCTGAAACTTCAACTACTTCCCTAGTTGTGTCTTTCACAGAATCACAGGATCATAGGGGTTGGAAGGGACCTGCAGAGCCCATGGGGTCCAAACCCCTGCCAAAGCAGGGTCCCTAGGACAGGGCAGGGCTGGAATCTCTCCAGAGAAGGAGACTCCACCCCCCCTGGGCAGCCTGTCCCAGGGCTCCCTCACCCTCACTGGGGAAAAGTTCCTCCCGATGTTGGTGTGGAACTCCCTGTGCTCCAATTTGCAGCCATTGCCCCTTGTCCTGTCCCCACAGACACTGAAAAGGGGCTGGCCAATTCCCCCTGGCACCCATGCTTAAGATATTTATAAACATTGATCAGGTCCCCCCTCAGTCTTCTTTTCTCCAAGCTGAACAGCCCCAGCTCTCTCAGCCTTTCCTCATAGGATAGATGCTCCAGGCCCTTCATCATCTTCATAGCCCTTCTCTGGACTCTCTCCAGGAGATCCCTGTCCTTTTTACCCCAGGGAGCCCAGCACTGGACACAACACTCCAGGTGGGGCCTGACCAGGGCAGAGCAGAGGGGGAGGATCCCCTCCTGTGACCTGCTGCCCACACTCCTCCTGATGCCCCCCAGGATCCCATTGTCTCTCTCAGCCCCAGGGCACACTGCTGGCTCATGGCCACCCTGTCACCCACCAGCACCCCCAGGTCCTTCTCCACAGAGCTCTTCTCCAGCAGGTCACCCCCAGCCTGTCCTGATCCATGGGGTTGTTCCTCCCCAGGTGCCAGACTCTCCACTTGCTGTTGTTGAACCCCATCTGGTCTCTCCCTGCCCAGCTCTCCAGCCTGGCCAGGGCTCTGGATGGCAGCGCAGTGTCCTGCCTGTCAGCCACCCCTCCCAGCTCTGGATCAGCAGCACTTGCTGAGGGTGGGTGCTGTTCCCTCAGCAAGGTGTCAGTGAAGATATTGAACAGGACCCAGCACCCAGCCCTGGGGACACCGCTGGTCACAGGCTCCAGTCAGATCCTACTCCAGCTTCTACCTTCCCCTTGTGAAACTCTTATCACAGACTCACCAGGTTGGAAAAGACCTTTAAGATCATCAAGTTCAACCATTCCCATCCTGTGCTAAACCATAAAGTACCTCCTCTACCCTTTTTTTAAACACATCCAGGGAAGGTGATTCAACCAGCTCCCTGGGCAGCCTGTTCCAAGCCCCTTTATTCTATGAAGAGGGCTGTAATGTTACTTTTCCTTTGGTCAAGTGATGCTAAACCACTTGAGTGAGCTGACCTCAACTAAGCTAGAAATCAGTGTCATTCTTTATGCATATATGAACTGCTCACCTGAGAAATAAACACAAAAAATACATGTATAACATATACATAGGCAATCAGCAGAGTGAGAGACTAAATACAAGACTTAAAAAGAAGGGAGGAAAGCAAGCTTTATCCAGGAAGTATCCACAACAGGCCCCAAAATCTGAGCAAGGTCCTTAGTATGGTTTAGGTTTGAAAATAAAATACCTTCTTACAGCCTGATAGGATTTTCTTCAGGGCAAGTTCATTCAGTTCTCCTGCAGAATTATAGAAGCTGGAAGAAAATGAGGATAATTAGAGGAGGAAAAATGCTGCTGGAGAAATAGCTATTCTGTAGCAGTCTGGCAACAATCTCTTTTAACAGCTTTTTTACCTGGGTAAGCATAGAGACATGCTGACATTGCTTCTCTGCAAGGATAATTTCATTACTCAAACAGCTGTGTAGGTGATCCTGTACAGCTCAGTGCTACTGGGAGATGAGTTAAAGGCAGGATTTGTACCTCCTCTATCCTTTTAGAAAAGCAATGTTGTTTTAGAGCTTTTTGTCCCAGTATGTTGACATCATTCTCTAGTTTATATGGTATCAGAGCTCACCAGAAGGTGCACTGGGATGTATCTTTATTCCTATATACATTAAAAAACACCCAAAAAAGGACATGAAGAACCAAAACAGCAATAACAATCCATTTTGTGTCTGTAATTCCAAGGGACTGCTATGGCTAATGCCAGTTACAGTCAGGGCATTTTCTCAGTAAATGAGAAAAGTTTGAAGTAAGTTTAAAGTATGTTTGATTCTTAAGAGTTTGAGTTATTTTTAACTTTTTCATATCTGTTTACTTAAGATTCTTACCTGAATAACTGGTAGCATGGAAGATGCTTCTGTATATCTGGAAAGAGAAGATGATATTACTCTGGATTCCTGAGTTCAAGATGTGGGCTCTTTTGCATGCTATGATCAGAATTTAACTGGTAGAACCAAGAATTATACATACTATAATTTTCTTAATCAAATGCTTTAGTATCTAATTAAATAAAGTTAAGGAAATGCTTAAAGAATTTTTAAAAAATGTAAATAGAACTACTTATATAAACTGTATTTTTAATTTTTCCCCCCATTTTTTTTCCAAGTGAAAAATCAATTAGCCAATTTATTTTTCCATCACTTCTGTCAAATACAGGTGTAGTATGTAATATTAAAAGTTCCATCTGAGTTACTCTTTAGCAAGACATGGATGCTATTAGTAAGAAAGATGGGACTGGAGAGCAGAAACCCACAGGGTAGAAGAGAACTGAAAGACTTAACTATCAGGAACAGAAGAAAGGAAGATTATCTAATGGCATTCTAATCCCTGTCTTCACCTACTTTCATTTTCACAAGTTAACTAAAAAAAAACCAACCCCAAAACAACAAACTTTGGAGCAACCAGCTCTGCCTATGAGAATGTGATGATGAGATGCTGGGTAACTTCAATGATGCCCCCACAAAAATATTGGTTCAGCTGTGAGACTTACTGGAGGAAAGTGTTTCTTTATGGTATCCTAGAGTAAAACTAGAAAATGGGATGCATTTTTTCCCTACAATACTTTCAGGAAGATTAGTATATAGCACATGCTGTATCACCTTGTTCTTTCTTTTTGTACACCTGCTTTTTAAAGGAATGGAGTTCCTGTGCATGTAGGTGTATGTTTTTGTTGTGAGCTAGTATGAAATGTATATCCACTCCAAATTCCATAAAGATTATAAAGAAAAATACCTGGCATCTGCTCAAATACATGTAATGATTTGCAGCCTTCACACACAGCACTTTATAAGCTCCAAATTTGGAGCTTATATAGATGCCAACACATTACAGTTCACATCACTGAAACAGGCCGAGTTTTTCCAGGGCAACTGTAGTTCTGGACAGTTTGCAACACAGTTAAAGGAGACTGAGCCCTAAATTACTGAATCACACAGACTCACCAGGTTGGAAAAGACCTTTAAGATCATCGAGTCCAACCATCTCTGTCTTGTGCTAAACCAGATCCCTGAGCACCTCATCTCCCCTCTGTTAAACACCCCCAGGGGTGGGGACTCAGCCCCCTCCCTGGGCAGCCTGTGCCACAGCCCCACAGCTCTGCCAGGGAAGAACTTTGCCTTCCCAGCTGAGCTGCCCCTGCCCTGGCACAGCTTGAGCCCATTGCCCCTCGTCCCATCTCCTGTCCCCTGGCTGCAGAGACCATCCTCCACCTCTCTGCACCCTCCTGGCAGGGCAGGGGAGGTGGGGAGAAGGTCTCCCCTCAGCCTCCTCTTCTCCAGGCTCAACACCCCCAGCTCCCTCAGCTGCTCCTCAGAGGATTTGCCCTCCAGCCCCTTCCCCAGCCTGGTTGCCCTTCTCTGGACACACTCCAGGACCTCATTGTCCTTCTGATGGTGAGGAGCCCAGAACTGGACCCAGCACTCAAGGTGCAGCCTCCCCAATGCTGAATCCAGGGGCACGATTACCTTTAACATGACAGGATATTAGCAAAGTAGAGCTATTCAAGGAACTAAGAAATAATATTTCCATTATTGTGTTTTCTATAGTAAAACAGTATTAAAATGTTCCAAAATAACCTCTCCATTCTTTATATTTTTAACATAAAGTGGACTCCAGGGCCCAGCAGCTTCGATCTTGCTGTGTGGTGCTGACTGCCCTCATTGAAGGCTGTTAACCAAGCGTGGCCTTAGAAATGTGCAGAGACTAACCGATTGTATAAACAACTTCAACATCATCCATCTGTGAGTCAGTAATGCTGTTCTTGGCTTCACCTTTGACATCTCCAAGGAGAAAACCTTCCTTCACAGGGGGAGAAAAAAAAATTCCTCATTAAGAGTAGCACTGAACTGGGCTTCCCCTCAGGTATTAGCAGTTGAAAAGGTGCCTTCAGAAGGAAAAAAAAGCTGTCAACATGAACTTTATAAAAACTCATAGAATCATAGAATGGCAAGGGTTGGAAGGGACCCCAAGGATCATAAAGCTCAAACCTCCCTGCCACAGGCAGGGCCACCAACCTCAGGCCTGGAGCTACACAAGGTTGCCCAGTGCCCCATCCAACCTGGCTTTGAACACTTCCAGGGATGGGGCATCCACCCCCTCTCTGGGCAGCCTGTTCCAGGACCTCACCACTCTTTCTGTAAAAAACTTCCCCCTAATATCCAATCTAACCCTTCCCTCCTCCAGCTTCACTCCATCCCCCCTGTCCTGCCAGTCTCTGCCCTTGAACAAGCTGATTCCCCTCCTGTGTCTCTGCTCCCTTCAGGGACTGGCAGGCTGCAATGAGGTCCCCCCACAGCCTTCTCTGCTCCAGGCTGACCCAGCCCAGCTCCCTCAGCCTCTCCTTGTAGGGCAGCTGCTCCAGCCCTCTGAGCATCCTTGTGGCTCCTCTGACCCCTCTCCAACAGCCCCACATCTCTCTTGCACTGGGGGCCCCAGCTCTGGACACAGGATCCAGCTGGGGCCTCCCAGGGCAGAGCAGAGAGGGACAATCCCCTCCCTGTCCCTGCTGCCACCCCTCTGCTGATGGAGCCCAGGATCCCATCACCCTTCCCAGCTGCCAGAGCCACTGCTGCTCATGGGGAGTTTCTCACCCACCAGAACCCCCAGGCCCTCCTCACAGGGCTGCTCCCCAGCAGCTCTTCTCCCAGGCTGTATCTGTGTCTGGGATTCCTCAGGTCCAAGTGCCACCCCTGACCCTTGGCAGTGTTGAACCTCATCAGGTTCCCCCTGTCCCATCTTTCCAGCCTGTCCAGGTCCCTCTGGATGGCTCCTTTCCTTCTATTGTGCCAACCACACCACTCAGCTTGGTGTCCCCCCCAGACTTGCTGAGGGTCATCTGTCAATACTTGTCTGTATGAAGAAAAAGAGACCCGCTGGCACTCGGCTGTTTCCCCCATCCCCCAGCCAAGAGCTTGGGGCTGTACAGCAGGATACCCTCCAGCCTCCCAGGCTTGCACCAGGCTCCCTGCCCGGCCCTTCAGCCAGCCTGTGGCCGCCACAGCGCTGCCGCTACCGGACCGGGCACTCGGCTGCCCACGCTTCATCCTTTGGAAAGCAAAATCCGCCTCCAATATCCCGCCATTAGCGCGGAAAACCACCTCCACTGCGGCGGGGAGGGCCCACTGCACTACCCTGCGTCCAGCACCCCATGCAGCGACGCCCTGCGTGTCCCCCCCGGGAGCAGCAGGGCCCGGCGGCGGGATCCGCCATCACCCAGCACCGCCCCTCCCTCCCCCGCTCCTCCCGCCCGCCGGCCCTCCATGTCCCGCCCCGTCCCCTGCCGCCCCTCCCGGCGGCGGAGCCCGAGGCACCTACCGTGTCCGAGTCGGTGCTGAGGTGCTGGAAAGCGAGGGCGCCGAAAACGAAGCCCGAGAGCAGGGCCGACGTGCTCTCCCCCTCCATGCCCCCGACAATGGCGGGGCGGGCCGCGGCGGCGGGAGCCCCCAGCGGCTGCCTGCGGCAGGGCAGGGCCGGGCCCGGGCGGCCACATCCCGTCCCGTGAGGCAGTTGTGAGGTGCGAGCTCTCGGCTGCCGGCCTTCGCCTCAGGCCTCTCTCCTCTCTCCCGGCCTTTTCCCGCCTCCAGCCCGGCGGGGCCGACGGCAAAACCGGCCCTTTGGGCTCGCCTTAAACGGTGTAACTCTTAACTCGGGAGATCTGGTTTGCTTCTGCCCTTAGACTGGAACAACGCTGCGATTTAGGGGGGATGTTTTGCCCCCCAGCATCTCAGGAGCCGCTTCCTTAGCGAAGGGTTGAGGTGCAGGAGCACGGGGTGTTCCTAAGGGCTTGGGGAGGTGTCCTGGCCTCCATGATGCCTGCAGGCACTGGCCTGGAGCTGTGCTCACAAAATTCGTGGTCTGAGCTTATAAAAGCGCCTCATTGAGCTTTAGTTCAGCATTAAAACCCACATTTAAACCCAGCTGCCTGGCCCGCATCATCCAGCTGGGAGTGCAGATTGAGTGAGCTGTATCTATGTCTCACAGAGTCACAGAATCCCAGGCTGGTTTGGGTTGGAAGGGACCTCAAAGCCCATCTAGTTCCACCCCAAGCCATGGGCAGGGACACCCTCCACCAGCCCAGGGTGCTCAAAGCCCCATCCAACCTGACCTTGAGCCCTGCCAGGGATCCAGGGGCTTCTACAACCTAAACCTAACCCTGTGCCAGGGCCTCGCTGCCCTCACAGGAAAGAATTTCTTCCTAATACCTAAACATACGTTGTTTTAATTTAAACCCATTACCCTTCATCGTAACGAATTTATTGTGCCAAGGAATTTTGCGTGTTCCTATCAGGAACTGTAGTTACTCAGCTCCTTGTGTTGGATGGATGGCTTTTCGTACTGGAATTGGACAAACATGTACATAGAATGAATCATAGAATCATAGAATGCCATGGGTTGGAAGGGATCCCAAGGATCACAGAGCTCCAAACCCCTGCCACAGGCAGGGACACCAACCTCCGGCCTGGAGCTACACAAGGTAGCCCAGGGTCCATACATCTGAATGGTTCTTTTGAAATAGCAAGCAAAAATCAGTGATCGTGATGGGGGAGTGATAAGCTATGCCAGCTTTCTGACTGGAAAACAGGAAGACATGTTATGAATTCCTTGGAGAAATGAAGAATTTCCTTTCTCCTTCACATCATGAGCAAGTCATGAAATAAATTATCTCAAGAAGATGCAGATTGACTCCTCAGTGTGGAAAGGTTCAAGGCCAGGTTGGATGGGGCCCTGGGCAACCTTGTGTAGCTCCAGGCCTGAGGTTGGTGTCCCTGCCTGTGGCAGGGGGGTTGGAGCTCTGTGCTCCTTGGGGTCCCTTCCAACCCAGACCAACCCAGAGCAAACTGAGTGGGATGGGTGTAGGAATTGTCTTTTGCTGTGTAGCAAATGCAGCGTTGGGTGAAAAGCAATGGACTCCCAAAGTCTCTCTTGTTTTATTGGTGTGTGTGTCCCCCCCTCCAAATCTGTTTGGCATTTTCTGGGATATGCCTGTGATAGGTGTCTCAGCATTCCTCAAGATAACCTCAGATGTCTTGGACAGAGTGGTTTGCCAGGGAAAATGATAGCTGGTAAAGGGCTGCCATCTCATGGTTCGGCATCATGGAGAGGTTAGCCTGGGAGGGGTGTGCTTGGTCTAGAGGAAGGATTGGAGGTCTGTGTTCCTGGTATGGCAGGGAGTATGACTCTGTAAGGGTTAGGCAGTGCAAATGGCAAGGTCTCACAGCACAGAAAACAATTCTCCCTCCTTCTGGAGGGGAAACCTCTTCTTCCTCCCCCCAGGGTAGTAAAGCCTGTCTTCCTCTCCCTCTCCTTTTAAGAAACGACCCATTTCTGAGGCATCCCATAAAATAAAATAAAGGCATCCCATAAAATAAAATAAAATAAAGTAAAATAAAATAAAATAATAAAATAAAATAAAGTAAAATAAAATAAAATAATAAAATAAAATAAAGTAAAATAAAATAAAATAATAAAATAAAATAAAGTAAAATAAAATAAAATAATAAAATAAAATAAAGTAAAATAAAGTAAAATAAAATAATAAAATAAAGTAAGAGAGGCACCTCACCTTCCTGTACTCCCCAGTGTGTTACCAATCCTTCATTTGGCCCACCTTTCCTGCCTCAAATTAGGTCCCAGAAACTACCTCCACCCTCCCACCCACAACATTCTTATCACCCAGACGTCTCACGTGCCGATCCCCTGTGCCGAGGCTGAAGGTGGCTGTTCAGAGACAGGCTGTGTTACCCTAGATGAGCAGTGCCTGCTCATCCTGATCCCTGCTGTGTGCTGCCCTAGGGAATGGCTGTTAGCAGAATCAGAGAATCACAGAATTGTAGGGGTTGGAAGGGCCCTCCAGAGCCCATGGGGTCCAACCCCCTGCCAAAGCAGGGTCCCTAGGACAGGGCAGGGCTGGAATCTCTCCAGAGAAGGAGACTCCACACCCCCTGGGCAGCCTGTCCCAGGGCTCCCTCACCCTCACTGGGAAGAAGTTCTGCCCCACATTGGGGTGGAACTTCCCCTGCTCCAACTTGAGGCCATCGCTCCTTGTCCTGTCTCCACAGACCATTGAAAAGAGGCTGGTCATTTCCCCCTGGGCAAGCCACTTGAGGAAGACACCAGGAATGAGAAGGTAAGGAATGGCTGAGCACAGTTATTTTACAAACAAACATAATTCCTAGAGAAGCTTAAAACTAGAGCTAGGGGAGGCAGGTGAGAAATAGTGGGTAGTCAGTCGTGTGCCTGGCAGCAGCAGTCTAAGAAGAGAGTGAGGGGCTTGAGGGTGCCATTGGGAGAAGGAAGGATGAGAAGGAACCATGATTACAAACCAAACCAGGGAGGCTTTGTAGAAGACACAGAAGGCTCAGAAAGAGGTGGGTAAGGGGAGAGAAAGTAAAGCAGATAAGTAATGAAAAGAAGATTGAAAAGGAAAGTTGGATTGCTGATTAGAAGAGTGGAGTGGGGTAGGGTGGAGTGGAGTGGAGTGGAGTAGAGTAGAGTAGGGTAGGGTAGGGTAGGGTAGGGTAGGGTAGGGTAGGGTAGGGTAGAGTAGAGTAGAGTAGAGTAGAGTAGAGTAGAGTAGAGTAGAGTAGAAGAAGATGCAATGTAGTTACCAAGACCTGAGGGCTGGCACTCAGCAGCCTATCTGGACAGGAAAGCTACTTGACTCATGCATCTGAAGTATGTTGTGGTACCACCTGAGCTTGTTAACATGTCAGGAGCCTGCTTGTTCGTGTCTGGGTGTGTGTTGTAGAGACTGGAGGACCTCGAGGTGGTGCAGCCCACTGATACCTGTGCTTCTCTTACTGCCTGGAGAGTACTGGGTGTGCTTCTATGCTTCTACAGAGCATCCTTAGGTCCTCCTAACAGCCCCAGCTTTAGACAAACGTCCTACTGTGAGCACATGCAAAGGCAAGATCTTTTGTGGACCTGCATGTCCCAGTCTTGGGAGTCAGGCCCAAACTGCTTATTCCACCAAGGTTAGGCAAATTTATCCTGCATGAGCTTGTCACTGAGCTGCTGGTGGGCTCCTCTTAGGTCCTAGAGATGCAGTTGACTTCTGGGAGGCATAGAAAAAGACAGGAGAGGGGTGTCTAAGGAAGCCAACTGGGTCTTTCCTAAACATATGGAATTAAATTATAGACATTTAATTAATATATAAATAAATTATATATAAAATATAAAAATATATAAAAATAAATTATATATAAAATTATAAAATTATAAAAAATAAACTATATATAAATATATAAAAATAAATTATAGACATTTAATTAATGTTTATCTGCTGTATTAAAAGCCAGCAGTCAAATAGATGCAAAGGTAGGTGACTTGTCACTTCCCCACAGAGCATTTTGTAACCTTGCAATAGAGTTTGGCTCCTTTCCTGCAGAGCAGTGGCAGGAGCAGGTTTTATTGTGTAGCTGATTTCTGCCTGCTGAAATCTCCATTGCCACTGCTCAGGTGTTACAATAAAGTAAAATAAAATAAAGTAAAATAAAATAAAATAAAATAAAGTAAAATAAAATAAAGTAAAATAAAATAAAGTAAAATTGTAAAGTAAAATAAAATAAAATAAAGTAAAATAAAATAAAGTAAAATAAAATAAAGTAAAATAAAATAAAATAAAGTAAAATAATAAAATAAAATAAAGTAAAATAAAATAAAATAATAAAATAAAGTAAAATAAAGTAAAATAGTAAAGTAAAATAAAAGTAAAATAAAAGTAAAATAAAATAAAGTAAAATAAAATGAAATAAAGTAAAATAAAATAAAGTAAAATAGTAAAGTAAAATAAAAGTAAAATAAAATAAAATAAAGTAAAATAGTAAAGTAAAATAAAATAAAATAAAGTAAAATAAAATAAAGTAAAATAAAATAAAATAATAAAATAAAGTAAAATAAAATAAAATAAAATAAAGTAAAATAATAAAATAAAGTAAAATAAAATAAAATAAAGTAAAATAAAATAAAATAAAATAATAAAATAAAGTAAAATAAAATGAAATGAAATAATAAAGTAAAATAAAATAAAATAATAAAGTAAAATAAAATAAAATAAAGTAAAATAATAAAATAAAAATAAAATAAAATAATAAAAAATAAAATAAAATAATAAAATAAAAATAAAATAAAATTAAAATAAAATAACCTCTGACTTGTGCCTCAAGCTTCAGTTTGGTTCCTTTGGTCAAACACCAAAGCTCTGTTTCACCATGAAGTAGAATTCCTGACCATGTAAGTCAGCGATTTGAGCAAATATCAGCTGGAGATGTGCTTCTTGTGCATGAAATGAGTTTTGGAATAGAAGATTTTAGGCAGCCTGGTGCCTGCTCAGCCCTGTGTTGTCATCTGTTGGTGGGATGCCTTGTGAAAACTAATTGAGAAATTGCTAAGTTGCCTTATTGACAGCATCTTATTACCTAACATATATTATTATTATTATTTACCATGTTTTTTCTTCCTTCTCCCCTACAGTCTATCTGGTGAGTAAATGTTTATCAGCTACAAGGAAGTGGGTGGAGTAAGGGTGGGACAAGGGGTAGAAAATCCCTTATCCCTGAGAGTGCTTGTAGCAGGTTTTCAGAGGGCAGCAGCCTTCTCTTTGAGATAGCTTTGGCTCTCTAGAATGTGCCATTTTTATTTGCTTCTCTTTCTTGAAGTGGGCTGGCAGTTTGAAGGAGCAAGCACAGAAGAAATCAGAGAGGGCTGTGGTCTTGCAGAGGGCAAGGTTTTACCTGTCTGGATGATTTTGTTTGTGGTGCTAGTCTTGTTGCCTTCAGTGTTTAGAGTGTCATTGGGGATTTCTCATTTCTATGTGAAAATTGTAATAAAAATATTAGAGGTAAGTTGAGAATTGAGTTTAAAAGATAATGTGTTTGCTGCAGGGTGTGTTTAATAAAACCAATTTCAATCTGTGCTTGTGGGAGAGATGCTGTAAGTGTTAGTAGAAGGAATTCCATGATCTTGGATGTGTTGCTTGCAGGTTTAACTTCCATGAAAGTTGTTTGGAATGGTGTCTTTAATCATATCTAGCTATGTGCTGGGTTATTATCTAGCACCAGTTAGAGCTTTCCTTGTGTGCTGGGTTATAATCTAGTACCAGTTAGAGCTTTCCTTGTGTGCTGGGTTATTATCTAGTACCAGTTAGAGCTTTTCTTGTGTGCTGGGTTTCCTTGTGTGCTGGGTTATAATCCAGCACCAGTTAGAGCTTTTCTTCTGTGCTGGGTTATAATCCAGCACCAGTTAGAGCTTTTCTTGCGTGCTGGGTTATAATCCAGCACCAGTTAGAGCTTTTCTTGTGTGCTGGGTTATAATCCAGTGCCAGTTGGAGGTTTTATTGTGTGCTGGGTTATTATTTAGCACCAGTTGGAGTTTTTCTTGTGTGCTGGGTTATAATCCAGTACCAGTTAGAGCTTTCCTTGTGTGCTGGGTTGTTATCTAGTACCAGTTGGAGGTTTTCTTGTGTGCTGGGTTATTATCTAGTACCAGTTAGAGCTTTTCTTGTGTGCTGGGTTATAATCCAGTACCAGTTGGAGGTTTCCTTGTGTGCTGGGTTATAATCTAGTACCAGTTAGAGCTTTCCTTGTGTGCTGGGTTTCCTTGTGTGCTGGGTTATTATCTAGTACCAGTTAGAGGTTTTCTTGTGTGCTGGTTTTCCTTATGTGCTGGGTTGTAATCCAGTACCAGTTAGAGCTTTTCTTGTGTGCTGGGTTTCCTTGTGTGCTGGGTTATAATCCAGTACCAGTTGGAGGTTTCCTTGTGTGCTGGGTTATAATCCAGTACCAGTTAGAGCTTTTCTTGTGTGCTGGGTTATTATCTAGTACCAGTTAGAGCTTTTCTTGTGTGCTGGGTTATAATCCAGTACCAGTTAGAGCTTTTCTTGTGTGCTGGGTTGTTATCTAGTACCAGTTGGAGGTTTTCTTGTGTGCTGGGTTATTATCTAGTACCAGTTAGAGCTTTTCTTGTGTGCTGGGTTTCCTTGTGTGCTGCGTTATAATCCAGCACCAGTTAGAGCTTTTCTTCTGTGCTGGGTTATTATCTAGCACCAGTTAGAGCTTTTCTTGTGTGCTGGGTTATTATCTAGCACCAGTTAGAGCTTTTCTTGTGTGCTGGGTTGTTATCTAGTACCAGTTGGAGGTTTTCTTGTGTGCTGGGTTATAGTCCAGCACCAGTTGGAGTTTTTCTTGTGTGCTGGGTTATAATCCAGTGCCAGTTAGAGTTTTTCTTGTGTGCTGGGTTATAATCCAGTACCAGTTAGAGCTTTTCTTGTGTGCTGGGTTTCCTTGTGTGCTGGGTTATAATCCAGTACCAGTTAGAGCTTTTCTTGTGTGCTGGGTTATAATCCAGTGCCAGTTGGAGGTTTTCTTGTGTGCTGGGTTATAATCCAGCACCAGTTAGAGCTTTTCTTGTGTGCTGGGTTATAATCCAGTACCAGTTAGAGCTTTTCTTGTGTGCTGGGTTGTTATCTAGTACCAGTTAGAGCTTTTCTTGTGTGCTGGGTTATTATCTAGTACCAGTTAGAGCTTTTCTTGTGTGCTGGTTTTCCTTGTGTGCTGGGTTATAATCCAGTACCAGTTAGAGCTTTCCTTGTGTGCTGGGTTGTTATCTAGTATCAGTTGGAGGTTTTCTTGTGTGCTGGTTTATAGTCCAGTACCAGTTGGAGTTTTCCTTGTGTGCTGGGTTATTATCTAGTACCAGTTGGAGCTTTCCTTGTGTGCTGGGTTATTATCTAGTACCAGTTAGAGCTTTTCTTGTGTGCTGGGTTATAATGCAGTACCAGTTGGAGGTTTTCTTGGGTTGTGGTAGGGCTTTCATGATATATGGCTTCTGGTTCAGGCTGGTTGGAATACTTTGTGCCATGCTTGTGGTGAAACAGGTATAAAGAAAAGGATGTGTTAGTTCATAGGAGCTGATAAGTAACAAGAAGATGGATTGGTGGCCCTGCCTGTGGCAGGGGGTTGGAGCTCTGTGATCCTTGGGGTCCCTTCCAGCCCATGCCATTCTATGATCTCTGATGTCCCTAATTTTCAGTGGTCTCATTGGTGTTGTTTTAGTTATATGGTATTAATGAGTACTGCTCTAGAGGATACTGACTGTGTGGTGTGTGCTTCCTCCAGTTACAAACCTGAGGGCTCCAGCAGTCACAAATTCTGCTGTATGAGACTTGAGAAATCCCTGCAACCTTCTCAACCTGTAGATTTTCTAGGGATGAGCAGATCATGGGGAGGATCCTGATTCTGCTGATTACCAGTAAAACCTTTCTGAGGCTGTTAATAATCAGGAGTTGCATTATAATTTCTCAAGCCTTGCTTTTTAAATCCAGCAAGTTGGCCAAAAGTAAATACTGTGGGTTCATCAGACTGAATGGTGAAGCCTTTCCATTTCCCAGGGGATTAATTTTGTCTCTCAGGCATAAACCTGCTTTTCATCAATATAATTTCTGCTTGTCACAGAAAGCTTACTACTAGTGGTATTACTGAGACCAAGCTGTACAGCAGAACATGTCTGTAATGATGTAATTCAGTCAGTCTGTTCCACCATACCTTGCCAATTCTGTCTTATTTCTGTCTTATAATTCCTCTGAGTTTTGTTGGGGGTTTGTGGGGGTTTTTTAAACACTTGATTAAGAGCCCTTGGGCAGGAATGTCTTCAGCTCTACAAGCATCACTTGTGTCCATGACTGCAAACTTTAGGGGTTACTTGTTGTGGTTTTTTAGGTGCTGATGGGAAATGACTTATATATGGAATATCAGTATTTTGATGTGATAAAAACTTTCAGCCAGTGGTATGCTAATTGCATTCTCATTGGTACCCTGAGCAAGAGACTCAAGGAATTGATTTCATTAGGCTCTCTTGTACCAAATGCAAACCTGAGGAGGTCTTTGGGCAACTCTCCTCAATCTAAAAAGGACATGGAGGTGCTGGAGTGTGTCCAGAGAAGGGCAACCAGGCTGGGGAAGGGGCTGGAGGGCAAATCCTATGAGGAGCAGCTGAGGGAGCTGGGGGTGTTGAGCCTGGAGAAGAGGAGGCTGAGGGGAGACCTTCTCCCCACCTCCCCTGCCCTGCCAGGAGGGTGCAGAGAGGTGGGGGATGGTCTCTTCAGCCAGGGGACAGGAGATGGGACGAGGGGCAATGGGCTCAAGCTGTGCTAGGGCAGGGGCAGCTCAGCTGGGAGGGCAAAGTTCTTCCCTGGCAGAGTTGTGGGGCTGTGGCACAGGCTGCCCAGGGAGGGGGCTGAGTCCCCACTCCTGGGGGTGTCTAACAGAGGGGAGATGAGATGCTCAGGGATCTGGTTTAGCACAGGACAGGGACAGTTGCACTTGCTGATCTTAAAGGTCTTTTCCAACCTGGTGATCCTGTTAATGCAGCTAATGTGCTGTCAACTCCCACTGGAGCACATGTGTGTTGTATTTTATCCCCCAAAGAATGTTTGGGACCATTCCCAGCCTATTTCACCTGCTGTCACTAGAGCAGCCAGGAGATGTGTTGGATTGTGGACATGTGCTGCTCACATGGCCTCTCAGCCCTGCTCTATAACACACAGATCTGGGTTCTTGTTTGGGGTGGGCAAGGTGAGGTGAGGCCAGACAGAAAGGACTGTTGGATGGAAGGGTCTTAGATGGAGCTTTTCACACTAAAAACCCACTGAGCTTCTCCTTGTCATTACATCTGAAGATTTTTACATGGAGTCATTGCCCCAAGGCCTTTGTCATGTATCAGGCAAAAAAACCCCCTTGAGCATTGAAAAAAGCCAGTGTAAGGAGTGGTTAGAAGAAGCTTTTCATGAGAAGGTGGGAGAACAGGTAGTAAAACTTGGGGTAAATAAAGAAAGAGAGGCCAAAATGAATGATACAGCACAGAGAAACAGGGTGCTGAACAACATACTGAGCTGTACTTGAAAGATGGAGGAAAAACCAACCCCAGAAAGGGAGGTTTAAAACCATGAACACCCCATATCATGTAGCTTTTCATGTCAGGTACTATGGAGACTGTAATTAATATAATGAAGTATTATTTTGTTGGGAAGGTAATTATAGGAAGCCTCAAATGAATGGGCTGTTGGGGTTAAGGTGTCAAGTGTTCAGTGTTGCAGCTGGGATCACCTCCTGCCTGTTTGGACTCTTTGGGATGAGGCCATCAGGAATGGGAGGGAGGAAAGCACAGCACCCAAGTTCTCATTCGGTCAGTGTGGACAGATTCAGTGTTCATTGCAACATCTGGGTTTTTGAAAGGTATTTCAAACATCCTTTCATTAGGGTTTGGCAACAAAGACCAGCGTGGCAGCTCTGTCTCAATACTCTGCAAAACAAAGGTGATCACAAAACCTCATTTCATCCTTTAAAAACAAACTAAAACATGTAGATGTCACCCCATGCAGAAGGATGTGTCAACTCCTCTGCTGGGTCAGTCCAGAGTTGGACCCAAACAGGTAGCCTGGCTTTGACAGGCATCAGCTTGATGAAAAGCCTGAGAGCTGGGTGATGGTCTGACTGTGTGGCCAGGAAAATAGTCTCCCAGCTGCTTGTTGCTTCAGCCTCCCATGCTGGTTCAGGAGTTGGGAGAGTTTTGTGTTGATTTTCATCCATGCTTTATGTAACCACTCCTGTTTCAGGTGATCTCTGGCTGAGAGAGTTGGGGTTGTTCAGCCTGGAGAAGAGGAGCCTCTGGGGGGATCTTATAGCAGCCTTCCAGTCCCTGAAGGGGCCTACAGGAAAGCTGGGGAGGGACTTTTGTGTAGGGCCTGGAGTTAGGGCATGGGATAGGATGAAGGGGGAATGGGTTTAAATTGGCAGGGGGTAGATTTAGATTGGATATTAGGAAGAAATTCTTCCCTCTGAGGGTGGTGGGACCCTGGCACAGGGTGCCCAGGGAGGTGGTGGTTGCCTCCTCCCTGGAGGTCTTCAAGGCTGGGTTGGATGTGGCCTTGAGCAGCCTGGTGAGGGTGTCCTTGCCCATGGCAGGGGAGTGGGACTGGATGAGCTTTGATGTCCCTTCCAGCCATAACAATTCTGTGATTCTATGATTATGTCCTGTGCAATCAACTCCACCACTTAACAGTGTTTTGTGGAAGTATGTTATGTTTCCCTTTCTCATACACAGAATCACAAGGCTGGAAAAGACCTTTAAGATCATCAACACCCTGCCCAACCCTTTCATGTGATGCTTCCCAGCTCTTGTATCAGAAGAAGAAGTGGGTAGCTGTTTCTTAGGCACCCACTCTGTGCCAGTCAGGTTTTGTAGGTCTCTATCATACTCTGTCTCAGCCAGATCTTTTCCAAGCCAGTGAGCCCTGTGTAACCATCCACCTGTGGAAAGCTGTTCAGCTGCCTTGTCCTCTTTCTCTGTGCTGGGAGGCACTAATTAATCTCCTGGCAGGACTTTACACCTCACTAGTCAATCTTTTTTTGTTGGGGTTTTTTCTTGACTGGTCTTGCTCACTCATTTGAATTAGTTAACATAGTTTTGTGGGACAGCTTGGGCAATGATTCTCACCCTTTTTCTACCTGGGATTCAAAATCCAGCCTCCTTGAGGTATTCCAAACCCCTTGAGGTAGTATGAGCAAGCTCATTTCAGGTGATGCTTGCCAACTGGCAGGTGCTTGTTCACGTGGGAGGAGTGTGATGGGTGAGATATGGGTTTGCAGACAGGAAAGCAGAGAATAAAGGCTTTCTTTGCTGGGCTAGGTGACTTTTAATTATTTTTTTTTCCTCCCTCAGGCCATACAACCATCTTAAAGGACATTGAGGAAGGGGTGAGGGCCAGCCTATGCTATGAAGAGGTTAAATTTGCCCCATCTGCCTTTCCTCTCTTTTGCAATGTTATTGTTCCTGTGCCATATATTCTTTCATTTCTCAGTGTGTGGGCTGCTGTTTTCATGACATCTCTTAGGCTGCCCACTTCTGAATGACTCTTCAGGTATTGCAAAAGGTTGAAAGGGATGATGTACCAATTTACCTTCCCTAAGGAATAACTGGGAACCATAGACAGTGTGAAGATTGATGTATTTTTTTCAACACTAGCTGGTTTGCATGGAGTTTAACATCCCACATCACTGCCTGTTCTGCTTTTCCCCTTCCTGAAGCAGGAGGACACATCCTTTACCTGCTGAATGTGGGAAGCCTTCATAGCAGGTGATGACATACATTGAGTGGGTCAGTGATTCCTTAGTAATGAGCAGAGCCTACACACAAGCATCCTGTGTCCCCTGTTAGGGCAGGTATCTTGATGTTAATACAAGAAGATCTAGTCACAGAATTACAAGGTTGGAAAGGACCTTTAAGATCATTAAGAGCTACTATTTATAGGTCTGTGTATGTATATATGATGAAAACATTGAAAGCCATGAAAACTTCAACAATTAGGCATGTTGCTATAATAGATTTTGCTAATGGAGGAGTTTTATGCTGCTCTGCACAGGGAGGAGAAACTTGGTTTAACTCAAAAAGGTGAAAGGTAAGTGTGAAAGCTCATTACCTTGACTACTGCTTCTAAAATATTATGGGTATCAAGTGGTCCCTCTGCCTTCTTGTAACAAAACCTGCATGCCCTAAAGCTGGGGTAATCAAAATCCAATTTTAGATCTATTTTTGTTTCCCCCAGCCTGTCTCTAATGTCAGTGACACTCTTGGCATCAATCTGTTGCCTCAAGCTAAGTGAGGAAGAGAGAGTTTTGGACCCATGGAGCTCACAGAGTCTTTTGGGTAGCTCAGCAATTTGGGGGAAGGGGGGGGGGGGGGGGCTTTGGGGTTTTTTTTAAACTTGCTTAAAAAAACCCAACCAACCAAAACAACAAAAGGCCCCAGAGAGGGAAAGTCCCAACAACTCCCTGTGTCCTGAAAAGAACTTTGAGCCAAACTCTTTTTTTCCTGGCAATGGCAAAAGGAAAGCTCTGTCACAAATGAAACAGGAGAGGTGGAGGACAGCCTTCAGGCTGCATTTGGAGATGACAATCTGAGATGTGGCTTCAATAAAAGAGGCTGGGTTCCATCTAGCAGGATTACAGAATGCCTGGAAATGAGCACATGAAACCCATCAACATCTCCTTTTCTTGTTTTGGGAACAGTGGGCCACCCTGCAGACTGAGGAGGGAGTGAAAAAGCAGAAGGCACTGACCCTTGGCAATTTAATCTCTACTGGTAAGATCTCTGAATGAAGGTGACCTGGATCTATTTGTCCTGTAAAGAGTCAGGTTTTTAATATCTGGTCTAGAAAAAAGTGACTATTTTAATATCTGATCTAGAAAAAAAACCCACCCTAATATCTTAATATCTGATCTAGAAAAAAACCCCCTAATATCTTAATATCTGATCTAGAAAAAAAAAAACCCTAATATCTTAATATCTGATCTAGAAAAACCCCCCTAATATCTTAATATCTGATCTAGAAAAAAACCCCTAATATCTTAATATCTGATCTAGAAAAAAAAACAACCCTAATATCTTAATATCTGATCTAGAAAAAAAAACAACCCTAATATCTTAATATCTGATCTAGAAAAAAAAAAACCCTAATATCTTAATATCTGATCTAGAAAAATGAAGCAGAAATGTAAATTGCATCTGACATTAAGTAAGAAAACTGGAATGACCAAACTGGGCAGATAACTGCTGAGGTTACAAACCTACAAAAGAGCCCTGGAGAATTAGAAGCAAGGCAATGATGGAGTCTCCTGAATAAAAGCTATTAGAAGCTGTTGGAAGTCTGTGAACAGTGCAGATATTTCCTCATGCAGGGATCATCCAGAGAGAGGAAACCTCCATGGAAGAGGAGATTGCTGGCCATCACCGAGGCTGCTTCAACCTTGCTGATGTTATGTACTTCTCCAAGAAGGGCTGTGAGGCTGTTGCAGAAGATGAAGTCACCCAGAGGTTCTCCTCTGAGGAGCTGGTGTCCTGGAATCTCCTCAGCAGAACCAACACCAACTTGCACCACGTCAGCTGGCAGCTGAGCAGCGTGTGGCTCCTGGGCATCCTCGTCCGCTACTGTCTCCTGCTGCCTTTTCGGTGAGCCAGGTGGCATCTGCCATCAGCCAGCAAAAGCCAGTGGAGAGTCTGGCCCCTGGGGAGGAACAACCCCATGGATCAGGACAGGCTGGGGGTGACCTGCTGGAGAGGAGCTCTGTGGAGAAGGACCTGGGGGTCCTGGTGGGTGACAGGGTGGCCATGAGCCAGCAGTGTGCCCTGGGGCTGAGAGAGACAATGGGATCCTGGAGGCATCAGGAGGAGTGTGGCCAGCAGGTCCCAGGAGGGGATCCTCCCCCTCTGCTTTGCCCTGGTCAGGCCCCACCTGGAGTGTTGTGTCCAGTGCTGGGCTCCCTGGGATAAAAAGGACAGGGATCTCCTGGAGAGAGTCCAGAGAAGGGCTAGGAAGATGATGAAGAGCCTGGAGCATCTATCCTGTGAGGAAAGGCTGAGAGAGCTGGGGCTGTTCAGCCTGGAGAAAAGAAGACTGAGGGGGGACCTAATTAATGTTTATAAATATCTTAAGTCTGGGGTGCAGGGGGAATTGGCCAGCCCCTTTTCAGTGTCTGTGGGGACAGGACAAGGGGCAATGGCTGCAAATTGGAGCCCAGGAAGTTCCACACCAACATGGGGAGGAACTTTTCCCCAGTGAGGGTGAGGGAGCCCTGGGACAGGCTGCCCAGGGGGTGTGGAGTCTCCTTCTCTGGAGAGATTCCAGCCCCATCTGGCTGCCTGCCTGTGCAGTATGAGCTGGGGAGCTGCTTTGGCAGGGGGGTTGGACCCCAGGAGCTCTCGAGGTCCCTTCCAACCCTTACAGCTCTGTGATTCTGTGATCTGCTGGGGCTGGGTTTCCATAGCACTTGTTAGAAAAGATGTGAGATGATGTTATTATCCAGAAAGGAGAACCTGGCATGACTTTGTTTTCCAAAATACCACCAAAACTCAATTATTCCCAGAAGGAAAAAAAAAAAATAAAAGAGAGATAAAAAAGATAGTGCAGATGTAAATTTGTCAAGTTTCATGTGGTTAATTACTGATTAGTTTGGGTTTAAAATCCAGCAAAACTTAAAGATCTCTGGATCATTTCTGGAATCATAGAATTATAGAATGGCATGGGTTGGAAGGGACCCCAAGGATCACAGAGCTCCAACCCCCTGCCACAGGCAGGGACACCAACCTCCAGGCCTGGAGCTACACAAGGTTGCCCAGGGCCCCATCCACCCTGGCCTTGAACACCTCTGTGTGTAAACTTGTATGATGCAGCTTAAAAATGCCACATTTCAACAGAAATGCCTTCAATAGTGGGGTTTTTCTAAGCCATTAGTAACCAGTGGCTCTTAACTTTTGTGGTTCTATAGCAGCTTACTGCTTGGGGTAGCAATGTGTACCAAACCTCCCAGGCAGGCTTTGGGAAATGGAATGCTGGGTGCTTTTTGGCACTGAGGGGGGGGGGTCTCACATGCATTAAAGAACACTAGCCACTGCTCACCATCCCCTTTGGATGTGATGGCTGCTTTACCACAGGATCACTTCAGATCTGGGCATCATTTATTTGGAAGTCAAACACCTTGTGTTGCCCAGAGCCTTACTTGGAGCAGGGCTGAGTAAAAACATGCTCATGTTATCCTGTTGGCCTTGACTGGTTTCTGTTGGCCTTGACTGGTTTCTGTTGGCCTTGACTGGTTTCTGTTGGCCTTGACTGGTTTCTGTTCCTAGTTAGGTGCTATTAATGGTGGAGGGAAGTGTGGTGAAGTGGATCACAGTGTTAAAGAAAAGGTTTTTCTTGGTTGCTCTTCTAGTTTTGCTTCTCAGAGTTTAATGACAATGATTTTACTTTGTAGCATCTGCTTGGCTGTTTTCAGCATCCTCTTGCTGCTCTTGGCCACTACAGTAGTGGGACAGTTTCCAAATGGCAGGTAGGTGTTTGCTGAGGGCTCTTTTCCATTTCTTGGTTTATTTCTTTAAAGATTTACATTTCTGTGGTGAAATATTCATCTGCTTCAGTCTGGAGGATTAATCTGGAGGATTAATGTGGCCTTTCATAGAATCCCAGACTGGTCTGGGTTGGAAAGACCTCAAAGCCCCATCTAGTTCCAACCCCCTGCCATGGGCAGGGGCACCCCCCACCAGCCCAGGCTCCCCAAAGCCCCATCCAACCCAGTCTTGAGCCCTGCCAGGGATCCAGGGGGCAGCCCCAGCTTCTCTGGGGGCTTTGCAGGTTCCCCTCTGTGTGCTGAGCTGCTGGCAGAGCCAGTGCACCAACCACCCAGCTGAGCAAGTAGGGATTGGGATGTCCTGTCCTCAGCTCTGTGTTGGGCCTGGATTTGGGGTACAGGGGCTTTTGGGGCCAGGACCACAGGAAGACCCTCACTCCCTCCCCAGTGTAAGGAAGGCACTGTTGGTGTGTGTGCAGGGAGCACATGTGGGTGGGTTTATTTTCTCTACTGTAAACTTAGAGAGCAGTAAGAGAGATTCTGTGAGAGTCACTGTAAGGCAGACACTGAGGCCCTGGAGTGTGTCCAGAGAAGGGCAATGAAGCTGGGGAAGGGGCTGGGACACAAGTCTGATGAGGAGCTGGGACTGTTCAGCCTGGAGAAGAGGAGGTTGAGGGGAGACCTCATCACTCTCTACAAGTCCTTGAAAGGAGGTTGTGCTGAGCTGGGCTCAGCCTCTTCTCACAGATACCCAGTGACAGGACAAGAGGGAATGGCTGCAAGTTGTGCCAGGGCAGGGCCAGGTTAGAAATGAGGAGACATTTCTTCTCCCAAAGAGTGGTTGGGCATTGGAAAGGGCTGCCCAGGGAGGGGGTGGAGTCTCCATCCCTTGGGGTGTCCAAGGAAAGGCTGGATGAGGCCCTTAGGGATGTGGGTTAGTGAGTGATAGAGGTGATAGAGGGCTGGTTGGACTGGATGATCTCGGAGGGCTTTTCCAACCTTAATGATGTGGTGATTCTGTGACTCTCAGCCTGCTCTTTGCAGTAACAACTCTTTGGAGCAATTTGGGGAGTTTCCACTGTGTTTGTTGTACACTGACAGGCCTGTGCAGTCATTTGTAAATCTGGCTTCCTTCCTTTCAGAGTTAAACACTGGCTGAGCAACCAGGTCCAGATGATATGTGCCACGTTAGGTGTGCGATGCCTGGGTGGTCTCGTTCATTTCCACAACAGGTGAGTGGTGCCCTCTGCTCCCCTTGGCTTGGTGTGGATTTCTTATACCCCAACTTTCAGAGAAGGATTCTTATTCCTTTATTGCATGGGTAACCCTGATGGTGCAACATGATCTAAGAAGCTACCTTAGATGTTTGCATGCTCTACTGGTGTGTTCTGTTGTTTCCTGGTGGAGAATGCAAAGGTTGAGTTGATTGATTAAATGATTAAATATTAAATATGATTAAATATGCACTTAGGTGTTTTTCTCAGTCTTTGCCAGGAGTGTGGTGGTGTTACACTCAGGAAACTCCCCATAAAACATTAAACTGTCCTATTGCCTGACTTATTTGGTAACTTAATTCTTCACAATCTCTCCTAAAGTTATAGAAGGTACTTCAGCAAGTCTCTGTGGTATCTTGCTTGCTTAGGGGTGGAGATTTATGTAATGGAGGAAGCTTCTGAGATGTTTTTGTTTGTGCTTTAGAAAACAAGCAGTCATACTCCAGTGCCTTTTGTTTTTACAGTTCTGGTGTCCAAGTAGGCTTTGTGGAGTAGCTGGAATGCTGACTCCAACAAAATGTGGTGTTCTTAGCTAAAAGGGAAACAGCTTTGGTAAAATGCCAAAACTACCCAATGGGAAGGGATGTTGTGTCCAGTTCTGGGCTCCCTGGGACAAACCAGCCAGGGATCTCCTGGAGAGAGTCCAGAGGAGGCTGCGAAGGGGATGAAGGGCCTGGAGCATCTCCCCTGCCAGGAAAGGCTGAGGGAGCTGGGGCTGTTCAGCCTGGAGAGAAGAGACTGAGAGGGGATCTGATCACTGGGGATCAATAGCTGAAGGCTGGGACACAGGGGGACATGGGCAGCCTCTTCTCAGTGTCTGTGGGGACAGGACAAGGGGCCATGGCCTCAAGTTGGAGCCCAGGGAGTTCCACCCCAATGTGGGGCAGAACTTCTCCCCAGTGAGGGTGAGGGAGCCCTGGGACAGGCTGCCCAGGGGGTGTGGAGTCTCCTTCTCTGGAGAGATTCCAGCCCTGCCCTGTCCTAGGGACCCTGCTTTGGCAGAGGGTTGGACCCCATGGGCTCTGGAGGGCCCTTCCCACCCCTACTCTTGAGGGTATGAGGAAAGATGCCTTACCCCCTGTAATGTGCTGCCAGATGTTTTAATAAGCAGCAATATTATTCTGTCCAAATGTTTTCTCTTCCACTCTCTGTGGATCTGCATGTGAGCTACAGGCCTGAAACACCTTTGTCAACCAGCATCTCAGTTGTGGATGTGTGACAGCTCAGGTGTGTCACCTGCTGGGGCCTACAGTCTGGAGGATAAATGTCAAGTAATCCCTTCTATGGTTGTCACTTCAGGGAGAACAGGCCCCAGGAAGGAGGCATCTGTGTAGCCAACCACACGTCTCCACTGGATGTTTTAATCCTCGCCAGCGACGGATGCTATTCCCTGGTATGAACCAGAGGGTCAAGTATAGGTAATGTAGAGATGCCATAGATGGACCATCACTGCAGCCTGCCAGTCCCTGAAGGGAGCTTATAAACAGGAGGGGATTCAACTTGTTAAAAGGACAGACAATGGCAGGACAAGGGGGATGGATTAAAGCTGAAGGAGGGAAGGTTTAGATTGGATATTAGGGGGAAGTTTTTTCCAGAGAGAGTGGTGAGGGGCTGGAAGGGGCTGCCCAGAGAGGGGTGGGTGCCCCGTGTCTGGGGGTGTTGAAGGCCAGGTTGGCTGGGGCCCTGGGCAACCTTGTGTAGCTCCAGGCCTGAGGTTGGTGTCCCTGCCTGTGGCAGGGGGTTGGAGCTCTGTGCTCCTTGGAGTCCCTTCCAACCCAGACCAGGCTGGGATTCTGTGATAGTTTTCCAAACACAGGGCAGTGTAAGTACCTCTTTGACCTTGGGGTCCCTTCCAACCCATGCCAGTCTATGTAGTTTTGGTTACTAAGATAAATTTTGGGGGAGAAAGAGTGGGGTTTGATAGCATTCAGGACTGCAGAATAGTAGACGCCTCAAGGTGCCTGCACGCTTTGGACCAAGAGGATTGGTGTAAGTTGTGAAGGAGCTTAGAAAGCAATGTGTCTGTGTTCTGGGTGTGTTTGCATGGTAACCAGTTCCCTTTGGGCTTGCAGGTTGGCCAGGCACATGGAGGCCTGATAGGGCTCATTCAAAGAAGCTGCATGCAAACCTGTCAGCACGTCTTGTTTGAGCGCTCGGAAATGAAAGACCGTCACCTGGTGAGGAAAAAGTAAGGTCAGGAGGTGTTTGCTTGGTTGTCATCAGCTCTAGTAACTGTGAGGTCTGAGAGTGAGTTGTAACTGTTTGCACCCTGTGTCTTCTTTTTGGTGGGCAAAAAGGTTGTCACCACCCTTTGGAACTGCTCCATCAGTGAAGGTGCAGGGTGCAGTAACAACGTACTCAACTATTGATTGTTGTCCATGGGCAGGGACACCCTCACCAGCCCAGGCTGCTCAAGGCCCCATCCAACCCAGCCTTGAACACCTTCAGGGATGGAGCATCCACCACCTCCCTGGGCACCCTGTGCCAGGGCCTGATGACCCACATAGTGGAGAATTTCATCCAAATATCCAATCTAAATCTACCCCCTTCCAATTTAAACCCATTCCCCTTCATCCTATCACTCCAGCCCTTCTAAAAACTCCCTCCCCAGCTTTCTTATAGGCCCCTTCAGGGACTGGAAGTAGTGTGGAGATGCAGAGAAATGTTAGGTACCTGTAAAACTGATAAAACACCTCAGTCAGGAGAGAAGTTTGGCTGTGCTCATAGCTGAGACCTGTCACTTGTAAATGGGAAGCCATTTTTTCATGCTTCAAGTACCACTCTTCTCTGGCTTAAATGGTGTTAATTGGGTTAAAATGGTGAAATAAAACTGTACAGAGTTTTTTAGGAAACCTACTTTTGCAATGCAAGCTGCCCAGGGAGGGGGCTGAGTCCCCACCCCTGGGGGTGTTTAACAGAGGGGAGATGAGGTGCTCAGGGATCTGGTTTAGCACAGGACAGGGATGGTTGGACTCCATGATCTTAAAGGTCTTTTCCAACCTTGGGATTCTGTGAATTATGCAGCACTTCACTGTTAAGTCTGGATTTACAGGACAACTCAATTTGAGCTGTCTATGCAGTTCCCCATGTGTTGTCCCTGTGCAGATGGGGCCTCAAGGCAATCCAAGGCTGATTAACAACCCCCCCACGTGTCACCTGGTCAGCTGGACATTATGAAACCTGTTTGTGGAACTCTGAGCCAGACAATCCTTACAAAGAGACAATGGATCCTAGCTTCTAGGCCAAATACAAGTAGGAATCTTCTAAGAAAATGAAGCTTGTGCTGAACTTGCACTTTTTTTTCCCTCCACAGAATTAGAGAGCACATTGCAGATAAGGCCAAATTGCCCATTTTAATTTTCCCAGAAGGTAGGAGATAATTGTGTTGATTTTATTGCTCTTCTCTCTTCTTGCCACTAAGTAGAGTTTATTATGCTTGCTCTGTACAAGTTTGGGTTTGGTTTGTAGAATTATTTAGCTCTTGTGAGACACTGCAAGTCAGCTTCTAATATTTTATAGCAGCTTTAAAACCATCTGTTTTGCTTTAGCACATAGAATAATGGGAGAGAGAACAGGCTCTGGGATTAAAGTGACTAAAGCTCACTTTCTCCTTCAGCAACTTAAATCTCCTTAAGACAGTTTAGGATTCATTTGCTGATACTTTTCTTTGAGTGGATTCAAACTCTCTTCATCTGTTTCAATTCTGACCAGGTACCTGCATAAACAACACATCAGTAATGATGTTTAAGAAGGGAAGCTTTGAGGTAGGAGGGACCATCCATCCAGTAGCAATCAAGGTAAGCTACCTGCAGGTTTCCAAACCTGGAAGGATTCTTTGCTGAAACTTCTCCTACCAGAGAAGCTGTTTGTGTTTAAACCTTAGAAAAGGGGTTTATTCTTTGGGAGTTATGGAAACAAGAAACTTTTCACAGTACACAGTGTCCTGCAGTTCACTGCAGCGTGGGAGATGTTTCACCAAGTGTCTTTACAGCTGATGAGGAGCAAACTACAAAGCATGGTTGCTGTTGCTATGCTCCATGGTCAGTTCTGCCCACTCTTTTTGTCCTAGTGCTTCTGAGTCTTATGTGATTTGGGGGTAAAGGCACTTTTCTTGGCACTTTGAAGGCTTTCTGAGTAGATTTAGCCAAGCCACCCTGGCTTTAGAGATGTTACTTTGTTCTGGAACTGTAACACTGCCTAATCTTGTGAAAATTATTTAAACTGAGAGTGTTTTCATGGAAACCTTTGTAGTCAGCATGTCTGGAGGTGACAAAAGTCTAACCAGATAGCTCTTCTCATAAATGTAAATAGTTGAGATGTATTTCAGAGGGGCTGTCACATTTTGGGGTCCTGCAAGGTTAGAAACTTGGAATAAATGTTGAAATGTGGAGATTTACTCTTGAGTTTACTCCTGCCTTTGAGGAGGTGTGATTAGATTTGCCTCTGATTTAACAAGGTGAACTCTGACTTTGTGGCCAAAATGCAGCTTATGTGATTTAAACTAAGGTGGGGGATGGTCTCTTCAGCCAGGGGACAGGAGATGGGACGAGGGGCAATGGGCTCAAGCTGTGCCAGGGCAGGGGCAGCTCAGCTGGGAGGGCAAAGTTCTTCCCTGGCAGAGTTGTGGGGCTGTGGCACAGGCTGCCCAGGGAGGGGGCTGAGTCCCCACCCCTGGGGGTGTTTAACAGAGGGGAGATGAGGTGCTCAGGGATCTGGTTTAGCACAGGACAGGGATGGTTGGACTCGATGATCTTAAAGGTCTTTTCCAACCTGGTGATCCTGTTAATGCAGATAATGTGCTGTCAACTCCCACTGGAGCACATGTGTGTTGTGTTTTATCCCCCAAAGAATGTTTGGGACCATTCCCAGCCTATTTCACCTGCTGTCACTAGAGCAGCCAGGAGATGTGTTGGATTGTGGACATGTGCTGCTCACATGTCCTCTCAGCCCTGCTCTATAACACACAGATCTGGGTTCTTGTTTGGGGTGGGCAAGGTGAGGTGAGGCCAGACAGAAAGGACTGTTGGATGGAAGGGTCTTAGATGGGGCTTTTCACACTAAAAACCCACTGAGCTTCTCCTTGTCATTACATCTGAAGATTTTTACATGGAGTCATTGCCCCAAGGCCTTTGTCATGTATCTGGCAAAAAAAAACCCCCCTTGAGCATTGAAAAAAGCCAGTGTAAGGAGTGGTTAGAAGAAGCTTTTCATGAGAAGGTGGGAGAACAGGTAGTAAAACTTGGGTGCTCAGGGATCATAGAATCACAGAGCTGTAGGGGTTGGAAGGGACCTCGAGAGCTCATGGGGTCCAACCCCCCTGCCAAAGCAGCTCCCCAGCTCATACTGCACAGACAGGCATCCAGATGGGGCTGGAATCTCTCCAGAGAAGGAGACTCCACACCCCCTGGGCAGCCTGTCCCAGGGCTCCCTCACCCTCACTGGGGAAAAGTTCCTCCCCATGTTGGTGTGGAACTTCCTGGGCTCCAATTTGCAGCCATTGCCCCTTGTCCTGTCCCCACAGACACTGAAAAGGGGCTGGCCAATTCCCCCTGCACCCCAGACTTAAGATATTTATAAACATTGATCAGGTCCCCCCTCAGTCTTCTTTTCTCCAGGCTGAACAGCCCCAGCTCCCTCAGCCTTTCCTCATAGGATAGATGCTCCAGGCCCTTCATCATATTCGTAGCCCTTCTCTGGACTCTCTCCAGGAGATCCCTGTCCTTTTTACACCAGGGAGCCCAGCACTGGACACAACACTCCAGGTGGGGCCTGACCAGGGCAGAGCAGAAGGGGGAGGATCCCCTCCTGTGACCTGCTGGCTACAGGATATGGTTTGGCATAGGACAGGGACAGTTGGACTTGATGATCTTCAAGGTCTTTTCCAGTCCTGTGAGTCTGTCAGCAGGTCGTGCCCTTTCACTTACTCTTCTTGCCTTCCAGTATGACCCCCGCTTTGCTGATGTGTTCTGGAACAGCACAAAGTATTCCATGATGACCTACACCTTCAATGTGATGACCAGCTGGGCCATCGTCTGCAACGTCTGGTACCTGCCCCCCATGGTCAAAGAGGTAATTACACTGCCCTGTGTTTGGAAAACTATCACAGAATCCCAGCCTGGGCTGGGTTGGAAGGGACCCCAGGGATCACAGAGCTCCAACCCCCTTCCACAGGCAGGGACACCAACCTCAGGCCTGGAGCTACACAAGGTTGCCCAGGGCCCCAGCCAACCTGGCCTTCAACACCCCCAGACACAATGGGGCACCCACCCCCTCTCTGGGCAGCCCCTTCCAGCCCCTCACCACTCTCTCTGCAAAGAACTTCCCCCAATCTCTCCTCTCACCCTTCCCTCCTCCAGCTTCACTCCAGCCCCCTTGTCCTGCCAGTCTCTGCCCTTGAACAAGCTGATTCCCCTCCTGTGTCTCTGCTCCCTTCAGGGATGGGAAGGCTACATTAAATGTTTTCCCAGAGGAAGGCTGCATCACTGCACAGGGCCTGTTGGCTTCAAGTTTACAAGTCTTTATCTCAACTTTGTGGACAAAGGCTGAGAAGCAATGGGGTAGCTTTGAAAGTGAGCAGAGATTTAGGTGGGTTAGTTATCTTCAAGTAGAAATTACATTTGCAGGAATTCAAACACTTCTGCACCCTGTTCACTATTGCTCCCAAACAGCTTCTTGACTTGGGTGCAGCTGCTGTGCTTTTCTCTGCTTCCCAGAGACTGGACAAGATGTTGAATCATGGTTTTACATAGCAGGAGTCCAGCCCTTTGACCTGGCACAGACATCCCTTTTTTTTAGACCCACAGTGATACAGAGATTCTGGCCTTTACAGAATCCCAGGATCATAGGGGTTGGAAGGGCCCTCCAGAGCCCATGGGGTCCAACCCCCTGCCAAAGCAGGGTCCCTAGGACAGGGCAGGGCTGGAATCTCTCCAGAGAAGGAGACTCCACACCCCCTGGGCAGCCTGTCCCAGGGCTCCCTCACCCTCACTGGCAAGAAGTTCTGCCCCACATTGGGGTGGAACTCCCTGGGCTCCAACTTGAGGCCATGGCCCCTTGTCCTGTCCCCACAGCCACTGAGCAGAGGCTGCCCATGTCCCCCTGTGTCCCACCCTTCAGCTATTGCTAAGGAATTTATTTTGTTGGGTTTTCTTTTTCCCCAGGAAGAAGAAGATGCTGTTCACTTTGCCAACAGGGTCAAGGCTGTCATTGCTGCTCAGGGAGGAATGTCTGTGCTTCCTTGGTAAGAAGCAGCACCCTTGAGGTTGGGTTTAAAGCACGTTTAGGTGTTCTGTCTTTGAAATGTTAGCCTGGAATATTTTAAAACTTCTTCCAGAATGACTTTGCTTGGACTGTAGCCCATCAGCCTTGCTGACTGGGTCAGAAAATAGTACTTTATCCCTAGAAGAGTTCACTAAAACATACAGACTGCTATGAAAAGAGAAATGAAGCTGACAGGTGGACCTTGTCAGCAGGTAGCAGTTAGTGAAAAGAAATTATTTGCTTGTTAAATGCTTAATTAAATGAAAGGCATGGTTTGTGTTGTGTGGTAAGGCTTGGTGATATGGATCATGCAGCATTCTATTACAAAAGGCAACATTTAGGGTGAAAGCTGATGTCAACACTTAGCCTGAAGATTGTAACACTCCTCTACCCTGACCCTGAAGTGAGCTCAAGGCTGTTTCTTCTCTCTCTCTTTCAGGGATGGGGGACTGAAAAGGAAGAAGGTCAAAGAGTCTTTCAAGGAAGAGCAACAGAAAAAGTACTGCCAGATAGTGATAGGAAAGGGATCTGTGGGAACCAGAAGTGCTTGTTAAATGGTATTTATTTTATCTCACTCTTCCATGGCTTCCCTCCACCAGAAAATGAGCTATTTTTTGCACTACACCCAGCATTTTCCTTTGGCTCCTGTAAGAGAAGATATTTTGCATATGACACAGCAGGGAAACCATAAAAAGATAGTGTTTTGTATTAAATTAGGATGCAACTGTACAGAGAGGAAGATTTAAAATACACTAGAACAATTGTCTCTGATGCTGAGTGAGAAGAATCTGCAATAAAATGACTTAGGTTCATTAAAACACTGTCATTTCTTTAAGCCTTTGAGTTACCCTGGAGTCTTCAGTGGTAACATCTTAACTCCTAATAAACCCCCTCTGCTGTCCTAGCCTCTATCAGTGTGCCTGGGAGTAGCAGTTCTCCTGTGAGTTGTGGACACTGTGTTGCTGTAGATGTAGATTTCATACTGTCAGAAGATATGAAGCAGTTCCCCAAACTCTATTTTCCAAATTGCAAGCTGGAGAGAGGGAGTGTTGGATGCTGGAGGAAAGGAGGCAGTTGCTGCCTTCCCCCTCCATGTCATGAGACCAGGAATGGCAACAGAGGAAGCTGCCCAGGGTCCTGTGGGTGAACTGGAGCAGTGTCTGGGCAGTGCAGCCCTGATGCCTGAGGGTGTGATGCTGGGGTGAGTCCCTCACAGCTGAGTACAGTGCTGTAGAGAAACAGGTTGTGTTTTTAAATTCATAGGATCCCAGAACCCAAGGAGAGGCTGAGGGAGCTGGGCTGGGTCAGCCTGGAGCAGAGAAGGCTGTGGGGGGACCTCATTGCAGCCTGCCAGTGCCTGAAGGGAGCAGAGACACAGGAGGGGAATCAGCTTGTTCAAGGGCAGAGCCTGGCAGGACAAGGGGGCTGGAGTGAAGCTGGAGGAGGGAAGGGTGAGAGGAGAGATTGGGGGGAAGTTCTTTGCAGACAGAGTGGTGAGGGGCTGGAAGGGGCTGCCCAGAGAGGGGGTGGGTGCCCCGTGTCTGGGGGTGTTGCAGGCCAGGTTGGCTGGGGCCCTGGGCAACCTTGTGTAGCTCCAGGCCTGAGGTTGGTGTCCCTGCCTGTGGCAGGGGGTTGGAGCTCTGTGACCCTTGGGGTCCCTCCCAACCCATGCCATTCTATGAACCCCCTGAGCTGTCAGGGCCCCCAAGGCCCATCAGTGCCACTCCTGGCTGCACACAGCCCAGCCCAGGCAGAGCAGGGCACTGAGCGCAGCGGCCAGACGCTTCTTGCCCTCAGCCCAGCTCGGGGCTGGGACCCCTTCCCTGGGGAGCCTGTGCCAGCGCCCGACCCCCCTCTCAGCACAGACCCTCTTCTGACACCCAGCCTGACCCTCCCCTGGCCCAGCTTCACGCCGGCCCCTCGGGTTCCAGCCCTGGGCCCCAAAGAGAGGAGAGAGATGGGCGCTGCCCCTTGGCTCCCCTGGGCAGGCAGCCACACACCACAGACACCATGACACTGTGTCTCCTGGTTTTGCTGTGTCCCTTCCTGTGCCTGTTTGCTGCTTTACACAAATTAAAGGAACACCATGCTGTGCCCTCTGGTACCCTCTGCTGTAATTATTTCTGGATAGGCACCTACTTGTGTTACCACTTGACATGAAGCCTACTGGTTTGCTCTCTGAAAAGCCCACCCTCCAGAAAGAAATGGAGCAAGTGCATTTCAGGGGGGCTGAGATGGAAATATTTCCATACAGAATCACAGGGTTGTAGGGGTTGGGAGGGACCTCAAGAGCTCATGGGGTCCAACCCCCCTGCCAAAGCAGCTCCCCAGCTCATACTGCACAGACAGGCAGCCAGATGGGTCTGGAATCTCTCCAGAGAAGGAGACTCCACACCCCCTGGGCAGCCTGTCCCAGGGCTCCCTCACCCTCACTGGGGAAAAGTTCCTCCCCATGTTGCTGTGGAACTCCCTGTGCTCCAATTTGCAGCCATTGCCCCTTGTCCTGTCCCCACAGACACTGAAAAGGGGCTGGCCAATTCCCCCTGCATCCCATGCTTAAGATAAACCTGTAGTATTTCTTGACATAAAATATTTTCTGTCCTGTTAAGTAGCTCCCACATGGAAGAATCTGTCCTCTTTAATGAGCTGAACATCACTAAAGGAGCACTTCTTGTTTTTCCAGAGCCATTTTAAGAAGGATGAGTTGGTAAGGATAAGTAGTAACATTTACTTGACAGCACCCTGTTAACTGATGTCTCATGAGCTGTTGTGGGGAGCAGAAATACACCCTATTAATATCTGTTTCAAAACAGACCACTTTGTCTTGCCCTGCTTTGCAGAAACACTTTTGGTGGTGCTTTCTTTACCTGCCTTTCATCTCCCCCTTTCTTTTGATATTCCACATTTCATTTGCATTTAGCAGCAGCAGCCTTGGTGTTAATTGAAGTTGTATCTTGCCCTTAGAGTCCTGAGGTTATGGAGGAATCAATTGTTTCCCCAAAGGTCACCACAGAGCAGTGTGTCCTCCTCCTCAAGCAGGAGGGCATGGGAACAGTAAGAAGAACACATTCTCCTGATAACACAGGAGTGGGGAGCTGGTAAGCTGCAGCTTATTTCTCCCAGTCAAAGAATTCACACTGGTGTCACTACTCCTCTTTGCTCATCTTCCACTGGTGTTGCAGGAATGGGTTTTAGCTAATGTAAATCTCCCCTCCTGCAGTACAAACCCATTGCTCCTTGTCCTGTTCCTCCATGTCCTTACAAACAGCCCCTCCCCAGCTTTCCTGGAGCCCCTTCAGGGACTGGAAGGGGCTCTGAGGTCTCCCCAGAGCCTACTCTTCTCCAGGCTGAGCCAGCCCATCTCTCTCAGCCTGGCTTCACAGGAGAGGTGCTCCAGCCCTTGAGTCATCCTCATAGCCTCTGCTGGACCTGTTCCCACAGCTCAGTGTTATGTTGAAGGCTCCAGAGCTGGATGCAGCACTGCAGGTGGAGTCTCACCAGAGCAGAGAGGCAGAATCCCCTTCCTTGACGTGCTGGCCAGGCCTCTTTTGATGCAGCCCAGGATACACTTTGCTTTCTGGGATGGAAATGCATTTGACTGGCTCATGTTGAGCTTTTCATCAGCCAACGTCCCCAAGGCCTTTTCCTCAGGGCTGCCCTCAATCCTTTCTCCACCTTGGCCTGGTTGAACTTCATGAGGGCCCACCTCCCAGCCTTGTCAAGGTCCCTCTGCATGGCATCCTTTCCCTTCAATCTGGCAACTGCACCACCCAGCTTGATGTCACCAGCAAACTTGCTGAGGGTCCACTCAATCCCACCAAACCCAGTACTGACCCCTGAGGAGCACCACTCATCACTGGTCTCCATTCAGACTTTAAGCCATTGACTACAACTCCTCAGCCCCAGAGCAGTCCATCCAACAAATCCAGTTCTCTCCAGTTTAGAGATGAGGATGTTGGGTGGGACAGTGTCAGATGCTTTGTGAAAGCCCAGGTTGCACTTCCCTTATCCACCAGCACCATAACCCTGTCATAGGTGGCCACCAAGTCCATCAGGCTTGATTTTTCCCTCAGTGAAGCCACTCAGGGATGCCTCAGCACCTCCTGGCTAGAGGGATTGTTGGGCAGACTGGAGAAATGTGTGTTGTCACAGCACAAATGTTATGGAATATTAGGAGATGTCATGCTAAGCAGCTTGGTGACCTCTTGTCCTCTGAGAGAACTGAACTGGAGTTTGTTAAAACCTCAGGTATCCTCTCTGTAACGTGCCTGCACCCTCAGGGTGATGGGTGTAGCTGGAATCCTTTATTTTCCTGACTCCAAATACCTTTTTCTACAGCTGCATCTTGTCTTTGGGACCATCTGAAAAGCTCTTCTCTCTCTGACCTCCCCTGACCTGCTTTCCAGTCTGGGGAGACGCCTTTTTTCCTGTCTCACTGTTGTTTTAAGCCGCGTTTCAGTGGTCGTACCCCCGTGTGTTGTTAAGAGATGTTCAAAGGTTGCCCTCTTGTGGCACCTGCTTGGTGGCAGCAAGCTCACAGAATCACAGACTCTTAGGGGTTCGAAGGGACCTCAAGAGATCATCGGGTCCAACCCCCCTGCCAAAGCAGCTCCCTACCTCATATTACATAGATAGGCGTCCAGGCGAGACTTGAATCTCTCCAGAGAAGGAGACTCCACACCCCCTGGGCAGCCTGTCCCAGGGCTCCCTCACCCTCACTGGGAAGAAGTTCTGCCCCACATTGGGGTGGAACTCCCTGGGCTCCAACTTGAGGCCATGGCCCCTTGTCCTGTCCCCACAGCCACTGAGAAGAGGCTGCCCATGTCCCCCTGTGTCCCAGCCTTCAGCTATTGATCCCCAGTGATCAGATCCCCTCTCAGTCTCTTCTCTCCAGGCTGAACAGCCCCAGCTCCCTCAGCCTTTCCTGGCAGGGGAGATGCTCCAGGCCCTTCATCCCCTTGGGAGCCTCCTCTGGACTCTCTCCAGGAGATCCCTGGCTGGTTTGTCCCAGGGAGCCCTGCATTGGGCACAACACTCCAGGTGGGGCCCAACCTTCCTTGTCTCTTTGCTTTTTTAAGGCTGTGGTTGCACAGGCAGGCAGGATGTTACCTTTGCAGGCATTTCTCCTCTCCCCCCCTCCTTCTCTCTTTATTAATTCTCTTTAACCATGGCTCCTCAATTAGCGTGCCGCGCTCCTTTGTGAGCAGGGTTCATGGTGATCAATTGTCATCAAGGCTCCTGTTTGGTGCATCCAATCAATGATGTTCTATATACCAGCCCTCGGATCGACTGGTTTCTAATTTTACAGTATGCTGAGCCCCCCCTGAACTCTTTTAATATGATAATTGCTTTACTAATCAGGAGGCATGATTTGTGTGCAGGGGTGGCTTATTGACATCACTCGATATCCCTTTGGTGTTTCCATCAGACTCTGTGGAAGATGTATGTGGTGAAAGCACTTGATATCCACCAAGGTGGGGAAAATCCCATATCCTCACACATCAGGCTTTTAATTACTAGGTAATTAGATAAGTTAGAAAGGTGTATTTCTTCTTTTTTTCTGGAGAAGACTGAATTTTCTGAGCTGTTTCTAATTTTACAGGGTGCTGAGCCCTGCTGAACTCTTTTAATATGATAATTGCTTCAGTAATGGGTAGGCATGATCTGTGTGCAGTGGTGGGTTATTGACATTGGCTGATATCCCCTGGGTGGCTGTGTTTGACTGTGTGGTGAGACACGTTGATATATCTACAGGGTTGGGGAAAATACTGTATCCTCATGTATCAGGCTTGTAAGAGATAGGTTATTGGGTAATTTAGAAAGGTAGACTTCTTTCTGTGGTATAGCTATTAAATGATACTTTTTAAGTTCATAGAGACATCTGTTAAACAGCTTATTCTGTAACTCTGTCATAAGTATTAGGGCCACGGAGATGCTCAGGGGGCTGGAGCAGCTCCCCTCTGGAGAGAGGCTGAGGGAGCTGGGCTGGGTCAGCCTGGAGCAGAGAAGGCTGTGGGGGGACCTCATTGCAGCCTGCCAGTCCCTGAAGGGAGCAGAGACACAGGAGGGGAATCAGCTTGTTCAAGGGCAGAGACTGGCAGGACAAGGGGGCTGGAGTGAAGCTGGAGGAGGGAAGGGTTAGAGGAGAGATTGGGGGGAAGCTCTTTGCAGAGAGAGTGGTGAGGGGCTGGAAGGGGCTGCCCAGAGAGGTGGTGGGTGCCCCGTGTCTGGGGGTGTTGAAGGCCAGGTTGGCTGGGGCCCTGGGCAACCTTGTGTAGCTCCAGGCCTGAGGTTGGTGTCCCTGCCTGTGGCAGGGGGGCTGGAGCTCTGTGCTCCTTGGGGTCCCTCCCAACCCAGCCCAGTCTGGGATTCTATGATTCTATGATAAATATTCATGTGGGGGTTGCACTTGATGATCTCTTGAGGTCCCTTTCAACCCCAATGATTCTGTGGATTGTTCATACATTAAATTCCATGTTTATAATATATAATAATATAATAATATATAATAAAAATAATAATAATAATATATAATAATATATAATAATATATAATATATAATTGTTTTTAAAAAATACTCATCAGGCATGGCTAAGGGATGTCCCCTCTACTCACACCATGTATAACATGACATAAGCCTGTACATGTGTTCAATAAACTGTCTGTTACACTTTGATTAACCACTCCCTTTGTCTCACGTTTTATATTAACATCATTTTATAAAATACACCCAACCAGGGGGTGGAAGGAGAGATATCTACCTAAAAAATGCATCTCTGTTCTAATTAAGGAGAGATATCTAACAAAAAAAAATGCATTTATGTTATTTAGGAGAGAGATTTAACTCAAAAATACATCTGTGTTCTGATTAAGGGGAGAGATCTAACTAAAAAGTACATCTATGTTGTGATTCTGAGGCTGATCTCCTCTCCAGATCCTGTCTTACACGCTTTGGGTGCATGTCACCCCTTCACCCTTGGCACTCTACGTGTGGTCCAGGAGTTCAGTGGGCACATCAAGCACATACATCACACTGCATCACCCTTCGCACAGGGCCGGGTGGCTCTTGCTGTGGGACCAGGAGGTGGCAGCACTGTATGCGTGTCTAACACTGCCATGAGGACCAGAACCCTATGAAAGCTCTTTTGGGAAGTACAAGGCTTAATATCACTTAAGAGAAAATCAAATTAAAAGGTAAGTTAATTAACTGGACATCGGTGTGTTTTGTCTTTCCTTAAAAGACTGGCATGGGGAGGCCAGTGTCCTTTAAAGTGCTCGTTCTGCTCTATTGGAAGCCTAATTCATTAAAGGGAAGATGAAGTTCTGGAGGAGAACTCATTTCTTCACTGTTTGGCCCCCCCAAGTGCAGCAGCAAGGCAGGGCTCAGGTCTTGGCGGACAGTAGGAGGTGCCACCCTTGCAGCACACTCCTTGTGTGGATGCCACAGGTTCTTGCATGTCTGCTGGGTTGGCTGTCATGTTTTTGCTCTGAAGATGGTGTCTGCACCACCTCCAGTGCCTGGTGCCTAGATCTGCTCAGATAGTCAAGAAACCCCTTCTACATGAACACCATGGTGAGGGTTTCTAGGTGGTTTGATCAGTTAAGCACAGGTGAGCAGGCAAAGGGTGCTGGTCCATGGCTCTCTGTCCAGGTGGATGCCAGTAACAACCTCAGGGGTCTGTCTGGGGACTGATGCTCGTTAACATCTGTATCAGTGGCATCACTGATGGGATTGAGTGCACCCTCAGCAAGTTTGGGGGTGACACCAAGCTGAGTGGTGTGGTTGGCACAACAGAAGGAAAGGAGCCATCCAGAGGGATCTGCACAGTCTGGAAGGGTGGCCCTGGGTGAACCTAATGAGGTTCAACACTGCCAAGGGTCAGGGGTGGCACTTGGGCCGGAGGAATCCCAGACACAGATACAGACTGGGAGAAGAGCTGCTGGGGAGCAGCCCTGTGAGAAGGACCTGGGGGTTCTGGTGGGGGAGAGACTCCCCATGAGCCAGCAGTGGCTCTGGCAGCTGGGAAGGGTGATGGGATCCTGGGCTCCATCAGCAGAGGGGTGGCAGCAGGGACAGGGAGGGGATTGTCCCTCTCTGCTCTGCCCTCCTGAGGCCCCAGCTGGATCCTGTGTCCAGAGCTGGGGCCCCCAGTGCAAGAGAGATGTGGGGCTGTTGGAGAGGGGTCAGAGGAGCCACGGAGATGCTCAGAGGGCTGGAGCAGCTCCCCTCTGGAGAGAGGCTGAGGGAGCTGGGCTGGGTCAGCCTGGAGAAGAGAAGGCTGTGGGGGGACCTCATTGCAGCCTGCCAGTCCCTGAAGGGAGCAGAGGAGCAGGAAGATTTTTAACAGGGCTTTAATTGTAGCTGGGTTGCTGAACTCACAGAATCAGAGAATGCTTTGGGTTGGAAGGGACCTCAAAGTCCATCTAGTTCCAACCCCTGCCATGGGCAGGGTCACCTTCACTAGACCAGGGTGCCCAAAGCCCCATCTAACCTGGCCTTGAGCCCTGCCAGGGATTCCACAACCTGTCTGGGCACCCTGTGCCAGGGCCTCCCTACCCTCAGAGTAAAGAATTCCTTCCTAATGCCTCATCTAACCCTCCCCTCTTTCAGCTTGAAGCCTGAAGACACAGTGCAGAATTCCCCAGAGTGGTTTGCTGGCTACCTGCCATTCCTCAACAGCAGAAGATAAAAGGCAGTACTAGGATAACTACCCTGACCCTATTTATTTCCAATAAAATACTGCTATTTACATGAAACCAGACTGTTTGATATGCTGAAGCTGCCTGGCTCCAGTGACAGGAGACAAATGAAAAGCTACTTCTTATTAGATCTGACCTACCAGCAGCCAATAATGAGTGCAGTAATTCAGCAAAGGGAGAGCAGGACTGCCACATGAAGCAAGATCTCCCTCATCCTGGAAACCAAGTTGGCTATACACTGCCAGAACTTAGTAAGCTCCAATAAAGTGGGATAAAAGAAGCACAGCCTAAGGAAGATCAAAATAAATAGGTCAGGAAAGCAGTGTGGTGAGACTGATGAGCATTTTATACATGGTTTTTCTCAATCTTTGTTTCACTCTTTAACCCCCTGTTAAAATCATGCTTTATATTACATGGCTGTGTATATTAAGGCAATAAATGTAAATGTATTCTTACATAAAAGCACATTATTGGTGTTTATAGACCAGACATTATGACTCTTGATGACTTTCCACCAAGCCAAAAGACAAACCAAGCCTTTTGGATCCATTGGGAGCACCTGATTTAGATAAACTTGAAGCAATCTCATTTCAACTGAAGCTCCTTTTTTTGGTATGCAGTGTGCTTTGTGAAATAATCTGAAAAATAAGGATATAGGAAAATGCTTCCTTCCAAGTTTATCAACTTAGGTCTTAAAAAGAAGACATGGAAAATTGTCAAAAGTAGCACTCTTTCTGTTCTGTGGTGGAATCGTGCTCTCTTTCTTACCTGTGCTGAATGAGGAAAGGCTGAGGGAGCTGGGGCTGTTCAGCCTGGAGAGAAGAGACTGAGAGGGGATCTGATCAATGGGGATCAATAGCTGAAGGCTGGGACACAGGGGGACATGGGCAGCCTCTTCTCAGTGTCTGTGGGGACAGGACAAGGGGCCATGGCCTCAAGTTGGAGCCCAGGGAGTTCCACCCCAATGTGGGGCAGAACTTCTTGCCAGTGAGGGTGAGGGAGCCCTGGGACAGGCTGCCCAGGGGGTGTGGAGTCTCCTTCTCTGGAGAGATTCCAGCCCTGCCCTGTCCTAGGGACCCTGCTTTGGCAGGGGGTCAGACCCCATGGGCTCTGGGGGGCCCTTCCAACCCCTATGATCTTGTGATTCTGTAACAGTAAGGTCCCAGTGCTCCAAGAAGAACCAGCCCTCTTTTCTTAGGAAAACAGGCTCCCTAGTAAAAGTGAGGCAGAGAAATTGCATGTTCTCACAGGTTACAGAGCAAACAGATAAAATGTAATGATGGAATTAATTGGAAACTACTTTATCAGTAGATAGGTGATCAGTGGTTTATAACAGCTCTATCTTTTTAAAAGACAAAGGCCACTTGGCAGAGAGAGCAAGCTGCTGCTTCTTTAAAGTCAACAGTTTTTGCAGCTAACAGCCAGCTCTTCTGTGATAGGAGTGGGAGATACCAGCAAAGGATGAACTTCAGCATGTCCACGATGGTGCTTTGCCAGGAGCTCTGTGAGTAGGAGGAAGCTGTGGGGTTGGCAGGCACGTTCCCCCCTGCTCTGCCAGGCAGAGCGGGTGGTTGTTTAAGCAACACAAGAACACAAGTGATTCTTCCCCCCTGAGGTAACATCAGTGGGTTTGTGAACGATTCATACAAGTGTGGAGGGGAACTGGGATGCAATAAGAGTCTCTGCTTACGTGTGAGTTTTCATAGAATCATAGAACCCCAGACTGGTCTGGGTTGGAAGGGACCCCAAGGATCACAGAGCTCCAACCCCCTGCCACAGGCAGGGACACCAACCTCAGGCCTGGAGCTACACAAGGTTGCCCAGGGCCCCATCCAACCTGGTCTTCAACACCCCCAGACACGGGGCACCCACCCCCTCTCTGGGCAGCCCCTTCCAGCCCCTCACCACTCTCTCTGCAAAGAACTTCCCCCCAATCTCTCCTCTCACCCTTCCCTCCTCCAGCTTCACTCCAGCCCCCTTGTCCTGCCAGTCTCTGCCCTTGAACAAGCTGATTCCCCTCCTGTGTCTCTGCTCCCTTCAGGGACTGGCAGGCTGCAGTGAGGTCCCCCCACAGCCTTCTCTGCTCCAGGCTGACCCAGCCCAGCTCCCTCAGCCTCTCTCCAGAGGGGAGCTGCTCCAGCCCTCTGAGCATCTCCGTGGCTCCTCTGACCCCTCTCCAACAGCCCCACATCTCTCTTGCACTGGGGGCCCCAGCTCTGGACACAGGATCCAGCTGGGGCCTCCCAAGGGCAGAGCAGAGAGGGACAATCCCCTCCCTGTCCCTGCTGCCACCCCTCTGCTGATGGAGCCCAGCCTTGCCTCTGTCCTGCTTCACTTCAGTTTACACAGAACAGCTTTCCTCCCAGCTAAACACCTTCTCCACAGCATTTTTTTCCCCAGTATTGTGTAAAGACAGCAGGGATCAAACCAGTCCCCTTCCCACACAAACGTTGGTGGAGACTGCTGATTTCCCACTACTTGTTTATGGAGCACCAGCAGGTCCAATAGCTGGGTTACTGCAGCAGAAAATGCCATAATTAATATTATAAGCAGAGGTTTCCAGAATGTTCTTTCCATGCTTAAGGGTTACTGATGGATTTCAGACCTCTGGGACTTGGGAGTTTGGTGTATGGCACCATGTTTGACATACATTGTGCTGAGCCAAGACATTTTGCACTTTACTAAAACAGAGGTTACCAATCTCATGGACCAAGTAAAATTCCTTCTTTTCAGTTTTCAAGGTTTTGCCTTTGTCTTGCACAGGATTATCTGTGTTGCAAATCTTGCTGCAGGTGGTGATTTTAGTTGTTACTATGTAAATGAAGATCTTGAAAGGCAATGGAGATGAAATCTGTACATGTTACTCTAAACTCTGTTCAATATCTTCACTGACACCTTGCTGAGGGAACAGCACCCACCCTCAGCAAGTGCTGCTGATCCAGAGCTGGGAGGGGTGGCTGACAGGCAGGACACTGCGCTGCCATCCAGAGACCTGGCCAGGCTGGAGAGCTGGGCAGGGAGAGACCAGATGGGATTCAACAACAGCAAGTGGAGAGTCTGGCACCTGGGGAGGAACAACCACATGGATCAGGACAGGCTGGGGGTGACCTGCTGGAGAAGAGCTCTGTGGAGAAGGACCTGGGGGTGCTGGTGGGTGACAGGGTGGCCATGAGCCAGCAGTGTGCCCTGGGGGCTGAGAGAGACAATGGGATCCTGGGGGGCATCAGGAGGAGTGTGGGCAGCAGGTCACAGGAGGGGATCCTCCCCCTCTGCTCTGCCCTGCTCAGGCCCTACCTGGAGTGTTGTGTCCAGTGCTGGGCTCCCTGGTGTAAAAAGGACAGGGATCTCCTGGAGAGAGTCCAGAGAAGGGCTATGAAGTTGATGAAGGGCCTGGAGCATCTATCCTGTGAGGAAAGGCTGAGAGAGCTGGGGCTGTTCAGCCTGGAGAAAAGAAGACTGAGGGGGGACCTGATCAATGTTTATCAATATCTTAAGCATGGGGTGCAGGGGGAATTGGCCAGCCCCTTTTCAGTGTCTGTGGGGACAGGACAAGGGGCAATGGCTGCAAATTGGAGCACAGGGAGTTCCACACCAACATGGGGAGGAACTTTTCCCCAGTGAGGGTGAGGGAGCCCTGGGACAGGCTGCCCAGGGGGTGTGGAGTCTCCTTCTCTGGAGAGATTCCAGCCCCATCTGGATGCCTGTCTGTGCAGTATGAGCTGGGGAGCTGCTTTGGCAGGGGGGTTGGACCCCATGAGCTCTCGAGGTCCATTCCAACCCCTATGATTCTATGATTCTATAATTCTAAACACTGTATTTTTCTCCTCAGGAGCTAAACAGTGTCCACTGTTACTACATCTGTCCTTTGGCTGGAGAGTTCTGCTCCTTAATGCCAGGTAAAAGCAAACCAAGCCTTTGACCTCTGCCACTTGCACCCCAGGTGGAAATTCATGCCCAAGGACTAAATGCCCTGTATCACTTTCTCCTCGTGAAGCAGGGAACAAAGTACAAATTTAAGATGAGCTGCCCATGGTTGCGTGTGGTGTGAATATCACAGTATCTTTTGATGTGTTTCTGTTCCAGACTTCAGGCACTAATTGCCTTGGATCTACACACCCCTGTAACATCTGAAAACCACTTGCAGTATAGTAGGGTCTCTTGCTGTTGCCTTCAGTCCTAAGTGGGCCTTTCGGGCATGATAACAACTAATGACTCAGAGGGATGAAAACACTCAAGTGCTGGCTGGCAAATTCAGACCTAGCTGGATGATTGTTCCTGTGGTTGTGCCCAGAATCTTCATCAGGGATTATCCTGTCTCTGCTTCAGAGAAATCATCTAACTAGATGAAGCAAAGAGTGGGAGAAGATGTGAGGTGACAACAGCAGACTTGTCCAAGATGACGCAGTGGCAGAGCCAAAAATAGGAGCCAGAATGCAATGCCCTTGTCCACATGACTCCCCTGGAAATAGTTCTTAAGGCCTTGCAGTCTAATTCAGGTTTTTCCTGGGATCCCAAGCACTTGGCTCTTAGATACATTTCTGACCTCTTGAATATGGAGAGGTAAATCAGATGTCCCTTTTGTAAGGGACATCTGTGAAAGATGCATGTGGACATTCATTGAAGGCCTTTTCCCTGGATGAAAATATCTTTCCCCTCCCTTCCCTTCCCTCAGGATGCTTTGGCAAGGCTGCCATCCCTCTTCTACTTCAGCCTTTCTGCTAACACTGCTTTCTTAGTATAGACTGTGTCATGCCAAGTGCTACGCGACTGCTGTGCAGAGGCCCAGGCAGCTAAACCTTCTTCTGGCTGTTTTCCACAACGTTTTGTTTCTCTTGGCATGTGCCTAGTGCCTGCCTGGGTACTCTTGAGGCCAGTCCCTCAGTGAACTCCTCTCCCCAGCTCAAGGCAGCCACAACAGCAAGCACGCTGCTGGCTGACACACAGCCCTTGTCCCTGTTTGCTTTTTAGCTGTCCTTATCTACTTTATTGTTCCTAGATCCAGGAACTTTCCCCAATTTACCTTTCCTACTCCCCAAGCTGTTATCTCTGGGCTTCCTATGGCTTTCCTGCTGTGAAGCACAGCGCTGTGCTCTGGCCATCTTCCTGCCCAGCTCACAGAATCCCAGAATCCCAGGGGTGGGAAGGGCCCTCCAGAGCCCATCAATCCAACCCCCTGCCAAAGCAGGGTCCCTAGGACAGGGCAGGGCTGGAATCTCTCCAGAGAAGGAGACTCCACACCCCCTGGGCAGCCTGTCCCAGGGCTCCCTCACCCTCACTGGCAAGAAGTTCTGCCCCACATTGGGGTGGAACTCCCTGGGCTCCAACTTGAGGCCATGGCCCCTTGTCCTGTCCCCACAGACACTGAGAAGAGGCTGCCCATGTCCCCCTGTGTCCCAGCCTTCAGCTATTGATCCCCAGTGATCAGATCCCCTCTCAGTCTCTTCTCTCCAGGCTGAACAGCCCCAGCTCCCTCAGCCTTTCCTGGCAGGGGAGATGCTCCAGGCCCTTCATCCCCTTCGCAGCCTCCTCTGGACTCTCTCCAGGAGATCCCTGGCTGGTTTGTCCCAGGGAGCCCAGCACTGGGCACAACACCCCAGGTGGGGCCTGAGCAGGGGGCTATCACAGGCTGTCAGGAGTTAGAAGGGACCTCTGGAGATCACCCAGTCCCACCCCCTGCCAGAGCAGGATCACCCAGACTAAATCCCACAGGGACACACCCAGGGGGGTTTGAATGTCTCCAGAGAAGGAGACTCCCCAGCCTCTCTGGGCAGTCTCCGCAGGACCCGTTTCTCCCACAGGAGGCTGAGGGGTCCTGTCTCTCGCCGCTTGCCGCCCCCCGGAGAGGCGAAGCCCCCTCTCCTTAGCACCGAGCTTCCAGAGGGAGACGTCGGTTACGGAGCGCGGCTCCCCTTCAGGAGACGCTCTCTCTAGAAAACACCCTCTTAAAGCAAACCTCCACCTTCCCCTCACACTTCACCCTCCCTGCCAGCACCCCCGCTGCCCTTGCCCAGCCCCGGGCGGGCGGAGAGGGGCGGGTCGGGGGCGGAGCGGGGGCGGCCGCGGGGTTTTAGGGCGGCGGGCGGCCGCCCTCGCCCTCCCCTTTTCTCCCTCCCTCCTTCTCCGTGGCGGCGTCAGGCGCTGCCCGCGATGGAGGACGTGGGGCTGGCGGCGGCGCGGGTGGGCGCGGTGTGGCTGGCGCTGGTGTTCGCCTTCATCGTGTTACCTTCGGCGCTGGGGGTCTCGCTGGGCATCTCGGAGGCTTACATGAAGGTCCTGATGAAGACGCTGGAGGTAGGCGGGGGTCGCCGACCCCTCGGGTCCTCCCCTCACACGCCGGGTCGCGCTGCGGGGACAGTGGGGGAGGCGATGGGGGGGGGGGGGGGCTTTATAATGGCGTCCCCAGTGAGGTGTCACCCAGGGCTGGCGTGAGGCGGCGGGCAGCCCTGGGGGAGGCTGGGCCTGTCTTCGCTTCCCCCAGCCCGGGCTGCTTCTCTTCGGCGGCGCCGTTCGCTCTTGGTCCTGAGGAGACCAGGCGGGCCCCGCCGGCTCCTTCCAGCCGCAGGACGCGTTAACCGCTGGGTTACCGCCGCCTCCAGCCGCGCTCTGGGCGGTGGCGGTCCCCTGGTGCGGCTGGGAAGGCCCTGGGGGCAGGTGTGAGGGCATGGGGACGGCCTGCCCGGGTCTGGGGAGCTCAGAGAGGCTCCCGTCCTCCCGATCCGCCTCAGAAACCAGTGAGGAGGGCGGTGGGTAACGTCCCGCCTGGCATCACTTGTGTCCGCCTGCAGCTTGAAGCCCTCAGGCAGCATCCCGAATCCGTGTGGGTTTGGTGGTGGGGTAGACTCTGGCCCGTGCTCCTTGAACCGGTAGGAGTGTGGAATAAACCTTGTTACCCACGGCTGTACCCTGTCCTGGGTGCGGCTGTCTGCCTGGTGTCAGCTGTTACCCCCCCCCCACCTGAGAGGAGCAGAGCCGGGCCCTGCTCTTGGAGGGTATAAATGCCTGGCAGGGATCCCAGTGCCTGCACCAGCAAGTGCCAAGGGCGCTGGCACTGTGTGCCACACGCTGCCATCCCAGCTGAGTCTGTCCAGCACCCCGGTTGCCATCGTCCCCCGAATTCTCTGGGAGTTTCTTGCTTTCTGGATGTGGCAGGGGTGGTGTCTGGGTGAAAACCACAGAACCGTTAGATTGGATATTAGGGGGAAGCTCTTTGCAGAGAGAGTGGTGAGGGGCTGGAAGGGGCTGCCCAGAGAGGGGGTGGGTGCCCTGTGTCTGGGGGTGTTGAAGGTCAGGTTGGATGGGGCCCTGGGCAACCTTGTGTAGCTCCAGGCCTGAGGTTGGTGTCCCTGCCTGTGGCAGGGGGTTGGAGCTCTGTGCTCCTTGGGGTCCCTTCCAACTCAACATTTTATGGTTCTATTAAGGTTGGAAAAGCTCTCTGAGATCATCCAGTCCAACCATTCCCATACCACCTATATTACTCACTAACCTGTGTCCCTAAGTACCTCATCCAACCTTTCCTTGAACACCCTGAGTGACTCCACCAGCCTTTTCTTGAATGCCCCAGGGGACTCCTCCACCTCCCTGGCCAACCTCCTCTATCTGAAGCTCATGATGGTGAGGAAGTGTTTTAAAATGGCTGGTGGAAATGAACTGGTTTAAGTCTTTATTATTAATCCCAAGGAGGAGGGGAACCCAAGCCAACATAAGACTCATAAGCTGGAAAAGTTAAATTGACACAAGGCACAGTCAGGCAGTGTGGTACACCTTAGAAAGTAGGTTGTGTTGAACTTACTGTTGTACAGTGTTTTCAGTCAGCCTTGCCTTCAGGATCCTTGGTACTTGTCCAAGATAAAGCCCACCAGACACCTAATTAAAATTGGCAACTGTTAAATGCATCTTAAGTTAAGGTGTTTTAAGGCTTTTGGTAAGAATGAACCTGCTAGAAGGACTTTCTGGGGCCCTGAATGGTGTGAGAATAGCTGGTAAGTAGACATAGTTGTTACTGAAAAGAATTTTTGGATAGCAGAAGTTGAGGAGACAAAGGTCACGATGGCCTGAGGGAACAAGCCAGATGGCCTGGTGAGATAGTCTTGTTTGGATCATTTGCCTTCACCTATCATTAACCACAATTTGCATTCTTTATGCTAAGATCATTAATCATTATTTTCTTTTAATCAAATCTTTCTTTTCTCATCAAATCTTCTGACAAAAGGTGCCCCAAAACAGCTTGAGTAGAAGTATGGAGAGGCAGCTGATTGAATATATTGATGATGGTGACTTGTAAGAGTTCTGATGCCCAAGGGTAGAAATAATGGCTTTTCATGAGAGTTGCTGTTTCTTTGGCAAGAAAAAGACTTTCTGGAATTACATGATGTACATTATAATAAAATACATATATTTAAACACTTAAGTTGTACATAAATATTATAAATGAAATAGAAATGAAAAGCCAGTGAGAAATTGGGAAGCATTCTGAGAGGTCTGGTAAATTATTTCCTTGCTGTAGGAGATTGATGAAGCTCAATCCACCTGGATAATCCACTTATCTCAACTTGGCTTGGTCTGGGAATTCTTTATGCTTGGAGTGCCTGCACGAGGAGAATCCCTGACACAAAGTGTTGTGTTGTGAAATGTCTCCTGTTCCTTGGTGTCTTGGTTAGCAGCCTGACAGAGACCTGTTGATAATCTGCCAGCCAGCTCCAAGCAGTGCCTGTGAGAGTCCCTGCAGGTACATGTTGCTGCACTTCCCTGCCAAAAACCATGGTGACAATGGAAAGTGTGGAATACATAGCTCTGTTTGTGCAGATGTCCAAGTGTCTGAAACTTATGGTCTGTTGATCTGAGTATACAGGCTTTCTTCTGAGAAGCAGCAGTCTGTTTTGTGGCTACGTTGAGTCCTAGGATGCTGCAGTCTCTGATGGCTGAGGCCTTTTTCAGCACAGTGGTGAGCCTAATAGCTTCCCTAAGCTTCCTCTGGAGCTTCCATAAGCTCCCTCTGGATTTTCTAGGTGGTCTCCTCTGTTTTCTTTGCAGGAAGGTGGGCTCTTAGGCTTGCAGAGCACTTAGCCAGGATGGTGCTGCTGCCTTCATTGCCTCTTCGATGAGCTGGAACTGCCTGCAAAGTGGTGGCTGTGCACCCCAGCTGGATACCAAGTTGATTTCTGGCTTTGCCTGCTTGGAGGACGCAGTGTCTGAGTGGTTTGCTTCCTATGGAGCATATGTTGTCAGGTAGCAACGTGGAATTTATTAAAGCTCCTCTGTTGTGAGGGTCAATTTGGGCAGCACAGTCCAGGGACTAAGTAGCTGGAGAGTCTTGTGTTTTGCTGGGGTTTGTTTGCTCTTCCACTGTCTGTGTCAGATGAAACAAGTCCTATAACAATGAGCCTGTGGTGTTCAGTTCTCCAGGCTGTGATGTGGAACAAGCTGAGGATGATACTGGACTTAAAACTTGATTTATTTTTCCTGGCAGTAAAAATAAATCCATTCCTACTTGTTCCAGGAGGGCAGAGGCTTGTTCCCATCACTGCAAGCATGGTCCAAGGGAAGGGAGGGGAAAAGCTCCTTTTAAGAACAAAGTGTTCTTGTACTTTGACTGTAAGACATTACTGACAAGGGAGATCTGTTGGTGCACAATGGCTTTTTCTCTGTGCTGCTCTGCCTCAGCAAGGAACTTGCTTGTAAGCAAAATGCAGGGTGTGCAGACAGCAGTGCTGAGGGAGTGCTTCTGTTGGGCTGCAGCTGACCAAGGGATAACTAGCTTCATGTGGAGTATGTAAGTAAATCTTTCCCTACGTGATAAGGGGGAAGAGAGCAGAAAACCCTGACCAGCTGTGCCAGTACCAGAGCAATGCAGTGCAGCAGGGTACTTGCTATAATAGCTGCTTCCCCCATCATCACAAGTGCAGGGGTCCTGCAGCTGGGTCAGGGCAATCCTTGTCACCAGTACAGGCTGGGAGGATGATGTGCTAGAGAGCAGCCCTGCAGAGAAGGACTTGGGGGTGGTAGCAGATGAGAAGCTCCACATGAGCTGACAATGGGTGCTCACAGCCCTGAAGGCCAACCATGTCCTGGGCTGCATCAAGAACAGTGTGGTCAGCAGGTCAGGGAGGGGATTCTGCCCCTCTGCTCTGGGGAGACCCCCCCCACCTGCAGTGCTGGGTCCAGTGCTGGAGTCCCCAACATAAGGATGTGGAACTGTTGGAACAGATCCAGAGGGGAGGCCATGAAGATGGCTGGAGAGCTGGAGCACCTCTTCTGTGGAGCCAGGCTGAGAGAGTTGGGCTGGTTCAGCCTGGGGAAGAGAAGGCTCCAGGGAGATCTCATAGCAATCTTCCAGTCTCTGAAGGGGCTACAGGAAAGCTGGGGAGGGACTTTTTAGAAGGGCCTGGAGTGATAGGAGGAGGGGAATGGGTTTAAACTGGAAGGGGGTAGATTTAGATTGGATATTAGGAAGAAATTCATCCCTCTGAGGGTGGTGATGCCCTGGCACAGGGTGCCCAGGGAGGTGGTGGCTGCCCCCTCCCTGGAGGTGTTCAAGGCTGGGTTGGATGGGGCCTTGAGTAGCCTGGGCTGGTGAGAGGTGTCCCTGCCCATGGCAGGGGGGGTTGGAATGTGATGATCTCTGAGGTCCCCTCCAGCCCAAACCACTCAGTGATTCTGTGATCATAAGTTATTCATTAAAGTACATTTACCTAGCTTCTCAACTGCCTTGCCAAACAAAACAAACCACTTGCTTCTGCCTGTGGCTTCCCTTTCAGTGCTAAAAGAAGGATCTCTGGTGCCATGTTAGCATGTTCTGGGTTTTTTAAGTGTTGGGTTGGTGCTACAAAAGCATCTCCAGCAGCTGCTGGGTCCTACAAGGAGTCTGGGCCAGTCACTTGCCATGCTGGTGCTTGTGAAATCACTTGCCACAGAAGTGCTTCTTATTGCTGAAATGCTGGGGCTGCCTCCTGTGATCCTCACAGCGTGCTGCATTCCTCTTGTTCTAACACATCACCAGATAACTTTCCTCTTTTAATTTACAGCATCTTCACCTCTTGGTCTTGCTTTTCCTCTGGCTTCCTCTGTTGCCTCTTTTAGAAGCCCTTCTGTGAGTTGGAGCTGACGAGGCTCCCGCACGCCTGCCGTTTGAGCTCTCTTGTCAAGCAGTGGAGAAACCCAGCCTTGCAGAAAGTCATTTGTCAATCATTAAGGTCTCTAGAGCAGCCACTACCTCAGAGCAATCCATTCCTCTGTGTCCACCAGCTTGTAGAACAGCTAGAGGACTAGTTTAGTGTGCCTGTGTAGCTGGCAGCAGCCACGAGCCCCTCGAGCGATGGTTTCTGCTTGACAGGTTGCAGCTCACCTTGTTAAGAACTTAACACACCAATACTCAGGTGGGGATTTTTCCTAGTCTGGGGTGGGGGGTTTTTTGAGGGGGGTGTGTGTGTGTGTGTGTGCCTAGCTTCCTGAGAAATAAGGCTGGCTTGTCCCCAGCACTTGTACAGACTGCCCTGCTTGTTGGGACAATGGGAAAACATTTCTTGTATTTTTAAACTGTGTGGGGTGTGTTTCTTGTGAAATACTAAGCAGCCAGCCAGCCTGGGGGAAGTGAAGCTCTTGGGTCACACTTTTCTTAAGAAACAGCCCTGTCTATAAACTAACTTCATCTTGCTGTGTATACTGAGGGCTAACAGTTTGTTGATGGCTGTGAGCACTTTGAACACCCCTGCCCTAGATCTCTTGAGGCTCCTTGGGTGGTTGGCTTTGCTGGTTGAGCTGTAATGCCCAACAGATGCTTGAAGCTGTTGGTGTTCTCCATGTCCTGTAACTGATCCATCTGGGTTTAATAGCATCATCTTGTAAGAGGAGTGGTTTCTAGTAGCATATTGTGCTGCCTTGCAGAAAATGTGCTTTTGCTAGACAAGGGTGTGATGTTATTCAGTAGCAAGGAGGTGAAGTCATCTTCTGCTGGACATCACCCTGGCAATGTGAACTAAACCTAACATTGAGAATAATCTATCTGGGGGGGGGGGAAAACCTAGCATTGAGGGGGGGGAAAGGACTGTTTGGGGCCTGTGGTCATGGCTGTGTGGGGTCAGTGGGGTGGATTTATGTCCTGTGCTGAGTATGGCAGCCTGCAGCTTCTTCCTGTGAGCCACTGTTGGGATTGCACATGGGGGTGGGGAAGGGAAAAGGAGGATGTGTAAGCTAATGAACAGGTGAATCATTGGGGTTTTGACTGTTTCCTCTCTAACTCGGTGCCTCTGAAGCAAGCTTTGCTGACTAATGTGGTTGCACAGTGTCAGTAAAGGCCTCTGTCTGTGTAATTGGTATCCTTCAAGGACAGCCAGGCAGAGGAGAGCTCTGGAGTGAGTGAGTAACTCTGAAACCTGCCAGCTCAGATGTTAACAAGAAACATGTCTTGTGTGTGTGCTTGATGTGAATGATGCACCCTTGTTTACAGTGCTTGGATTGGCTTTTGGAAGCAAGCAAATCAGCTGCATACTCCTGAAATAGATCCCTGGGCTGTATTGATCCAGACCCCAGCCCTGTGAAGGGCATTACATATGTTTTTCCAGAGATTTAATAATAATCAAGGCTCTCTGCACACAAGCAAGGCTGGCAGAGCTGGGGTCCCCCTCTGTTAGGGTTGCATCACGAATTAACACAGCATCCTGCTGGTCAACAGCTCTGACCTGAAACTGCTTAACATCACCTCCTGCAAACACAGGAATTTCTGGTACTGTTGATGAGCAAATGGTGCTAAAAGAAACCACAGCAGCTGTATTCAGAGCTTGTCCTAAAGTCACAGCTCAGGAAAGCTGGGGTAAAAAAGCTGCTTGGTGTTTCTGTTGCTGATGCCCTTGGTGCTTTCTTGTAAAGCTTGATTTCTTGTTCTTTGGATCCACCAGGAAGGACTTGCTGTGTGACTCCTGTGTGTGGAAGAATTTAGGAAGCTTCTTGGAGGCAGTGACAAGGCTGGCTCAGCAGAATGAAGAAAAGATGCCATGGGAGACCTCAGGGGACTTTTTGCCCTCTCTCAGATATGGTTGTTGCACTTGGTGGTGGTTTCCTCTCCTCACACGAAGCACCTCAGTAATTCGCATGCAAATTTTGCTGTGTTAAGCAGTAGCATTCCCTGGGAGGTGCTGTGAAACTTCTCTGTTGTTACCCAAGTTTAAAGAGTCTCCAGGGAGGAGGGCTCACCTCAATTAATGTATACAGTTTTGCTCTGAGTGTGACCTACAAGTGGCTTTAAATAGGGGAACACCAGTGATCCAACTCCATATGACTGCACATTTCAGTCATCATTAGTTATTATCTCCTCATCTGAATAATCATCAAGCATTGCAATTAAGCTGAGGTGATGTAGAGGTGATAAGTGAGGTGAAAGGTAAAGCTCCACCTGGTAGGGAAACAGGGGAAGTTCCTAAAGTGTTCCTAATCATTGTCATTGATCTGAAAGTATCTCTAGGTGTGCTGACAGTGTCAGGCTTGGCTTTGGAGACAGTTGCTTCATCTGGCAACTCTTTATCTGGTGATAAGGGGTTTTTTTTGGACACAGTTTGTAAATAATGTGTCATTTTTGCCTCTGAGGTTGAACTGGAACTTCCCAGTATCATAGAGGCCCTAAATATGTGGGAATTGCTTGGGAATGCATAAGTGACTTGGATCTTTTGGGCACTTTGATTGAGTTGCTGTGTGTTTGGTGTTAAGGTGCTTTCCAGTTAAGGTGTTAAGCCTTTCCAGTGAGGATGAGGAGGGAAACATCAGGGAAAGGTTGATGTGTATTCATGGCTTGGTGAAGGGTGGTATCTTCAGACTGTGCTGCTTTGTGATTAAAGCATCCAAGCCTCTTTGTCCTGAGCTGTTGGAATACCAATGCTTCAAAATTGGACCTGTGTTTGTGTAGTTCCTGTGGTCATGCTGCTTTCTAGTGTGTGCTGGCAGCTCAGAAGGCCAACCATGTCCTGGTTTGCATCAAGAACAGTGTGGTCAGCAGGTCAGGGAGGGGATTCTGCCCCTCTGCTCTGCTGAGACCCCACCTGGAGTATTGTGTCCAGCTCTGGGGTCCCCAGTACAGGAAAGACATGGAGCTGTTGGAGCAAGTCCAGAGGAGGCCACGAAGATGCTCAAGGGGCTGGAGCATCTCTCCTGTGAAGCCAGGCTGAGAGAGTTGAGCTTGTTCAGCTTGGAGAAGAGAAGGCTCTGGGGTGACCTAATTGCAGCCTTCCAAAGCTTAAAGGGGTCCTGCAGGAAGGTGGGAGAGGGGCTGGTCACCAGGGAGTGCAGGGACAGGACACAGGGTGATGGTTCAAGCTGAACCAGGGCAGGGTTGGGTCAGACATGAGGAAGGAATTCTTTACTCTGAGGGTGGGGAGGCCCTGGCACAGGGTGCCCAGAGAGGCTGTGGGAGCCCCTGGAGCCCTGACAGGGCTCAGGGCCAGGTTGGATGGGGCTTTGGGCACCCAGGTCTAGTGAGGGTGTCCCTGCCCATGGCAGGGGGTCAGAACTAGATGGACTTTGAGATCCCTTCCAACCCAAAGCATTCTGTAATGGTGTTTCTAACTCTATATGAGCTCAGTGGTTAGTCTCAGCTTCAGAACTATTTTTAATCTGTTCAGGAGAATGGTGTTTTATCCCCATCCCCCAAAACTGCTCCAGGAATCCCTGCTAAAGACAGGAAGCCACTTCCATTTGTGTCAGTGTTACTGGTAAGTGATAGATCCAAGAGACTTACCAGTCTGCTTTTTGCTCCTCTCCTGATTAGAATGGAGACTATGGCTTATCATTTTGTTCCATGCTTTTTGATCTCCAGTGTACCAACCCAGTATTTCCCCACTATGGGATGGATGAGGTTACACTGGGATGGCTCTTTGTAACATAAAGCTGTGCTAATTTACCATAGGAACCAGCAGAATGGCTATGGATGGTGCAAATCCCCAGGTAGCAGGAAGGAAGGGAAATAACACTGCTGTGTGTGGTGTCTCTTGTTTAACAAGCTGGATGTAAACAAGCTTTTTGCTTGATCAAGGTTCAGATTTTGGCTTTGATGGTGCCTTGAGTTCAGGTGTCTGAGAGGAAGTGGAAAGATCAGATTGAGTAAAGTCTTGCTGCTTGGTTGCTGGAAAAATATATTGGCTTTTTGGATATGTCATAGATTGAGGGCAAAGGAGTCCAAGAAGGCTGGGCCTCCTTCAAAAAGGAAATGTTAAAGGCACAGGAACAGGCTGTCCCCATGTGCCAAAAGAGGCCTGAAGGGAAGACATGCTTGTCTGATAACAGAGCTTTGGCTGGAACTCAGAGGGCAAATACATGGCCAGTGAAAGAATGGGCAGGCAACTCAGGACTACAAGGATGTAATCAGGCTATGCAGGAAGGAAGTTAGGAGGTCCAGAGCCCAACTAGAACTTAATCTGGCTACTGCTATAAAAGCCAGTAATGAATGTTGCTAATGTATTTATAGAAGCAAAAGGAGGGCTTAAGACAATCTCCATCAGTTATTGGATGTGGGGGGAAGCTCAGTGACAATGGTTTCTGCCTCTTCTGCAGTAAAACCTATGATACTGCTGCCCATGGCATTCTCCTGGAGGAACTGGCTGCTCATAGCTTGGCCAGGTGAACACTTCACTGGGTAGAAACCTGGCTGGCCAGGCCCAAGGAGCTGTGGTGAATGGAGTTCCAGCCAGTTGGTGGTCAGTCACAAGTGGTGTCCTCAGGGCTCAGTACTGGCACCAGTTCTCATTAATACCTTTATCACTGATGGGGATGAGGGGATCAAGTGCACCCTCAGGGAGTTTGCAGATGACACCAAGTTGGGTGGGAGTATTGATCTGATTGAGGGCAGGAAGGCCCTACAGAGGGATCTGGACAGGCTGGATCAATGGGCCAAGGCCCAGCTGTGTATGAGGTTCAGCAGGGATCAGTGCTGGGTCCTGCCCTTGGGTCACAGCAACCCCACGCAAGGCTACAGGACTGGGGATGAGTGACTGGAGGAGGACCTGGGAGTGTTGGTTGACAGCTGGCTGAATATGACCCAAGTGTGTGTCCTGGTGGCCAAGAAGGCCAACAGCATCCTGGCTTGTGTCAGCAACAGTGTGGCCAGCAGGACCAGGGCAGTGATCATCCTCCTGTGTTGGGCAGTGGTGAGGCCACACCTCGAGTGCTGGGTTCAGTTTTCATAGAATCCCAGACTGGTCTGCGTTGGGAGGGACCCCAAGGATCACAGAGCTCCAACCCCCTGCCACAGGCAGGGCCACCAACCTCAGGCCTGGAGCTACACAAGGTTGCCCAGGGCCCCATCCAACCCGGCCTTCAACACCCCCAGACACGGGGCACCCACCCCCTCTCTGGGCAGCCCCTTCCAGCCCCTCACCACTCTCTCTGCAAAGAACTTCCCCCTTTGGGCCCTTCACTCCAAGAAGGACGTTGAGGTGCTGGAGTGTGCCCACCAAAGGGGAAATAAAGCTGTAGAAGGGTTTGGAGCACAAATCTTGTGAGGGGAGTTTAGGCTGGAAAAAGGATGCTGAGGGGAGACCTCATCACACTCTACATCTACCTGAAAGGGGATTGTAACCAGGTGAGGGTTTGGACTCTTCTCCTAAGTAACAGGAGAAGAAATGTCCTCAAGTCTTGCCAGGGGAGATTTAGAACTCTCCTGTTAGGAAGGATGTTAGGAAGAATTTATTCACTGAAAGGGTTGTAAGTCATTGGAATGTGTTGCCCAGGGAAGTGGTTGAGTAACCATCCCTGGAGGCATTTAAAACATGGGTTGATGTGATTCTTAGAGACCTGGTTTAGTGGTTGGGCTTGTCAGTGTTGGGTAATGGCTTGTCTTGATGGTCTTGGAGGTCTCTTGCAATCTAAACAATTGTGTTTCTCTAAGAAAGCTAACCTATAGGACTTAAGACTGGTTCCTGTAGCATCTGGTAGACCCTGCTCTTTATGAATGGCCAAAGACTCCTGGGCAAGAGGGGAGTAAGGGGAGCTGATCTCATCCTTGCTGGTTTTCTGAGGCATGCTTCAATCTCCTAGGAGATCTGGCACCTGAGGTAAAACTGCTTTAGCTTGAATGACAAGTCAGCTCTCCCCTGGAATGCTCTGTGCAACCTTTGTACAAGATGCCATGCTGGTGTCAAGCTTGTGGCAGGGCTCCCATCTCCTGGGAAGACATGAGTAGAGGGCAAAGAGAACTATCCAGTCTTTCTCTTTACATACATTTACACCCCTCCCCCCCCCCCCCCCCCCCCCCCCCAGTCCCCCAGGTGGGGTACTGCAGCTTTCTGGAGTTAAATAATCCCATGGACCAAAATATTTTGCTGATTAGGGACATCAGTGCTTCTAAGCAGTAGAAGCTTGCTTGAGTGACATGAGCCTGCAATTTCTGTCTGCTCTGGGAGGAGTCCACTTCCTCCCTTGCACAGCAAAGTGTCCAAAGATGCTGCAGTACAGTAAGCTCTTGGGAGCTTGAGCATTGCAAAAGCATGTCTCCAGTAGCTGTGTCCTCAGGGTTTGTGCTGATGCTCCAGCTTTTTGACACTGTCAAGTGTGAGCTTAGAGTCACAGAACCATTAAAGTTGGAAAAGACCTCCAACATCATCTAGTCCAACTGTCCTCCTACTGCCTGTGTTACTTACTAAACCATGTCCCTTTCATTGAACACCCCAAGGGATGGTGACTCCACCACCTCCCTGGGCAGCCCATCCCAATGCCCAACCACTCTTTGAGTGAAATATCTCCTCATTGAGATATTGAGAAGAAATGTCTCCTCATTTCTAACCTGACCCTGCCCTGGCACAACTTGCAGCCATTCCCTCTTGTCCTGTCACTAGTTATCTGTGAGAAGAGGCTGAGCCCCAGCTCACCACAACCTCCAGTCAGGGAGCTGGAGAGAAGGATGAGGTCTCCCCTCAGCCTCCTCTTCTGCAGCCTGAACAGTCCCAGCTCCTCATCAGACTTGTGTCCCAGCCCCTTCCCCAGCTTCATTGCCCTTCTCTGGACACACTCCAGGGCCTCAGTGTCTGTCTTGGGGCCCAAAACTGAACCCAGTATTTGAGGTGCAGCCTCACCAGAGCTGAGTACAGGGGATGATCACCTCCCTTGTCCTCCTGGCTAGGCAAACTTGTAACTCCAGGATTTCTGTGTCCAGAACATAGTGAAGAGAGTGTCCTGTGCTCTTGCTGAGCACCCAACAGAATCTGCTCTTGCAGGCTTTGCAGAGCAAAAGGTGGCATCACTAGGGTTTGATTACAGGTTTAAAAGAAAGATGAAAACTCATTTTCTCAGGTAGTGTACCCGATGATCTCTTGAGGTCCCTTCCAACCCCTAAGATTCTGTGATTCTGTATATGGCTGAGACCATTATTAGCCAAGGGTCTTCTTCCCCTTCTATCTAATAAGGGATCTACCTGCCTATCATGATTTTAATTTGTGGAATATTGTGGTCCAAGTCTGGTGAGAGAATAATTGTGTCAGTGTGTTTGCTGGTCTTCCTGTACCCCCCCAAAATCCATTTAGAAGCAGAAATGTACAAATGGAGGGATTGTGAAGAGTTTCTTCCTTAAAGAATGTTTTGTTTCTGTATTTCCCAGCACTTTGATGGCTGGAACACTGCTGGGTGTGATGTGTTGTCAGAAAGGACTGTGAGCTACTATTATAGGTAAAATGAATTCCTGGAACAGCTATTGCCTTAGCAGGAATTGGCAGGCTAAGGTGTGATTCAGCAAGGCTGGATGTGGTACACATTCCTGGCTCTTCCTGGCCTAAGGTGGTGGAGATAGTGCCATGAGTCAGGATACTGACCCTTCAAAAGGCAACAGCACCCCCCCAAATGCATCTCAATGCTGTTGGAGGGGAGAGGTGGTGTAGGGTTGGCCTGGGTCCTTTCTGTGCAGACCAGTGAGGGCCATCTGTATGTTGGTAAAGGATGCTGGGCAGGCTTTGGGGTGCTGATCATTAACCCAGTAAAAATGAAGCCTGTTGCAGGAGGTAAAGGGCTGTTTAAAAGCACTGTGTGGAGCTGAGTCAGCTGAAGGTCAAGAAAGCCTTCTGGCCTGAGAACAGGCAGAACTGGCTCTAGCCTCCTCAGGGCTGGAAATGAGAGGGATTCTCCTGTGGTTCAGGGGTTTGCAGGGAGCAGAGCTCCCTTTATAACCAATCTCAGTCTCCTTCTAGCACACCCACTAGAAACAAAGCTGGTTATAACCCAGTGAACTGGCAGCCCTTGCCAAGGGCAGGGGAAGGGGCTCTGCAGCAGCTTGCTACAGGGGTTTAACCTGTTGCTGTGTTGCTCAGAACTCTGCTGCTGCTCTTTTACTGGTGTTCTAGAGTTAAGAGTGCAGGCCTCAGTTTGGCTTAACCCAGTTAGGACTTCTTTTTCCTTCAGGATGGTGAATCTACTCTGAAAGAAGACCAGCTGAGCTGTGGTGTGTCTGTCAGCTCTGAACACACACTGTGTGCTCAGGGGTTGCTGTCTCACTCAGCTCTCCCACTGTCAGTGTGCAGCTGTGGCTTGGTGGCTGCTGTGGAAGTACCAAGGCTGATGGAGGCCTACCAGGTCTTGGTGGCTGTGTGTCTGAACTGAAGCACCTGAGAAGGACCAAGTCAGCTTTCTCAAGACTCCTGGGCTCTATCAGCAGAGGGGTGGCAGCAGGGACAGGGAGGGGATTGTCCCTCTCTGCTCTGCCCTCCTGAGGTCCCAGCTGGATCCTGTGTCCAGAGCTGGGGCCCCCAATGCAAGAGAGATGTGGGGCTGTTGGAGAGGGGTCAGAGGAGCCACGGAGATGCTCAGAGGGCTGGAGCAGCTCCCCTCTGGAGAGAGGCTGAGGGAGCTGGGCTGGGTCAGCCTGGAGCAGAGAAGGCTGTGGGGGGACCTCATTGCAGCCTGCCAGTCCCTGAAGGGAGCAGAGACACAGAAGGGGAATCAGCTTGTTCAAGGGCAGAGCCTGGCAGGACAAGGGGGCTGGAGTGAAGCTGGAGGAGGGAAGGGTGAGAGGAGAGATTGGGGGGAAGTTCTTTGCAGAGAGAGTGGTGAGGGGCTGGAAGGGGCTGCCCAGAGAGGGGGTGGGTGCCCCGTGTCTGGGGGTGTTGAAGGCCAGGTTGGCTGGGGCCCTGGGTAACCTTGTGTAGCTCCAGGCCTGAGGTTGGTGTCCCTACCTGTGGCAGGGGGTTGGAGCTCTATGATCCTTGGGGTCCCTTCCAACCCATGCCATTCTATGGTTATATGAAGACTGGTAAGCAGAGTTGGGAAGTCCTGACTAGCCCCATGTGGGTTTTTTGTTACTGAATACACTGAGGCAGTGTTCCTCCAGAGGAGCTGTGGATGGGTTTGTGGATGCATCTGGGGAAGATGGGTGATGGTTCCCTGGGGAAGATACTTAGAAATCATAACCTGTCTTTACTTGTTTCTTTTTCAGGTGACTTTTAAGTGAATACTGTGGTTTTGAAATCATATTTTCTTTCTCTTCAACAGTGGGCCACCCTACGGATAGAAAAAGGTGTCAAAAAGCCACAGCCACAGATGCTGAAGACTCCTGCTAATGGTGAGAACTGGGCGGTGAAGTCAGGTTGAGAAGACTCAGTTCTACTTCAGAACATTAGTCCTTTTCAAATGTAGAAGCTAGATGAGTGTATGAGAGAACTGGAGAAGAGGTGGGGGTCATTAGAAGCTGTTACATGTAATTGTTTTGCAATGCTGCTGCCACAAGAGCTCTTCCCTCAGAGTGAAATGCTGCTTGTACTGAATGGCTAAAAAACCAGGGGGTGAGGAAATGAATGGTAGGATGTAACATTAACAAAACAAGATAGAGCTTAAGGAGGAGACTAAAATTTGAGTTGCAATATAAGCTTGATTTTTTTTTTGTGTGTGTGTGTCTTGAACTCTGTCTTTAGGTCACTGCTTGCAGGGCTGTTGTCAGCTATCTCAGTCCTGACAGCATCAAAGTGAGCCTAATCTCTGAGGAGATCTGAATGAATACTCTACAGCACTTTTCTTTCCCAAGCTCTGTGCTTTCTGTTGTAGGACATGGAAGTGTGTGGTGTTACACTTGTTCCCCTTTTTTCAGTCTGCTGCTAGTCACCTTTTGCCCCCTGGAGTTGTCTCAGTGTTTGCCAGACCAACTTCTGCTCCTTATCTGTAGAAAGACAGCTGAAGAGTTGCTTCATATTTCTTCCTTTAGCCTGATTTTGAAATGAGTTATTTTACTATGTCTTAACCCATACTGTGTGTGTCTTGTGGTAGGCTGTACTAGGTCAGAGTTGGCTGTAAGACTTAGGAGGTGTAAGTGAGAGAGAGAGAGCTGTCTGAGTTTCACAGAATCACAGAGCTGTAGGGGTTGGAAGGGACCTCGAGAGCTCATGGGGTCCAACCCCCCTGCCAAAGCAGCTCCCCAGCTCATACTGCACAGACAGGCATCCAGATGGGGCTGGAATCTCTCCAGAGAAGGAGACTCCACACCCCCTGGGCAGCCTGTCCCAGGGCTCCCTCACCCTCACTGGGGAAAAGTTCCTCCCCATGTTGGTGTGGAACTCCCTGTGCTCCAATTTGCAGCCATTGCCCCTTGTCCTGTCCCCACAGACACTGAAAAGGGGCTGGCCAATTCCCCCTGCACCCCATGCTTAAGATATTGATAAACATTGATCAGGTCCCCCCTCAGTCTTCTTTTCTCCAGGCTGAACAGCCCCAGCTCTCTCAGCCTTTCCTCACAGGGGAGATGCTCCAGGCCCTTCATCATCTCCATAGCCCTTCTCTGGACTCTCTCCAGGAGATCCCTGTCCTTTTTACACCAGGGAGCCCAGCACTGGACACAACACTCCAGGTGGGGCCTGAGCAGGGCAGAGCAGAGGGGGAGAATCCCCTCCTGTGACCTGCTGCCCACACTCCTCCTGATGCCCCCCAGGATCCCATTGTCTCTCTCAGCCCCAGGGCACACTGCTGGCTCATGGCCACCCTGTCACCCACCAGGACCCCCAGGTCCTTCTCCACAGAGCTCTTCTCCAGCAGGTCACCCCCAGCCTGTCCTGATACATGTGGTTGTTCCTCCCCAGGTGCCAGACTCTCCACTTGCTGTTGTTGAATCCCATCTGGTCTCTCCCTGCCCAGCTCTCCAGCCTGGCCAGGGCTCTGGATGGCAGCGCAGTGTCCTGCCTGTCAGCCACCCCTCCCAGCTCTGGATCAGCAGCACTTGCTGAGGGTGGGTGCTGTTCCCTCAGCAAGGTGTCAGTGAAGATATTGAACAGGACTGGACCCAACACCACAAAATCAGAGCTGTGGGGGTTGGAAGGGACCTTGAGAGATCATTGGGTCCAACCCCCTCCTGAAATTTGCCCAGAAACAGAGGGCTCAACAAAGCATTGCAGCCAGTGCTTGGTTTTATCCTGGTCCTTGACTGCCTTGGTCTTGCCATTAATTTGCTCAGTTTTGATAGCACTTTCTGTGTGGTCTCATTAGGCAGCACAGTGGGGAGCTGGGCCAACTTGTCAGTTAGACAAATCAATTGTTCCCTGATTCTGTGGATTAACTCATGGGAACATGGTGCAGTAATGGGGGCTGAACTGGTTGCCTGTGTGTCACCTCCAAAGCAGCATCCTTATCAGTACTGTAAACACTTGTATTGTCTGCAGGCCAGGCATGAAGCAGGCTCCAGTGGTAGCAGATCCAACTGTCAATTAGCACCTGTAATAATAAACTGGAGGTGCAGCACAGCAGCTCTTACAACAGGTTAAAATTTGTCTTGCTTAATTGCTGACTTTAAAGTGTCTGGAAAAAAGTATGTCCCACATCACTCAGTGATGGCCTGAAAGCTGTGGGGGGAAGGGAAGGTGAGTGAGCCTTCCAAATCATGTCAGTGCCCTGCTCTCTGTTTCACAGGCTGCCAGTGGTGTGGCAAGATATCCTTTTTTCTCCTGTAAGGGTGATAGGATTCCAGCATGTCATGGGTCAGTGAGAGGCCAAGAGATCCAACTGCTGTGCTTTAGCTTCAGCTGTGCAGTGGGAGCTTTTGTCTTCCAAGATACCTGATCTCTCTGCTTCATGGTCTTTTCTTGTCTAGAAAAGAAAGGTAAAGAGAGAGAGAGGACCCAGCTAGATTATGTTCTGTGAGCTAACTTTGCATGAAACTACACATTCCTATTCCCCCTGTCTGTGTGACTGAGGGGTGTACAGTGCTAATATCTGCTGGAGTTTAGAACCTGGACTAATGACTGAACTCCATGGTCTGGAGGCTTAGTGATGGTAAAAATAGCCTGAGGTAATAAATATAGAAGACTGCATGCAGGTGATGTTCAAGTGGTGCTGTGGATGGGGTACACAATTGTGATGGGGGCCCAGAGCACACTTTTTAATGTGCTTTTTGTGTTTGAAGTTAAAATTCAAACCTTTCTGTGCTGTAGGTGGCTCTTCCTGCAGTAAGATGTAGTCTAACTATTCCTTTCTTGAGAAGGTATGGAGTATGGGGAACAGGGGAGCTGTGGAGTCTGCAGTGCCAAGCACTACTCTCTATATTGCACTTGGGAGCTTTTTAAGCATAGATCTGCCTTGTGATTAGGATTCTGATTAGCTTCTTGAGAGCAGCCCTGTGAGAAGGGCCTGGGGATTCTGGTGGGGGAGAAACTCCCCATGAGCCAGCAGTGGCTCTGGCAGCTGGGAAGGGTGATGGGATCCTGGGCTCCATCAGCAGAGGGGTGGCAGCAGGGACAGGGAGGGGATTGTCCCTCTCTGCTCTGCCCTCCTGAGGCCCCAGCTGGATCCTGGGTCCAGAGCTGGGGCCCCCAATGCAAGAGAGATGTGGGGCTGTTGGAGAGGGGTCAGAGGAGCCACGGAGATGCTCAGAGGGCTGGAGCAGCTCCCCTCTGGAGAGAGGCTGAGGGAGCTGGGCTGGGTCAGCCTGGAGCAGAGAAGGCTGTGGGGGGACCTCATTGCAGCCTGCCAGTCCCTGAAGGGAGCAGAGACACAGGAGGGGAATCAGCTTGTTCAAGGGCAGAGACTGGCAGGACAAGGGGGCTGGAGTGAAGCTGGAGGAGGGAAGGGTGAGAGGAGAGATTGGGGGGAAGTTCTTTGCAGAGAGAGTGGTGAGGGGCTGGAAGGGGCTGCCCAGAGAGGGGGTGGGTGCCCCGTGTCTGGGGGTGTTGAAGGCCAGGTTGGCTGGGGCCCTGGGCACCCTTGTGTAGCTCCAGGCCTGAGGTTGGTGTCCCTGCCTGTGGCAGGGGGTTGGAGCTCTGTGCTCCTTGGGGTCCCTCCCAACCCATGCCATTCTATGATTCTGTGTTCCTGTTTGTGGATGAAAGTACTGGAGGACCAGGGCAGATGTAGCCTAACAGGGCAGTGTGTAAGCTGGCATGCTGTCCCCTGAAGTTGACAGAACATGAGCAGGTGGAGAGGCCAGAATGCATTGTGCAATATTTACTGAGGGAGGAGATACTCCCAGTGATAATGAATTACAGAGTAGCTGATTAAACCAGGGTAAAGGTAAGTGTCTGTATGCATATGTGGTGTTAAATGTTGAAGGGTCATGTGTAGCACCTCTTCCATCAATCCTGACCATCCAGTCCTCACTGGGAGGTGGGTGAGGATGGGAAGGGGCATTGCAGCTGCAAGGGCAAGTTTTCCTGTTCCTGGGGAGAGCAATAATGATGCTCCCCAGAGACCTTAAAATCCAGTGTTCCCCCATATGAAGCATGACTGAGGAGACCCCACCTTTCTCTGTAGTACCAGGTCCAGTGTATTCACATCTGTGGGCAGACACAGCACCCAGTGCCTGTGTGGTGGGGCTGGGATAAGGCATAGTCCCAACAAAAACATGGGCTGGGGTAGTGGCTGGGGTAGGGGGGTTACCTGGTGCTGTCACCTCCAGTTCCCTCTGTGTTAGAGGGCAGCATGTTTATCTGCTGAGCCCAGAGGTAGCTCTTAGCTGAGCAGATCCCAGACTCACAGGGGTGGGAAGGGCCCTCCAGAGCCCATGGGGTCCAACCCCCTGCCAAAGCAGGGTCCCTAGGACAGGGCAGGGCTGGAATCTCTCCAGAGAAGGAGACTCCACACCCCCTGGGCAGCCTGTCCCAGGGCTCCCTCACCCTCACTGGGAAGAAGTTCTGCCCCACATTGGGGTGGAACTCCCTGGGCTCCAACTTGAGGCCATGGACCCTTGTCCTGTCCCCACAGACACTGAGAAGAGGCTGCCCATGTCCCCCTGTGTCCCAGCCTTCAGCTATTGATCCCCATTGATCAGATCCCCTCCCAGTCTCTTCTCTGCAGGCTGAACAGCCCCAGCTCCCTCAGCCTTTCCTGGCAGGGGAGATGCTCCAGCCATTTAATCAATACCCAGAGACTAGATGTTGATCTCCTCACAGCTGAATAACCAGCTTTTGGTGTGAGTGTGGCAGTGACAAGAGGCATTCACTCCCCTTAAAATCTGTGAGTTTAAAACCCACAAAAATGCTGTTTAGTCAGAGTTTTCAAAGTGGCATACCCACTAGAAGAAAAGCTTATTCAAGTAAGGTGATTGTAAGGGGGTTATGTCAAATTAGAGCCTGGGGTAATTAGCTGACTGGATTACATGAGCCTGAAGGCTTGGGGCTGTGGTGGCACTGAGTGAAGCAGCAGCAAGGGCTGTTTTGGGGTGAGTGTGATGTTGCCTGTGCATAATGCTGTCTTTGGCCAACTCAGCTCTGTCATGGCCAGGGCTTTAAAGGCCACAAAATGTTACTTCTCATGATGAGAAGACCAAGTACATCACCTGAGCAGCATGTGTTTAACTCTGTTCATAATACCTTACAGTGCTGCTGATATCTTGGCTCCCAGGAGCTTGTCCCAAGGTTACACACCAGGTTGTGTGCAGGGGTATCATGTGACAGTGACAGGACAGGCTGGTGAGGCAAGACACTACAACTGTGCTGTCTCAGCTGTGCCAGCAGTGTGTTTAATGTGAACCCTGGGCTGCTTTCAGCCAAGAAGAACAACAGCTAAGAGCCAGGAAAACCAGCTGCTTGGCAGCTGATGAACTGGCTGGCTGGGTAAAGGAGGAACTGTTCCCATTTTCCCTGGGAGCTGGAAAGAAGAGTGGTTGTGTGATGGGTGCTGCAGAGTTCCCCAAGCCAGGGGTCAATCCCCTGGCTCCCACCTCAGCAGGGAGCAGGCAGGTTGGGCTGGGTGTTGCACAGCTTAGAGGTTTAAGGGGCTGACTGATCAGAGCTCTGGTTTGGGGCTAAGATACAACACAAGTGTAGTCCACCCTGCTGAATGGTTGTATAATTTAGATCCCAAAGCACCCATGGGTGTTGGGGTGTGTCATATTAACCACCTATATTTATAGGGTAGTGATAGGACAAGTGCACTGAGATGCTCCACTGGTGGGATTGCAAGTTGTGGCTGCCAAGTTGAGGCTGTAGTTTGGGGTTAAGATACAACACAAGTGTAGTCCACCCTGCTGAATGGTTGTATAATTTTGATCCCAAAGCACCCATGGGTGGTGGGGTGTGTTATATTAACCACCTATTATAGGGTAGTGATAGGCCAGTGCACTGAGATGCTCCACTGGTGGGATTGCAAGTTGTGGCTACCAAGTTGAGGCTGTAGTTTGGGGTTAAGATACAACACAAGTGTAGTCCACCCTGCTGAATGGTTGTATAATTTAGACCCCAAAGCACCCATGGGTGTTGGGTGTGTTATATTAACCACCTATTATAGGGTAGTGATAGGCCAGTGCACTGAGATGCTCCACTGGTGGGATTGCAAGTTGTGGCTGCCAAGTTGAGGCTGTAGTTTGGGGTTAAGATACAACACAAGTGTAGTCCACCCTGTTGAATGGTTGTATAATTTAGACCCCAAAGCACCCATGGGTGTTGGGGTGTGTTATATTAACCACCTATTATAGGGTAGTGATAGGCCAGTGCACTGAGATGCTCCACTGGTGGGATTGCAAGTTGTGGCTGCCAAGTTCAGAGCTGAAGGTGCTAACAGGTCTTGTTGCAGGGTGACATCTCCTCTGCCTGTTGTTCACCTTAGTGATTTGTGGGACTTTGATCTAGGAGCTTCCCTTGTTATCCTACACCTTTTCTACAGTGCAATCCAAAGCTGTCACTTGTCATTTAAATGCTGTGTGTCATTTGCACAGCAAATCCATTCCCAGAGCTTTGCCTCCTGGCAAGGCTTCCTTTGGGATGCAGATTTCCACACTGTGGGATGTGTGGAAGTGCCTAGTAGCTTGAAACAGTTGGGTGCTTCCTCCTTTCATGGTTTTATCTCTACAGGGAAGCACAGAGGTTATGCAGCTTGTCAGAGGGTGTCTGACAGAGTGGCACCCTGAACTTGGACCTCTAATCCTCGTTGAGTGTCTCAGGGATGGGTGTTCTGGTGAAATGTTATTCCAGATTTCTCCACTTCTCAATTTCTAGAGCCAAACTTGCTTACCAGAAAGCAGCTACTTCATCTTTATATTGAGCTTATGCCACTTGACCTTGCCTTGGGAAGCTGTAGTGAGAGATGGGTGCTTAGCAGGGCATAGGTATGGAATAGTGCAAAGGGAGGGGGAAGAGGGAATACATACTGTTTGTACTGCAGTTCTCAACTGGCAAGTTCAGGTGGAGGGTGTCCTTGCCCATGGCAGGGGGCATTGGAATTAGATGACCTTTAAGGTCCCTTCCAGCCCAAACCTTTATGTGATTCCTGTACAGGAAAGACATGGAGCTGTTGGAGCAAGTCCAGAGGAGGCCACAGAGATGCTCAAGGGACTGGAGCACCTCTCCTGTGAAGCCAGGCTGAGAGAGTTGGCCTGAGTCAGACTGGAGGCTCTGGGGGGACCGAATTACAGCCTTCCAATCCTTAAAGGGGTCCTGCAGGAAGGTGGGGGAGGGGCTGGTCCCCAGGGAGTGCAGGGACAGGACACAGGTGATGGTTCAAGCTGAACCAGGGCAGGGTTGGGTCAGACATGAGGAAGGAATTCTTTACTCTGAGGGTGGGGAGGCCCTGGCACAGGGTGCCCAGAGAGGCTGTGGGAGCCCCTGGAGCCCTGGCAGGGCTCAAGGCCAGGTTGGATGGGGCTTGGGGCACCTTGGGCTAGTGAGGGTGTCCCAGCCCACGGCAGGGGGTTGGGACTAGGTGATCTTTGAGGTACCTTCCAACCCAAAGCACTCTGATTCCGTGTGACCTACTGAAGAGTATGCTGCATTCAACACCCCATTCCTCCCCCTCTGCTCTGCCCTGGTCAGGCCCTACCTGGAATACTGTGTCCAGTTCTGGGCTCCCTGGGATAAAAAAGACAGGGATCTCCTGAAGAGAGTCCAGAGAAGAGCGAAGGGGTAGTGAAGAGAGCTTTTGGGATGAACTGGTGCTGAGTTCGGGTGGGAGTGGGACACTCAAGCCCTGTCAGGAGTAAGTCTGGATGCTCTTGGGAGTTTTCAAGTAAAGGGATTTCTTACCAGAGCACTGCCCTCTAGTTTGGAGCTCTGTGTCATGTCAGGCTTGCCATGGCAAGACTTTTTGCATCTGAAGGGACTTGTTAATGTGAGTCAGACCATTGGGGGTCCTGTTGGGTGACAGGGTGGCCATGAGCCAGCAGAGTGCCCTGGGGGCTGAGAGAGACAATGGGATCCTGGGGGGCATCAGGAGGAGTGTGGGCAGCAGGTCACAGGAGGGGATCCTCCCCCTCTGCTCTGCCCTGGTCAGGCCCCACCTGGAGTGTTGTGTCCAGTGCTGGGCTCCCTGGGATAAAAAGGACAGGGATCTCCTGGAGAGAGTCCAGAGAAGGGCTATGAAGATGATGAAGGGCCTGGAGCATCTATCCTATGAGGAAAGGCTGAGAGAGCTGGGGCTGTTCAGCCTGGAGAAGAGAAGACTGAGGGGGGACCTGATCAATGGTTATAAATATCTTAAGTCTGGGGTGCAGGGGGAATTGGCCAGCCCCTTTTCAGTGTCTGTGGGGACAGGACAAGGGGCAATGGCTGCAAATTGGAGCACAGGGAGTTCCACACCAACATGGGGAGGAACTTTTCCCCAGTGAGGGTGAGGGAGCCCCAGGACAGGCTGCCCAGGGGGTGTGGAGTCTCCTTCTCTGGAGAGATTCCAGCCCCATCTGGATGCCTGTTTGTGCAGTATGAGCTGGGGAGCTGCTTTGTCAGGGGGGTTGGACCCCATGAGCTCTTGAGGTCCCTTCCAACCCCTAAGATTCTGTGATCTTGCTGCCATAGCAGGGCCCTGACAATAAATTCCTCTCCTCAAGTAACACAGAGCATTGCTGTTTGAGTACAGAATTGTCCCCTCATGGTTCCCCTTTCCTTCTGCAGGTATCATTGAAAGAGATGAAACCCCCATGGAGAAGGAAATCGCCCGTCTCCATCGAGCAGACTTTGAATTCTCTGACATATTTTACTTCTGCAGAAAAGGCTTTGAGGCCATTGTGGAAGATGAAGTCACCCAAAGGTTTTCCTCTGAAGAGCTGGTTTCTTGGAATCTTCTCACAAGGACTAATGTCAACTTTCACTACATCAGCCTGAGGCTGACTGTTGTGTGGGTCGTTGGGGTGATAGTGCGGTACTGCTTTCTGCTGCCCCTACGGTAAGCTCCTGGCTACTGAGGGACTCTGCCAGCCTAGGAACATGTCAAGGTGGTTTTGTGGGACATGTCATCTCAGCTTTTTTTAATCCAAAGGCAGCATTAAGAAGTACAGAAGATGAACAAGGGGGAATGGAATGAAGCTGAAGGAGCGAAGGGTTAGATTAGATCTTAGGGAGAAGCTCTCTATAGAGTAGTGAGGGGCTGGAAGGGGCTGTGCAAGTGAGTGACAGGGCTGGGAATATCCCTCTGTACTCCACAGTACCAGGAAAATTTCAGCCCTGAGTTGTGTTGAATAGGCTGGAGAAGTTTGAGTCCATGTCTGGCTTCTTTCCAGAATGCTCCAGATACCTAATTCTCTTCAGCCTGGAGAAGAGAAGGCTGGGGGAGGACCTCATTGCAGCCTGCCAGTCCCTGAAGGGAGCAGAGACACAGGAGGGGAATCAGCTTGTTCAAGGGCAGAGCCTGGCAGGACAAGGGGGCTGGAGTGAAGCTGGAGGAGGGAAGGGTGAGAGGAGAGATTGGGGGGAAGTTCTTTGCAGAAAGAGTGGTGAGGGGCTGGAAGGGGCTGCCCTGAGAGGGGGTGGGTGCCCCGTGTCTGGAGGTGTTGAAGGCCAGGTTGGCTGGGGCCCTGGGCAACCTTGTGTAGCTCCAGGCCTGAGGTTGGTGTCCCTGCCTGTGGCAGGGGGTTGGAGCTCCGTGATCCTTGGGGTCCCTTCCAACCCAGCCCAGTCTGGGATTCTATGAACCACTTAAACTCACTTTTGAATCACAGGATCACAGAGTTGTAGGGGTTGGAAGTGAAGAAGCCATTCAGAATGTTTTTATCTTGCTGTTTAATGTGGAGGGTAGATTAAGGCCTAGTGGTCATCTCCTCTGCTAATGGTTCCTCTACAAAGTCATTTGTATTGGCAGCATAAGTTGGGTGAACTCTGAAGTTCCTGATCCTCTGTGCATCAGGGTATCTGAATCTGCTGCCCTTGCTAGGCTGTGACTTTGAGCAGTGTGTCAGGGAATTGCTGATTGCAAGCACTGGCTGTGTCAGGTATCTGAGGAATACTTTAATTCCTTCAGCCACTTTCTATTTTAAAGGGTAAAATGATATTCAAATGTGGAAAACTACTTACTTTGATTTAATGTCTGTTCTGCCTGTAGCTTTACCCTTGCTGCCATTGGGATTACCTCAATGATTGTGGGGACAACAGTGGTAGGACAGCTGCCAAACAGCAGGTAGGTACTGTGTGAGAGGGATCAGCCTGCCAAGTTGTGTTATGCAAACAGCTCAAGATTAGGGCTGGAGAGATTTTACAAGTCACAGACTACTGATAGTCCACCCACAAACTTGGAGCTTTGCTTTTTGTGGCATTTTGGACTTGGGCTGGGGCTGGCCTCTTGCCAGGCTTGGCACTGGTTGGTGATTTCTGGCCTTCTCTTGCTGTCATGAGAGACTCAAAGGGAGTGTTGTAGGTAAGATAACAGTGCAAAGACCAAAAAATACCCAGTGAGATTGACAGCCTTGCCTAGGTCACACCAGGGTATGGCATGTGTTGGCTGACCTGCTGGAGCAAGTGAGGGACAGAGCTGGGAATATCCCTCTGTACTCCAGAGTACCAGGAAAATTTCAGCCCTGTGTCCAGAGCTGGGGCCCCAATGTATGAAAGATGTGGAACTGGTGGAGAGGGGTCAGAGGAGCCACGGAGATGCTCAGAGGGCTGGAGCAGCTCCCCTCTGGAGAGAGGCTGAGGGAGCTGGGCTGGGTCAGCCTGGAGCAGAGAAGGCTGTGGGGGGACCTCATTGCAGCCTGACAAGTTATTTTACATACTGCACCACCAGCAGCAGTAAATAGGGATTTACTGGTTACAAAGACAAAGGCATCACTAACAGGAACTAACTTCCTGGGCTCCATCAGCAGAGGGGTGGCAGCAGGGACAGGGAGGGGATTGTCCCTCTCTGCTCTGCCCTGGGAGGCCCCAGCTGGATCCTGTGTCCAGAGCTGGGGCCCCCAATGCAAGAGAGATGTGGGGCTGTTGGAGAGGGGTCAGAGGAGCCACGGAGATGCTCAGAGGGCTGGAGCAGCTCCCCTCTGGAGAGAGGCTGAGGGAGCTGGGCTGGGTCAGCCTGGAGCAGAGAAGGCTGTGGGGGGACCTCATTGCAGCCTGCCAGTGCCTGAAGGGAGCAGAGACACAGGAGGGGAATCAGCTTGTTCAAGGGCAGAGACTGGCAGGACAAGGGGGCTGGAGTGAAGCTGGAGGAGGGAAGGGTGAGAGGAGAGATTGGGGGGAAGTTCTGTGCAGAGAGAGTGGTGAGGGGCTGGAAGGGGCTGCCCAGAGAGGGGGTGGGTGCCCCGTGTCTGGGGGTGTTGAAGGCCAGGCTGGCTGGGGCCCTGGGCACCCTTGTGTAGCTCCAGGCCTGAGGTTGGTGTCCCTGCCTGTGGCAGGGGGTTGGAGCTCTGTGCTCCTTGGGGTCCCTCCCAACCCAGCCCAGTCTGGGATTCTCTGATCTGTGCTTTCTTCCAGTGTGAAAAGCTATCTGAGTGAGATGGTGCACCTCACCTGCTCCCGCATCCTTGTCAGAGCCCTGTCTGGTACCATCCATTACCATAACAAGTGAGTAAGCTGATGTTACCATAGCAAAACTCTCTGTGTGTGTGTGTGTGCATACTTCTATGTGTATCCCATTTGAAAGGGGACATCTCTCTCCTGACCTGCAGGTTAATATCATGCTCAATACTAACTCACTTGACAGCTTTCTGGAATGTTCTGTGTGTGATGGGGTGCTTAGTGTATGGGTCTAATGAAAAAAAAATGCTGTCATTGCAGGGAAAACAAACCTCAGAAAGGAGGAATTTGTGTTGCCAACCACACATCCCCCATAGATGCAATCATTCTGACAAATGATGGATGCTATGCTATGGTAAGAGGAGTGGTGACTGCAGCAGAGGGGGAGAGAGTCTAGCAAAGGGGAAGATTGTGGGTGTCAGGGTACAGCCCCAGGCAGCAGCTGAGCACCATGAGCTGCTCTCACCCCTCCAGAGGAGAAGAGGGCAGAGCCTCCATGGGTTGGGATAAGGACAGTTTGTTGGTGACACAGCAAAAAAAAAAAGCCCAGGACAAAGTACACACAGAATCCCAGACTGGTTTGGGCTGGAAGGGACCTCAAAGATCATCTAGTTGAACCCCTGCAATGGGCAGGGACACCCCCCACCAGCCCAGGGTGCCCAAAGCCCCATCCAACCTGACCTTGAACCCTGCCAGGGATCCATGGGCAGCCACAGCTTCTCTGGGCACCCTGTGCCAGGGCCTCCCCACCCTCAGAGTACAGAATTCCTTCCTCCCATCAGCATCCCTCTCCTGTGGGGTGCTGAAAGGCTCACACAGTGATAACACTGAGGGCTGACCTGTTACCCTACTGCACTTGAACTGTCCCAGAGCCCCTCCAGCCCCTGTGGAGTGATGCCACCTGGTGTGGAGAACAGCCTGGGCTAACTCAGCTCCCCTGTGCTGCCTGCTTGGGGAAGTTAACTCTGTCCTGGATGGAACCAGGACAGTGATGGTGACTGTGGAGCTCAGAACTCAACTTTCACAGTAGAGATGCTCACATGAGCCCTAATCAGTGAAGGGAAATGTAGAAATTATGTGGATCTTGGTCTCCAGGTTCCATGCTGGTGAAGTCCCAGCAGTGTCAATACCTGAGGAATGCTTCCATACCCACATGACTTGTGTCCTCCTGTGTGTTTGGGTTCTTTGGGAGGGGAGTGGGATGCAGAAGAGGAACTTGTTGCTTTTTGGGCGTCTCAAACGCTGATGTTTTTCCTTGGGGCTTGCAGGTTGGCCAGGTCCACGGGGGACTAATGGGAGTTATTCAGAGAGCCACAGTCAAGGCCTGTCCTCACGTCTGGTTTGAGCGCTCGGAGATGAGAGACCGCCATCTAGTGACAAAACGGTGAGCTGTGGGGTGTGAGCCAGCACCACCCGGTGCCTGAGGGGCTGTGAGAGGCTGGCCATCCCCAAACTCTCTGAGCAAAGGCCAGATGAGGGGTTCAACCTTTGGGAAGCCCAAGAAGCTGAGATTCCAGTTCCCCGTTTCACCTTGCAACCTTGGGATCTTGAGAGCCAAAGGCTGACTCCTGAAAGCATCTGGTGGTTGTATTCCAAACAATTACTGCTTGTAACTTGGATCCTTGGGATTAATTAGCATTTATCTGCAATTCCACATTAGCATGGGCTGGAGTGATGCAGGGTGTTGCATGTTGGTCAGTGTAGGTAGGAGTGGGAGCAATCAGTTGCTGGGCAGCAGCTCTTAGAGTGAGTTGGAGGGGTGGAGCAGCAAGCTCAGTGTGACCTGAATATGGAACCTGTTTTGGCAGGGGGTTTGGACCCAATGATCTCTTGAGGTCCCTTCCAACCCCTGTGAGCCTGTGATCTGCTTGCTTGTGTAGCCTTTGGTACAGTGACAAAATGCCAGGCTGCTGAGGAAGGCTTGGGAAGTTCCTACAGGATGGAACCATTCAGACACAGGTTGTGGTGAGGTTTGGGATGCAGCAGATCATTGCAAAACATCTCATTTGGGTAGCTGTCAGCATAAATAACAGCTAATGACTTCAGGTAGATGTTTGGGAAGGGTGAGAAGAGGATACTTCAACTTCTGGGGCTTTCTGTTGGAGAGAAGATACTGATGGAGTAAAAAAATAGTCATGATATGAATTGTATCAACTCTTATAGTGGCTCACAACTTTGAATGGGATGGAAGGGCCCTCCAGAGCCCGTGGGGTCCGACCCCCTGCCAAAGCAGGGTCCCTAGGACAGGGCAGGGCTGGAATCTCTCCAGAGAAGGAGACTCCACACCCCCTGGGCAGCCTGTCCCAGGGCTCCCTCACCCTCACTGGCAAGAAGTTCTGCCCCACATTGGGGTGGAACTCCCTGTGCTCCAACTTGAGGCCATGGCCCCTTGTCCTGTCCCCACAGCCACTGAGAAGAGGCTGCCCATGGCCCCCTGTGTCCCAGCCTTCAGCTATTGATCCCCAGTGATCAGATCCCCTCTCAGTCTCTTCTCTCCAGGCTGAACAGCCCCAGCTCCCTCAGCCTTTCCTTGTTTGGATGAGGATGTCTGGTTTTATAACCATGTCTGGTTATAAATCTGAGCTGCTTACCAAGGCAGTTCCCTGCAGAATGCCACCAAAAGCATACCTGTGACCACGTAGGACAGTCATAGAAGTTCTGCCTAATTTTTAAAGGGCTTTAGGTGGATTTTGACAGGTTTGACAAGTTTAGGAGTCACATATTGTGTTCAGTTCTGGGCTCCCTGGTGTAAAAAGGACAGGGATCTCCTGGAGAGAGTCCAGAGAAGGGCTATGAAGATGATGAAGGGCCTGGAACATCTATCCTGTGAGGAAAGGCTGAGAGAGCTGGGGCTGTTCAGCCTGGAGAAAAGAAGACTGAGGGGGGACCTGATCAATGTTTATCAATATCTTAAGCATGGGGTGCAGGGGGAATTGGCCAGCCCCTTTTCAGTGTCTGTGGGGACAGGACAAGGGGCAATGGCTGCAAATTGGAGCCCAGGAAGTTCCACACCAACATGGGGAGGAACTTTTCCCCAGTGAGGGTGAGGGAGCACAACTCTGGTTCTGTGATTTTTAAAAAAATTAAGGAATTCATTAAGAAATGAACCTTTGCATAACACTCTTTTAATGAAGGTATTTTCTTGCAGGCTGACTTAATGACATGCACTTGTTGACTTTCCTGACAGCCAGGAACAAGATAATATGGAGGGAAGAAAATAACTGTTGCCTCAGTGTAAGGCTCTGGGGGCCTAAGGGATGGTTTGCAGAAAGCCTCAGGCTTGTCAGAAGCAGAGAAGTGGGTACAAATTAGTGTCCAGTAAAAGGTTTTGGTTTCAAACAAATGTGTTTATCCATCAAGTTATTTTTAATACACCTGCCTGAGGAAAGAAGAGTGGAAACAAGCTGTTCTTAAGCTTTCCTTCTGCTTCCACAGGCTCAGGGAACATGTGGCAGATAAAACCAAGCTCCCCATCTTAATTTTTCCAGAAGGTAAGAAGCTCCTTCTCACCATTCAGTCTAGATATCACCCCTGTTCTCTTCTCATGGCTTCCAGTTTTCAAATGTGTCTTCAACTCTGACTTAGATTTGATTAGAATCATAGCATGGCATGGGTTGGAAGGGACCCCAAGGGTCACAGAGCTCCAACCCCCTGCCACAGGCAGGGACACCAACCTCAGGCCTGGAGCTACACAAGGTTGTCCAGGGCCCCAGCCAACCTGGCCCTGAACACTTCCAGGGATGGGGCACCCACCCCCTCTCTGGGCAGCCCCTTCCAGCCCCTCACCACTCTCTCTGCAAAGAACTTCCCCTAATATCCAATCTAACCCTTCCTTCCTTTAGTTTAAATCCATCCCCCTTGTCCTGCCATAGGACATTCTTGTTCTCCATCTTTAATAGGAGATTGCTCAGAGACAACAGAATTCTGTCCCTGGCTGTTGGGTCTCCTGGCTGAAGCTGTAGGCAGAAGAATGGGAAGATTGTTTCTTTTCAATACCAATTCATTGTCCTACAGATCTAACTAACCTCAGCCCTTGTGCATTTTGTCTTGCCCATGTTCAGGCTTCATTCAGGGAGTCAGTCACAAGACAAAAGAATGAAAGCAAACATGGGAGAGATGCCCAACTTGCCCACAAAGGGCCTGCATTTGCTCCTCAGTGAGTTGTAAGACCTGTAGGTTGATGGAGTGTTGCTACTGAAGTATGGTAGGCTGTGTGGAATAATGACTCCAGTTTTGTTCTTGGACAGGCACCTGCATAAACAATACATCTGTGATGATGTTCAAGAAGGGAAGCTTTGAAATAGGAGGGACAATCTATCCTGTTGCAATCAAAGTAAGTCAAAAGAGCTGGCTGATGGATGGCAAGGTTTGGGATCTTGGTTTTGTCAGGGTGGAGGGGAGCTGTCTCATGCTAATGAAAGCACAGTAGCTCTGGCTGTAGGTGGCTCCTAGAGTGCTAGTAGCTGAAATGGAAGTGAAGTCTTCAGCCTGTGGAGCCTTGCTGGTAGCACCCAGTGGGGCCAGCTTCTCCCTCCAGAAAGGTGGAATGAAGGGAGATCCAGATAGTCCTTCCCAGTGCTGAAGGGAAGCATGTGGCTCACAGCAGGCTTAACTCTTTGGTTGTTTGGAGAAATTGGTGACATCTGCTGCTGGTTCTCCTTTGTTAATCACAAGCAGCACAAATAAGTACAGGCTAATTTGCATAAAGCTTTGTTCTAAGCAAACATGTTAATTGTGAATCTTCTCAGGCTGAGAAGGACCTGGGGGTGTTGGTTGACTGAATATGAGTCAGTAGTGTGGCCAAGAAGGCCAACAGCATCCTGGCTTGTATGAAAAATAGTGTGGCCAGCAGGTCTGGGGAGGGGATTGTGCCCCTGGGCTGGGCACTGGGGAGGCTGCAGCTCCAGTTCTGGGCCCCTCACTGCAAGAAGGACATGGAGGTGCTGGAGTGTGTCCAGAGAAGGGCAACCAGGCTGGGGAAGGGGCTGGAGGGCAAATCCTCTGAGGAGCAGCTGAGGGAGCTGGGGGTGTTGAGCCTGGAGAAGAGGAGGCTGAGGGGAGACCTTCTCCCCATCCACCTCCCCTGCCCTGCCAGGAGGGTGCAGAGAGGTGGGGGATGGTCTCTGCAGCCAGGGGACAGGAGATGGGACGAGGGGCAATGGGCTCAAGCTGTGCCAGGGCAGGGGCAGCTCAGCTGGGAGGGCCAAGTTCTTCCCTGGCAGAGTTGTGGGGCTGTGGCACAGGCTGCCCAGGGAGGGGGCTGAGTCCCCACCCCTGGGGGTGTTTAACAGAGGGGAGATGAGGTGCTCAGGGATCTGGTTCAGCACAGGACAGGGATGGTTGGACTCAATGATCCTAAAGGTCTTTTCCAACCTTGTGAGTATGTGATTCTCTTACTCTGGCATGTGACTGAGAGCATTTGCTTCAGATCTGAGACTGGCAGTGATGAGCTGTGGGGAAGGGGTTCATTTAACTTGGTTTTGGTGATCTCTTCCAGTATGACCCTCAGTTTGGAGATGCCTTCTGGAACAGCAGCAAATACAACATCGTGAGCTACCTGCTGCGAATAATGACCAGCTGGGCCATTGTCTGCAACGTCTGGTACATGCCACCCATGGTCAGAAAGGTATGCAAGCATCTGGTTGACTGATCTCTGTTTAAGAACCTGACTCCACTAGTCCTCTCTCTACTCTTTTCTTTAATTTATTTTTCCCCCAGAACCCCTACTCACCCCTTGTCTGAAAATGAAAGGTTTTAATCTGGACTTCTGTTAGTGTTGCCTTTGTGTGCAGCTTAATACCATCAGCAGAACATCAGCTATGCAAAGGATAGCAGTAAATACAGTGCTACTCACAGTAGCAATGCTATGAGTGTTCCATCCTCTTGGAACAAATTTCCCCCAATTTCAACACTTCAGGGGAAAAAGAAGTGAACTTAGATTGGAGCATCAGGTTGTGTTGGTGTGATAAGGGTTGGGTTGCTTGGCAGGGAGCTAATTTGATGAGGCAGCAGATGAAAAGTGCTATGGGAGTTTGTTTGATTCACTATCTGCTTTGTGTTTGGATTTATCACCCTTGAAGGAAGGTGAAGATGCTGTTCAGTTTGCCAACAGAGTGAAGTCAGCCATTGCTCGCCAAGGAGGACTGACTGAACTGCCCTGGTGAGTGATGCCACCCAGGCTAGACTCCATGGGCTGCTTGTCAGTTTCAGAGGTGCTTTGTGACAAATAGAAGTGCTCATGGTTATCTAACTCAGGAGGAAACAAGGGAGTAACTTCACATGCAGGGATGTGAAAGTAAAAAGAAATAACTACAAATCAAAAAATGCCTAGAGCTGTTGGAGCATGCAGCTCTCATGCAGCAGGAGGAGGGGGAGCAGCCCTGGGGCAGCAGCAGGAGGAGGGGGAGCAGCCCTGGGGCAGCAGCAGGAGGAGGGGGAGCAGCCCTGGGGCAGCAGCAGGAGGAGGGGGAGCAGCCCTGGGGCAGCAGCAGGAGGAGGGGGAGCAGCCCTGGGGCAGCAGCAGGAGGAGGGGGAGCAGCCCTGGGGCAGCAGCAGCAGGAGGAGGAGGGGGAGCAGCCCTGGGGCAGCAGCAGCAGGAGGAGGAGGGGGAGCAGCCCTGGGGCAGCAGCAGCAGGAGGAGGAGGGGGAGCAGCCCTGGGGCAGCAGCAGGAGGAGGGGGAGCAGCCCTGGGGCAGCAGCAGGAGGAGGAGGGGGAGCAGCCCTGGGGCAGCAGCAGCAGGAGGAGGAGGGGGAGCAGCCCTGGGGCAGCAGCAGCAGGAGGAGGGGGGGAGCAGCCCTGGGGCAGCAGCAGCAGGAGGAGGGGGAGCAGCCCTGGGGCAGCAGGAGGAGGGGGGGAGCAGCCCTGGGGCAGCAGGAGGAGGAGGGGGAGCAGCCCTGGGGCAGCAGGAGGAGGAGGGGGAGCAGCCCTGGGGCGGCGGCAGCAGGAGGAGGAGGGGGAGCAGCCCTGGGGCAGCAGCAGCAGGAGGAGGAGGGGGAGCAGCCCTGGGGCAGCAGCAGCAGGAGGAGGAGGGGGAGCAGCCCTGGGGCAGCAGCAGGAGGAGGAGGGGGAGCAGCCCTGGGGCAGCAGCAGCAGGAGGAGGGGGAGCAGCCCTGGGGCAGCAGCAGCAGGAGGAGGAGGGGGAGCAGCCCTGGGGCAGCAGCAGCAGGAGGAGGGGGGGAGCAGCCCTGGGGCAGCAGCAGCAGGAGGAGGAGGGGGAGCAGCCCTGGGGCAGCAGCAGCAGGAGGAGGAGGGGGAGCAGCCCTGGGGCAGCAGCAGCAGGAGGAGGAGGGGGAGCAGCCCTGGGGCAGCAGCAGCAGGAGGAGGGGGAGCAGCCCTGGGGTGGCAGCAGGAGGAGGAGGGGGAGCAGCCCTGGGGCAGCAGCAGCAGGAGGAGGAGGGGGAGCAGCCCTGGGGCAGCAGCAGCAGGAGGAGGGGGAGCAGCCCTGGGGTGGCAGCAGGAGGAGGAGGGGGAGCAGCCCTGGGGCGGCAGCAGGAGGAGGAGGGGGAGCAGCCCTGGGGCAGCAGGAGGAGGAGGGGGAGCAGCCCTGGGGTGGCAGCAGCAGGAGGAGGAGGGGGAGCAGCCCTGGGGTGGCAGCAGCAGGAGGAGGAGGGGGAGCAGCCCTGGGGCAGCAGCAGGAGGAGGAGGGGGAGCAGCCCTGGGGCTGCAGCAGGAGGAGGAGGGGGAGCAGCCCTGGAGCAGCAGGAGGGGAGCTTCACCTAAAGGCTTGATGCTTTCAAAGAAGGCCCCCTCACAGTTGCTTGGCATGCTGAGTTTAAGGAGCAGAAAGGAAGATAACTTGGCAAAACTAACTATAAAAGTATAAAGCCCAGGGCTTGAGGCTTTCTGCTCCTCCTTTCTCATCTCCTATCTCAGTGGGTAGGAGCATGATGCCTGGATTTCATTTTCCTGGTGAACACCATGGTGAAAGGATTCAATTGGAGGTGCAGTTGACCCTCCAAATTTGTAAGGCAAGAGACACTGTGGTGTTGCACAGGATTGATTAGTCTAGGGAAATAGCATCCCACATTGGCCAAGATACCTATGGTAGGTACAACCTGTTACCAGCATGAGTAGCCTGCTTTAATGGGCTAAACTCAACTGGGATTGCATAAGCATTATGACTTGAAGTAAATGTTTTAATAAACATGCTTAAACTTGGATGTTCTACAAGTTCTGAAGAAAAACTGCCTTAATCTTTTAGGTTGAGACTCTTAGAGTTGACCCAAGGTAGTTAATATAGTAAATAATACACAGTAGTGCTAACAATTGTGATGAGTTACTCTTCTCTCCTGCTCTTCTCTCCCTTCTCTCCAGGGATGGAGGCCTCAAACGTGCAAAAGTCAAAGATACTTTCAAAGAAGAACAGCAGAAAAACTACAGCAAGATGCTAGTGAGGAATGGATCAATAGGAAGTCTGCCTCCAGGAACAGTCTCAGACTGAAGGATGATGCCTCTTCCAAACTCATTTTGCACAACCCAGCCTTAGCAGGAATAAGATTGTTTTTCTAAATTTAAAAGACAAAACCAACCCAACCCTCCACAAAAACTGGAGCAGCAAAACCCCTCACTGTGTGTATGCACAGCCTCTGGTGCAGAGCCTGCCAGAGGCAGAGCCTCTGTTACCCCTTCTCATTCCCCTGCCCCTCCCCATCTTCATGTGATGATGCACTGCAGCTCCTGCTGTCCTTGAGCTGAATGTGTTGAGAGCTGAGAGGAGAGGAAAGAAGCACCACAGCTGTCTTCTGAGTTTGTAAGGATGGAAGGAAGTAAGCTGAAGAGATGCAGTCCAGGACACTGGCTGTGAAGATACCTCTTTGCTCATGGTACTTTGAAGCTTTAAACTTAAAATTTTGTCTTTTATTTCCTGTTGCTCACACAGACTTCTGGTTGTAGTTGACTTCACATGTTTTAGGAATGTTGTCAGAACTGAGAGATTGACTCTTTTGCTTAGCTTGCACCTGGATGTGCAAAGGCTGCAGGGTCCCCCCCAGCCCCAAAAAGGATGGGAAGGCAGCTGCCCTGCCAAAGCACAGCTCACAGACCATGAGGAATTTGGTGGCCTTATCCTGTGGTATTATTGAGAACTGCTAACTGAGGGAAGATTAAGGGGCAAGTCCTCAATCCTCCCTGCCCACTGCTACTGTCAAAACTTGCTTTCCTTAGATCTGGAAGAGTAAAGGTAAGATGCAGGAAGCATCTGGATAACAGAAATTCATCTGTTCTGACCTATGAAGTGGGTTTTCAAGACTACCTTGCTGCAGAAATTGCTGCTTGTGGCATAAAGATCTCCAAGAGCACCACTCCAGAAAGACATTTTGGTGTTTATCTGGGCCAGCAATAGCTATTATTAAACATAGGATCCATAAGTCACCTATGATACAAGATGTGGCATGTTCAAACCTGCACCATATTGCTGTCTGAATGTAAAAGAGAAATAAATTCTATATTTCTAATGGGTCTTGTGTGGCATTTATACTCTTTAAATGTCTCTAAATAAGCTGTACTTGCTGAAAACTACACATTAGGGCTGTGGAAGCATCAGTCAGTGTGAGATAAAAGGATGAATTGTAGTTGAGCTCTTTTTAATCTGACTTTTTAAAACTTCTTTTTCTCTTCCCCTCAGACTGTAAGGAACATACATGGCTTAGTGTTTATCTAGAGTAGGAGTGACTCATGCAGGCTGAACTGGAAATGACAACATGAAGCCATTACCAGAGAGACTCAACTAATGAATTTAAAATTAACTGGAAAACAACTAGACCTTCTAAATTTGTAACAAACTGACTACACTTGTAAGTAGCCTATTCCTCCAGTGAGGAGATTTGTTTCAGCTTAATGCTACCAAAGAAAAACCACCTCACTGTGGCTAAGTTGAAAACTGTAGTAGAACATAGCCTCCCAGAAGAGGGTTCCTGATTCCTTTTACATTCTCCCTCAGCCCAGGGATTTACACAAGGATAAATATATTGAGTTATGGAATGCTACATAGGCATGTATCATCCTTTTATTTTGGAAGCCTGATTGTGAAGCCTGTTGGAGGTATGTCACCTTGGAAGGACACATTGGGAAGAGGCTCTTGGGGAAATACTTTGAGGTTTAGCATGGCAGGCCTTTAAGAACAGAATTGTTTATGCTGAAAGGGTTGGAATGGTTTCTAGCTTAATGTGAACCCAGCTCAACTTGGAACTGAGGTTTTTTTCCTATTAAGATGAATTTACTACTATTAAGAAGAAACTTTGTCTCTGTGAGGGTGAGGGAGCCCTGGGACAGGCTGCCCAGAGAGGCTGGGGAGTCTCCTTCTCTGGAGACATCCAAACCCACCTGGATGTGTCCCTGTGGGATTTAGTCTGGGTGACCCTGCTCTGGCAGGGTGGTGGGACTGGATGAGCTTTCCAGGTCCCTTCCAACCCCTAATCTGTGATTCTGTGAACTAGCTATGCAAGGTTTGGGGCTAATGAATGTGTTTATCTTCATTTTTATCTTAATTTATGGATATTGGCTATGAGTTTGAGCTTTCCTGTGCTGCACTCATGGTGAGAAGCTTTATAGAGACAACTTAACCCTCTTCAAAACATACCTGTGTGTGTGCACATGCATGCACACACAATCCAGTTCAGGTAACACATTTTCTAATCTATAATATATATGAATAGTAGTGTGTGTGTATATGCATAGAGTACTGTGTCTAAGGTATAGATTGTGATGTATTTCTCTCTGGGTGGAGCAAATATTACTTGGGTGAAGGCTTAAATACATGATTCCTAAGAGAATCTTCACTGTTGGTTTATGGGCTGATGCCCCTCTGGTAGTTTTTGGAGTTGATCATCAGTGGTTGAACTGGAGTGGCTTTGGAGTCCTAACTGTGCTTGCTGGGGTGCCCTGTTGGGTGTGTATGTTTTTAGCAGCAGGATTTGAGCTTTGGGAGAGGTGCTGAAGGCTGCAGTTCACCTCTGCCTTGTGTCTTTTAAGGCAAAAAGTCTTCTAAAGTCAAAAGTTTGACAGTAAGGTAAGGCAGTGATGGTATGGCTTCAGCCTGGAGCACAGGGCGTTCCACACCAACATGGGGAGGAACTTTTCCCCAGTGAGGGTGAGGGAGCCCTGGGACAGGCTGCCCAGGGGGTGTGGAGTCTCCTTCTCTGGAGAGATTCCAGCCCTGCCCTGTGCTAGGGACCCTGCTTTGGCAGGGGGTTGGATTGATGGGCTCTGGGGGTCCCTTCCCACCCCTGTGATTCTGTACTGAAATGCCTGGGAAGCCAGTGGAGCTTGGTGACTCTTGGAATCTGTTGCATAGGGATGATATGGACCTACTGGGGGGATCCAGAGGAGGGTTGTGAAGATGTGAGGGCTGGAGCACCTCTCCTACAAAGCCAGGCTGAGAGAGTTGGGCTTGTTGAGCCTGGAGAAGAGGAGGCTCTGGTGGGATCTTACAGCTGCCCTCCAGTCCCTGGAGGGGTTACAGGAAAGCAGGAGAGGGCTGTTTAGGGGGACAGGGAGTGGGAGGATGAGGGGCAATGGTTTGAACTGAGAGAAGGGAGAGTTAGGTTAGCTATTAGGAATAGACTGTTTACTGTGAGGGGCTGTGAGGCAGTGGGACAGGCTGCCAGGAGAAGTTGTGGATGTCCCCTCCCTGGCAGTATTTAAGGCCAGGTTGGATGGGGCTGTGGGCACCCTGGGCTGGTGGAGGGTGTCCCTGCCCATGGCAGGGAGTTGGAACTAGATGGGCTTTGAGGTCCCTTCCAACCCAAACCAGCCTGGGATTGGTGAGGCTATTAAGCAGTACTGGTCCCAGCACAGCCTCTGAGGGCCACCACTTGGCTTGTACATGCAGATCAGTACATGCTGCAAACAGCAATCCCTGAGCACATGCAGTTGGACTTGGGAAGCCTCTAAAAATTCTTGGGCTGTCATTTCACTAATGATTTGGATGGCAAACTGTCTGTCAAGCCTCACAGTGAGGGTGAGCTCTGGGGTTTGTGCTTTCTGGGTGCTGCTGCTCCTGCAGAACGTGTCCATACCATTACCAGCTCTGCTTTGTTCCCATCCAGAATGACTTTTTCATTGTTTCCCTGAAATGAACATTCTAAAGAAGGCAGAAACATGACCTCCAGAGTCCAAATACAGACTCCAATGATTGTTCACTGTCTCCATCTTTTTATTAGATTTTCTGAGGCTTTTCCCCCTCCCCCTGATTTGCTGGATAAAATCCATACAAATGAAATACAAGCACAGTCAGTAAATAATAATGAAAAAGGAAATTCATTTTACAGAGAAGCCACTGAGTGTAGGACATCATCTGGAATGATGGTGATTTTTTTTTTTGCACAGCTCATGAAACTATTAGAGTCTTTCAGAATTAATATTTGGGCTCTATAATGGTTTATGTGACCTCTTCTTGGCCTTTGGCAAATAAGAGAAATGATACTGGTGAGGTACAACCTTATCTTTCTACCAGTCAGTGCAAATGGTCTTGCTTTGGGTAGTGAAGAGAGCTTTTGGGATGAACTGGTGCTGAGTTAGGGTGGGAGTGGGGCACTCAAGCCCTGTCAGGAGTAAGTCTGGATGCTCTTGGGAGCTTTCAAGTAAAGGGATTTCTTACCAGAGCACTGCCCTCTAGTTTGGAGCTCTGTGTCATGTCAGGCTTGCCATGGCAAGACTTTTTGCATCTGAAGGGACTTGTTAATGTGAGTCAGACCATTGGGGGTCCTGTTGGGTGACAGGGTGGCCATGAGCCAGCAGTGTGCCCTGGGGCTGAGAGAGACAATGGGATCCTGGGGGCATCAGGAGGAGTGTGGGCAGCAGGTCACAGGAGGGGATCCTCCCCCTCTGCTCTGCCCTGCTCAGGCCCCACCTGGAGTGTTGTGTCCAGTGCTGGGCTCCCTGGTGTAAAAAGGACAGGGATCTCCTGGAGAGAGTCCAGAGAAGGGCTATGAAGATGATGAAGGGCCTGGAGCATCTATCCTGTGAGGAAAGGCTGAGAGAGCTGGGGCTGTTCAGCCTGGAGAAAAGAAGACTGAGGGGGGACCTGATCAATGTTTATTAATATCTTAAGTCTGGGGTGCAGGGGGAATTGGCCAGCCCCTTTTCAGTGTCTGTGGGGACAGGACAAGGGGCAATGGCTGCAAATTGGAGCACAGGAAGTTCCACACCAACATGGGGAGGAACTTTTCCCCAGTGAGGGTGAGGGAGCCCTGGGACAGGCTGCCCAGGGGGTGTGGAGTCTCCTTCTCTGGAGAGATTCCAGCCCCATCTGGATGCCTGTCTGTGCAGTATGAGCTGGGGAGCTGCTTTGGCAGGGGGGTTGGACCCCATGAGCTCTCGAGGTCCCTTCCAACCCCTACAGCTCTGTGGTTCTGTGATTACTGAACAGTGACAGGCTTTAATGTGTTCTTTGTCTTCCAGGACTTGCCACCCTTCCATATTTTTGCCACATGTTTGTTGTGACCCAGTTTTTGGCTTGTTTTGGTGGGTTTTTCTAAACCTTCTCTGGCTATGCAGTTCTACACCTGATGGGTGGGTGGTTGGTGTGGGGTTTTTCCAAAGGAAGGCACAAGTTTTGTCACCAAAGGATGTTTTCTGCCTGTATTTCAGGTTTTATTTCCTCCTATTTATTTCCTCCTCTGCCTCCCTTGCCATACAATAGCAAATCACTGTCTCCTGCCATTAGTTCCACAGAAGCATGCTGAGATTGGCCCTGCCTTCTCCTCCCTCCATCCCAGGATAATGGATGAGCTGAGATGCTTGACAGCCCTGCATAAAGCAAGCATGATGGAGTGCAAACCCATGAGGGGACAGCTCTAGCCCAAAGCACCCCTTGCACCACAGACTCTAATTTTCTTCTTCAGGCTTTATCTCAGGCAGAGGTTCCACTTAATTACTGCACTGTGTACATTGGCTGGCTGGGCAGGGATTAATCCTTTCTAACAATCACAATCAAACCTCCACTCAGCTCCTGTTGCTGGGTTCATGCTTAGGTGAAAGGATGGGAATTCAGAAATGTGGGGGGTTTTTTGCCAGCAGAAGAAATTTCTTCCTCATTTTGCTCCACAATAATGATGATATCTTGAGAGGAAGAGTCTTGTTTAAAGAGGTAGTTAATCCCCAAGTTGGCCACATGAAGAAAACACTGATCAACTGAAGTCCTAAACCCACCTCTGTTCAACTGGGCTGGCTTAGGGTAAAAGTTAAACACTTTGTTTGGGGTTTTGGGGAGTGAGGGAGGATACTTAGGCTTCCAGGGTTGGCCAATGATTGGTGGGTGTTAGATGCTGTCTTGGGATGTCTGAAAACAATGTATGTTAATCTTTGGGTGCCAAAGGTTCTTTGGAAATTGGCCTTGATGCTTTGAGAAATGGAGAGCCCAAAGTTTTCAGGTTTAGTTCAGAACCCCCAGGTTGGAAAAGACCTTTAAGATCAAGTCCAACCATCCCTGTCCTGTGCTAAACCAGATCCCTGAGCACCTCATCTCCCCTCTGTTAAACCCCCCCAGGGGTGGGGACTCAGCCCCCTCCCTGGGCAGCCTGTGCCACAGCCCCACAACTCTGCCAGGGAAGAACTTTGCCCTCCCAGCTGAGCTGCCCCTGCCCTGGCACAGCTTGAGCCCATTGCCCCTCGTCCCATCTCCTGTCCCCTGGCTGAAGAGACCATCCCCCACCTCTCTGCACCCTCCTGGCAGGGCAGGGGAGGTGGGGAGAAGGGCTCCCCTCAGCCTCCTCTTCTCCAGGCTCAACACCCCCAGCTCCCTCAGCTGCTCCTCAGAGGATTTGCCCTCCAGCCCCTTCCCCAGCCTGGCTGCCCTTCTCTGGACACACTCCAGCACCTCAGTGTCCTTCTGATGGTGAGGAGCCCAGAACTGGACCCAGCACTCGAGGTGCAGCCTCCCCAGTGCCCAGCACAGGGGCACAATCCCCTCCCTAGAACTAGCATAGGCAGGGACCAGAGCTGTGAAACGACAGCTCATAGTTGAATTACAGTGAAGACATGACTAGGGACCCTGCCTTGGCAGGGGGTTGGACCCCATGGGCTCTGGAGGGCCCTTCCAACCCCTATGAGTCTGGGATTCTGTGATAGGACGAGGGGCAATGGGCTCAAGCTGTGCCAGGACAGGGGTAGCTCAGCTGGGAGGGCAAAGTTCTTCCCTGGCAGAGTTGTGGGGCTGTGGCACAGGCTGCCCAGGGAGGGGGCTGAGTCCCCAGCCCTGGGGGTGTTTAACAGATGAGGAGATGAGGTGCTCAGGGATCTGGTTTAGCATAAGACTTGATCTTAAGGATCTTTTCCAACCTTGGGATTCTGTGAAAGATAAAAGCATGCACTTCAACTCTATGTTTCATAATAGTTTACGACCTTAAACTGGATTAATCTTTCCTTGAGAGAGCTTTATTTGCCTTGCTACATCACCTGCTGAGATGAAACTGGGCAAAATGGCCTCTGGTGTCACTGGGCCCACTGCTGTGTGATGTCACCTTGTGTTTTAACCCCTTCCCCATAGGGCTGTGTTCCTCACAGCACCTTCTGTTCCTCCTGCCAAGTCTCCAGGCTTGTGGCTGTCCCTGGGATTTTTCATCTCTAAGGCCACCCTCCTCATCCTGTTACCTTCTGGCTGCTTGTGGAGCATCTTTTCCTGTAGGCTTAAAAGAGAGAGGGGGAGATACATCAGTAGATAGATAAAGAATAAGGTCATTTGTATATGGCACTGTGGTTCTTTAAGAAGATGGACTCTGTAGGGACTAAAACTCTGAGCCATTAAGAAAATTGCTATTTGAATTGGTTGTGACCCAGAGAGAAAGCAGAAGAAAGACATCCCAGGATGAGCCAGGAGTGCTGCCTTGAGAATGCCCTTCATAGCCCTGAGGGTTTCTTCATGGACATGTGGTGACAGTTCCAGCAGCCCTTGTACCAGCTTTCAGAGGTCCCCACCAGCCTCCTCATTGTGTGAGTCCTTAAAGGAGGGGTTAATGCTTCACACTCTTCAGCAGAAAGGTAAAATAAACTATTAGAGGTTACTGCTTGTGGTGGTGTGGGTGGCTGTGCTGTGGGGTTTCCCTGGGCAGTCTCTATCTTGGTGGTAAACCCCAGATAGGAACTCCTGGAAAGAGCCCAGCCAGGGGCACCAAGGTGATGGAGGGAGTGGAACCCCTTCCTCATGAGGAGAGGCTGAGGGAGCTGGGCCTCTTCAGCCTGGAGAAGAGGAGGCTGAGGGGTGACCTCATCACTGTCTGTCAGTATGTGCAGGGTGAGAGTCAGGAGCTGGAGCCAGGCTCTGCTCAGGGGTGGCAGCCACAGGACAAGGGGCAGCGGGTGCAGCTGGAGCAGAGGAGGGAACATGGGAACATCAGGAGGAACTTTGTCCCTGTGAGGGTGAGGGAGCCCTGGGACAGGCTGCCCAGAGAGGCTGGGGAGTCTCCTTCTCTGGAGACATCCAAACCCCCCTGGCTGTGTCCCTGTGGGATTTAGTCTGGGTGATCCTGCTCTGGCAGGGAGTTGGACTGGATGAGCTTTCCAGGTCTCTTCCAACTCCTAATGTTCTGTGACTCTGTGAGGGGTCAAGATGTTTAACTGATGTAGGTGGCAGCTGGATAAAATCTTTCCTTTGCACTGGTATAGTGTGCTGCTTAAAGTGCCCTTGATTTAAGGTGGTGAAAGGAAGGCAGGCCCCTCAGATTCCTGTAGCTTTGCATGCACCGTTGCTTGTCATTAATTAACCTTGAATCTGCTTTCTGAGACACATTGGTGGGATTTCTGCCCCTTAAATTACCAAGTAAGAAGCTGATGAGGAACTGCTGCTGGGCACATTTGGGCTCTGCTACTTCTGCACCCCCTTCAAAGGGACTGGAAAGGAGCTGGTGTTGTACAGCACAGGCAGCTAGGGGCCAGCACCAGCTCACTTTTGCCTTCTGCCTGACAAGTGTCTTCCTTCAGCAGTGCCCTAAGCAACAGCAGCTCCTCTGCCTGGTGCACTATTTGCATACCCTAACGAGATGGGCTATAATTGGCCTTCATTGATTTTGTTTTCATTGAGCTAAAATAGAGTCAGAGCTTCTTAGGCAAGAAGAGCTGATTGATTTGTGGTAGGATTCAGGACTATTCAGTTGAAGAAATAATTAATTATGTTCTTATTTAGCAATTGTCAGGCTCTAAGTTTGCTCTTACCTTTCAAGTAGACTGTGCTGAATTTTCTCTCTAGACTGAGTCTCTCTTCCTAAAAGCTGGGATGAGGTGCCAACACACAGAAGGCAGTTCTCTACTCCATCCCTACTCCTTCATTACCCCTTGGTTTCTAACTTGTGCTGCCTCCCAGCTCATCCATATGCATGACATTCTTCTGGTGTTAATTGATCAGCACCATTCCCTGGCAAGTTTTCTTTAAACAATGCCAAGAAAGCACCTTTTTCAACCCAAAGCTGGAAAACAAAAGATAAAATAATTACTTAAGAAAAATGTGAATGGCAACATGCTGTTAAGATTTACTGGGTCCAGTGCTGGGCTCCCAACTCCAAGGAGGACATGGAGCTCCCTCAGCTTCTCTCCAGAGGGGAGCTGCTCCAGCCCTCTGAGCATCTCCGTGGCTCCTCTGACCCCTCTCCAACAGCCCCACATCTCTCTTGCACTGGGGACCCCAGCTCTGGACACAGGATCCAGCTGGGGCCTCCTGAGGGCAGAACCTCTTTTAACAGCCACTTGTTTCTGCAACTCACCCCTTGGAACAGTGGAGTTTAATAATCCACCAAGGACAGGGAACACCTAAGGAGTAATGCCAGGAAGAGGGAATAACACAGCAGCAGTAACAAGCCCTTGTAGCTGAAGCTCACTGCAGTAAATTCATCTGTGAAGGAGCAGATACCCAGGAGAGATACCCAGGTCAGCATCTTTCTAGAGAGAGGCTGGTGCAATGGTGTTATGTGAGACAGAAACATTCCACATCCTCCAGCATTCCTCCCAAAAGAGGAAGAATGAAGGTCTCATCAGGTAAGAGAGGAAGATGCAATGCAAGCTCTTCTCTCTGGACAGGAGGAGTTTCCACATCTTCCCAGCTGTGAGCATTCCTGCTGGAGTCCCCTTTCAACTCAAGGAATCCAGAGAAGGGCAACCAGGCTGGGGAAGGGGCTGGAGGGCAAATCCTCTGAGGAGCAGCTGAGGGAGCTGGGGGTGTTGAGCCTGGAGAAGAGGAGGCTGAGGAGAGACCTTCTCCCCACCTCCCCTGCCCTGCCAGGAGGGTGCAGAGAGGTGGGGGATGGTCTCTTCAGCCAGGGGACAGGAGATGGGACGAGGGGCAATGGGCTCAAGCTGTGCCAGGGCAGGGGCAGCTCAGCTGGGAGGGCAAAGTTCTTCCCTGGCAGAGTTGTGGGGCTGTGGCACAGGCTGCCCAGGGAGGGGGCTGAGTCCCCACCCCTGGGGGTGTTTAACAGAGGGGAGATGAGGTGCTCAGGGATCTGGTTTAGCACAGGACAGGAATGGTTGGACTCAATGATCCTAAAGGTCTTTTCCAACCTGGGGATTCTGGTATTTGTCTGGGTTTGGGAGTTTTTTGGGGAGGGTTTGGTTTTGTCTTGCAGTCCAGCCCTTGCCCAGATGAGATGCTTCCTTGCATTGAGTGTGGGTGTTGTACAAACACCCCTGTGTTGCTCAGGACCTGGGCTGTGCTGACTGTGTGTGTGCCGTTCCGCTCTCATAAAGTTCAAACAGTGGCTGTGTCTGTGTGTGACTGAGTGAGTTATGGCCTTGCTCAGACTGGAAAGGTGCTTGTCCTTCCTTGTGCTTTTCTTATGAAGCAGCCATTTAATTAAAGCTCAGCACTCTGTCTGTGAGCAGAGAGTGCTCCACAGCCCCAGCAGATTTGATGAGCTCTCTCAGCAGAGTTGAAAGCAAGGTTATAATGGTCACCTATGGAAAAGTTGGCAGTGAAGATGATGTTCAGTATGTTTTCTCCTCTTCTTATCTTGTGCCTGCAGCATGCCATGGTGGCAATGTTTGCTGGTGCTCTTTGAGTGGTGGATCTTCCTGCAAATATCGTGTTAAATGCTAATGAATTGAGTCCTGGTGATTTCTTGTGCTGCTGCCAGGGATGGGGAGCTCAGTAAATACCTTCCACCAAGTGAGTAAATGACAAAGGAACTCCCTGGACAAACAACAACCCAATGGAAGAGATCGTTCTTGGTAACAAATTAGTTCTTAAATAGAAGGGTCTTCCTCCAGCTTCACTGGATGAAGCCTCCTGACTCAATGAAGTGGACACAATTGCCTGTAATAAGTAGGACACAACCCCTGAGTGGCCTCAGGTCCTGTGTGGTAGGTGAGTTGTAAGGATGGGAAAACCAAAAGAGACAACTATTGAATAAATAACAGGGACATGAAGTTGTCTTGGCCACAGGCTCCATGTGAAAGGCCAGTCTAGCTCTGTGGGGAACCATCCAGCAGCTCCAGTCTCTCCTGGGCAGGTGGAATCAAAGTGTGTGACTAACTTCTGCCCATTTGCTTCCTGCTGGACTGGCAAAGAAGCAGCACAGCTGTGACAACTGTGTCTTGAGCACACATGGGCAGTAGTATTGTTCAGATAGACCCATAGCTTGGGTATGTTCAGAGGGTTTGCTCTAGGAAGACTTTTTCCATGAGAGCTTGTGGAAATCCTATGGAAACTGCCATGGAAAAGCTGCAAAGTTCCTCTTCTTATGGACTTCTTGGGAAAGAAAGAGTTGAACTTGGAAGGGTCTTAGCCAAAATACCATGTAAGAACTCAACTGTGTTAAGCTTTCTCCTTCCCCTTTTATTTCCAAAGGAAAGCAGAAGGAAAACCACTTGGATATACAGAAGAATATTCTTCCCACTCAAAATTTCCTTAAAAATATTATGACAAGCTAGAGAGAGAGCAGATTCTGAGGTGGTGGTGTAGGTCTTCACTTTGGAAGAAGGATGGTGTTTGTTCACATGGAAGATCTCTCTTATTTAGAAAACTGGGAACAGATTTCTTTAGCAGCTTGGGGAATATCCTCCCTGCACATTTCCATCTCCCAGCTGGGAGCAAACTTCTTTAATCCTACTATATGGAAGGAGCTCCCAGAGAGAGAGGGAAAGGACTGGAGGCAAGATTCTTCAGCTGTGAGCTGCTCCCTAGCACTGAAGATGCTTCTCTCTCCTTCCTTGCTACCTCACTTTTTTGGGTAAATCATCTTTTACCACAGGTGGTACTTACAGACTACACATACATACACACACCGCTGTCGGGGAAGGCAGCAGGCCTGCGTGAGGCCTAGCTCTCCTCACCGAAGCCCTAGGCCCTGACAAGATCCTTCTGTTCCCATGAGAAAGGAAAAGTTCCTCATGCTGAGAGGATCCTAATAATCACATTCCCAAAACACAGCAGCCTTGCTGACAGGGGTACAGGCTGCCCTAAACCAAGCAGCAGTTATGGGAAGGGATTTGGGAGTAACAGAACATGTTAGGAGCCAACCATAACAAGAGGGTCAAAACAGCAGGTGTGGGGATGCTTTTAGGTATTAAAGGTAAACTAAGGATGTTTAGCTATAAGATAGGTTTATCAGAGCTTGTTATAATTACTAACCAATCAATATGGTGTGAACAGTGTGTGTAACCAATGAGCAGGTTTTTAGCTTGCCACGTTTGCAGTAAGAAAGGTCTAGAATCTGGGTGATTTCACCTCATAAAATGGCTTCCTGGCTTCACCTAAAATTCATATATTGAATTGTGTGTTGCTCCCTGCTGGACACCACACACCACCACTTTGCTCTGGCATGAAGGGGGTCCCAGACCCTCTGACCTGCACACCAACTCCCATGTCAGGAACAGTGCTTTGACTGGGGTACAAGGTTATGTGAGGAAGCCTTGGAGGTTGGAGTCTGAAAGAAAGAAGGGTTTGGGGGCCAAAGGAAGTATGAGGAGACAGCTGTGTGATCTTGTGGTGGCAAATCAAGGTTCATGCTGACCAGTATGTTCCTTTGAATTGGACACTCTCGTTCCAGTTACTCTCTTTTTGGCAGTGGCTTTCCTCTAAATAATGCTCCATATCTCCATCTGTCTTCCAGTCCCTGAAGGGACCTCCAGGAAAGCTGGGAAGGACTGTCTGCAAGGGCATGGAGTGATAGGATGAGGGACAATGGTTTGAATTAGAGCTGGGCAGATTTAGGTGAGACATGAGGAAGAAGTTCTTCGCTCAGGGTGGTGAGACACTGGCCCAGGTTGCCCTGAAAGTTGGTGGAGGTCCCATCTCTGGAGACATTCAAAATCTGATGAAGCTCTGAGCAACCTGCTCTAGTTCAAGGTGTCTCTGCTCACTGCAGGGGTTGGACTAGATGGTGTTGGAAGGCCCCTTCCCACCTAACACAGTCTGGGATTCTTTGATTCTGTATTACTCTGGATGGTCCAGTTCTGAGAGCTTAAGGGCACAGCTTCTCCATTTCCATATTGTTTTTAACCTTCTCTTTCTCACTGAGCTGTTTTAAGGAGCAGAGATTTTAAGGAGTATTGTACTACATTGTGCCTGCTGAATCTTCCTCTGTGAAGTTGAGATGGTTCATTGTAAAGTAGCAGCACTTTGTGCCTGAATGTTTTCTAGCAGGGAATTCACTTTGTACCTCCTGGGATTGCTGTGATTTGTGCTCTTTGTTCAACATCAGAGATCACAGGTCATTTTGGAGCAAGGAAAGCAGCTTTCTTCACTGCACATGCATCTCTTGGGTTGAATTCTTACATATTTCTGCCTTGGGACAGAGGTAGCACTTGGGGCAGAGCAGCATGTTGGTGAAGGTGACCTGATTCTGTCAGTATTGTGAAGTGAACCTGAATACCAAGAGCTTCAGTAAGAGTTTTCCCCAGGGATGGGGCACCCACCCCCTCTCTGGGCAGCCCCTTCCAGCCCCTCACCACTCTCTCTGCAAAGAACTTCCCCCTAATATCCAATCTAAACCTTCCCTCCTTCAGCTTCACTCCAGCCCCCTTGTCCTGCCAGTCTCTGCCCTTGAACAAGCTGATTCCCCTCCTGTGTCTCTGCTCCCTTCAGGCACTGGCAGGCTGCAATGAGGTCCCCCCACAGCCTTCTCTGCTCCAGGCTGACCCAGCCCAGCTCCCTCAGCCTCTCTCCAGAGGGGAGCTGCTCCAGCCCTCTGAGCATCTCCGTGGCTCCTCTGACCCCTCTCCAACAGCCCCACATCTCTTGCACTGGGGGCCCCAGCTCTGGACACAGGATCCAGCTGGGGCCTCACAGGGCAGAGCAGAGAGGGACAATCCCCTCCCTGTCCCTGCTGCCACCCCTCTGCTGATGGAGCCCAGGAAGTTAGTTCCTGTTACTGTTGCCTTTGTCTTTGTAACCAGTAAATCCCTATTTACTGCTGCTGCTGGTGCAGTATGTAAAATAACTTGTCAGGTCTAAAGGGAGCTCTGGCAGCTGGGCAGCTTTAATCTTGTGTGCAACAAGGGAGAGTCCCAATCCCCTCTTGTCTAACAGGCTGCCAGAAACCATCACACAGTCATTTCACAAAGTGGAAGGAAAAAGCTCTGTGACTCCTCAATGTAAACCAGGGAACGAGCTGTAGAACTACATTGTCTTTCCTCCTTCCTGATGAAAGGAGAAAGGGACCTATAATGACTTGCATCAAGAATGGGAGGCTGGAATAGATGCTTTCTGAGCTGCACACCCATCATCTTGCCAGGTGAACCTTTGTCTCAACAGAGGTGGTGGCAGTAGCATAGAGTCATTAGAATTGTTCCTTTTCCTGCCATTTCTCAGGAGTTGTCATGATCCACAACCTAGACAAGGCTTAATTTGGCAGAGGTTAAACCCCCTTGAGTTCCAACTGAACCTCAGATCACTCTGGGTGGCTGGGGGGAGGGAGGGCTGGGCTTAACCCCTGAGTGATGTCCAATTCTCAGGTGTTTTATCCTGATCAGTTCTTCTCAGTTCTTGGAGAACAGAATTAAGGCTCAAAACAGAGTCAAGGTTAAAGTTACTTTATTTGGGCCACAAATAAGAAAGAGAAAGGGGTGGAAAAGAGATCTAGAGAGAGGGAGAGTGTGGAAAAGAGGAAGGGGGGGGCATATCTACCACCACAGAGCTATGGTATCCCATCCAATGGCAGAGTATTCTTCAGTGTGTCTGGGTCTGATGGTGAGGGGGAACATTCCTTGATGTCTCCATGTCTTCTTGGTTCCTTGGGATGTCTTAGTTCCCTTGGTTGTCTTGTTCCTCTGGTTGCTTGGTTCTCAGTTGCTTCCTTTTTGTAGTCATCCTTGGCATGGCCACAACCTTCCACCTGCCTGTGGGAATGCTGCAGGGTGGATGAAGGAAGGACTGATGTGGGAATGGCTCCTGATGTCTCTCCTGATGGTGGAATGCTCTCCTGATGTGGGAATGGCTCCTGATGTCTCTCCAGATGGTGGAATGCTCTCCTGATGTGGGAATGGCTCCTGATGTCTCTCCTGATGGTGGAATGCTCTCCTGATGTGGGAATGGCTCCTGATGTCTCTCCTCATGGTGGAATGCTCTCCTGATGTGGGAATGGCTCCTGATGTCTCTCCAGATGGTGGAATGCTCTCCTGATGTGGGAATGGCTCCTGATGTCTCTCCTGATGGTGGAATGCTCTCCTGATGTGGGAATGGCTCCTGATGTCTCTCCTCATGGTGGAATGCTCTCCTGATGTGGGAATGGCTCCTGATGTCTCTCCTCATGGTGGAATGCTCTCCTGATGTGGGAATGGCTCCTGATGTCTCTCCAGATGGTGGAATGCTCTCCTGATGTGGGAATGGCTCCTGATGTCTCTCCTGATGGTGGAATGCTCTCCTGATGTGGGAATGGCTCCTGATGTCTCTCCTCATGGTGGAATGCTCTCCTGATGTGGGAATGGCTCCTGATGTCTCTCCTCATGGTGGAATGCTCTCCTGATGTGGGAATGGCTCCTGATGTCTCTCCTCATGGTGGAATGCTCTCCTGATGTGGGAATGGCTCCTGATGTCTCTCCTCATGGTGGAATGCTCTCCTGATGTGGGAATGGCTCCTGATGTCTCTCCAGATGGTGGAATGCTCTCCTGATGTGGGAAAGGCTCCTGATGTCTCTCCTGATGGTGGAATGCTCTCCTGATGTGGGAATGGCTCCTGATGTCTCTCCTCATGGTGGAATGCTCTCCTGATGTGGGAATGGCTCCTGATGTCTCTCCTCATGGTGGAATGCTCTCCTGATGTGGGAATGGCTCCTGATGTCTCTCCTCATGGTGGAATGCTCTCCTGATGTGGGAATGGCTCCTGATGTCTCTCCTCATGGTGGAATGCTCTCCTGATGTGGGAATGGCTCCTGATGTCTCTCCTCATGGTGGAATGCTCTCCTGATGTGGGAATGGCTCCTGATGTCCTCATGGTGGAATGCTCTCCTGATGTGGGAATGGCTCCTGATGTCTCTCCTGATATCTCTTGGGTGGAACGTGGAAGGAATGCTCTCCTGATGTCTTCAGGGTGGCTCCTTGCGTAGTCATTAGGCACAAGCCACTTTAAGCCTGAGGGGTGGTGGTAGGAACAAGGTTTGGTAGGTGTTGGTGGGTAAGAGGAAAAAGGAGGGGGTCCAGTTCTGTTGGTGATTGCTAAGCATGTTTCCAGTACCTTACAGGAGTTTGTACCAAAAAAACCCCAACAACCCTGAAGTAAAGGTAGTAAAACTCCACTTAAAAATGAAGATATGGACTTTACATTGTGGATAAGTGGTTGGATGGGTGGAGTGTGAACTAGGCAATACTTTTACAGTGATCTTTAAGAACAAGGTACTGACTTGGGCAACAAACCCTGGAACAAAGTAAAGCTTTCAACCAGATTTTGGGAAGGACAGATGTTTGTCACTAGTGACCCAGAGATGGGAAACCCTGTTGGTGGGAAACCAAGTCAATTTTCCAACATCCTGTGTCTGCTTTTGCACCTTAGAACTAATCACCAATGTAAGAGTGGAAACAGATACAAAAGGTGGGGGTAGAAAATGGAAGTTATGTTCATCTTGGTATGAAGAATCCCTGTATGTTAATAATGAGCAAATAAAATGACTCATGAATAAGTAATTCTCATCATAAGTCATATTGATCTCCACCACACTTTCCACACAGGTGCTCCAGAATGTTTCATGAACCTTTGAAAACCACAGCAAGATGAGGTAAGCAACTTTGTCTGCAGGCATAGACAGTGTGTGTGTGGGGAAATGAAATCTGGGGTCATAATGGCTCAAAAAAACCTTTCAGTCAACAAAACTGAGTTGTCCTGAGAAGAACTGAGAGTTCTTGACTTGGGCTGATGTTGGAGGGAGTCCAGAGGAGGCCATGAAGATGCTCAGAGGGCTGGAGTAGCTCTCCTATGAAGAGAGGCTGAGAGAGCTGGGCTTGTTCAGCCTGGAGAAGAGAAGGATCTGGGGAGACCTAATTGCAGCCTAGCAATCCTTAAAGGAATGTGGGAGAGGGGCTGGTCACCAGGGAGTGCAGGGACAGGACACAGGTGATGGTTCAAGCTGAATGAGAGCAGGGTTAGGTTAGATGTGAGGAAGGAATTCTTTACTCTGAGGGTGGGGAGGCCCTGGCCTCAGAGATGTTGTGGGAGCCCCTGGATCCCTGGCAGGGCTCAAGGCCAGGTTGGATGGGGCTTTGGGCACCCAGGTCTAGTGAGGGTGTCCCTGTCCATGGCAGGGGGTCGGAACTAGGTGATCTTTGAGGTCCCTTCCAACCCAAAGCACTCTGATTCTATAATGATGCATGCTCACTGCCATGGACAGAAAGCTTAACTACAGTTGCAGAACTGCAAGAGGACTTAGTAGCTCTGTGCAGCACTTCTGCTAAGGCCCAACTTCTTCCTTCTACTGTCTTTGGCATGTGAGATGCCCTCAGAAGATAGTAAGTATTCCCTCAGAAGATAGCAAGCACTGTATATTTCACAGCAATAATAGCTGAGCAATCTTTCAGGTTGGTTTTCTAATTTATTTCCACTTCAATTAACTTTTTTTTTTTTAACTGCATGTCTTGTCTCCTACAGTGATGAACACCTTCCAATTTATTGAAACAGTGGTTCTATAAAAGAACAATATGCTTGAGCAACTCTTGGTACTGATACATCATCATCAACCTTAGCAAGGGGTGGGAGAGAGATAGGGCTGGCATGGGCTCTGCTGGAAACATTTGTAGATTTTAATCTGGAAGAGCTTTTATTAAAATGGCAACAAACTTTATAAAGCCCAATATATGCTTCATTAAGGGAACATTACCTTACAATTATGATTAATTAGATTAAACTTATGAAAGTGTGTTCTTTCTTCAAATCAAAAGGGTGGCAGGGAAGAATGATGGATGATGAAAGAGTGTGATAAATGAAGAAAGCAGCTGAACTAAATTGAATGTGTATTCATCCGTTTTCACTTCATAACTAATGATAAATTGAGCATGTCACATTTAACAATACATGTCTGAGCTTAAGCACAGGCCCAGCTCTTGGACTCTAATGTCTTTTGTCAGGTAGCTGCGTTCAGGGGACGTGGTATTTTGTTTGGAGAAACCTCTGCACTTCATTATCTATCTGTCCCTGCAGCTAAAATCACAGATGAAAGCTCTTGCTCTCCCTTGAAATAAACCCATGGAAGTCTCAATTAGGATGGAGCTGTCTGAGAAGCAGAATCTGGCTGGGAAGTGTTAATTTGACTCAAGGCCTAATTGGATGGGACCCTGGGCAACCTTGTGTAGCTCCAGGCCTGAGGTTGGTGGTCCTGCCTGTGGCGGGGGGGGTTGGAGCTCTGTGATCCTTGGGGTCCCTCCCAACCCATGCCAGTCTATGATCTGAAGTGAGTTGGTTTGCTAAGCTATTTCTAAGGTTACTTGCCATCACTGATCTCTTAGCTCACCTGTGATGTGTGTCCAGTTAGCAAGGGCCTCTACCTGCAGTGTTTTATTTTTTTCTCTGGATAAAGTTGGTTATTCACTATTAAGAGAACCCCCAGGATGATTTCAGGGCCAAGTCCCTTTTCTTTCTTGCTGTGTAATACTCAGGCTATGTTGCAGCAAGTGACTGGTCTGTAATGCTTCTCTTGGCTCTGTATCCACAGAATCCCAAGGTTGGAAAAGACCTTTAAGATCATCAAGTCCAACCATCCCTGTCCGGTGCTAAACCAGATCCCTGAGCACCTCATCTCCCCTTTTTTAAATACATCCATGGATGGGGACTTCACCCCCTCCCTGGGCAGCCTGTTCCATCCTTTGGTGATCACCCATGATGGAGTCTAATTAAAAGGGGTGGCTTATACTTAAATGTGTTTCCCCAAAAATGCTTCTAAGAGGAAGTGAACATCCAAGTGTGCTCCTTGGGGTCCTTTCCAAGCCAGTGCAGTCTGGGATTCTATGATTCTATGATGAAAATTGTGTGGTGTTGACAAGAACACAGTTTGGGATAATCCCAAACTTGATGGAGCCTGTGAGGGTCAGGGTCTTAACTCATGGTCCCTTGTGCAGCCACTTGAGAAAGATGCTGCTCAGCACCAGCTGAAAGGTCTGAATTTAAGGTGAATCACAGGTTCAATTTGGGCCAAAAGACTCTGGGATCTTGTGTGGGTGATGCCTGGGTGCCTTGGGATGGTTCAGATTAGATGTTAGGAATTTTTACTGGAAGAGTCATCAGGGCCTGGCACAGGCTGCCCAGGGAGGGGGCTGAGTCACTGGCCCTGGGTGTGTTTAACAGATGGGGAGATGAGGTGCTGAGAGATCTGGGTCAGTATAGGACAGGGATGGTTGGACTTGATGATCACAGAGTCACAGAATCCCAGGGGTTGGAAGGGCCCTCCAGAGCCCATGGGGTCCAACCCCCTGCCAAAGCAGGGTCCCTAGCACAGGGCAGGGCTGGAATCTCTCCAGAGAAGGAGACTCCACACCCCCTGGGCAGCCTGTCCCAGGGCTCCCTCACCCTCACTGGCAAGAAGTTCTGCCCCACATTGGGGTGGAACTCGCTGTGCTCCAACTTGAGGCCATGGCCCCTTGTCCTGTCCCCACAGACCACAGAAAAGATCTTAAAGGTCTTTTCCAACCTTGTCATTCTGTGGTTTCCCAGGCTTGTATCATGTTTTCTTCTGGCTAAACTCTTTTTACCTCCTGCCAGTCAACCTGGAAAAGACCTTCCTATGGTAATTAGCACTTCTGCTTCTTTTTTCAGTTGTAAGAGGTGTGAAGCAGGATGAGTGTGTGCTGGGGAGAGGACCTTAATTCATCATCAAACCCAAGAAACAGATCATTTTGTTCTGGGATCACTTGTTCAGATTTCAGACAAACAATGTTGTTTTAACAAACTTCATTGTTCCATTCCTGTTCCAAAACTATTGGAAGGCCAAATTCAGTGATGATGGATTGAGCTGCTGAACTGCTCCACAGCTGATTTTTGGGCATGAGATGTTTAGCATTTCCAGGAATAGCTCAGCTGTGATCCTTCAAATCCTTGTGTGCTGTAGACCAAAGAGTGAGAAAAGGTTGTTGTACAGTGTTAGGGAGTAATAGAAAGCAACTGCAGAAGAGTTAGCAACCTGAGCAACCTTGTGTAGCTCCAGGCCTGGAGGTTGGTGGCCCTGCCTGTGGCAGGGGGTTGAAACTCTATAATCCTTGGGGTCCCTTCCAACTCAGACCTGTCTATGATTCTATGGTTCTATAAGAGCTGAATGCATGGAATAATACCTATGGTCCTCCAAAACCAAAGTGGAAGGAAGTCCTGCATCTTGTAAGAGCACTGGGAATAAAGCTGTGTGCTGTAAAGAGATTCTGAATGGGGAGCTAAGCATGGGCAGGGATGTCATGTATAGCAGTAGCCAAAGATTGTAGGGAAAGGGTTCTTCTCTGTCTCAGGTAATTAGGTAAACAAGGCTCCTGATTGCTTTAGTGCAAGATCACAACCCCCTTTCCCTCCCTGCTTTGTTTCTAAGATGTTACATGTACCCTGCTTCCAGTCCAGCCTCTTGAACTCTGTACCCCATCCTTGTCCCTTGCTAGGACAACCCCATGGAGTTTGAATGACAGTTGTATTTTTAAGCCTCTACATCAGGAGTGGACCCAACCTCATTCCTGTGCTGACTGGAAGACTGGCTATTAAACAGGTTCTGGACAATTAAGTTTGGAAAGCACAAAGGACTCCAAAGAAAGGGAAGGAAACTCTTCCTGTTAAACTTAGCAACCACTTTCAGCTATGACATTGTTCCTCCCTAAAACTAAGTGGCTGTGGTATTGTCCAGCCCTGGACCTTGGGTGGCTAAGTGCTTTGTGGTTAGGTGTGAGATATCACACCTGGATGGGATGAGGGAACTTGTATGAAGTCCTTTCTGCTGGTCCTTTATCTGTTTCCCAGGAATGCTGTAAAAAGCTTCAGCCTGTTTGACTGAGGAGGCCAATACAGCATTTCTTGGTGTGGAGAGAAGTAATTCACTTACACCTGGAGCCACCACCCAGAAACCCAGAGTTTGATGGTGTTGAACTATTAAAATATTATCCTTCAGGAAGGCTGTGCCAACACTTAGCATAGAACTGGCTCCAACAGTCAGGTTAACAGGAATCACAGAATCCCAGAGTTGTAGGGGTTGGAAGGGACCTCGAGAGCTCATGGGGTCCAACCCCCCTGCCAAAGCAGCTCCCCAGCTCATACTGCACAGACAGGCATCCAGATGGGGCTGGAATCTCTCCAGAGAAGGAGACTCCACACCCCCTGGGCAGCCTGTCCCAGGGCTCCCTCACCCTCACTGGGGAAAAGTTCCTCCCAATGTTGGTGTGGAACTTCCTGTGCTCCAATTTGCAGCCATTGCCCCTTGTCCTGTCCCCACAGACACAGAAAAGGGGCTGGCCAATTCCCCCTGCACCCCATGCTTAAGATATTGATAAACATTGATCAGGTCCCCCCTCAGTCTTCTTTTCTCCAGGCTGAACAGCCCCAGCTCTCTCAGCCTTTCCTCACAGGATAGATGCTCCAGGCCCTTCATCATCTTCCTAGCCCTTCTCTGGACTCTCTCCAGGAGATCCCTGTCCTTTTTACACCAGGGAGCCCAGCACTGGGCACAACACTCCAGGTGGGGCCTGACCAGGGCAGAGCAGAGGGGGAGGATCCCCTCCTGTGACCTGCTGCCCACACTCCTCCTGATGCCCCCCAGGATCCCATTGTCTCTCTCAGCCCCAGGGCACACTGCTGGCTCATGGCCACCCTGTCACCCACCAGCACCCCCAGGTCCTTCTCCACAGAGCTCTTCTCCAGCAGGTCACCCCCAGCCTGTCCTGATCCATGGGGTTGTTCCTCCCCAGGTGCCAGACTCTCCACTTGCTGTTGTTGAATCCCATCTGGTCTCTCCCTGCCCAGCTCTCCAGCCTGGCCAGGGCTCTGGATGGCAGCGCAGTGTCCTGCCTGTCAGCCACCCCTCCCAGCTCTGGATCATCAGCACTTGCTGAGGGTGGGTGCTGTTCCCTCAGCAAGGTGTCAGTGAAGATATTGAACAGGACTGGACCCAACACCCAGCCCTGGGGACACCGCTGGGCACAGGCTCCAGTCAGACTCTGCTCCACTGATCACACTCTGAGCTCGGTCCCACAGCCAGTTCTCCACCCACCTCACTGCCCACTCATCCATCCCATGCTCTCTCAGCTTTGCTATCAGGATGGCAGGGGAGAAGGATTCAGCTTCAGTGGTGGACTTTGTGGTGAACTGAATTCTGCAGTTCACCTGTGTGGTTCCTGGCAACAGAAGCTTAAGGAATGCAATGAGGATCTTCTGCAAATTAGCAATGTTATCTGTCCTTCATTCCATGATTGCATTGTGGTGGGCTTTTTATGTGTTGGCCATGTGAAGAGCTCCCTTTGTACCTGTCCCTGGCTGTTGTTAGTAATATTTCTCAAGCAGTGGTTGCCACAGAGACATTTCTGACTGTGCCCACATTGGCTGAGGTGGATTTTCTGAGGAAGAACCTATGCTTTGAAGAAATTGAAGGCCCTGAGTTGGAGGTAGGTGCCCCACACAGTGTGTTTTAGCCAGCTGAAACTAGATTTAGGTGAGAAAGGAGGGTGTGAGGTGGTGGGCCTCTCCTGTTTGAATTTTCCTGCAGGCTCTTTGGGTTGTGTGTCCTTGGTGCACTTGGATCTCTGTATTGTCGCCTCTGCAAACCCCTTCCCCATGAGCTGTGCTCTGCTCTGCTTCAACTGCTGCGTTCTCTTGTGGAAAATAGGGAGCTGACTGAGCAAGATGAGAAGGTGACTCATGTGGGGGAAATGCCACAGACTCTCCTGTCACCTTGAGGAGATCACTCCTTCAGTGCCACTTTGGGTGGCCCAGTTAGAGACTCCTTGAGAAGAGGTGGCTCTGAGTGCTTTCTGGATGTGTTAGTGGGGTGTTAGTGGACAGCTGGCTGGACATGAGCCAGCAGTGTGCCTGGGTGGCCAAGAAGGCCAAGGGCATCCTGGCTTGTGTCAGGAATGGTGTGACCAGCAGGAGCAGGGAGGTGATTGTTCCATTACACTCAGCTCTGGTGAGGCTGCACCTCAAGTGCTGTGTCCAGGTTTGGGCCCTTTGCTACAAGAAGGACATCGAGATGCTGGAGCATGTTCAGAGAAGGGCAACCAGGCTGGGGAAGGGTCTGGAGGAAAAGTCTTGTGAGGAGCAGCTGAGGGAGCTGGGGCTTTTTAGTCTTCAGAAAAGGAGGCTGAGGGGAGACCTTAGCACTCTCTACAGCTACCTGCAAGGTGGGTGTAGAGAGGTGGGGGGGTCTCTTCTCTCAGTTAACATGGAGAGGAGGAGAGGGAATGGTTTCAAACTGCCCCAGGGGAGATTTAGGTTGGATATCAGGAAGAATTTCTGTACTGAAAGGGCTGTCAGGCATTGAACAGGCTGCCCAGGGAGGTGGTGGAGTCACCATCCCTGGAGGGATTGAAAAGGTGTGTGGATGCTGTGCTTGGGGACACAATCTAGAGGTTGGTTAGGCAGGGTTAGGCTGTGGTTGGACTCAATGATCATAAAGGTCTCTTCCACCCCAAGTGATTCTATGATGATGATGATGATGATGATGATTACTTTTGGATTTGAGCTTTCTCCAAAGCTTTTCAGTGTGAACTCCTGTAGAATAGAGGGACTGGAAGTGATTCTCTTCCTAAAAAGTAGCCTTCCATCTTAAAAAAGCTATGTAGGCCACCCTTCCCCCATGGTTGGGGAGGAGGAGGAGAAGGTGCAGAGGAGACACTGGTGTAAGAATCATTAAAGTGAAATGTGAGTCATGTTCATTAAAGGCAAGCTAGCTGAATGTCTTATTAGTGGCTGCGTAATGATTAGAGCTTCCTGTAATAATGATGATGGTGATTCTACTGTATGAATTGAACATTCATTCTAAGTTAATTCACATCCTTTTAACTAATAAGTTACTTAAAAGGGGAAAAAAAAAAGCCAAAAAAAAAAAGAGAGCGCCCTTTTTAGCTCCTAATTTGAATAGACTGGGCAGAAGAAGAGTGGAATAGAGGAATTTCTCTGTCCTGGGGAGATGCAAACACTAATCTGCATCTAAATATTGTAATGGAGGGGATTGTCCCTCTCTGCTCTGCCCTCTTGAGGCCCCAGCTGGATCCTGTGTCCAGAGCTGGGGCCCCCAATGCAAGAGAGATGTGGGGCTGTTGGAGAGGGGTCAGAGGAGCCACAGAGATGCTCAGAGGGCTGGAGCAGCTCCCCTCTGGAGAGAGGCTGAGGGAGCTGGGCTGGGTCAGCCTGGAGCAGAGAAGGCTGTGGGGGGACCTCATTGCAGCCTGCCAGTCCCTGAAGGGAGCAGAGACACAGGAGGGGAATCAGCTTGTTCAAGGGCAGAGCCTGGCAGGACAAGGGGGCTGGAGTGAAGCTGGAGGAGGGAAGGGTGAGAGGAGAGATTGGGGGGAAGTTCTTTGCAGAGAGAGTGGTGAGGGGCTGGAAGGGGCTGCCCAGAGAGGGGGTGGGTGCCCCATCATCCCTGGGGGAGTTGAAGGCCAGGTTGGCTGGGGCCCTGGGCAACCTTGTGTAGCTCCAGGCCTGAGGTTGGTGTCCCTGCCTGTGGCAGGGGGTTGGAGCTCTGTGCTCCTTGGGGTCCCTTCCAACCCAGACCAGTCTGGGATTCTATGATTTATTCATAATTAGTTGTATCTCTGCTGAGGAGAGACCTTCTCCCCACCTCCTCTGCCCTGCCAGGAGGGTGCAGAGAGGTGGGGGATGGTCTCTTCAGCCAGGGGACAGGAGATGGGACGAGGGGCAATGGGCTCAAGCTGTGCCAGGGCAGGGGCAGCTCAGCTGGGAGGGCAAAGTTCTTCCCTGGCAGAGTTGTGGGGCTGTGGCACAGGCTGCCCAGGGAGGGGGCTGAGTCCCCACCCCTGGGGGTGTTTAACAGAGGGGACATGAGGTGCTCAGGGATCTGGTTTAGCAGAGGACAGGAATGGTTGGTCTTAATGATCCTAAAGGTCTTTTCCAACCTTGTGATTCTGTGAATTCCAGGTTGTGTGAACTGAGAGGTTCCAAGTGAAATTCACAATAATATAATTTGGTAGGAGCCTGGAAAACACACAGTGACACCTTTATATGTTCAAGTTTGTTCCAATGAGTTCTAGCATACAATATCCTTTAGAGATACATGTAGGAATTGTGACTAACTTGTCATAATTTGCTCTTTAGGTTGCCCTTTTCAACCTGCAGTCTCCTCTGCAGAGCCCTCAGAGTAACTGTCTTCTATTTGAGTCATCACTGGCATCACAGAATCACAGTTGGCAGGGACCTCTGGAGATCATCTAATCCAACCCCCCTGCCAGAGCAGGATCACCTCAAACAGGCTGCACAGGTATCTGCTTCCCCTGATAATGAATGGATGGTTAGTTGAGGTGTAATTCACATGAGTTTGGAGAATGTTTCCTTTTGGATGCTGTAACTGATGCTGGAGGAGAGCAGCCACAGGAGGAAGGCTGGTGACAGATGGGTCTGTCTTGGAAGGTCCCACAGGCTGAGGGAGCTGTCCAGCATTGTTTTCTATATGAATTTTGCAGTGATGATCCTTACAATTTATTTCTTTTCCCCTTAAGATGAGAGCTTTCCCTTTTTCCTCTTCAGATGTGAAGCAAATCTTCACTGCAGTCAAAGATGCTCTGGAAATTCAGCACCACATCAGGCTCCACCCAATATCAGGTTTGGATAATCTTTAATTAAATAACAAATACTAATTACCTTGGTTATAATAGGCTGAAACACTGGCACCTTACTATGTTGTGATGCTGCAGATGACATTCTCCCTTCAGGGTATAACTAACTTGAAATAATCTCTCCCATATGGCCCTGTCCTCATCCATAGCCATGAGAAGAGTCACTTGGCATTTCTGATAGGCAGTATGCAAACCAATGGTGGGGTTTGTAAGGTTTGGAAATACACTGCTAATCATAGAATGTGTAAGGTTGGAAGGGACCTTCAGAGGTCATCCAGTCAACCCCCCTGCAGTGAGCAGGGACATCTTCACTAGAGCAGGTTGCTCAGAGCCCCATCAGGCCTGAGCTTGAATGTCTCCAGGGATCACAGAGTCACAGAACCACCAAGCATTTGGAGTTGGAAGGGAAAGCAAAAGATCAGCTGGTCCAACCCCTGCCAAAGCAGGATCACCCAGGCTAAATCCCACAGGAACACATCCAGGTGGGTTTGAATCTCTCCAGAGAAGGAGACTAAATACCCCCTGGACAGCCTGTCCCAGGGCTCCCTCACCCTCACTGGGAAGAAGTTCTGCCCCACGTTGGGGTGGAACTTCCCCTGCTCCAACTTGAAGCCATGGCCCCTTGTCCTGTCCCCACAGACACTGAGAAGAGGCTGCCCATGTCCCCCTGTGTCCCAGCCTTCAGCTATTGATCCCCATTGATCAGATCCCCTCTCAGTCTCTTCTCTCCAGGCTGAACAGCCCCAGCTCTCTCAGCCTTTCCTCACAGGATAGATGCTCCAGGCCCTTCATCATCTTCCTAGCCCTTCTCTGGACTCTCTCCAGGAGATCCCTGTCCTTTTTATCCCAGGGAGCCCAGCACTGGACACAACACTCCAGGTGGGGCCTGAGCAGGGCAGAGCAGAGGGGGAGGATCCCCTCCTGTGACCTGCTGCCCACACTCCTCCTGATGCCCCCCAGGATCCCATTGTCTCTCTCAGCCCCCAAGACACACTGCTGGCTCATGGCCACCCTGTCACCCACCAGGACCCCCAGGTCCTTCTCCACAGAGCTCCTCTCCAGCAGGTCATGCAGTGCTTGTGTTCTGCAGTGGAAGATAACTGGATGTTAGGAAATGAATCAATAGTCAGGATGATAATGATCAAAAAGGATATTCATGGACCATAATTAGCGATCTTCTGGCTACACAACAAATGTAATGTTCTGATGAAGTTGCAGTTTAATTAACCTAATCTTAACAGTGTCCAAAAACCTTGTCATCCAAAGACCAGTTGCACCCTGTCATCTGTCTCCAGTGATGTTCCCATTGCTCTTGTTTGCTGTAATCCTCCTGTGTTGACCGTGCAAATCGCATCTGGTGTTCATAGAACCATAGACTGGGATGGGTTGGAAGGGACCCCAAGGATCACAGAGCTCCAACCCCCTGCCACAGGCAGGGACACCAACCTCAGGCCTGGAGCTACACAAGGTTGCCCAGGGCCCCATCCAACCTGGCCTTGAACATCCCCAGGGATGGGGCACCCACTCCCTCTCTGGGCAGCCCCTTCCAGCCCCTCACCACTCTCTCTGTAAAAAACTTCCCCCTAATATCCAGTCTAACCCTTCCCTCCTCCAGCTTCACTCCAGCCCCCTTGTCCTGCCAGTCTCTGCCCTTGAACAAGCTGATTCCCCTCCTGTGTCTCTTCTCCCTTCAGGGACTGGCAGGCTGCAATGAGGTCCCCCCACAGCCTTCTCTGCTCCAGGCTGACCCAGCCCAGCTCCCTCAGTGTTATTATGAAATTCCTGAAGAACTCAGCTTTTTGAGTTAAAAAGAGCTTTCTACCCTTCCACCCTCAACATTCACATCTGGCTCTGTGGGAAACCACTGGGATAAAAGGGATTCCACCCCCCCTCTCTTCTTACATCCCTCCTTCCACTCTCTTTCCCCACACTCTCCTTTCCATAACCTCATCTAGCTACCTATTAGCTCTCTCTTTCAGTAACACTGCTGTGGCTTCCACCAAAGTGCTTTTTAATGTAGGAGATGTACTTCAGCCATAACACCAGGGTCACTTTCTGAGTAACATTTTATGGGATTGATTAAACTTTAACACCATAACTGTTGACTTTATAGGCCAAGGAAGAGACACTGAGTGCTAAGCTCTGGATAATTTGTGCTTCACAATTTTAAAAAATCAAATAGAGATAGAGTTTAATGCCTTGGATAAAGCAGCCCTCTAATATTTTTTTCCCCAGCTTGCCCCTATTTTAAAAGACCCACAAGGTTTAACATGAAATAATATCTTTACCACTAATGAAGTAAAATTAGAGTAAATAATCATATTTAAAAAAGAGGGTGTTTAGCTGGATGGGAAGAATATAAGAAAAGGTTTAATCTGCTCTCTCCTTGGTTCCAAATAGGAACACTTCATATTTTGTTGTTGTTGTTGCTAGAAAGTGAATGAATGATGCTATTGGCTGTGAGTTGATGTTGCAGAAACATGTCATTCCTTCTGAGTGCAGATTCTCTCCTTGCTGTGACTTTGGTAGGATAGGAGGAAAAAAAAAATATGGTGGTTTGTAAAATTTACAGAAAAGCTTCTGATCTCCTTAAACTGCTTCTTTCAGGGAGTGTGGGCATTGCTGCTGGGAGATTGCTGGATGGCCCTGCACCTTGCCAGGTACCAAGAGACAGATGGATATAGAATCATAGGATCATAGAATGGCATGGGTTGGGAGGGACCCCAAGGAGCACAGAGCTCCAACCCCCTGCCACAGGCAGGGACACCAACCTCAGGCCTGGAGCTACACAAGGTTGCCCAGGGCCCCAGCCAACCTGGCCTTCAACACCCCCAGACACGGGGCACCCACCCCCTCTCTGGGCAGCCCCTTCCAGCCCCTCACCACTCTCTCTACAAAGAACTTCCCCCCAATCTCTCCTCTCACCCTTCCCTCCTCCAGCTTCACTCCAGCCCCCTTGTCCTGCCAGGCTCTGCCCTTGAACAAGCTGATTCCCCTCCTGTGTCTCTGCTCCCTTCAGGGACTGGCAGGCTGCAATGAGGTCCCCCCACAGCCTTCTCTGCTCCAGGCTGACCCAGCCCAGCTCCCTCAGCCTCTCTCCAGAGGGGAGCTGCTCCAGCCCTCTGAGCATCTCCGTGGCTCCTCTGACCCCTCTCCAACAGCCCCACATCTCTCTTGCATTGGGGGCCCCAGCTCTGGACACAGGATCCAGCTGGGGCCTCCCAGGGCAGAGCAGAGAGGGACAATCCCCTCCCTGTCCCTGCTGCCACCCCTCTGCTGATGGAGCCCAGGGTACCATATGAAGATGTGCTTGATGAATGAGCGTGACTGCGGATTTGAGGATGGTTCCCAGGTTGGTTGCAGTCTCACATGACTTTAAGTAGAACATGTGTAGTGTCCTCATCACCTCTCCTGTCAAGTGGAGTATTTACCTGCCAGGGTTTCCCTATTTTTCCCAATGGGTGGCTGCTCTGGCTGGAGCTGACATGCTGTCCCTAATGACACTCGTACATTTGCCCTGCACAAAGGAAGGACAGTTGTACTTTCTTGTGGAACCTGGACACTTAAATCCAATGCTTGACTGACCTCAGGTGACAAGATCCAGAAGTCTCCTCTCTGGAGACCCTGGGGAGGTACCCAGGCTGATGGGGTGTCCTGCAGATTCCCTGCATGCTTATGTTACAGCGAGTTAGTGCAGAGGTGTTGGATAACGCCGTGTGTATTATGGGTATGAGCTTCTCTTGGGGTTTTTGAGCCACCAGAGAGGGGGTGGGTGCCCCATCCCTGGGGGTGTTCAAGGCCAGGTTGGATGGAGCCCTGGGCAACCTTGTGTAGCTCCAGGCCTGAGGTTGGTGTCCCTGCCTGTGGCAGGGGGTTGGAGCTCTGTGCTCCTTCGGATCCCTTCCAACCCAGACCAGTCTGTGGTTCTATGGTTCTATGACTCTGTGACAGTTAAAAGCTCTTAACAAATCCCACACAGTATTTAGCCTGTGTCATGGTGAAACCCGGGCATCTTCAAGGTGACCTTCAGAGTTGGAAGAGACAGCTTGGTGTGGCCAGTGAGTGCAGTTATACCCCAGCATCAGCAGATTTCCTGATGAAGTCACAGTGCGATTGCTATTTTAGAAAATCAATAACATGGTTAATTGTCTTGTCCTAACATTTCTTGGAAGGGTAATTGTACAGCTTAAAAAAGAGCCAAATTTTAAAAGCCTTGTGGCTTACCATTTGAGTTGAAACATTTCTAAATTGAAAGCCAAATCATGTTTGTATTGCTTACTTCCAGAAAAGAGTTCACCTACCTGAACACCTCAGCCAGTTGCCCCTCTTAAGACTCAGAGGAGTTCTGTCTCTCCTGTGTATGCACAAGAGATCTGGCCTCCTAGGAGTGTAAATAGAAACACAGGATCATAGACTGGTCTGGGTTGGAGGGGACCCCAAGAATCATAAAGCTCCAACCCCCTGCCACAGGCAGGGACACCAACCTCAGGCCTGGAGCTACACAAGGTTGCCCAGGGCCCCATCCAACCTGGCCTTCAACACCCCCAGACACGGGGCACCCACCACTTCTCTGGGCAGCCCCTTCCAGCCCCTCTCCACTCTTTCTGTAAAAAACTTCCCCCTAATATCCAATCTAACCCTTCCTTCCTTTAGCTTTAATCCATCCCCCTTGTCCTGCCAGTCTCTGCCCTTGAACAAGCTGAATCCCTCCTGTGTCTCTGCTCCCTTCAGGCACTGGCAGGCTGCAATGAGGTCCCCCCACAGCCTTCTCTGCTCCAGGCTGACCCAGCCCAGCTCCCTCAGCCTCTCTCCAGAGGGGAGCTGCTCCAGCCCTCTGAGCATCTCCGTGGCTCCTCTGACCCCTCTCCAACAGCCCCACATCTCTCTTGCATTGGGGGCCCCAGCTCTGGACACAGGATCCAGCTGGGGCCTCCCAGGGCAGAGCAAAGAGGGACAATCACAAATACCCTGAGAACTGCTGGGAAAAGCCAGGGAATTCAAGGTGGGTCATTGCCAAGGGAGGCCAACCTCTTCATGAGGCCTTTCCATGCTGGTTTTGTGCCTGGGTTGTTGCCAGCAGCGCTGACCAGCATCTGTCTCAGATTTGCCCTTCTCCGGGGTTGTGTGGTAGTGGGAAGGGGTAGGGAGAGTGTTAAGGGCAGCTCTCCAGAGCTCCTCAAGGCTGTTAGTCCATCAAAAGCACAGTTACACTGTTAAGGAGGATTGGATATTTTAATGACATGGAAGAGGCATCTTTTGGCACAGGAGAACCCTGAAAACATCACTGGGAACAGGGAATAACACCCAGGAGAACAAAAGCTCTGCCTTGATCTTACAGAGTTTCCTGAGTAGTCTGTTCCCTGTAGCTGTTAAGGATAGGTGCAGGACTGAACAGAGGTTAAATCCATTCTTAGTGCTTGTAAAACCCAGTTCTTAGCCTAGAACTAATCCACTTTGGTTTAAGGCTCTGGGCAGCTTTGTAGCAGACAAAATAAAAGTCACTTTATTTTCATTCCCAGAGTTAAGCATATGACATTTATCAGATGGTTTTGTTTGTTCAGGTTTCTGGGTTGTTTTATCCTGGCCTCTCTGGCTGGAAATAATAATTAATAAAAGAGGAAAAGTGCTTATTTCCCCCCCTCCTTTTTTTTTGTTCATGTTTTGTAAAGCTAATCATCCCCACTCTGTGGACTTTTACTGTTCATAAAGGCATGTATATTTGTAAGCCAAACCTTGTGTTTTTTAAGATGAAGGAATGCAATCCAAGAGCAGACAGAAGTAAAGTCTCTATGAAAAAAGCCAAGTGTGTGCTTTCTCTGCAGCACTGTGCTTTCTCAGCTGCAGCAGGACCCAAAGGTTGCTATTTCTGCACATAGGCTGAATCCAAGAGAGTTCTGATTGCTTGTGGAAACCAGGAGGGATCTGGGTCAGTGTTCCCTAGACAGAATATCTCGACTTGAGTATAAGGTTTCAGATGGTGGAGCCTTGACTGATGGCAATTCACTGTGTGATATGCCTGCTTGCTCTGCTCCTTTTTTATCTTCCCATGTTCTTCACATGATTTATTTTTTTTAACTAATTTTATACTTTGTCTTCTCAAGTTTCTCCCAGAGCTTTTCACTTGGCTTTCATTTTCTGGCTTCTTCTCCTAAGGTTTTCTTTTACCTACTTAAACTACTTCTTTCTCACTCAACAAAGGAGTTCAGTGAACTTCAGATCAGAGAGTCACAGACCGTTAGGAATTGGAAGAGACCTTGAAAGATCATCCAGTCCAACCCCCTGCCAGAGCAGGATCACCCAGGCTAAATCCCATAGGGACACATCCAGGTGGGTTTGAATCTCTCCAGAGAAGGAGACTCCACACCCCCTGGGCAGCCTGTCCCAGGGCTCCCTCACCCTCACTGGGAAGAAGTTCTGCCCCACATTGGGGTGGAACTCCCTGGGCTCCAACTTGAGGCCATGGCCCCTTGTCCTGTCCCCACAGCCACTGAGAAGAGGCTGCCCATGTCCCCCTGTGTCCCACCCTTCAGCTATTGATCCCCATTGATCAGATCCCCTCTCAGTCTCTTCTCTCCAGGCTGAACAGCCCCAGCTCCCTCAGCCTTTCCTGGCAGGGGAGATGCTGCCTCTCTGGGCAGCCTGTCCCAGGGCCCCCTCACCCTCACAGGGAAAAAGTTCCTCCTTATATTCACATACCCACATTCATATGGCTTTTCCTTTCATAGAATCACAGAATCCCAGACTGGTCTGGGTTGGAAGGGACCCCAAGGATCATAGAGCTCCAACCCCCCTGCCACAGGCAGGGACACCAACCTCAAGGCCTGGAGCTACATAAGGTTGCCCAGGGCCCCATCCAACCTGGCCTTGAATCTTTCCACACCAATGAGTTGATCTGTATTTTCTGGAGATAATTTATTTCTTCAATAATTTCTCACTAGCTCTTTGTTACCTTCTCTCTCAGAATCCATACAGCATTTCTTACTTGCAATTCTCCTTCAGTATTTCCTTTGCTCTTGAGTCTTGTGCCCTTCAGCATGCCACTTAAGCTGATCGCTGATGTCTCAAGAGGGCCTGGCAGGCACTGTTGCTGTTTTCTGGTCTTGCCAACAGTAATATTTCTTCTAGGCAAGGCCCCTCATAATTCAAGTGAGGTCAGTCAGGACCCAGGAGCTGAACCTGTCCTTTCCAATGAATCAGCAACAGGCTTGAAAGAATTTATGCAAACCATCAAAAGGGTTTTGTTTGTTGCCATGTTGGGGGTAGATCTCATGGTGTTGTCAGTGTAGGATCTGTTACAGATCCGCTTGAGCATCCTTCATCCCAAACATGGGCCTTGAATCAGTCCTCCTACTGCATAGGAAACAGAAGAATGAAGCTAAACCCAAACTAGGCTGAGGGAGCTGGGGCTGTTCAGCCTGGAGAGAAGCAGCCTGACAGGGGATCTGATCAATGGGGATCAATAGCTGAAGGCTGGGACACAGGGGGACATGGCCAGCCTCTTCTCAGTGTCTGTGGGGACAGGACAAGGGGCCATGGCCTCAAGTTGGAGCCCAGGGAGTTCCACCCCAATGTGGGGCAGAACTTCTTCCCAGTGAGGGTGAGGGAGCCCTGGGACAGGCTGCCCAGGGGGTGTGGAGTCTCCTTCTCTGGAGAGATTCCAGCCCTGCTCTGTCCTAGGGACCCTGCTTTGGCAGGGGGTTGGACCCCATGGGCTCTGGGGGTCCCTTCCAGCCCCTATGTTATTGTGATTCTGTGGTTTTAAATAATGATTTATCACAAGTCTCCCTGTTCCTCATCACCACTCAGCTCCTGAAAGCCCTGCCTCTTGCTTAAGGGATCGTCAATATGTCTGTTAGACCAGAACTAATCACCTTCTCAGGTAAAGGCACCAAACTGGGATTTTGTCTCTTCATTTTTGGCAATTTTTGGAAACACTCAGAAGAGAAGAGGAGGTATTTTTCTTAGAGCAAGCTGTATTTCCAGATTTAGGTAGTGTAATAACAGTCCATCTTCCTGCTATGGTTGTTTCATTGAAATCAGAGTTATTCCAGACTCCACAGCCTCATATTTTGGTATCACTTAACTTGCTGGAGGACTTGTGATCTGGATGCTGGTCCAAGCTTGAATTTCTATTTTGGGCACTCTTGTTGTAATGAGGTGGATCATAAGAGAGAGAAAAACACAAAGCACAATGGATTGGAACTCTCAGGGAAAGTGTGTCTCCACAGGAACATGCTATGGACAAAAGCCCCACCTGAGTGGGTAAATGTACAGCTCTAAAACTGATCAATCTGTGGACACCCTGAGGGAAATCTGTAAGATAAAGATTAAAAACTTGCTCCATGTGTGCTCCAGGCTTCCTGAAACCAAGTCTGCTGTAGTGGGGAAGCTCTGTGTTCAGTAGTATCTCGCTGCCCATGTGCCTTTTGAACTGTCTATCCTTAAAGGTACAGGTAAGAGACCTAATTCTCACTCTGAAAGACTCTGTGTGCAGATTGCTGGGTTCACCTGCTTTGGAAGCGTAAGTTAGCTCTATTTTCCTGAGAATTGGAAGGTAGATGTATTTATATTCAGATTTCTGTCTGTAGTATCCTACTCCAAACACTGTTACTTTCACCCTAAAATGAATCAGGAGCATTAGCAGTAGCTCTGAAGTGCGAATTGGACCCACTGCAGCTCTCCCCTGCCTTGGCACAGCCCAGCTCCAGTATGGAATGGTGCAGATATTGTTTCAGTCACTTAATTACCAAGGAAAAATGTGTTTCATCCACACAAGCATCCAAATAGGCTTAAGTTCAGGGTGTGTAATCTTTGTTCATGTGGATGTTGCCTCGATTCCTGAGCAGCTCTTGGTTCTTGGTGCTACCTGATCACCCCAGTGTTTGCATGAGCACCACAGGCCGCTTTAAACTCACAGGGTAAGTTCTCACATACTTCTCTCCCTCAAGCATGCTGCCAAAGTGGACATTAATCAGCTTTACTCTAGGAGTTAGAATAGAAACTCGCTTGTAAATTATGACCATTATATTTCCGGCTTAAATTTCCCTACTCCTTTAAGATAATGTTTTAAAAGACTAACCCTACCACTCTGGCAAGAGCCACATCTTGCCTTTATATCCATTTGGCACTCTCTCCAGCTCTCTTTTTTTACTTTTTTTTTTTTTTTAAGTTAAAGAATGACATTATCTCTGTGAAATAACTTTCCTTCTTTAGTTGTTCAATTTGATTCAAGGATTTTTGATTAAGCGTTCAGGGGTTATGAATAAATAAGAACCAGCAGCCCAGTAATTGGTATATCATTACTCCCTAGTAGCACATTTAATCCTCAGCTTCGCTGCACCACATAACCTTTTCCTTCAGCCCTCCTCCTCCTCAATATTGCTTACAAAAAAAAAAAAAAGATTGGGGAGGGGAGGGGGAGAGGATGGAGAAGCAGCAATGTCACTGCAAGCTTCGCAAGTTACCATTAAAATGAATACTTTTTAATTTCTCTGGATGAGATGGGGCCCTGTGCTCTGGGACAATGCTGATGGATGACATTTTAATGCAGCTGAAATGTTATTTTTACTGAACCAGGGAAAACTATAAATTTTGCTTCATTGCCACTGATGGCTCTATGCATAAAACTATGGTGGCGCCCATTGCACATGAATAATCACCTCGGCATGGCAGATGTTACTTCGCAGGGAAAGCAATTCTTATGCCGAAGAATTGTGGAAAGATTAATTGTCTACAGCTGTTTCATGGCCCACAGCAATCTTGATACATTTATGATAAGTTTAAGAGCTCACTAGAGGCAGCTCCTATTCCCTGTTGTGAGAGGGACGAGGAGGGGGGAGAGCTGGATGGCTTTATTTTGACACCTGGATTCATAGAATCTGTCAGCTCCATTACAGCCTTCATAGAAAGCCGGCTGTTGGCAGGTTTGGGATGATTGTGAGCAGGCTAAGATGCAGGAATTATCTAGACATAGATAAAGAAAAGGAGACTGAGAAGAATTATTCAAATTTGTGCAAATGAATTGCTTCCATTTTTCCTCCCTCTGCCAAGTGGAAATTGAACGTAACCCGCTCTGACCTTTCTCTATTAAGTGCTGCAAATTGCAGTAAATGCATAGTTCTGAGTGCCCTAATGAGACAAAGCTCCAGCAATGCCTCATTAATAAGGAAAGTTTGACCTTGCTGGTCAGCCCTTCATTCGATATTGAAAAGAAATAGGAAAAAAAGAAGAGATGACCTGCTGTAAATTTTGAACAATACCTTTGATTTAGTTTGTATATACTCCCAAGCAGACACTTCACAACCCTTTTTTCTTTTTTTTTAACTTTCATTTTTACCATAGAAGTGAAGAAGTACTATTTACTTATGAGTTTCCTCTGTAAATTCATGAGGACAGTGGTGATTTGTGGCAGGAATGCACGCAGGAGAGGTGATGAAGCTTCTTTCAATGTGTTTTTAGGTCCTTGTATTGATGAAAGAATATCGATGCCCTCCATCCTATGCAGGTTGGGTTTCCTTTCTTTCCCTCAGCCTGTATCCGTTATCTCTGTGTCTGAACACCAGCATGGCAGGACAAGAGGGACACAAAACTATTGGAGAGTGTCCAGAGGAGGGCATCGAGGATGGGGAAGGGTCTGGAGGGGAAGGCTCACAAGGAGAGGCTGAAGGCCCTGGGGTTGCCCAGCCTGGAGCAGAGGAGGCTGAGGGGAGGCCTCCCCCCGGCCTGTGGCTGCCTGCCCAGGGGAGCCAAGGGGCAGCGCCCATCTCTCTCCTCTCTTTGAGGCCCAGGGCTGGAACCCGAGGGGCCGGCGTGAAGCTGGGCCAGGGGAGGGTCAGGCTGGGTGTCAGAAGAGGGTCTGTGCTGAGAGGGGGGTCGGGCGCTGGCACAGGCTCCCCAGGGAAGGGGTCCCAGCCCCGAGCTGGGCTGAGGGCAAGAAGCGTCTGGCCGCTGCGCTCAGTGCCCTGCTCTGCCTGGGCTGGGCTGTGTGCAGCCAGGAGTGGCACTGATGGGCCTTATGGGTCCTTTCCAGCTCAGGGGATTCTAGGATTCTATGCCAATAAGCCAACCTAAACAGCTGTATTAAAAAATCCCAAACCTGTGAATGCCTGCATGTTAAGGAGAAAAAGTATTGAGCAAGGATAAAAATTAAAAGAGAACCTTGAAATTCGATACACAGATTTATATGGGTGAATGGTTATATACTGTGATGTTCTGTGGTCAGTCTCACTCTTAAAGATCACAATGGATCAAATATTGCAAGAGTATATTCCCCCTTTGAATGAGTTGGTCATGCTGCCCTTCCTATTTTTGGTACTTACAGGGTCTAGCTTGATTTTTATATTCTTTCTTTTTAATGTTCTTTATAAATCTACTTGTGTTAGTTATTATATGTTGATATCATCGTTATATAAACAATATTTTAATTTTAGCTATATAAGCATTTAACATAATGATCTGTTTATCCATATTTATGTTTATACTTGGTTCTTTCTGTTTGCTCATTATTTCAAACTCTTTAAGTCACAAGTTCATGACATTTAAATAAGCAACGAGGCTTAGATGTTTCATCTGCTTGCCCAAACTTGCTTCTCTTAGCTGTGTTAGCTCCAAACAGTAAATGAATAGGTAAAATGTTGAAGTCTGCTCAGAAATGGTTAATGAAGCAAAAAAATCCCACTCACATGCTGGTAACTTGCAGACAGTAAGTTGGCTGGCTCTGTTAGACATTCACAGCTCCTCCAGGAGTTGCATCCCCTGGGATTCGTGTGTGGCCAAGGGGATTTGAGGGATGATGCTTTCAGGGGTATACTAACAAAAGGGAGCTGGATAGAGGCTCTGTGGGTCCTACTCAGACCTCCTGCTAGGTCTTTGGTACCAGTTCTATTTTCTAGAGAACAGCAGATCATCTATGTCAAGTCCCTGTTTGGGACACGCTGCTGGGACTCCATGTCCCCCATCTCACAGGGGACAATGTGTTTTCCTGCTAATAGTTACTAACACCACAGGCACAGATATTTTTCAGGTTCGTGTTCCAGTGCACTATGACTGTTGTGGGTAACAATGCTGCAGGTTTCAAACCAGCAACAGCATCCAGAAGAGCTTTGAAAATGTTGGGAGTGATACATTTAGGATAGGATTACCCCAGAGTGGCAGTGTTGCAGAATGGCAGCCATGAACATTGTAGCCAAACCTGATGGGGAAAACCTGAATACCACTTTGTTTAAGAATCTGCTGAAGACAAAAAGCACCCCCCACCCTGAAAGATTTCAGGGAGTAGAAGTGTTACATGCAGTGCTGTGATCAGGAGCAGAGTTGTGCCTCTGTCTTGTGTGGTGAGGTTTTGGTAGCAGGGAGGCTGCAGGGTGGCTTCTGTGAGAAGGTGGTAGGACCTTCCCCCAGGTCCCATAGAACCAACACACCAGCCAGATCAAGGACAGACCCTCCCCTGGCCAAGGCTGAGCCTGTCAGCGATGGTGACAGCGCCTCTGGGGAACAGAGTTTGTGATAAATTATCAGCAGGGAAGGAGTTTGAGGAGTCCTCCCTTGAGGAAGAAGGAGTGGCAGGGACAGTGTGTGACGGACTAGCGCGAATCCCCCCTGCCCCTCAGGGGGAGGAGGGAGAGAAATGGGAAGTGAAGTTGCGCCCAGGAAGAAGGAGTGACAGGGACAGTGTGTGATGGACTAGTCCGAATCCCCCCTGCCCCTCAGGGGGAGGAGGGAGAGCAATGGGAAGTGAAGTTGCGCCCAGGAAGAAGGGATGACTGAGGCAAGGTGTGTAAGATTTGGGGTTATTCCTCATTGCTCTGTTTTGACTGGGTAATAAATTAGATTTTTTTTTTTTTTAAATTAGATAAATTTCAGCCTGTTTTGTTCATGATGGTAATTGCTGAATGATCTCTCCCTGCCCTTATCTCAATCCATGAACCTTTTGTTATCTCTTCAACCTGCCCAGCTGAGGAAAATGGCGACAGAGCAGCTTTGGGGGGCACCTGGCCTTCAACCAGGGTCAACCCACCACAACCTCTTCATGTGGGTATCCTCAAATGCTTTGCAGCAACCCCATTTCTACCGTAGATGTCTGTCAGGTAGAGTGGATGGACCTTTATGTAAGGACCCTCCCGTGAATAGCTTCAAGGCCCAGGTTCCAAAATGGCGGCCTGCAGTCTCTGCGTCACAGTAAGCCGTCAGTGAGAGGACTGCAGACCTGGAGCCTGGAATAATATTTATATAATCACAGATTTCTATGCAGCAGTGCTGGCAGGGGATAAAATTTGGGGTTGGGGGTGTGACAGCCATCAGTCTAAAATACCTGGGAAACTATATAGTAAAGGGAAGGGGAGGGATGTTTTGTGAAGGGATTTCTGTAGAGATACGTAGGTGGGTGCTGCATATGGTAATGGAAGGGAGTAGTGTATGATAAGAAGGGTATTTTGGCTGAGTGGAGTTAATTTTAGTTCATTTTTTGACATGTTTTATGTTTCTAAGTTTGATGTACCTCTGAGATTTCACTGCTAGGCCTGGAGGAAAAAGGTCAGCAGAAAAACGAACACAAATACATGAGAAAAGAGTCCTAAACAGCAAGTATTAAAAATATCATCTTAATAGGTTCTTTGCATCAGTGTGTGTATAGTAAAGAGCTCAAGTGCCACGCACATAGCACATTCTATGATTCTATGATTCATCTCCAGCTTACAAAGACTAATATGGTTTATTTCTTTTAATAAGTTATACCTGGAAACAGATAGGACTTTCTCAAGATATTAAAAGTCCCAAATAATCCCCTAAAACCCTGCAAGCATATCTTAAAATCAATATTATTTGTAAGATCTCTTTGAGAGAAATATTTTTAAATACACCTAAGTCAAGACAAGCGGGATAGCTTTCCTTGGATATGTGAGCCTTGCACCTCTGATTGGATGAGTGTAAAGCTTGGGATCAAATTCCCACAGTGAATATTTATCCTTCAGCCTTAAAATGTTCATTTTATATCAATATTTTCCAACATGAACTTAAAATGGACTGTTTCTGCAAACATTCCTCCAGAAGGAGTCATTTGTTTGAACACGGTGAAAGCATCTTGAAAAAAGGTTGCCCACACAGCTGGAATAATTTTGAATAAAAATCCTGATGTATTTACCTACAGGTTGTATAATACTCGCTTTCCCCTCATAAAGGGTGCTGTATGATTAATAATCTGTCACCAGATTCTCTGTTCTTCAGGATCAGGTTTTTAAAGCTAGCTCAAAAATTACAACTCATTTCATTAAAAGGTAATTATGTAAGAAACCTTGATGTTAGAAACCTTTCTGCTGTCCTCAGTGCTTTGTAAATAATTGAGGCGAGTCAGAAAATACAATAGTATTTACTCAGAGAAGCAGAAAAACTACAAAAGCAGCTAAAATGATCTTTTGTGGGAGCTGTCACTAAACTAAAATATGACATGATTTCAACTAGGGTTTTTTTTTTTCTTTCTTTTTTTTTCCCCCCTTGTTATAATTAACTTTGTCTTTTGACAACTCCTTCTGAGGCATATATTAATTAAATATGGGATAATGAATAGAGACAACTAGATCGCTAGGGTATAAATCAATTGAGGGGTTCTGATGATACCATAAACCACAAGAATGGAGTATGTGCAGTTAATAATAACATCAAAAGACTGTGATTGATTTGGAACTTAGCGATCCTTCCACATTCATTATTATTTTATATAAAGCATAAAAACGAGTGGTGTTTTAGGCAAAGACAAGACGATTTTTCTCCCCCGGGTTCTGTGATAATAGAGGAATTGGCATTGTTCACAGGGAAAAGGAAAGGGCTGTGCTTGTGATGTGGAAAAGGATGGCTGAAGATCCTTGTGTGGTCACAGAAAAGCTCTGGGACTAAGAACTGTTTTACTGGAATGGGTTTTATACCTTCTGTGGAGACTTTTTGGGCCAAGTTTTCTGGTGGTTTAAAATGCTGCTGCTGCTTGCAAGCCTCTGAAATATTTCTGGTTGGTTTTTTTACCCCACTGCCTTCAGGTTGTGCCCATTTGCCAGATCCAGAGGGATCTGGACAGGCTGGAAAGGTGGGCCTGGGTGAACCTATTGAGATTCAGCACTGCAAACTGTGAGGTGCTGCACTTGGGCTGGAGGAATCCCAGCCATAGATACAGCCTGGGAGAAGAGCTGCTGGGGAGCAGCCCTGTGAGAAGGACTTGGGGATTCTGGTGGGGGAGAAACTCCCCATGAGCCAGCAGTGGCTCTGGCAGCTGGGAAGGGTGATGGGATCCTGGGCCCCATCAGCAGAGGGGTGGCAGCAGGGACAGGGAGGGGATTGTCCCTCTCTGCTCTGCCCTGGGAGGCCCCAGCTGGATCCTGTGTCCAGAGCTGGGGCCCCCAATGCAAGAGAGATGTGGGGCTGTTGGAGAGGGGTCAGAGGAGCCACAGAGATGCTCAGAGGGCTGGAGCAGCTCCCCTCTGGAGAGAGGCTGAGGGAGCTGGGCTGGGTCAGCCTGGAGCAGAGAAGGCTGTGGGGGGACCTCATTGCAGCCTGCCAGTCCCTGAAGGGAGATTATAAACAGGAGGGGAATCAGCTTGTTCAAGGGCAGAGACTGGCAGGACAAGGGGGCTGGAGTGAAGCTGGAGGAGGGAAGGGTGAGAGGAGAGATTGGGGGGAAGTTCTGTGCAGAGAGAGTGGTGAGGGGTTGGAAGGGGCTGCCCAGAGAGGGGGTGGGTGCCCCATCATCCCTGGGGGTGTTGAAGGCCAGGTTGGATGGGGCCCTGGGCAACCTTGTGCAGCTCCAGGCCTGAGGTTGGTGTCCCTGCCTGTGGCAGGGGGGTTGGAACTGTATGATCCTTGGGGTCCTTTCCTACCCAAATCAGTCTATGGTTCTATGATCCCGTTCAGACCTTTTCCCTGTAAGTGACCTGAGACTTTAATTTTTTGCAGAAACAGAAATCCATATCCTTTAGTATGTTCAAAGTGTATAAATGCTACTAATCTTTATTTATCAAGGGTAACATTAAGGTCACACTAGTGTATTTCACCTGCAGTTGTGCCTCTTGAGTAGTAAATCTGGACTAACATGTACAATCTGTAGTATAACAATAGTTGTTTTAGAAAGCTTCACAGAGTTAAATAAGTTTGTGTGTGTGTTCACAGACACACAGACACAGACACACACACATATAAATGAATTTTTGTGAAACAGCATTTGATGAGCAGTGTGCCTCTGGGTTACACCACACACATGCCTTTGCATACTCAGGCTTTTCCATTTTACACTTATTAGGAGTGGGAAGATGAGGTGAGGGAACGGGGGATGTTCTGGTTCCTAATTCTGAATGTTCACTGGGAGGAGTCTTCAGGCAGAGAGATGAGCTCTGGTCCTTTTAGCTTGAGCTCTGGTCCTTTTAGCTGAGCTGTGATGCTGCCAGAAGATCCTATGGAAAGGTTTTAAGCAGATAAATGTGGCTTTAGTCAAAGTCTCATTACTATTTCTTAACAAACCTGGTCAGGTATCTCTGGGCTTTGCAAAATGAAGAACTGGAAGGTGGCTCTGCCATTGTGCACTGGGCACAGCAGTGGGATGTGATTGCAGCTGTTTGATCAGATACAGCGTTTTAAGAATGAAGGAAAAGGTTTGACTTTGTCAGTTAACCCAACTGTAAAAAAATGCACTGACTTCAGATCTCATCCCCTCCTGCTCAGCTGCTATCTCCAGGATAGTCTGCAGTGCTTTCTGGCATTGAAAAGAAAGACCCTGCTATCCTGGAGGGAATGTGAGCCCCAGGAATGGTTGGCTTTGCAGTGTGGCAGTTGCAGCTCCTTTAAGCTTTGCTCATCTTGCCTCTGCTGCTGGTACCTGCAGACGTGCTGTGCACATGAATTTGAAGCCAGGGTGTTGAGGAGAGGCTTTGGACACTGGAAGGAGAACTGAGGTGGAGCAGGGGTGAGGTAGCATCCCAATCCCAACCTCTTGTGGAATCACAGAATCACCAGGTTGGAAAAGACCTTTAAGATCATCGAGTCCAACCGTCCCTGTCCTGTGCTAAACCAGATCTCTGAGCACCTCATCTCCCCAGCTGTTAAACACCCCCAGGGGTGGGGACTCAGCCCCCTCCCTGAGCAGCCTGTGCCACAGCCCCACAACTCTGCCAGGGAAGAACTTTGCCCTCCCAGCTGAGCTGCCCCTGCCCTGGCACAGCTTGAGCCCATTGCCCCTCGTCCCATCTCCCGTCCCCTGGCTGAAGAGACCATCCCCCACCTCTCTGCACCCTCCTGGCAGGGCAGGGGAGGTGGATGGGGAGAAGGTCTCCCCTCAGCCTCCTCTTCTCCAGGCTCAACACCCCCAGCTCCCTCAGCTGCTCCTCAGAGGATTTGCCCTCCAGCCCCTGAAAACCAGTCTGGGCTCAGAGGCCAGGAGACAGCCACAGCATCCTCCAGCATTGTCTGCACAGGGAGCAGCAGGATGCTCCAGGAGGTCAGTCCCACCACACATCATAAATAAGCTCTGAGAAAAGTGTTTCCAAAGCTGGACATGCACGGGAAGTAAAAGAGGACTGTGAAATATGCAGCACTGTTTATTCAGCAATATAAAAACAGGATCAAAGCCTCCAGGGGTGTTTTGGTTTATCTTGGCTGCCTTGCCCTGTAGGTACATTTTCAGACCGAGTTCATTTCTATTTACCTTGCAGTTATAATTGGGTGCACACAGAATTCAACATAACCAGTTGCTTCAGGAGCTTCTCTTTCCACGGCGTCCGCTCCGACTCCTAAAAGGAATCTGCAGATGGCTTGGCCTCAAAAATCTTTTGATTATCAGCTACAATTGGCTTCCAAAAAATTGGCCAAACACAACCAGCAGTGATTTTTAGAGATGTCTGTCTGTCCATCTGAGATGTTAATTTGCCACTAAGGCAAATCCCAGTCTAAACATCGAATCCCTTTTATTTGCAGAGGCTTTGGGGGCATTTTCATCCTGCACTGCTAGCATTCTAAGTGTATTTTTGTGAGGCCTCTAGAGCACTGTCACAGATAGGCACCATATAAATAACATTTATTGTTATTATCATTGTATGTCGTATTCACTCTGTTTCACTACCATTAATAAACCATTCAGGCAATGGTGGTGTAATGTATAATATTAGCAGCAGCATCCTCTGGGAGACATATAACCAGGTACTTAATATTCTAGCTGTTTCCTGGGCCGTCTCTCCACAGGTGCAGATGCTACAGTGTGTTCAAAGTTCAATATAAATATAAAAAAAATGATGGGCTGGCTGTGTAAAGATCACAGCATCCTACAATGTGCCTCATGGTAAGTCACGTCGCGGCTGTTGCTGTCAAAATTCTGCTACACTAGATAATAGTAAATTAGGGAAATTGCCTGTAATGTTTGGAATGTTATTTTGCTCCTTTTTAATTCATCACTTAAAAAAATATGTATATATATTTAAATAATTCCCTAAATTCATTCCCCTCCTCTTCAGCCACCCAGATAAGGCTGGTGCCTTGCACCCCTCTGCAGGGCTGCCTAACTTAGAATCATAGAGTGGTCTAGGTTGGAAGGGACCCCAAGGGTCACAGAGTTCCAATCCCCTGCACAGGCAGGGCCACCAACCTCAGGCCTGGAGCTACACAAGGTTGCCCAGGGCCCCATCCAACCTGGCCTTGAACACTTCCAGGGATGGGGCATCCACCCCCTCCCTGGGCAGCCCCTTCCAGCCCCTCACCACTCTCTCTGTAAAAAACTTCTCCCTAAGATATAATCTAAACCTTCCCTCCTTTAGCTTTAATCCATCCCCCTTGTCCTGCCACTGTTTATCCTTCTGAAAAGCTGATTGCCCTCCTGTTTCTCTGCTCCCTTCAGCCTGGAGCAGAGAAGGCTGAGCAGAGACACAGGAGGGGAATCAGCTTGTTCAAGGGCAGAGACTGGCAGGACAAGGGGGCTGCCCTGCTAGGAGGGTGCAGAGAGGTGGGGGATGGTCTCTTCAGCCAGGGGACAGGAGATGGGACGAGGGGCAATGGGCTCAAGCTGTGCCAGGGCAGGGGCAGCTCAGCTGGGAGGGCAAAGTTCTTCCCTGGCAGAGTTGTGGGGCTGTGGCACAGGCTGCCCAGGGAGGGGGCTGAGTCCCCACCCCTGGGGGTGTTTAACAGAGGGGAGATGAGGTGCTCAGGGATCTGGTTTAGCACAGGACAGGGATGGTTGGACTTGATGGTCTTAAAGGTCTTTTCCAACCTGGTGATTCTGTGATTCCATGACTAGTACTGGTGTGTCTCACCTGGATGTCTGCAGTTCAGGTGCTCACTGGAGACAGCCTGTCACTCTTCCTTGGGAGCATGTTGCTTTTCTGTGTGAGGCTATTAAAGAGGGCCAGAACATGGCAAAGCACAAGGGAACAGGATGGGGCCCGAGTCAGTCTATACTTTAGATGTTTCTGTACATACACAACAAACTTACCTCAGTATGCAGGGCAGGAGGGCTGGACGGAGTTGGGTTTTCAGCAGAGTTTCACCAGTTCAGTCATGAATTTATTCTGAGAGTAACCAATGCACAGATGTGGCCCATTTTTCCCAGATATACTCTCTGTGTGTCAGATCTGCCAGCATGGGGGGTGACCTGTTGGAGAGGAGCTCTGCGGAGAAGGGCCTGGGTGGCCTGGTGGGTGACAGGTTGGCCATGAGCCAGCTCTGTGGCCTGGTGGCTGAGCCAATGGGATCCTGGAGGGCATCAGGAGGAGTGTGGCCAGCAGGTCAAAGGAGGGGATCCTCCCCCTCTGCTCTGCCCTGGTCAGGCCCCACCTGGAGTATTGTGTCCAGTTCTGAAGTGTGGGACACAGGGGGACATGGCCAGCCTCTTCTCAGTGTCTGTGGGGACAGTACAAGGGGCCATGGCCTCAAGTTGGAGCACAGGGAGTTCCACCCCAATGTGGGGCAGAACTTCTTCCCAGTGAGGGTGAGGGAGCCCTGGGACAGGCTGCCCAGGGGGTGTGGAGTCTGCTTCTCTGGAGAGATTCCAGCCCTGCCCTGTCCTAGGGACCCTGCTTTGGCAGGGGGTTGGACCCCATGGGCTCTGGAGGGCCCTTCCCACCCCTGGGATTCTGTAATTTTGTGAGATGCTACACTGGCATTATGGATCAGGCATATACTATCAACTTTATTCCAAAGTAAGGTTGGATGTGTTACAGCATTGGAATACAACCCTTGGCTTAAAAGGTTAAGACCTCTGGAATATCACAAGGAATCAAGGGTGATGCTCTCTCCTGCTGAACTGAATATGGGAAAAGAGATCACATCTCCCTCTTCAGTGCCTGCGCGCTGGCTGCAGCATCCTTCCAGACCCTCACTGACCCAGGCTGTCAGTTGTAGAAATCCCAGGGTAGCCTGTAGCCCTCACGTTGTTCTTTGTGCTTATTACTTTATTTCAGCCCTTTCTTTTTCAATTTTGGGATTGACACGTGGCGCTGGCAGTGATGTGCAGTGTCATAAATAGACACCCTGCACGCAGACAGTTAGTAGCCTGGGAAATCAGGGAGTGAGCTGTTGCCCTTCCATGCCTCCCCCACTTGTCCTGGGCAGTAAAGCTCAGAGAAAATGGGGTAACTCCTCATAAATAAAATTATTTATATATTTCTTTAAGTGTAAGTACGTTCTATATAATCTATCTTGTATTTTTATTTTTAAAAAGTGTTTAAGAAGAGTATCTGGATTTAAGAAGAGTAAGGGATTCTGGTGGGTTAGAAACTTCCCATGAGCCAGCAGTGGCTCTGGCAGCGTTCAAGGCCAATGGGATTCTGGGCTCCATCAGCAGAGGGGTGGCAGCAGGGACAGGGAGGGGATTGTCCCTCTCTGCTCTGCCCTCCTGAGGCCCCAGCTGGATCCTGTGTCCAGAGCTGGGGCCCCCAATGCAAGAGAGATGTGGGGCTGTTGGAGAGGGGTCAGAGGAGCCATGGAGATGCTCAGAGGGCTGGAGCAGCTCCCCTCTGGAGAGAGGCTGAGGGAGCTGGGCTGGGTCAGCCTGGAGCAGAGAAGGCTGTGGGGGGACCTCATTGCAGCCTGCCAGTCCCTGAAGGGAGATTATAAACAGGAGGGGAATCAGCTTTTTCAAAGGGCAGAGACTGGCAGGACAAGGGGGATGGATTAAAGCTGAAGGAGGGAAGGTTTAGATTGGATATTAGGGGGAAGTTTTTTACAGAGAGAGTGGTGAGGGGCTGGAAGGGGCTGTCCAGAGAGGGGGTGGATGCCCCATCCCTGGAAGTGTTCAAGGCCAGGTTGGATGGGGCCCTGGGCAACCTTGTGTAGCTCCAGGCCTGAGGTTGGTGTCCCTGCCTGTGGCAGGGGGGTTGGAGCTCTGTGATCCTCGGGGTCCCTTCCAACCCATGCCAGTCTATGATTCTATGATCTGAATGGTAGTGTTGCACCAGCTTTTTTTTGAGCTTGCAAAATATTTTGCAGGGTGAATCTGATTCCCTGGAATATATAGAATGCTCCAGGCTCCGAAGGGCCCCTTCCTGAAGGCCCTTCAATGTACACTGAACTTTCCTTAGACTCTTCACTGGCCTTTTTGGAAGCTGTCAGAAAATTACACACTCAGAACAACAATTGGGCTGTGAATTCTCCCAGGAGTAAGGAAGAACACCACGCAGGGGGCAAGGGGGGCAGCTGGAGGAGGATAGAGGGTGGGGAGAAAAGAGAAGTGAAAACACCTCATCAAAGTCCACTCCTGGCTGCTACCTGTTGATAGCGAAGAGAAGATGAATCACCAGCTTCGGTCTGTGACAGGTTTCCTGAGATGAGAAAAAAGGGACCCAGTAAATGCATGCAGCCTTCTCCCATCATCCCTTTAATAACCTGTAATATCGTGGCAGGATATTTTTGTCACACCGAATCTGATTGATGGTCTTGGCTATAAGACATTACAAGTGTAGAGTAAATTGACCGAACACCTAAACATACAAATTATTAAAAGGAGGGGGGGGAGCAGGCTTGGGCCTCCTGGGGAAAGCAGGCAGGCTTTAGTTAAGATGATCCCATTTCCAAGTGCAATTTATAGTCTATTGACTTGCAGCGGTGTCTTTTCAGATGTGAGGAAATTGTCATACATTGCAAATGAGAAGCTGTTTTGACATCAGGAGCGCAGAGAGTGCCAGGAAGAAATGATATCAATGCCTGGTCTGTTAAGGTTAAATGAAGTTGCATTGTTGCCAGCAGATAGGCATTCATTTCCTTTTCTTCCCTGCCTGTCCCTGTGTACAATTACTGTGATTAGGATGAGTAACAATGTGCTTCTGACACCCATTGTATTGACAGCTCGCCTAGTTTTTTCCACTCAAGTGGCACTAGTCATTACTTAAACACTTGGGTATTTTGACAGGGAAGATCCGTGCCTGCCAGTCAAGTGTATCAGCGACAAGGCAGCCTTAGCCCCTGCACACATACAGCTGAATTACAGCAGTCAAAGCCACTGCTGCTGGAGCACCATGAGCCTCTTTAGAAATGGGGCTCCAAGCAAGCCCACTGAGGCACTTGGTCCTTTTCTTCCTGCCTCTCCCATGTATTTTTCCAAAGGGAAATGGCCAGCCTTCTTTGAGGGCTGGAGCACCTGCCCTACAAGGAGAGGCTGAGGGAGCTGGGCTGGGTCAGCCTGGAGCAGAGAAGGCTGTGGGGGGACCTCATTGCAGCCTGCCAGTCCCTGAAGGGAGCAGAGACACAGGAGGGGAATCAACTTTTTAAAAGGGCAGATAATGGCAGGACAAGGGGGATGGATTAAAGCTGAAGGAGGGAAGGGTTAGATTGGATATTAGGGGGAAGTTTTTTACAGAAAGAGTGGTGAGGGGCTGGAACAGGCTGCCCAGAGAGGTGGTGGATGCCCCATCCCTGGAAGTGTTCAAGGCCAGGTTGGATGGGGCCCTGGGCAACCTTGTGTAGCTCCAGGCCTGAGGTTGGTGTCCCTGCCTGTGGCAGGGGGTTGGAGCTCTATGATCCTTGGGGGCCCTTCCAACCCTTGCCATTCTATGATTCTATGATTCTCAGTGTCTGTGGGGACAGCACAAGGGGCCATGGCCTCAAGTTGGAGCACAGGGAGTTCCACACCAACATGGGGAAGAACTTTTTCCCAGTGAGGGTGAGGGAGCCCTGGGACAGGCTGCCCAGGGGGTGTGGAGTCTCCTTCTCTGGAGAGATTCCAGCCCTGCCCTGTGCTAGGGACCCTGCTTTGGCAGGGGGTTGGACCCCATGGGCTCTGGAGGGCCCTTCCCACCCCTACGAGTCTGGGATTCTGCATCCCTGCTGTTCATGCGCTTGTTTTCTTCCAGGCATGTTGTCATCTTTTGGAGGAAAGCGTGATGGCAGCGTAAATCACAGAATCACAGAGCTTTAGGAGTTGGAAGGGACCTGAAAAGATCATCCAGTCCCACCCCCCTGCCAGAGCAGGATCACCCAGACTAAATCCCACAGGGACACATCCAGGTGGGTTTGAATGTCTCCAGAGAAGGACACTCCCCAGCCTCTCTGGGCAGCCTGTCCCAGGGCTCCCTCACCCTCACAGGGAAAAAGTTTCCCCTTATATTCACATGGAAAATGTGAATATATGTCAAGATATATATATCAAGATATATCTTGAGAGGAAAAAGCATTCCTCATGCTTTACACAGAGCCCCAAGACCACACTCTGAGAGCATCATGTTGTGACACTAAAACTACAATGAGTATAGAGGGGAAAGGAGTCAAAACAGTTGTGGGCTTTTACATCAGGGAGTAGATTAGGTACTTAGGGATATGGTTTAGCATAGGATAGGAATGGTTGGCCTTGATGATCTCAAAGGTCTTTTCCAACCATGTGATTCTGTGATTCCTCTATTGCATTTCCTGAGGTCTTCCAAGTGACATCTTTCATATATTTCAGGAAGAAATAAATACACCAAGGTTCCTTGGTTTTTTATTTTATTTTATTATTTTCTTTTTACTCTTCAGAGGCTTTGATAGTTCAGGTTCAATTTAGAGAATAACCTGAGAGGAATAAAGAAATAGCTTTGTGCAGAAGGATTCTGAGAACTGAAAGAACATTTGTGCTGAGGGTGAGAAGATGAAGGAGAAAAACTAAAACTAATTACCAGCTGTGACTTTTCACCAGGTCTAATTCCAGTGTCTTTGAAGAACTGAAAAAGTGCTGTGGGCACATCCAGTCATTTAAGTATTATTGTACTTTCAAAGACCTTTGGGGCTCTGCAGATGGCCTTGTTTCTGAATAGATGAGCCTGTGCACGTGCACACAAAGAATTTGACAGGTTATACCTACAGGTACAACTCTAGTACTCTGCAACGTTGCTGGATTTTCATCATTTGACTCCCCCTGCCCTCCCCTACCCCTGATGCTGGGTGATAATACTAAAGAAAATGGCTTGCAGATTTCTAGTGGAATCAGAAAGAAGTCCAAGCTTTACTGGAAAATCAATTATGTAGTAGGCAAAGTACCCCATAATGTTCAGCAAAAAAATATGCTAACATCCAGGTCAGTACATTGGAAAACACATTTATCATGATTTCCATGAGAGCCTCAGCCCAGCGCGTCACAGGAGCAACCTCTGAACCTGCTTGAACCAAACAGTCAAATGGGCAACTCTGCCTACTTAGCATTTTAGAAATTTGTTTCTCCTCTGGGTCTTGAACTGGAAGCCTCATAAAAAGGGCCCTTCATGCTCCCTGAAGAAGCTTTAATAAACGTTTCCTGTAGAGTTACCTGACTTGTTTCTTTGACTCAGCTCTAAAAAGGGCCTTGTACGGCTCCCCAAACTTCTGTTCCCAATGATTTCATAGAATCCTAGAATCTCCTGAGTTGGAAGGGAGCCCTAAGGTCTTTTCCAACCTTGGGATTCTGTGACATTGTCCTGCTGTGGCTGTGATGCTACTCAGACCTATCATTAAATTTATTTATTATTTTTAATCTTGCAGCTTCTGGCAGAGAGCTACTTTTTGGTGTTACGTTGTAGTACACTGCCCTTTACATCTATTCAGACAAATTTTGGCCTTTTTTTTACTCTTCAAAAGTTCTAATCCTCACATTGATTTGGTTGTTGATGTACTAAACCCTCTGAAAAACTAGTAATGAGCTGTGTTCATGGATCTCTTTTATATGATTGTATAAAATGGGATTCTTTCTTGCTTTTCAGGTCATATGTTGAGCTGAGACTTAAATCCTTCCCTGCTGCTCTGAAGGGAGAATGGATAAATATATTTTTTATAGTCAAACTAAGTACCAGCCAGGTCTTTAGATTATGCAACCACCTCTGACTGATAGAGTTATTTCCTGGACAGCCAGTAAACAAAGCTGCCTGGCAACACCCAAGGGATGTGAGCACTTTTAAGCATTCTTTATGTGTCTAGGAAAAAAGCTTGGCTTTAACAGTCAACAGCCTTGGGGGAAATGCTAAGTGTGGATATCTTCATTACTTTTCAATTAAGCAGCAAGTTTATGGATTATAGGAAACCCTGAAGGGAGAAGCTGAGCTCTGATTGTAGCTCTTAGGGATCACACTGGGGAGAGTTTATCTGTAGAGCAGTACACATTTTGGGAAAGGATCCCAAATATGTGTCTGGAAGGTGCAGGGTGGTGAGAAGTGCCTTGATTATTAGTTCTGTCTGACATTCTGGTGACTGGTAAGAACAGGAAAGGCAGAGAAACCAGCCTCCACAGTCACTGGTTGTTAGAATTTCTCAGCATTAAAGAGTCAGTAGCCTGTGGTCCTATGAAGTCATTTCTCCTATCTCCAGGTTTCTTAGTACCCAAAATGATTTCATGGTTTTTAGAAACCTCTCAGTGTCCCATCCTCCTTGAAAAGCAATGCCTTTGGGCACGTGTGGCATTACAGTGGCAAGACTTCCAGAAACAAGTAGTTGAGGGATGCCACCCAATAAAGCTGGAATTTACCAGTGCTGTGAGGTGGTCAGGGAGAATGATGTGATCATGGGGAAATATTTCCTGTTACATGCAGCACAGAAGTATCACAGAACAACAAACAGGGAGAAGAAAGATCTCAAACCACTGAGATCTGATAAATAATATCTCAGATAACATCCTCTATGTAACAGAAATAGAGCTCACATTGACTTCATTGACCACACAAAACTAAATGCCCTAAGGTTAAGGAACAACTATTAAAAATGTGAGATATCTTCAATTTATATTTCAGGACTTTATACCCATTGTAAAATGGAAGGTATTTTATAATTATGCCAACAACAATTAATTAACTTAACATCAAGAGCTCTGGAATGATTGAATTAACAGTAAAATCATGAGAAGAATCTTAGAGTTTTAGCAAATAATTTATTATCCAGTAAATGCTTAGACTTAATCACATGTTTTAAGAGGGACTATTTTTTCTCTCTTCCTTCCCATGAGCTTCAGTCCTCCAGTGCTGGAGTCCAAGCTGAACTGCCATCTCCTAGGAGAGCTCTGCTGGTTTCAAAGTCAGCTTGAGTGGAGCTGGTTTCAAAACCAAGCTTGTGACTCCAAGGGAAGAAAAACCCCACCACATTTGTTTCTACATCATAAACTCTGCACAGTGCCAATGCACACTTGAAGTGATCCTGTGCTAAACTGCCTTGGGCAGAAGTAGTTCTGCAGTGATGTTGATAGCCCTCTGCTTGCCATCGAGCTTGTTGGTACCCAATAGTTAGATCAAGGGGGTGAAACATGGCATTAACAGGATCGAGTAGGTTCTGCTCAAACACAGCCAAGAAAGCCAGCATGCACAGGGTCAGTGTTTTTGTTGGGTTATTCTGATGTTCAGTTTTTTCAACTCCTGCACATCAGCTACAAGATGAAAGGGCCTTGCAACACAAACGAGCTCACCGGTAGCGCAGTAGCAGTGGCTTGATCCCTCCACCTCCTTGCCTGTTTTCTGTAGCTACGGTTCTCTGGGTGTAGAAGTCATTTAAGGATACAACTGTCAGAACCATGGGGGTGGGACAAGCAGTTCCTGCCACAGGAGAGCTGATAAAGTCTGGCTCTGTGTGGGTCTGTCTCTGAAGAATGCGCTTCTGTGTGGAGCCTCTGAAAGGAGTCCAAGAGCATTCACGTCTCTGATGGTGAGTTTATGCTGCAGCTTTGATCTCTACTGGGGCACTGACAGAGGCTTGTGTGATCTACTTTCTCTCTGTCTTCTCTCCAGCCACCCATTTTCATAAGGCTGGGGGATTCTATATCACACAGAATCATAGGGATGGAAGGGCTCTGGAGGGCCCTTCCAACCCCTGCCAAAGCAGGGTCCCTAGGACAGGGCAGGGCTGGAATCTCTCCAGAGAAGGAGACTCCACACCCCCTGGGCAGCCTGTCCCAGGACTCCCTCACCCTCCCTGGGAAGAAGTTCTTCCTCAGGTTTGAGTGGAACTTCCCCTGCTCCAACTTGAGGCCATAATATCACTGCATTAGCCCCCTGTCATGATCTTCACTATCGCAAGGAGGTCTGTCTGCCAGAGTTGGTCAGAATGTGTTCTTGGGATGTAAAGCTATTGGTGAAGGACATCAAGACAGACAGCATGACTGCAAGTTTTGTTCCTTCAGGAAACTAATTAACAGCCATAAACAAAACCAGTATTTCTAGACAAAAAATGTGTACAGTGCAAGCTTTGATACACAGAAGAATCAGGTTCAAAGTTACTTGTGTGGTAGTCACACTTCAAAAGCCTCTGAAAATAAGAGTATATTTAAAATTTAAGTGTATAATGTCAAGTCAGAATATCATCCTGGTCTCTTTTGTTCTAGGATTTGTGTGCTGACTTTGGATATGATTTACATACCCAGAAATAAGGGATCAGGTTTTCCTTTATCTTTACCAAAGATTTTGTATCTCACCATCAGGATCCTGTCAGTCCTAGGAAAAGTTCTTATTTACTAAATCAGTTTAATTGACTTGGAGTAAGGAATGCAGAGCTAATTACTTGTCTAGCCAAATGTATGCTGACTGAGTAGTGTTTCATGCCTGGTTTGTTGTATTGGCTTTTAGGATGCAGGACAATGGAAAATCAGGGTCATATTACTTTCTCAGGCAACTTTTGGTAGAACTTCTAAAGATGCAATCTTAAATTCTCACTACCATAAGACATCTTTGCTATTTCCACATCAGTTTGAAGAATTCCTTTTCTAAATGTGTAAGGTCAAATTCTGCTCTCTTCACTCATGTCCTTCCCACTTCCTTTCATTTTCTGTAGTCCTTCTCAAAATAAACAACGCTAAACTTGAACTTCTGTCTGCACAGCCAACACAAATCTTCACTGACAATGAAAAACTTCTGTCAAGTTTGCAGGATGTCTTCTGCTGCTGAGCCTCATTAAACAAGACTTAGTGCTCTTGCTTTCTTAGTTTTGGAGGAGTGAAAAGATGTTTCTTCCAAAACAGACCATGAGATAAAAATAAGTAGCAGAAGCACAGTGTTACGAGCAACCTTCCTCATGGCTTAATCTCCTTTAGTGTTTTTCTAAGAGTTGCTTTCTTCTGTCTCCTGATTAATCTTCAGCCCTTTAGCATGTTCCCAATGCTTCCCAGACAAATTAGCCTGTCTTTCCATGGCTATCTGGGCTGGCTCAGGCAGGAGGAATCACAGAATCACAAGGTTGGAAAAGACTTTAAGATCAAGTCCAACCATTCCAGAATTGAGAGAAAAAGGAAGGACAGGATTTTCTAGAAAAGATCTTTGTAACAGGCATGGTTCTGTGTACAGGGGGCACAAGCAAGAAGCATTGAAAGAATCCTGGGGCCTTGGGCATGTCCCTACATGAAGCTTCATCTTCAGAGTGTGACTTTGTTGCTGGTGGACCTACATATAGAGGAGGCAAAGTGGCAGGTTGATGTAATCAATAGACATCAGACAAGTAACATCTATCTTTCAGGCAGCGCTGGCCAGCTCAGGTCATGAAGTATGTTTTGATGTATTTCACAGAATCCCCAGGTTGGAAAAGACCTTTAAGAACATCAAGTCCAAACGTCCCTGTCCTGTGCTAAACCATATCCCTGAGCACCTCATCTCCCCAGCTGTTAAACACCCCCAGGGGTGGGGACTCAGCCCCCTCCCTGGGCAGCCTGTGCCACAGCCCCACAACTCTGCCAGGGAAGAACTTTGCCCTCCCAGCTGAGCTGCCCCTGCCCTGGCACAGCTTGAGCCCATTGCCCCTCGTCCCATCTCCTGTCCCCTGGCTGAAGAGACCATCCCCCACCTCTCTGCACCCTCCTGGCAGGTAGTTATAGGCAGTGATAAGGTCTCCCCTCAGCCTCCTCTTCTCCAGGCTCTGTGGTGTTTCCATCTGGAAAGTGCTCCGTGGTTTTCCCAAAGGTGAAATGGCAGGAGCCATGGGAGGGTGCAGCGTTGGGGACACGGGCATGCAGACTGGAACTGCTCAGATGAACGTGCCCCTTAGTGCTTTGGGTAAGCACCATCCTCATTCCTCTGATAAGCATACAAACAGGAGGGGAATCAACTTTTTAAAAGGACAGACAATGGCAGGACAAGGGGGATGGATTAAAGCTGAAGGAGGGAAGGGTTAGATTGAATATTAGGGGGAAGTTTTTTACAGAAAGAGTGGTGAGGGGCTGGAAGGGGCTGCCCAGAGAGGGGGTGGATGCCCCATCCCT